>CM073589.1:5995000-6620000 GCA_037074715.1 Magnolia kwangsiensis | reverse complement strand
CCAAATATGAAAAATATGCATTTACATATCATCCATCATTCATTACATTTACATAATGCATGGTCCATCCTAGGGGTCCGCCTTGGAAGAAATGTCGATCTTGATAAAGCGTTATCAGATCCGAGCTATGCCCAAGCCTACTACAAGGTGAAAGCCTACCTAACAAGTAGATGCGGGTTGACGACCTCCAACTCAAGAAGATGGAAGATCACCCCATCTGATGCATTCATACACCATTTTCATTCATATCATTATGCATACATTTTTATGTTATTTTAATTGCTATGATTATGAAACATGCTGGATTATTTCATTAAGCCTGACTAGCTTATCTTTTTATTAATGGAAAAAATGTACAGAGGAGCCATTAGTAAATAATGCGGCGTAAAAATTGAAAGAATTTACCATACTTGAATACAACTTATGTAAAATGTCACGTCCCGAACCCGAAAATCGGATCCACACGAATCCCGATTGTCGAATCTGCTGCCGTCAGCCTCCGTAGTGCCTCATTCTCGACTTTTGATAATCAAATGCCAGATTCCGATCCTGGGATCCTACAAGAGAATTTTCAGAATGATTTTTTTTTGTAATGGAGCATAACCACAAGCATAACCAAGTCACAAAACAACATCACCACATATCCACTATATCAAAATCTTTTAAGTACAATGAGTAAAGAGAAATACAAGGTGATCAAAAGAAACTCCAAAAGGTCCTGGTACGCACTCCTGCCTCAGTGCTGTTGCTGTCCAACGCTACCTGCACGCAACTGTCGTGCATAAGCTTACAAAAGCTTAGAGGGTGGTGTAAGTGTGTGCGAAGGGCAAATGCCGAGTGTATGCGGTAAGTCCATGAATATACCAAGGCTATGTAATGCAAGGCATGATGCGAGATATGAATGCCATCGGCCACACCGATGCAATGCAAGGCCTACATAGCCGAATGTCATATGCGAAATGCAATCCAAGCAAGTCGGTACTCATCAAGTACATATATCAGTACAGTTCCTCTCTGGGTATCACCGGGGTCTAATACACTTCGCAGAGACTGCCACCTCCCTAGCTGCACAGTCAAGCAAGCGGAATAGACCTCACTATCCGCCTGACCAGTAGTTTGCCAATACCTACCCGGCTCGTCGATAGCGGACTCATTTGCGAGCTGGTCAAACTCGGCCTAGCTTATAGCCCCCTCACTCAGGCGGATAAGGCCACACCCCCTTTCAACCGATCACGACACAGTGGGAGACGCAGCCTATTGGTATTCGGCACTCGGGTGCTCGTGTATCCACTCGGTGTAGACGTTGGAGCATCGCAGCCTATTGGTATTCGGCACTCGGGTGCTCGTGTATCCACTCGGTGTAGACGTTGGAGCATCTCCTGGTACCAAAAAGGTTCTAAGACTCTCACCCAAGGACATCCTAAGTGCCCACAGTGCTAGAATAAGTATTTCCGATATCCTATACGGCCATCCACGATGTACCTGTGGAGCCACGGCCCTGATGTCGCTAGGGCGTGCAGTGATCAAATCACACATGCGAGATGCATGGATCACGCCGTCAAATCATGCAGAAATTCAGCGCGTATTGCGCGATCATGTGGGGCATTCCGTATCATAACAGGTCCCATAGGTGGTCTGCCCAATGGCATATGCTATGATCAGTCACTACTCAAATCAAGCATACATATGATGCGTATGGGCATGAGTCATGGGATTATACTAAGCATGTTATAAAGCAATGAATAGTACGAGTGTGGGCTTATCAAATGGGCCCTAAGGAGAGTTACAATGAAGACATTTAACCAACATTGTACATACAATGTGGACATCAAACTAACATTGTTCCCTAGGCACGACCTGCCATAAATGTCATTACATGAACCATGAGAGATCACTCATTGCAATGGACCCTAAGGTCGTCTCGTTGGGCCTCGACCCATGGGCCTTAGATACATCAAATGGGTCGTATCACATGGGCCTTACATTTATCAAATGGGTTACATTAATGGGCCTCACCAATGAGCCCTATGTACATTGCAATGGTCCACGATCCAGGGGCCTTAAAATACATCAAATGGGCCTACACCCACGAGCTTTAAATATAACAAATGGGTCACTCCATTTGCACCCCATGCACATCAAATGGGCTTGATCCCATGGGCTCTTTATGTATCAAATGGGCTTAGTCCCCTGGACTTTGCATATGTCAAATGGGCTTAGTCCCATAGGCTTTAGATATGTACCAAAGTAGGCCTCAATGAATGGCCATAATTAAGTAAATTGTGGGCCCTAAACACACACCAAGGTGGGCTCATTTGAAACATAGATCTGCCTCATTTTTTTTTTATATATATATTTTTTTGCCTATGTCATGAAATGATTTTTACCAAATAAATGAACGGTTTGGATGCATCACATGCACCATGGTGGATAGAGTGGATAGAACCCATAAATCATGGTGGGTCCCACTGTCCAAACGGTGGACAGTGTGGATAGTCACATACATCACAGTGGAGTCCACCGTCCGGCAATGTAACACATATATCACTGTGGGCTTCCCATGTGGGGCCCACCATAATGTTTATAATCCATCCAACCCGTTGATAAGGTCACAGAGACTTGGGTGAGGATGAAAAATAAATCTCAGCTTGATCCAAAACTTCTGTGGGGCCCGAAAAGGATTTCAATGGTAGGATTCAATTCACACTGTTTCTTACGGTGTGGGCCACCTGAGCGTTAGATTTGTCTAAAACTTGGAGGGCGGCCCACTGATTTGGGGGCCTACCTGGTGAATGGGTAGGATGGCAAATAAATTTCAAGGTGGGGCCCACGGCTGGGGCCGTGGGGCCCTGCTCATACGCCCGCCCGCCGCTGGCCGTGCCAGCGTCCTGACACCAGCAGCTTGCTGCTGCTGTTAGAGTATATGTATTTTATTTTTTTAAAAAATCATGAAATTTCATGGTTTTTCAGGTGTGTGGCCCACCACAGGTAAATCCACTCCATCCATTGAATTCCTCAGCCTACAACAGTTCCATCGAGACCAATATTGGACCTCGTTCAGCGCCTAAGAGGAATTTTTATGAGATTCCAACGGTAAGGATGCAGTTTTCAACGCTATGGCCCACCGGATACTCTGATCAACATCATTTTTCGGCTCAACGCCTAAAATGAGTTGGAAAAGAGGATGAACGGCATGGATTAGAGACATACATCGAGGTGGGGCCTATGCAGGTGGCCCACCCCCAATGCTTGGAAAAGCTCACATTTGTGTTTTTCTTTCCAGTGACGTCCAGCGCCTAGACGTTTTTCTTCTCCCTTTTTTTATTTTTTTTGTTTTGGACTTTATCAAATACATTCAAGGTGGGCCATGTTTAGGTGGGCCACCCCAAATGGATGTACATTTAAGATGGGCCCCACCCATGGACGGCTAGTATAAAATACATATTTCATGGTGGGGCTCATCCAAGTGGCCACATGGCCTCATCAACATATATGAAAATAAATAAAAATGAGAGGGAGAGAAAGTGAGAGTAAATGAGTGGGACACGCGCGATGGAGGGGCCCCGGCACTATGGGCCCTTCGTTTCAACCATCCAATCATACATCAATGGGTATCATTGTACATGGGACCATCTAAAGAAAAGATCAACGGTGGAGATCCCTCTCCACTAAAAATGGACGGTCTAGATGACCTCTTAATGCAAGGAAAGTAAACATCATGATGGGGTCCATGGAGAATGGCCCCATCATGGAATGATTTGATGATCAAGATGGACCATTGGCCACATCTTAGGGTCCCAAATGAGATCCACACCATTGATCGGTGGGCCTCACTTGGCCCATCATAGAAATATGAAAATCTAGCTTATGGAAACACCCACCACTTGATCTTCTTGGTCCGTTGGATAGCCGGTCTCCTAGAGCTTCACTTTGATGGTGGAGATAAGAAATGGATGGCTAGGATGGGAGATTTGGGAGTGGGAAGTGGGCCTCACACATGCACTTCTCTCCATGGGAAGGCTTGGACGTGGGAGTGCACCCTTGTTTGGGTTAGTGTGTTGAGAAATGAGAGATGAAGATGGGATGTAAGGAGGAGTGATGGGGTGATGGTTGATGGATGTGAGTGATGGGTGAGGTGATGTGTTAGTTGACTTTGGTGGTTGCTTGACTTGTGGAGAAAGGAAGCATGAGTGCTTGTACTTGACATGAGAGGTGATTGGTGGGATTGATTGATGGGATTGATGGGACATATTGTAGAGATTTTCTTAGAATTTGCAACGCGCGGTATTTTTGCTCTAACTGAATGCGGGTCCTCATCTCCTTGTTTGGGTATCGGATCGGTGCGTGAGTCGCGGCGTTGGAACCACAGCGACGGTGTGGTCGTAGTGGTACAAATCTCGGATTAAGCGACTCAAATGTACAGGATACGACTTACGGTCATGCACAACGTCGATTATCAGTCGCAGGTTGCCGAAATTCGATGGGAAGTATCGCGGAAGTAACGGAACAGTACAGATTGGGATACAGGTCTTACATGAAACGTGGCCATACTTATCTGAAGATAAAGTGGCAGCATTAGACAATTTCTAATTATATGATTTATTTGTTAACATAGTTTGATTAACATGTAATGTATATTGGTATTAATTTTGAGATTTTAATGAATTATTTAGATTTATTTCATTGAAACAATGTTAAAATAGAATAAACATAATTATAGTACAATGATATAATAAATGAATGATTTTTAAGTTTTATTTTATTTTAAGAGTTGTCAAGCCTTATATATGCCTGATTGATTGGTGTTAGGTGTTCTGTATGTGTGATTGAGATTATGGTGAAACTTAAATTGAATATAATTATTATTTCCGATTAAACTGATTAAGGAATTAAATTAGTACAATTTGTGTATGAGTTACGAACTGAAACTCGGGTCTGAGGGTGCACACTCTATACCTGAATTTCGGGGCGTGACAGATGGTATCTTGGTAAAATCGTTATTAGAAGCCCATTATACTAGTGAAAGCCTACTAAAGGAGTACATGCGGGCCTTGCCTATGCTTACTAGATGGTAGAAGTCTGTCAAGGGACAGATGTGGATTGACGGGTTTCCAACACAAGCAAGTAGACGAATTCCTACTTGATGCATTGATACATTGCATTTACATTTTGTTTAAAAATTTATTGTGTATGATTATTGGCATTCTATTATAATTTGATGTAAAGAACTATCTAGGGAATTCTCATTAGGCCTGGCCAGCTTACCCTTTTTATTTATGAAAAAATCATATATGTGTGAATAAGGGTGAGCCGGTAGCTCAAGAACAAGAATACGTGATCGAGCTGGAAAAGTACTTAAGAGACATGTGGCCCTACTTAACAGAAGAAGAAGATGCTGCCTTAGCCTATTAATGATATTTTTACTTTAATTATATTTGATTTTCTTAGATGCTGCCTTAGACTAGTCATGAAAAGGACTTAGGAAGAAGATGCTCTCGAGCATCCCTTCTGAGACAAGTGCGAGGTAACCTCGTTACTGATAATTTGGGCATTGGAACATTCGAGTTACGTAGTGGGGTCCCTCTAGTTTTTCTTTTTCCTTTTTCCTTTCCTTGGACAGCTATTATGTAGATAGATTTATACGATGGGTGCGGTCCGCCTTTTTGTTGGGACCCTCCTGAATGATTGTAAATTCCCTTGCGAAATGAAATAGTCATTTTTTTTTACATATATATATATATATATTTGATTTTCTTAAATTGTTTATCAACTTTTTTAAGTTGTTGGACATATTTATTTCATTCATAAGATCTCGAATGTGAGGATCCTTAACTATATTCATAGTTGATTATTAGAATTGATGGTTGTTTCTTAATTATGAGATATTGCTGAGTATAAATGAAACTTAGATATATGGTAGAGCTACTAAATAGATAAATAATTGTATAATGGAATGAAATTAGTATACTTTGTGTACGAGTTACGACTCAAAACTTAAGTCTGAGGGTGCACACTATATACTCAAATTTCGGGCATGACAAGATCCTCTCATTCATCATTGATTTCACTGGTTGTCAATTTTTCTACCCATGAATGGGATAGTTATGATTGTTTAAACAAAGTGATTCTTTTGAATCTTAAATAATCCATTAATGGATTATAACAAATAGATAAATCAAATTGTTGATTGGACCTATTTTTGCAACAGAGGTTCTGGTCTGTCCTTATTAAAGGCCATTGATCTCATGGTTAATATTTGTTGGATGAGTGTGATGTTGGCAAGGTAGCCATGAAATTCATGCACTCTAGACCTTATGAACAGTCTAGGTCAACGGATTCATTTAAGTATGGGAGTACTATTCTTGTAGCATCCTCAGCATGGGAGAAATCCTCAAAATAAAAACGTGGGATGTATAGTTAAAACTTTGATACTCTGGCAGAGTGGGATCAATGATGTGCAGGGATTTCAGGAAATACATGAAATTTGCATACTTGGCGGACAACGTATTTAACTCCAATTATGCAAATTATGTTCCCAACTAACTTAAACATATCACAAAACAGGCGTCACACTTGCTTCAATGTCTTAGTACTGGAGTAGTGGACATACAGATTGCTCTGTGACAGTGGGTTCCACACGTCTGTTTGGCTTGACTGGACCAGGACTGAGTACTGTCTGCCTCTGCCTCTATTGTGGTGGGATTTCATTGAATGTTAAGTTATTGTATGAGATGATCCCCTACAAAATGAATGCAGATTAGCCAGTGGCAGGTTGGGTAGTGAGATTCGCTGGTGAAGTGACGTCAACATACTGAGAGATCATCCACATGGTTAATCTATATTGAGAGAGATCATTTTAGGACATGAGCCAAGGAATGAAACAAATGGGAAGCATAAGTGTTTACTTGGGATGAGTGACATCTACTGTTGAAACCTTCCTATGGCCCACCATAATATTTATTTGAAATCCAACTTTATTTGAGATCCAACTTGATCATAAGTTACGCAGATGGATAACTTTTGTGGCCTCTATAAGTTTTTAACCGTAGGTGTTTAATCCCCATTATTTTAGGTGGTTTCATCTACTAAAGCTGCCATGGATCTAACTCATTCTTTGAATGTGAGACCAATAAAACTTGTGACATCACTAGAGTAAAATATCCTTCTCATGCTTGAAACAAAGCATGCTTGAAAGTTATTCAGGTAAGTACGTGTTTGAGCAAGCCTTATCGATCACGCCGACCTATTTAATCTGTCAAAATCTGCTATGCCAAGGGTAGCGGCAGGTCAGTTCAGGAATAGGCAGTACCCATTCCAAGTCCAATTTGAATTAATGCATGCCATACAATTTTTGAGTGCCGGTGCATCAAGCGTCATACTCTAGCAGAGTAGAAGACATGAATTGGACAACAAAACAACGCTACCGTTTTGTTAAAGACGAAGAGCTGTCGAGGCGTTCGTTCGTTGGGACTCAGGATCCTGTGCTGAACCGCCAATATTATTTTTAACGCAATAAACAAGCTATTGTTGTATAATCACACTTCATACATGATTTTAAACCTTTGATTTGTGGAGTTGAATGCGGACCGTCGTAAATTTCCTTCTTTCGTTCTAGATTGCCCTAGAGAAAGTGGATGGTCTTAATCATCCGCTAGCGCTAGGTTCTCACCGTGGCGGTAGCCATACATAGCAACGAGTCTACAACATGGACAGTTCATAGCATTGGACCACTCAGCACGTGGGCCCGAGCGTTCGCGGGCACCCTGCACACGACCACGCTTCCGAGTGCCGAGGAATCGCCACAGCGGCTACAGAAGCCGGAAGACGAAACGTGTGGCACGTGGGATCCATCTCCCACAAAAAAGACGCCATGCCCATTGAGCTCTCTCTCCAGCAATAGGCATCAGCCATGTCTTCCCCTCCACATCAGCATTGAATCCACGCCACGTGTAGCACGCGACGGCCGGCCGGGGAGCCCCACGCATCGAAGCCACACCCGGAAAACAAACCCAAAAAGGAAAAATTTCAATACTGTACAGGGGACGGAGACCTTATTTCAATACTGTACTTAGATATCTTTTCACATTACAACCCTCTCTTTATATCTTCTGCATTTTTCGCTACCAAACCAAAATATACATATTTACATTAATTAATTAAAACCCCCTAACAAAACTTAGGTATACTAAGTACACCTCCATATTCCTGTTTCCACCCCCTAATTTTCCACATTGCCATTGACATTTCTACCCTCTTTTTTTATTTTTGTTTTTAGCTTGTATATACACCATAGCTTGACTTTCAACACCAGCCCTCTTACAACCTAAGGGCTTGAGATATACACCGAGTATTGTGTATATATGACTACTCTAGTATTCTAGTATCAGCCCTCCCATTGGGGCTCTGTGAGGGATGCCCTTTCTTCTCTTTGCAGTCCTGAAATTTACGACCGTTGGGGGTGGTGTTGATGGGGTGAAGCTCCGTACGGTCTTCTCATGGGCATGGCTGCTGCTGCTTGAGTAAGAGTCTTCCGAGTCAGAGGTCGCCACCGCCGACCGTTTCTTCTTCTGATTCTTCGGAGTCGATGAAGTTCCAGCAATCTGCGTAGAAATCAAAAAGACCCACAAAAGGGTTTGAATTAGATTAACCTGGATTGCAAAGATGCCCGCATTTCCAATACAGAGGAATTTTCCAAAATAAGCAGAGTGAAGGAAAAAGATGTAAAATTTGGAGGGTGATGGTGCATTGGAATGACCAAAGTGACCTTGCTTTCAGTGCTTGATTCTGATAGAAAGGGAATCGGATATCTGACAGCTTTTTTCTCATTATAGGAGAATAAGGTATTTTTATCAGGGGAAATATCGGGAAAGAAATTACCTTGCAGCCCAGTGAACAGAATCGAAACGAAACGAGCAGGCTCCTCTCGCACACCTCGCAGGTGTTGGTAACGCCCTTGCCAGGCCTGGGCTGAGGCCGCTCGTTCAAGAAAACAACCCTAGCGCTGTTGATGATGTAGGTCTGCACCCCTGTAATGTCCATGAACTTTTGAATCTCAGACACCCTAATCACGTCGTGGTAAGATGACCTCCGTATCTGTAAAAATAACAGAATTGCCTCATCAGACCTAGCCGTTATTTTCGCAGGAAGAAAAGACCCAAATGCCTAAACAGAGAACAGACCTGTATGGCTCGATGGTCTTTGTGATAAGCGAGGCAGAGAGAACAGAGAGCCCCATTCATGCAATCCAAACAATACATATTACATTCGCTCTTGTGGGCGTCGCTGTGGAATTTGCATTGAACAAAGAAGCTAGTTTCAAGGAGGGGGCGAAGCCAGGAAGGCCACATGCTGTCCTCATCGGGAACTCCAGCTCCCTGGTTTGATATAAATCAATGGTTAGAATTAGAAACAAACAACAAAGCTAAAATCGGAATAAATAAATAAAACAGGGGAATGAAGAAAAACAGTGAATACGGGTGTCAGGAAAACATGATATTTGGTGCAACCAAACGCATCCTACAAGAGAGATTGTTGATTACCATGTTTCTGCGATTCTTGGGTTTGATTTCTTTGAAAGTGTGTTCTTGATCAATCGCCAGTTTGATGGATTGGAAGGGGAAAAAAAAAAAACTCGGAATTTCAATTGGGTTTCCTCTCACTTTCTTTGGGTATCTGTGAGAGAGAGAGAGAGAGATGCGTTCGAAGAGAATGAGAGGAATGGGCGTGGGTTCTTGTAGTGGAGGAATGGCGGTAGATGGGGTCTGATGGGTATTCGGTCGTTCTTATCTGCTCAAAGTCACGATCCGAGCCTAGCTCCGAACCCGAACCAAGGCTGCTTTGATTGCAAGAAACCGACCTCTTTCTTTCCCTTCCTTTTTCTTCCCCTCTATAATGCATAAAGAAATTCAGAAAGGTTTTTTGGACAGGAACTGAGTTAGCCATATGCCCACTTGTCTTAGTGGAACTATCTTTGAACAGTATACACGCCTTCTCTCCCTTCTCATAAGTGGGGCCCATTGTTAGGTAATCACAACATTTTGTCTGTGTCCCATCGTGATGGAGCATGCCCCAAATCTACCTCAGAATGTAAGATCCCACCATGCAATGTAAGGACATTCTTCTCTTAATGCATACTTGAGTTTCTTGGCTCCCTCAATGTCGATCGATCATCCTTTTGATCCATGGTCCATCTGTAGAAAGATAATGCAGAACAACGGTTTGGATTCTTTAACCGTGCGTCCCACATTTCATAATTAAAAACGCGTGTACATGTAAAGACGCGGTAGTGTGGCATTGTAATTCAGAAAGAAAAACATAATAATAATAACTTACTAAATGTTTTCTGAAATACATCGCGACGTATTGCAATACCACACATCGGGAATTTATTCTTTGGATTTAGATTCTTTTCAATGACATGAACGGTTATTTAGGATAAAGCTAACCTTGGGTAGGGGATGGCTAAAATGGACTTTCAGATTTAGAATATTCACCTTTTGATTACATAAAGTTCATGATAACCGTCCAATTACCACAAAAGAGCCAAGTTATCAACCGTTGAAATAATCCAAGCTAATTTATTTTACCTCTCACTACCGTACGAACTGAGGCCTGTAATCAAAGTCCAAAATCCTGAAGCTTCGTATAGGCTGTATTTATCCTTTACATTTGTATTTGTTCATCTTTGCAGTTGGGGCCACCTTTGGCATTTCTCAGATGTTTCCAACGCTTCCCGTACAGGCGTGTAGATAGAGGGGATGTGGGTGGGGGCTAACAAACATCTAGACACCTATCAGATGGGCCTGATCTGGACTAACATTTTGCAAGGAAAACTTCTTCGTATGAACGTACATAATACATGTATACACATCATGTGCAAATTTCCTTACTGGGAATCAGCAAAAGCCAATATCAATATGAGTTTTTGACGATTAGGGTGCGTTTGGTTGTGCCAACTTTTATGAGATATCATCAAATTAGATTGATTAATCATTAAACTTCGTGATACTTGGTGCAACCAAACGCACAAACATACATATGGGAGATAATTTTTTTCAACAATGTAGTGCAAGCTTGTTACAAGAAATACATTTACACCCAGATCCATAGCTAAAGTGGTATACTGAGTGAAAGCTACCTCCTTAACAAGGTAGTGTGAGCTTGTTACAAGAAATGCACTTACACCCATATCCATAGCTCAAGTGGTAGGCTGAGTTAAAGATACCTCATTTCAACACGAAAGTCTCGGTATCGATCCCCTAGTGGAGGGTGGCTAACAACTATGTGTGAACTGAGAGTGGTGTGTACTAGCTAGCTAACAAAAAAAAGAAATGCATTTGAAATTTAGAAGACACAACAGGTACAACCATTGCATGAAAGTACCTACAAGACTTGAGTGAATTAGACTTTGCCAAAAAGGCTATGGATGGCTTTTTGAAGTGCTAGGTTTGAAGAAAATCAGATTAAAAAGTTCTAGATTGTAAAAAAGACCAAACACAAATTATATCTTTTGAGGGGTGTAATTTTTGTGAGCCATCATCAAAATTGATATTATAAGGTATACCTGGGAAGCTACTGAAGAGCACTACAAACTGCCCAATTAATTAATGGCCACTGACCTCTGAATAATTTTCTAAAATTTATTTATTTATTTTAAGATTTGAAGAATCTATCTACAACTTAAAAGTCCTTTTAAATCATTTAAGAGGGTTTAAGTTAGTTTTTTTTTTTCTCTCTTTAATAAATTTTCTATATTAAAAAAGTAGCAATTTGCATATACAAGCACGCTAGAAGGGCCAGTTTGTTTCCACGGGGGTAATTACCTATAAATTAAGTTAAATCAGTTACAATTATTTATTTTTTATATTTACTCCACTAAAATCTGACCAGCACTTCAAGCTGTCACTCGATTTCCATGACACAAGCACGTGGCAGAACTTTTGGGCCTCACCATGATGTATTTGTTTCATCCAAGCCATCAATTCATTTTTCTATATCATTCTAGGACATGAGCCCAAACATGAGGTAGATGCAAAGCTCAAGTGGACCACACCAGAGGAAGCAGTGAGAACAATGACACTCACACTCACTATGTTTGGGGCAGATGCAAAGCTCAAGTGGACCACACCAAAGTAAGTAGTGAGAACAATGACACTCACTATGCCTGTTTTCTATGGTTGCATCCACGTGAGCTTTGAATCTACCTTTTTGTTTTTACCAAAATGCCTAAAAATTGATAAGAGTAAATGAATGGATGATGCGGATATAACACATACATTGTTGTGGGGCCATGGAGTTTTTGCTTTTGCAATAAGAGGTCTTGTTCGAAATTTCGGATGAATTTCCTTATATTTCAAACGTTGTCAATACTGATTATTATACTTGTATCATTACTTATTTATATTCACACCTAATCAAATGTGCCTTAGAGAAACAATTCTCATCAATATTAATTCATTATTTGGCATAATAAATATGATCGCTTGGCCATGTAAAAATATCAATTCAGCCATCATAGTTGAATTCAATCATCTTGATTGAAAAACCTCAAAGTCGGCTGACTTGGTTGAAAAATAACGAATTTGGCCAAGAGAATTCAATCGTCTTAGTCGAACTTAATCATTCTAATTGAAAAATGGCAAAATTATCTGTCTCATTGAACTTGGCTATCATGATCGAGGGATAACAAATTCGGTCATCTTCATTGAACTCAATCGTTCTGATAAAAAAAAAAATGACAAAATCAGCTGTCTTGATCGAACTCGACTACTTGATCTAGAGATAATAAATTCGACCATCTTTGTTGAACTCGATCATCCTAATCAAAAAACGGCAAAATCAGTCATGATAATGTAGATTGTCAATCAATCCATTCTAAATATAGCTTATGGTTGACTGATATAATAATACAGCTTTGAATTTAGCTCATTATTTCCTAAACCATTTGAATAATTTGATCACAATTCAAATGGTGTGATTCGCCCATTGGAGGTAGTTTAGAGCTTATTTAGTTTTGTCTTCCATGATATGGTAGATTCCTAAGGAAGGACTGCCCTGTAGGTATATCATGGTTTTCTTATTTTGAAATAACATTCATGACCTCTCACTCTGGTCACTTGAACTTGGTGGACAATGGAGCCTTTTGTATCTCCTAAATTGGAGCTAGATGACTATTCCATTATGAAAGAGGTAATTGTGGTGCTAGCCTTACTAATGTCAGATTTTCAACAGAATTGATATCAACAATTGGTCGAGCCACATTTTACTACGACACAATAAGTGCTCTTTCAAAAAACATAATATTCAGGCTTTTGGCTTGGCTAGCCATCCATTTAGCCTAAATTTGTGACTGTTATACTTATGCTAATTCACCATTTTGTATATCCCATAATAAAATCATCATTATATTAAAAAGATCTATCAATTATCTTGCGTTCTCATTATTTTTTTTGTTGACGTATGTTATCAGTCTCACTGAACGTAACAAAAACTGTTGGCTTTTGATTTATGTTTTCTATCATGTAATAAGTGTGAGCGTGTTAAAATTGAATGTGCAGCTCGATTTAAATCGAACAACTATAACCCTAAGCGCTAAGATACATAGATACTTACTATGTGACTGAAACCGAATGATATCGATCACCTATTCAGCCACTTGTGCAATATGTTGAAGGGATTATGTGATATTCAGAGGATAAGGTTCGTCTTTTGATGATGAGTTACACTTTTACCGTTTGTACGAAAAAACTCTTCAATATAAATAAAAGAAAATTAAGAAAGAGCTCTTGGATGGCTTTGATCGCTTGGTTTGCCTTTGATTTTTTTTAACTATTTCATGTCTTATTATCATATCAATTGTAATTCCGTAAAAAAATATTCTGAATATCATTAAAAATCTTTAACATAGAATATCTTTCCCTAATAATATGTGTCTTTTCCAATTTCGTTTTCTAAACACAATCAGAAAATAGAATACAAGAATAATAATGGACAACCATATATCATATATTTATTTGCAACCATTTAATTGCTAAACTACCTGAGCCACATATCTTTTCAACGCAGGACATCTAATTTGAGACGAAGACCCGATCAATAGAAATAGTAAATCTTTTTACATGGAAATAAAGCAATCGACAGCGAAAATTTACAAAACCACAGTTAGTTAAAGGATGCCAACCCTTTCATTAAAGCTTCATTCTAATAGAAAAACCTACTTCACTGAAGATTGGGTCTCATGAGTGGATTTCCCAAAGAAGCTACTCCCACATGTGGTTATTTTACTAAAAGGGTAGGAGACCATATGTCTAATTTTCAGTTATGATGAGGGTATATTGGTCATTAAAAAATACAACCCTCCTCTTTATATAGTTCCCTAACCTACATCTGCTTTGGTGGTTCACCTTCCTTGGACCAACAAGGAGACATCCAACGACAAATTCAACGTGGTATTAAATGCTATTAAGAAAGAAAAAGTGATATTAAGAATGAAAAAGTTTCAAGTTCACCCCGTCGGACCACAGGTAATAGTCCACCATTGAATAACCTATATCCTATTCAGCACATGAAAAATCCAACCCTTCCAATATGTTGGGCCCACCATGGTTATATTGTGAAAATCATCCTTACCTCCTAATTAGGTGGGCCACAACATAGGAAAAATGTATGGTCTTTGATAAATAGAAAAATATAAAGTGGGGAATTGTATGAGTTGATGCGGCTGGTTTTGCAGAAGGTGATCCCATGATGTGGCCAACTTATTAGATGGTTTGGATTTTGCATGCACTTGAAAAAGTGGAAGCTATCTTATAGGTGGATAAGAACTTGTGGTCCAGCTGGATGGACTTGAAACCTTGTTATCAAGAAAATTATTTAAGAAAATGGTGGTGGGAATAACCATGAAAATTTTCGCAGGATTAAAATATGAGAACTGATCACCCAAAGCAAAGGTACCGCAGCTTCTGGTACGGTACCATTGTTTCCGCCAAAATGCCCCTTGTTTACGAAATCAGTACCATTTAAACAAAAGACCCCACCGTTAGGACATCCTTACTTTTAAAATAAGGCAGATCTACTCAGCAGGTTTGCCACAACTGTAGACTTAAGTTTGTCCATTGATTGCCATGATGTGGCCCGTTTGACAACTAGAAAGGCCTGATTTTGGTACCAGGTGATCTTGATGATCGGGCCTACCGTTTCCGTGGTACTGATGTCATACTAGGGTGACATGCTAGCAGGAAAGATGGTGCGGTACCATGTGTTGCGGTACCTTGCTTGCAGGAGATCAGATCTCCTTAAATAATGCGTGCTGATGCAAAGAATCCCTTACCTCCCGACATCGACTAAAATAAAAAATGGTAGATGGATGCAGCAGAGCCGGAAGAACGGGATAAGGTAGAGGCATCTCATAGAGTTGCCGTGCCGTGTTAATGTATCAATCAGGGCCCTACATCTAGTGGGCCTTAATATTAGTGGAATATATTCAAAGATACAAGTTCATCAAATTATCCTGTCAATTTAGACCCAAGATCAATGGTAAAAAATAAAATTACTTTTTAAGTGCCTAAAAGTGAAGAAAGTTGAGGCCTAGAATTGTATGATAGGTGTGATTTCCAAGGAACTGGTCATCCATGATCAGGCCCACCAGTCGAGTGATCCCGATCGACATATAGATCTGACCCGTGTTGTGTGGAGAGATGGCCCTGCCTTGTTTTTCTCCTAAGTCTACCACATCATATCAAAGTAATAGTGTCATATCCAAGTAATATAAACACCCTGTTACTTAGGATTTTCTGCAGGAAGAACCATTTTAACACTCTCTTCTCGTGACCATGTGAATAAAAATAATTAAGTCACTGATAGCATTATTATCAGGTGGAAGACTACCAAAAACACATTTCAAATTGGTAAGGGCATGTTTGGTTGCACCAAATATAAATAAATTTTCCAATATTTTATGTTTAATTAGTCGAATTTAGGGGCAAAATTCATGATGCTTCATGAAATGGCTTAGGGCCAATTCGATTTAATATAGTTACATATATTTTTATATAATTTCTCTCAAATCAACATTAAATGCATATATCAAACAACACTTGCATTTTTTTTTTGTTAGCTTGTTAGTACACACCATGTCAGCCCACACTCCGTGTTAGCCACCCCGGCTAGCGATCGATGCCAAGACCTCCAATGTTGAAGCGAGGTATCTCCACTCAGTATGTTGTTGAGATATAGATATGGGTGTAACACCACTTGCGTTTGAAAGTGAAAAAGAGTTGCCCCATTAGATCTCGTGATAATTGGAAACCAAAACTCAGTGACCACACCATGATATATGTGTTATGATCTCTCCATCCATTCATTAGTATAGATTATTTTAGGGCATTTCCTTGAAAATGAGACATATTCAAGGATTAAGCTAAGTGGACCATACTACATAAAATGTGGAGATTAAATGCTAACCATTTAAGTATTCTTCCCACAGTGTGGTCCACTTGAACTTTGGATGTCTCATTTTTGGAGGGATACCCTAAAATGATGTGGGCAAAAGATTGGACGGCATGGATAAAACGTATATATCATGGTGGACCCACAGAGATCATCTCACTTTCCATACCTAAAATTGCTGCTGTCAATGTCATACATCATTCCTTCCATCACAAAATACTGTAGCATTTAATTAATGGTTTAAAAATATAAAATACATTGAAATTTTGTAACCAAAGAGGCCCTAAATGAAACCGACTTTCCACTAAATCAATTACATGATTGAATGCAAAATAAGAAATGCTCCAGTGCTCTCATAGCACAATAATTATCATGTTCCTAGTTGCATATGGACAT
Source organism: Magnolia kwangsiensis (assembly GCA_037074715.1). NCBI lineage: Eukaryota > Viridiplantae > Streptophyta > Magnoliopsida > Magnoliales > Magnoliaceae > Magnolia > Magnolia kwangsiensis. The sequence continues at coordinate 6,603,158 of CM073589.1, read as the reverse complement.
TAGATTGATCTAAAGTGTTCATTAGGCCTAACACACATTCCACGGGCCACCAAGAAATTCTCACATTCATTTGACGAATATTAACCTTTTGATCAATGATCTTTTATACGAGCGATCAAGACCATTTGCAGATAAATAGGTTCAATTAACAATCTGGCCCAAATCTGTTAGAACACATCATGTATAGCTTATGATTCTAAGGAATCACTTTTGTTAGGCAAACATAACCATCAAATCCATGGCTTTGAAATGGAAGGCTACAGAAAATAAGTCCAAATTGACGATGGATTGGATGCATCTGAGCGCTGTATGCTTGCATGGTGGCGCATGAAATGATTTTAGATTTGGATGGCTCAGATCAATCGAATGAATTTTCTAAGTGAATGGATCACTAAAGCATTTCTCGAATATAATAATTTTAAAATAATACCAAAGCTTTTTACCCATTATAACCACTTACAATGCCACTCACAGGACGTTAGAAGAAAGGCGGAAATAAAGACGACTCTAGTATTAAATGCTAGTTTTTCTTATTTCTAGATGAATGTGTTCTCTTTTACACGTGAAACATGCTTGAAGATCATGACTATTAATTTAGTGGAGTAAACAGTAACAAATAAACGGACGGCTAGGAAAAAAGTTGGGCCAACTTTATGGTCGGTCCCGTTGATTATTGTGTCTGACCATCGACACAACAGGGCCCACCCAATTGAACGGTTTGTATTGCTCACACGTGTACAATAATGGCGTATGGTGATATATGGTCCTGGTTCATACAGACAAGACAAGTGGGATTAGCGAACCTCGGCGTTTCAATCAGTCTATCAGTCTATTAATCAATAGGGCATTTTGTCAACAAAATTAAAAGAGAAATGGCCACTTACAGCGCATGTGACCGGTCACTTCCAGCCCTTTCTTTTCTTCCAATGTGTAATCGATGTATGTCATCCGAGCCATTCAAAATCCGTGCTAGACCATGATGATCATTTCGGCATAAATTGGCTCGATCTGATCTACTCGTCCTATGCGATACAATTTCAAAATCATCGCTCGGTCGGTGTTATGAGTAAATTATGTGTTGCTCACCCAATAAGTAAATAGACTTATTTTTCTTTTTAATATAACTTCATGCTGGTTCCCACATTTTTAAAGGATAGGATTGTCACACATACAACACTTTAGTTGATAAAATCTGTGGGCGTGTATGGAACGTATGAGATCCTTTCTCAAAATTGAAATTTCCAATATTTTTTGGGCAAAGCCCATACGCTACGTTTGCGTTACGCACGCATAGATGCAAGTACATATTGTCTTAACGTCACGGTAAGCCTATTTAAGGCTGGATCCTTCTTCATAAAACGAGATGATCTATACCGTTCATTTAGAACGACGTACGTGGCAAATATTCACTGCCCATAGAATCCTATTTAGAAACAATGGTCCAGGCTTCAAGAAATGTGTACAGATGGTGAGGATTTTCGATCAGTATTTTTTTTTTTCTCTCTTTTTTCTTTTTCCATATGGCCATCTATGTAAGGACTTCGCAGGCAAACGGTCTAGATGGACCGGATTTCCTGCGAAAGCCATATGCAGGAATATCCTGCGTTGGGATGCTAGGTGGGGCACACCGAGATGTTTATAAGAAACCCACACCGTCCATCCGTTTTGAGGGATCATTTTAGGACATGTAAGAAAAATGAGGTGGATCAAAAAATCTAGGCGGCACACGAAAGGGAAAATCGGAGAAAGAGTTTTCTACCGTTGAAACCTTCCTGGGATCTATCTTTATGTTTTATATGCCATCCAAACCGTTTATAAGGTCATTACCACTGGGATGAAGTGTAAAAAACTAAAAACTTGCCTGATATGAAGCTTTTTGGCCTCATGAATGTTTAAAACGGTGGTCACTGAATCCTCACAGTTTCCTCTCGTACGGCGACGTTTGTATTGGATCCACCTAATTTTTCGTCGCGTGTTCTGAAATGATCTCTCAAAACGGATGGATGGTGTGGATTTCTCATAAACATAACGGTGGCCCCACCTTGCAACCTAGCATCCAGCGGAGCGGAGGAACTTCCTGTGCAAGCCTTTGACAGGAAATCCGCGTCCGGTTAGGATCATGTCATCGTAAGGAAGGGCACGGGGAATGTGGCTTTTATTGAATTGATATTTACGCCCTCCCTACTTTATTTTCAGTACAACTGTTTTCATTTTCGAATGAGAAGGGTACAGAAGTACACTTTTTTTTAGGACATAAACAGGGGCACTCGACAATTATTATGAAAAAAAAAACGCTGATTAATATGTGAATCTGTTTGAAGTTACTCCATTGTGGCAATTGATCCATGATCGACGTTGATACCACAATCCCAACCATCCAAACCATATACCCAATTGTGAATGTAATAATGCCTAGAACTCACGCTTCCTGATGATATCAACCGTCAGATCTTATCCATTTCGAAGGTGGACCCTGACTATTTTCTTTCTGACCATTCATCTGGCATCAATCAATCATATGGTTGGGACCTTCCTATCAGATTGATGATTGTTCTCCGAGTCATTCACGATGTTCCTGATATTTGGGCAATCTGGAATGCCTTGCAAGCGTGCCTTGTGTCCCGTATATCAGTTGCCACCGTTTATTAAGTTGTGTAGGACAAACAGGCAAGTCATACGTTAAAAAAGAGAAGAGACGGAGAAGCCGGACCTGGTTGGTTTGGTGTTGACTCTGGCGGGTCAAACGGGGCGTTAAAGGCCGCCGGCACGGCACACTGAGAAAGACCAAGGAAAGAGCGCGAGTCACACCACGGGTTTCATCACGTCACCGCGTGCTGAAGGTGTCGGAATCATCCACAACACCTGATTTGCGCAGCGCTTAAATCACCCAAGCACTGTTACCTCCATCATATTGTATATGTAAAATCCACGCCATCCATCAGGCGATATACATTATTTTTACCGTATATACTGAGGATAAAACTAGTTAAAAACTTACATGGACGACACCAATTTGAAAATTTTAAAATTGCTACCAAAATAACTAAGTTCACACGGTGTTGCTTGCAAAAGTATTTTAACAAGCTTTTTTTTGTTTCTTATCTTTCATTACTTGAGTTACAAATGATTAACGGTTTTGATGAAGGATACAACCTATTGTGACAGCCACATACAAACCTATAGTTAGATTACCATCCCCATTGTTCATTGTCTTGTGACACATTTAAGTAGTGGATGCTGTTTATTTTTTTCTCTTAGGTCTAACATCAAGGATTGAACCTGATAGACCGAGTGGATTTTAAATATAAAACATGATGAGCCCCACAGACTCGGGTGTCTTATTCACTACTTAAATCAGGAATCGCAGAGGAGTCCCATCCGTGCGTCAACTGCCACGCGCAGTCTATCTTATGGGCCCCACCTTGAGGGGGGCGTCTCTCCGGCCTGCGAACCGCATTCCCACGTGAGTATAACTGGTTGCCTCCCGAAAATTGGAAAATACCTAAATGCCCCTACAGGAATTGCAAAATGCCACGATGTTCATTTGAATGGTGGAAAGAACAGGAACGCGATCGAGCCATCCATCTGCATTGGACGTGGACGGATTATCCATAAATCTGAACCGTCCAACTAGTGGCTCTCATTATGGATGGACAATGCTCGAAAAATCATACTTATGAGGAGGCCATAACCATCATTTATCTATACTTCCTACACCTAAACTGCTTTTATTTCTCACCGTCTATTTGAAGGCAGATGACAAGAATCATCAGATCTATGCCTTATCTTAAATAATTTTCCATCCATATTGTGTCCCACTAAATGTACGTTCCTAATTGAAAGACAATCATGCCACGTGTAATGTTACTATATGTCTCTTTTTCGGTTTTTCTGGCTCATGGTATCATCTTCCTTGGAATGATTAAATTACTAGGATCCCGTTGAAAGTATCTTTACAAAGCACTTTGTGTTTTGTGGAGAATGATCACCTAGGTTTAAAGGGATGGTGATTACCACAAGTTTGAGCTGTGTGGGGCCCACACTGACGTGTATATATGCTGCCCCTTCTCATGTTCACCGTACAACCATAGAAACATACCGATCCAAAACTAAGGTGGGGCACACCACAGGGATGGCCGTGCAGTCATGAGTAAAACCTACGAATTTGCCTGGTGTATACCACCTAAATTTTGCAATGGCCTTTTTGATGCGGCCCTTTATTCAGGTGGGCGCACCTGATGACTGGCTTAGATGGGATATACTGAAAAAGTGGACCCCACATTCCATGTAATTGTGGCAGGTGTTTGCCATTTCTCCCTTTTGTATGGCCCACCTGAGGTATGGATACGCTGGATTTTTTGATCTAGGGCTAAGCAGGGTAAGGGCACATCGGAGGTATGGATATGTTGGATTTTTGGATCTAGGCATAAGCAGGGTAAGGGTCCATCTAATGTACGGGTTGAGAATTGGGTGGCACTGAAATGCCATGGTGGGCCTCACGCAGCTAGAATATATGGTGATTACAACTGACAAGGTATTGTAATCATTAACCCTTTTTTCTTTTCCCACCTTGTCTGTGTGACACACATGAAGGAGGTCGGCGCGCCTACTGTCATGATTGGCGAATGGACCATAACTGATAATTTCGTTAGTTAGAGTACCTTAACCGTCGGATCAGTGCCCCACTAGTGGACAATGGACATAAAAAATTAACAGGAAGTCCGTATTGAACGATCATTAGCCCTTCAATCAAATGATCAATGCTCATACAGTGCAAATTTGGACTACAATATGTGGACGGTGGGCCATTTGGAATGGATGGTCTATATGTTTCTCGTGTACCACTATACACTATTAGAATGAATGAGAGATGGTATGTAAGTGTTAAAAAGTCGCCATTTCCGCTTCCATGATAGTTTCCAAAGCGAGCCAAAATTCATAAATGGCTGCCAAATCTAGAATATGTAATTACCAACAATTCTCATCAAGAAAATGATAATTTTGAGAATATCTCCATTCGTTGTAAGGGCACAATGACGATATCAAACTGATCAAGCAATCCTAGCTATCAAGATAAGGAATAAAAGGGTAGGCTAAGAGAGAAAGAAATACCTGCATTCAATAGGCAAAGCCCCCCATTGGACGGTTGTGATTGGCAAAATAGCATGATTTTTGAGATATGGACCCTCCACAGAACAATTGTATTTCTATTAGGGTCGAGCTTATCAATCTAAGAAAGAGAGATGCTCCGGTGGTCTGAGAGCACTATAAGTTATATACTGGTCCTAGTTGTATCTGTTCACTTGGACGGTCCAATGATCAATCTGAACTGTCCATTCAGTCCAAAGCACATTTCAGAACACCATGCAAAATTGAAGATCCAACCATCCTTGATTTAGCCTAATTTTTTAAAGCCATCATTGTTGCATGCGATGGATGACATGGTTGCGATTGACTAAAAAAAAAAATTAATTCTGTAAAATCGTAAGTAATCCATGATGGGCTTAAATAAATAGATGGATGAAACTGTTGATTGGACATTTTTGAAAAAAAAACAGTCTTAATGGTTAATATTTGCTAGATTGGTATGATATTGTATGGTAGCCCATGAAATATGCCCTGGACCTAAAGAAAAGAACCTTGATCAATGGATTGGACTAATTAAGAGCACTAGAAGCAGTTCTCTTTAAGAAAATTCTCTTGTGGCATATGTCCCAATGCCAAAAATTGTACACTTATTAGTGGAAGTAGCTTTACAAATCTGTAGTTAGGGTTCCCCTGTTTTTATATTATTAGGTAGAGTATGCTTGTTTTTAGAATAAAACAACTGCATGAAAGTTACAAATAGTCTATAGTTAGTATTTATATATCATTGTGTCCTCTGTCAAAACAGGTGGCATGGGACGTGCCGACAAATATATAATTTTGGACATGTACACGTGCCAGCGGGTCTCAACATATGGCAAACCAATGAGTATAAAACTCAATTTACCACTTCTTACTCACTTTGGTTAACTTGGATTAAAATCATTTTACAGTAAATTGACTAATCGACACTGACTTTAAAAACGTGTGGTTACACCTAGGTTGTACTTGAGCTGAGCCTGGGCCTAATTTTCAGGTCCAACTCATTCTAGCACGCGCTTGACCATAGTCATTAATATTATATGCCCACACAAAATACATAAATAAATAAGGAAAAGAAGGTAGAGCAAAATTTCTAGCTCGATATTCTTCAGATCATTAAAAAGATGATAAAAAATTAGTTAAATAAATGAAAATGCAAAATAGTAGGAGAACAAAGGATTGTGTTTTAATAAGTTTTTTTTTTTTTTTTTAAATAGTGAAAACGACATCTACATGTATGCATGCATCTATGGGCATATCATATATAAATAAATTTAAAATAAAAGAATTGGACTGAAATAATATGACTTTTGTATCATGAGCAATTTTGTTTTGCCTCTCTTAATTCCTTCCTGTCAAGTAATTTTCTTTCATATGGCTTAGATTGGTCCATTTCTAATCAATTTTATCAATAAGTGCGGCTACCTCCAATTTCTATGTTTTAGATGGCTTCTAAAAGCTTTTTTAAATCAAACGTGTTTTCTTATAAGAAAAAAAAATGTTTAATTCAGATTGTCGAAAAGAAAAGAAAAGAAAAGAAAAAAAAACTACTAAGGTTTTTTCAACTTAAAAACCACATCTCATATAAATCATTTCTCAATCTTTAGGTTTTATTTGAAATTTGGGATTACGTGGTATGGAATTGCATTTAGTCCTATGCAAATTTCATTCAACGGTTGGAATAAATAGGAAAAATTGAATTAATCCAAACATGGTATCATCCAATCCCAAAAGTAAATACTATATGAGAAATCTAATACATCTATAAGCATGTGTAGGTAGAGTTGGGCATTGGATTGGGTCCAATTCGATTCGGTCCGAAATCTATATATACTGACCTGAACTCAATTCGATTCGGGACCGAGTCCGGGGTATCTAACTTGAACCAATCTGATGCACGGTTGGCCTGACTCGAACCGAGTCTGATACAGTCAGGGAAACCGAGTTAGATCAGGTTGAGTACGATTCAGATCAAATTTTTTAACAGTGAAAATCATTATCCTCGCTGTTATTTTCAGTGTGGTCCATTTGAGCTTTAGATATGAATTAAAATTATTATTTTTTCAAATGTTCTAAAATGATCACGAAAAGTGGATAAACGGTATGGATATAATAAATACATCATTATGGGGCCCATGTAATTTTGAACTCATTTGAAGTGTTCGTACAATTCGGAGCTCGAGGCGCGTCTCCACTCGCCATTGCATGACAAGTATCTACACAACTGTATTGACGTACTGTGAATGAAAGTTCAGCTGTGCATAGTGCATTGATGTATTGACGTTAGAAAGTTATGTGGGCTTGATCATGGAGAATGTGTTATATCCAAACTGTCTATCCATTTGACGAGCTTGTCTTAAAGCTTGAGATGAAAAATAAGACAGATTTAACTATAAAGTGGACCACACGAATTGTTTAACGGTGAAAATCATTATCTTTGTTGCTATTTGTGGTGTGGTTCTGATGATCTTTGGATATTATTCATTTTTTGGATAATGCTCTATAATGATCTGTAAAAATATATGAACGGTGTAGATATAATAAATACATCATTGTGGGGACTGGGGCCCATATAACTTTGATCTCCTTTGAACCGTTCGTACAACTTGGAGCTCGAGAAGCGTCAGTACTAGCCTTCTTATGACACGTACCTACAGGCTACAACAGCTATATAGTTGCTATGTGGTACACCAACGAATCCACTTCCATCGACTATTACTTTCAAAATCCAAATAAAATGCAAACAGTACATGCAATATAATGCACATCTGGTTCTCACTTGGTTTATCTACTCTGGATCAAGTCGGATTGGATCGGGTTTCAAATTGGATCGGTCTGGATTGACCATGATCCGAACTCGATTTGAAAAATATTCGGATTGAATGACGTAACTCGATCTGCACCTATTCAGGCCGTCGATTCGGTTTGCATCAGGTCAGACATGCCTAACTCTATGTATAAGTGATTGATATTAGTTGTGAATTTGATCCCTAAGTATAATTTCATCATCCACTAAATATGAGTTTAGTTTAATATATTGTTTTTCTCCGAAGAAGGTTTTGATCCCAATTGTTGGTGGACCATCTAAACAACACCTTATTTTGAAACATGCAATCATTGAGTGATAATGGTGTTAATTTTATATAATGCATTTTTTTACCATTTAATTCACTTAACCGAACAAGCCCTTGGCTCTGCAATTTACAAACCATTCTTTTAAGTCCATAGTAACCCTACCATCATGTTCTGTTCTGATTGTCACGTACGCGTGCCAGTGTTGTATTGTCCACGTTCACGGCATGGTGTTATTACTTCCAACAACCCCATAGTCACGTGGCAAATGAAAATTTGAATTTCTCGTTATGTGCGAACAAGATTCTATTCATGTCAGGGAGTTTTCTAATGAGAAATGGCCTGATAAGTCCATCGTTTCCCACCAACATGTCTCAAATGTAGAATCCAATCCGTTAGAAGGGTGGAATACACATGATGAACGCCCACACTGAAAATCAGGCCATCAACTCATCTATCTGGACACATATTCAAAATCATTGGAAAACCAATGATATGATTCACTGTGATGGTCTGGTACAACCATTGAGTTGTTCGGCATGATTTTCATATCAAAGAAGGATGATGCCGTTCGCTTTTTGCGAAAACGGATTGGCTACTCCCCCTGCCACCAGCCAATGGCGGTGGTTGGTGTTCCGTGGACTCCACCATGATGTATTTGTTTAATCCATGCCGTCCATATATTTTTCCAGATCATTTTATTATATGATACCTAAAATGTTTTATATCCCAATCACAAGTGGACGACATTATAGGAAAAAGTGTTCAATGATTGTCGATCATTAAAAACTTTTTGGGGGCCATAAAAGTTTTGTATCAAGCTGATCTTTGTTTTTTCCCTTAATCTAGGCCTTTATGACCTAATCAACAGTTTGGATGTCAAATAAAAAGTACAGTTGGCCTAAGGAGGATTTTAATGGTGGATATCCAATCACTATTGTTTTCTTGTGGTGTGGTCCACATGAGATTAATATACTCTAATTTTTTGGATAGAGCCTAAAATGATCTTTAAATAGGGATGAACAGAATGGATGAAACACATACATCATGGTGGTGTCAATAGAGCACCGACCATCGGCCACGGGGCTGGTGGCAGGGGCAGTAGCCAATCCGTTTCCGCTTTTTACCACGGATTGGATTTTATTTTATATTTTACATGTGCCATGTTGGCAGGAAAAATGGCTGTACTGCATCCAATCACTTCTCTTTTCAAATATCGTAGTGTGGTCTCCTTGCCTCTTCTGCCTACCATGAACTGATCCACACCATTCAGCTACAAGCTCTTATAGTATAATTACAATGCGGAAAGAATCTCACCGCTCAGTGAACATCAGCGTCCTTTCAAATGGGCGTTAGAAACTGCTTTTCTGGAACGTTATTTCTAAGTCGCTTTGTATGGATGAGTCTCTGATGGGAGACAATTCTTCCGTACCAACCATCTGCAGCGGGAATTTCTAGATGAAAGGTCTTGATCATAATAGGGTGGGGCAGACCGAGCAAGACTCATACTCATAAACCAAGTTGTCTGAGTGCACTCGCTCAAGCGAATTCACCTCATACGGGCAGAAGGCACGAGACAATAAGATCGGAGCGCTCATCAGGTAAAACCTCAATGTGTAGATTCTAAATACCAAAATCAGGCCCATATCTTGGTCAGGTGGGACCCAAAAGTTGAAAACAAATAATGGTTAAAAGAACCTAACCAACGGTCCAAATTCTGTGTACGCATACCAAATGTTCAGATCAGCCTACTTTCTAAGACATGATTTAAACCGCTGATTAGATTGGTTGAGGTCCTGACTTGACTTTAGTGATTTGATTGGAGTCGTGTTGAGTCGACTGAGTGATGCTTCCCAGTGACTTTCACATTAACTCGGCTAGATTTCTAGTTTTGTTGAGTTGACTCGGCCGAGTTTTAGAACTATGCTGCGGAGAACGCAATGGAGGGCTCTAATATAGCACACGTGTGCCTCATCAAGCACATTGTGCAACTGCACGCTAGCATTTCTTGTTAGCACTCACGCCATTTCTCTGTCCATTCCTGGAAAGCTGTAGAAAGTTTCATGTTTTTGCCAACCACAGAAGTGGGGGCCATCGTTTACACCCTACCCTACCCAACAGAAAAATCAAAAAGGATCTGATGGTCCAAATTCAACACACATGTGAGGCTGAGTTAATGTGTGAACTGGCCCGATTTTTTGTATATGACATGTCCACAGTGCGCCTACTACCTGCATTCTGACCAGAGAGGTAATGGCACTACACTTTTTCCAACATGCCACTTGTAAAGGAGAAGGTCATCGGTACCATGAAAACGGTAGCCACCACCATGAAGATTATTCTTATTAAAACTTATACTGATCCATTCACTATGGGCCACACATGTATGTTATGTCAGATCCCGTCTGTTACCCATTGATTCCAATGACGCAACTCATCTGGTGAATGGACCTAATGATTTTTGTACCAGGTGATCTTCACGGTGGGGGTTAGAACTTCGATGGTACGGATTTCCTCCAAAAGTGGTATGTTAGTGGAGAAGATGGTACGGCACCACAAATTGTAATGCTGATGCTTCTATAAAAACCCATACATCAATGGCTGTCGTTGAGCTTCCTGGAATAAAGTCGTTATTCTTCTTGCAATCATAGAAAGTTGCATGATATTTCTGGAAAGTGGGTTGGATATTCGTTCAGTTCCGTGTAAGCTCGGAGCGGATTAAGTGCGGTCTCGGTCGCACCCGTGACAATGCCACCTTTATCGTGGGGCCCGCCTCGATGTACGTATTCTATATCGACTCTGTCCATTGTTTTTTTTCAAGATTGTTTTAGGGCATGAGCCCAAAAATAAAATAAATAAAGATCTCAGGTGGACCATACCATACGAAACAGTTGTGTTTCACCATAAAAACCTTTTTGTAGCCAACAAAAGTTTTGGATCAAGCTTATATTTACTTTTTCCCCTTCATCCATGATTTTTTTACATTACCAAAAGGTTGGATGGAAAATAAACGTTAAATGAATATTACGGTGGGCCCTTTGAAGTTTTTAATGGTGGGGCATTCAATCATCACTGATTCCTAAGGTATGGTCAACCTGAGATTTGGGTATATTTCATTTTTGGGATAATTCTCCTGAAATGATCTTTGAAACCGGATGGACGGCATGGATATAGAATACATACATCAAGGCAGGCCCCACAGTAAGGGACGTATTGTCTTGGGTGAGGCCAGGCCGTACCTAATCCGCTCCCGTGTAAGCTACGTGTTTCATGATTCTCTTTGTTGCTTTTTCCATGATATGAAAACACGATTAGACTGGGCCCGACATCGGTCACCAATAGGAAAACGAAAGGCCCACAAAAATTGCTTCATTATTATTATTATTTTCATTGAGAAATGATTCAATAGGAGGACCAACACGGCCCCAGTGCTTTTGGACCACAGAACTGCCCCTACTGGGCTTCTGTTCTAGGCCAGAAACGGCCCAAATCGAGCCCGCTGAAAGGCTCATGAGTCAGCCTGGCCCGTTCGACTTAGTTTTAGGGGGAAAAAAGAAAAGAAAAGAAAATTTTTAATACACTGGCAATGTGTGATGGTTGATATGCAGGAACTAAAAACTGCGCAATTGGCATACCGGGAACTTAAACCAAACCATCCGTGTAACCTAAATTATTCTCTAAATCCTATCCAACATCTTCTTAGATTTAAAGTTCTTGGCCCTCCCACAACTAGCTGCATGGTTAAAATCGTCTAAAGCTACTCACATTCAGTGAAATTGTCCCAAGATATTCAAGTTATAATAGAGATTACCATGGGTTGGAGGAGTCTTAGACCCGGCGCGTCCCACTTAATGGCCCAACCTGTGCTTTGGACCTGCTCCAACTACCCATCGGGTCTACGATCTAATCCCCAAAGCAACACATAGCTAGCCTACGGAGCATAGTCTGACAAGTAGGATTTTTGGGCTATGGCCCAGCATGCTGCAGTCACTATATGACCATGACTGGTTCTAGTTACAGTATGTTTGGCACATGTATAGTATTTGAGACCGGACAGCGATGAGTTGGGGGCCCCACCTAAAAATCCCAAGCAGACCAAGATCACCACCCTTTGATCGTGACCACACAACACAACTATAGTGCATGTGACCAATGAGCAAAGGTATGCGTGCTATATAATAACGCACAATGGTGAAAAATCAAATATTTTCCTGAAAAGGAAGACAGACAAGACTTACTGCACTCGTTTGCTTAAACAAGACCAACCGATATTTTAGCATGATTTTGTGCTATTATGTGCACGTACAAAACTACAAACACATGGAGAAAATCTAGACACCTCTTTACAAATAGAATTGTGTACGTTTGGATGCACAATTGAGATGAATTGCGAAAATTCTGTACACCCAAAAGTTAATGACGTTAATTTCCTACCATCGGTGGTCAGGATGCAGCAACCAAATTACAGTTTGCAGCTAAACGTTCGATACGAATGCCAGGGACATTCTATATATATATATATATATATATATATATATATATATATATATATATATATATATATATATATTGTTAAATGTTATTGGTTGATCTTAGGTTTTAATTTGATTGTTTTAAGGGATAAAAACGTGCAATGGAAATAATAATGTTGGTTGAGAATCTCAGTGTATAATGAGTGCTTTGCTTCGTGTGGAAAGTGAGGTAACTGTCACACGTGTGTGAGATATAAAGAGTGTTTGCGATTTGCCTTTTGCGTGTGATGAGATGCAACGGGCCGGGTTCTGACCCGTTGGGGTCAGCCTCATTTACTAAATGGGTCAAGAATATTAATTGCTCAAACCAAACCCATTACTCGTTCACCTGTGGCTTCACCTGGTCCACTTGAAATTCATAAAGTCCAAACCCTACCTGACCTGACCAATTCAATTATAACTGGGACGGGCTTTACTAACCTAACTCAGCATTAAGAAATGGAAAATGAGACTATGGGAATGCACAAGCTGGCCCAATCAAGGGATGCATACATATATAAATAAATTAACTATACCTTTTTCATTCTGTTTTGGGTTTTGGGCCAAAATCAAGTTGGTGATATACGTCCACATATTGATGTCGTATGTATGTGGATCGTTGAGTCGGGTTCAACCCAAGCCTGACCCATCTACTTAAACGGCTATATTCCAGTGGTACCTTTACTCTGGCTGGTTTGCATCTTAGACGGGGCGCATTGCAAATCAAGGGTGGGCATTCCCTGCTAGATTGTTTCCTATTAGGTGGCCCACCTGAGCTTCGGAACAATCTGATTTTTGTGACAATGGGGTAACATATCTGATGGACGGGTTGGACCTTCTGCATACATCGTGTGGGCCCCACATCTACCTGGTACTGCCGTAAATGGTGGTACCTGTACCATTGGAGCGCACCCCTCACTTAATTGGTTCAGTTTTTCTAGCCTGAGCCTGACCGGCTACCCATTTATCTTGGTTCGAACACACCTCGGAAGTAGGTCAGGCAGTTGACCCATGGACCAACGCGAACCATTCCCACCCCAATCGACCAAAGGGTGGGACCTGATGTTCAGTTGAATGTGTCATGTGGTGCAGTAGCTTATTCTTTCCTATTTCTGCTCCGAATATCGAATTCACACAACTGAAAGATCACTTGCACAAGGACATTACAGGACCTCATTTTTGGCAACGCCACAATATTGGGCTATCAACAATTGCAGTGATGGGCTAATCTGGCCCATTAAAATAACAGCCCAATCAACTTTAGGCGGATTTGGGCTACATGCCTTTCGGCTAATTTGACTACAAACCCCTTAAGCGAAATTTAGCTTGAGTCCTTCGTGAAAGTCTGAGAGAGGCTCAAACCTGTCGTCCTTATCTTTGTTCAGACCCAATTACGTTTTTGAAGCCTATTCACACTTTTGATTTTGCTTGGTCTGAGCCCATACCATTTCGCACGATACTTGGGATTCGGTCTATTGATCTAGACCGTCCATGTAATCCTCTCGTAGATGGCTCATGTTTGCAATCACATGGGATGGAGTCGATGGACCTATTCGCCAGTTTATATGTTGAATGTTGACCGTTAACAATTTTTATCTTCACCGTCCATTTCGAAGGCCACTATTATCCGTGTGGTTAGAATAGTCTGTTTGCTGTGATTATCAATGATGGTTCGATCAAGTGTCGCTTGTCAGGTAGCAGAGGATAAGCACCTTTCTCAGATCCAACAAGACTAACCGTTCCAACCTCTTAATCCATGATGATTTGGTATGACCTAGCTTCTCAATGAAATTATTTGGGAATCCTTGGCTCCTTGCATGCATAAAGGAGTGAATGGACCTGCATGGATTAAGAATGAATCCGTACTTTCTCGTATTTTTCACCGAGAGTGGGGCCCCTCAGACAGCGGCCTGGATTACAGTACCGTGGGACCCACTTGTACAGACCGAAAGTTGCATGTTCTTGGGGAAATGATCATATAATTCTTCTCGACAAGAGACGGGTAGGGTAAGCCTGTGAAATGGTACCATACCAATACATTGCATCTACCACCTAGTCAGCATATGGTAAATGACATGAGAGAGTGTCCAAAGTGTGGGGCCCATCTGGTTGTGAGTCATCCACCTCACAAATGGCATACGTCTACTCTAATCGAGTGTCTTAAGTATGTGGTCCATTGTTGATGGATGGAACCTAACACATAATATCCCGATGACAAGAGCTAAATGCAGGGCACCATCCCATCCCAGCTGCCACATAGATGTTGGATTCACAGAATGGAGGGGTAAGCTACGGCTGGAAAAGAAGAATGAATATCCAAGTGCAGCAGCCACCTGGCTAAAATTGTAGGTGTGATTCGCAGTATAAGTGGCAACATAACAAATATGCCAGAGATCTCAGCCATTTATCTGGTAAGGCCCACCACAAACATCCACTAGCCCAAAATCAAGATAAAGTTTACTCTTTGGGCCACGTGTATGCGAGATTTGGATGCATTTTACCATCCAGAGGAAAAAAAAAAAACTATAACATATAAAAAAGGACGTGTCATAACATATCTTTTCAGATAATCTAAAGATCTAAAATGATTTAATTGACATTGATATGTTGAGCTATCATATACACGTGTAATTTATCAACTTTCCTCACACGGGTATAAACCTAATATTCAAAATTGATTTTGTAACGGCCATACTATAATAGTGCGTATCATCATGCTTTATGAACTGTAATGGCCCTTATGGAAAAATGGCTGTAACAGTGTCATGTCAAAGACAGGCAGTTACAATTAGAAAATGGCCGTAACAGCCTGTTACATAATAGGAACAAGGCTACCATTACTGTTATTAAATACCTTGGGTATAATGTTTAGTCTCTATTTTGTAATTTTAGGCCACGGATCAAAGGTTAAAATTGTCCCATTGGAAAGGAAGGTCTATCCACCTTTAGCCCTAAGGGACCCAATGTTTGATTTTATTTTATTTTTAGACATGATCCTTGTTTAAGAGTATGAAGCCGAGTACAAAGCCATGGGTGCGTAATTCCTCTCCAACTCTTTTATGTGGGCGGAAATCCTTCGGTGCTTTTGTGCGCTGTGCATTCACTCCAAACTTTCAACCAGTAGATTAAGAGAAAAAACTTCGTTGAATTCTTTCTCGTGTAACATCAACATACAGTAATCCATTACATTACAGAACATGATATGCTATTACCAAAAGAACAGTATTGGTGTGCCGATTTCATTTCTATCAATTTATGGTGGGTCCATGATGGCATGTGGGGCCAGTATAGGAATCTTTTTATAAAAAAACTATTTATTATCAGTAATTTTTTAAAAGTAATGAGATATGCTTTGTTGATCCACTTCCTATTATTTGTTTGTGTTTTGTGATCTTGTTGAATATTGAGCCATGGATTGCTTAGCTCAAGATAGGTCGATATCAAGTGTGCAGTTTGCTCCATAAAAGTTCTATCCGATTCTTGAGGCGAAGGTTTGTCGTAATCTTGATGATTGATTAGTGGACGACTGTCTGGATGGAATTATTGCATAAAAAATCAAGGCAATTGGACAACTCTGACAGTCCATTTGTTTAGAGTTTTGCTAGTTGGATGCATGGTTTCTAAATCAAGGGAAAGTAGACCTATATGATTTAGTCATGAGCAACGGTGACGAAGAACTGCACCAGTGAGTAGCAAGCTAGCTCAAGCTAAAGGCCTCGAAATAAGCTAGGAAAGGCCCAAAAGGGGGAGTTAAGAAAAGACTCGATAGCCTGTGGTTTTATATAGGGCTGGGTTGTTGGGTTTACAGCATGGCCCACTTTGAACCTTGGCTTGTGTTAGAATACTAGGCTCAATGGCAGGGCTCAGATAAAAATCTAATCCCGTTTAATAAACTGACTGGGTTCATGCTTTGTTTAAGAGCCCGTAAGCGTGGCTCATACCCATATTGGCCCCAGCCCGTCTAGGGCATGCATGATGGGGCGCACTTAAGAAGCAGCGAGTGGGTGGTCGGGCTTAGGCTGGATATAGGTTTGGGCTGTGTAAAATCACCATGGGTTGACTCAGGCCTAGTTTCACTTTCCAGGCTGGGCTTGGACAGAATTTGGGCCCGTCAATGCTCAGTCGGTTGAAAACCCAGCAAGATTTTGAGCTACTTGGGCTGGGGTTGTGATTTTATTTGGCTTGGTCCCGGCACATTGACAGCCACGCATGGTTTATCTGAGGGTATGGTTCCTGATGGAGTGGAAAGGCAGGGCAAGATTCATGTAATTGACCCAAGTAAGGAGAGTTATTTGATACAGGACCAATAGTTTTGACGGTTCTGATTAAGTTACCAGAATGATACATGTGCAGTCGCTGTGTGCATGAATAGGGACGATCATTGTCTGACGTCTCCGATAACAATATAGGTACAATGGGCCCTGCCATGTGATGTGATCCATGCGCCAAATCTCTCAACCAACGATTCCCAACCTTGCTATCGCTGGTAGGGTTGTCATTTGAACTGTTTCGCGGCCGAGCCGTTGGGCTGGCCCTATTCATTGTTCTGATTTTTAGGCCCGAACCCGGCCCATTGACACCCCTAATCGCTGGGATCTGACGATCTGGTAGACCGTTGGTGCATGGTCCATCTGTAGTTGATCAATGATCAACGGTTTGAATATGGAAGCTCCCACTTGTACGAACTGAAATCAAATGGTCTGCAGTAGCAGGAAGTTCTTTGTAGTACAAGGGTTACATGATGCTCAGACAACATGAATCACACGCGCGATATGTATTTGTTTGGTTTGAATTCAGTCTTATTACGCGGTGTCCGTCATGCCTAAGCTTGTTGCTGCTTCATCTATCTATTTAGCCACCTACAATAAAGATCATAGAATTTTTGAAGGGGAGGTCCATCCTTTTAATAAGTTATCAACTGAAGAAAAAAAAAAATAATTTCCCACCTTGATAACAACAATTGATCAATTAACACTGCATATAAATAATTAAAAAAACTTACAAATTAAAGAGAAATTCTCAGCAATTCAATTACTATGGCATAGATAGCGAGATCCGAAAGCTATGATCGTCCTTAATCTAGCGACCTAAGCATAAACAAAGGGAATTGGATTAAAACAAAGCAAAAGTTGGTCTAGCGTAACAAGGTAAACAAATTGGATTACACTACACACCTAAGCTAAAGCCAGTTCAACATAGGAGTATAAATAGACTAAATTATGCTAAGAGCTAAGTTTAAATCTAAACTAAGATATGTAGTGTTGCAATGTAGTATTATGCTATATTGGGTTGGCAAGAGCCCAATGTTCTTCCATCTTTATCCTATTTATAGAATTTTTGACTATTTGTTGAGATGAATCTTCATAGCCCTTCCTCTTGTTTGTGCCGCCACATGTAAACAACCGTTATCCTTACTTTCGCTTGAACGTGCATTATGTGTTGTGAAAATTGATCAACTTCACCTTGTTGTTACTTTGCTTCATAGCTCTTTGAGCGATTTCAACTGTAAAGATCTCTTCTGAATGATGCTATAGTGTATTGGCTAAATCAGTCATTGGTCATAACAGTATTTCGGTCATTACCCGTTGTCAGCCATGAGAAAACCAAAGTGAGTAGGCAGCTTTGTCACATAAATAAGATATATAACATGTGTCCCATGATAGGAATTAAGTAGGCTTATCCTTTTTTACTACTCATGGCTTTTCAAATTAAGTTCACTTTTGACTATTAGATCATTCAAGAAAATTTTCAATTTATTTTTTGTTGGGATTTCACTGCCATATAGCAACATTTGTATCACTAGGCTAAAGCAATCACAACAAGCACAAATCCTATTGACACAAGGTGAACCATCTAAACTCTGGAACCAAATGTCCATGAGATACAATCCTCTAACAATTCTAACTTCTGAGTTGAGTAAGTTGGTTTGTTGAAATTGGACGGTTGGATGATTGTCATTCTTAACCGTTAAAAAAAATGTCCACAATCCAACCATACAGTCCGGCCATCAAAGAAGTCAAAGTTGTTGTTTACGATATGGTACATGTCAAACCCAAATTATAATTTGGATAGTTTAATTAAGCTCACATGCTACCTATGCAATTTTCTGGTTATTTTTTTTTAGCATGATTGCTAACGCATTGAAATTAGTAATAATTACTTATCATAGAAATTTCAAGCATTCAACATTTTTGATGTGACAGTTTCACTAAAATGAAGTGGTAAAATGAAATATATAAAATTTGTAGGGCCCACCATGATATGTATTTGATCTATGATGTTCATCTGTTTTATCATCTCATTTTAGGGCATGGGCCCAAAAATGAAGGAAATCCAAAGCTGCAGTGAATCACACATGACGGTAGGTAAGAATTGAACACCTATAGTTAAAAATTTTTTTGAGTCAATAAAAGTTTCGGATCAAGTAGATATTTATTATTATTATTAGTTCATCAATATCTTTCTTACATTTTGAGTAGGTTGGATGACAAATGCATATCACTGTAGGCCCTACACAAATTTTCACTTTTAACAGGGATGCCATTAACCCCTTATTTCCTATGATGTGGTCCACCTGAGCTTATAATGTAAATAAACTTTAGGCTTATGTTCTAAAATAAGCTAGTAAAACAGATGAACAACATTGATAAGGAACATACATCATGGTGGGGCCCACACAGACTTTACATATTAATATGTGCTCAAACATCTTTTAAAAGTAATGGTTGCCGCCATTTACCACCATTTACACCATTTACTGGGGTAAGTGGTTAAACAAATTAACACACTCGTTGAAGTTTTCTTTCTTGTGCATTCCATGTCTGTGAAAGAGGATCAATTGGATTTGGAGGAAGCCATGTAGCACGTACTAGGGCCATTGTCTGCGTGGACAGGGCCACTGAAACCTTAGCTATGCATCCGATCAAACCCTTGAATTTCAGTCCCACTGTAGATGAGGCATGCGGGCTGAATGAGACTGATTGCACCATCCTAACTCTTATTTGGTTGTAACTTGTTTGTTCTATTTGGACTGTTTAGTGTTTTTCAATTTTTTCGGTCATTTGACGGACGTCTCTCAATTAGTTTTGATCACTTTGTTAGGGCATGCTTGGATTAGTGATTCTTACACTTTTTCTGATTTACTTGCTATATATTGATGTGAAGAAAATGTACAATTGGCAATTCAGGTAAGCCCCAAAGAAGACAAGCCACACCTGTCATATGGAAATACGAATAAAAACAAAATCTACAAGTGAAGCAAAAAATGGAACAGACTAATGGAAATGGCACTAGCAAATGAAGCCATGGACTCGAAACTGGTAGAATCTGCCCCCACCGCCACTTGAAGGCAGAGACTGCAAAGAAACAGATCAGTTGATCCCAGTTTTGGGCCTAAAGAGCCTAATCTGACCCAGACCAAATCTATCTAGAATCATTGAGCCTCTAATAGATCTCGGAAGGTTAGACAGCTGAAGGAAGACGGAGTTCGGAGCACCCATGCTGGCCAGCTTGGCAAACCCGTCGGCCATCGAGTTTTCTTCTCTGAGCGTATGGACAAAGTTGATGTTAAGGGCCTGACATAGTTGCTTGATTGATCCAAAGTGATACCAAATGTTTCAAGAAGAAGCATTGTTAGGTTTGCTCACGGCATCGACCATCACTCGGGAGTTTGACTTAGCTATGATTTGATTCAGGCCTCTATTTTTACAAAGATTTAACCCGTCAACCATCGCACAGGCCTCAACAATTGTATTGGAAACAAAACCATATCTGTTATGGTTATGCTTATACTACCTCCACCCTCTTACCTGGGTTACCCCTAGCAGATCCATCTACATTCAGCTGAATCCAACCGGATGGGAGTTTGCGCCAAGTAATAAAGTTGCCAATGTGGTCTAATCCTAATGTATTGTAAACTGTGGTAAGAAAAAGTAATAATTATCATTATTAGAATGGTACAAATTAAGGAAAGTATAATGGTGAATGCATGCAATACTAATATGATATCTTCGCTTTTCACATGTAAAGTAAATTTGTTGGCCAAATACATTTAAATGTGATTTCATTAATATATTTCGTATCCACGTACTTCGTCCATTTTGCAAAATCATTTCAAGGTATCCTAAAGTATGTTCTTAATCCAATACTTTTATGACCTTGAGAAGTTTTCAATGGCAGGCATTTAATCCCTATACTAGCTATGGTGTGGTCCATGTCTTATTTGGATGTTCTTTAATTTTTTGTTCCATTTTTTTAAATGATCTTGTAAGAGAAATAGATGGTGGGACATAGCACATACATTACCAAGGGGCTCATAAAAGCATTCCACATCAGCACACTTAAGCCTGTTTGTATCATGGGGTGATTCCAAAATATTATTGTACTTTTACATCAAGCAATATCCAATTAAAAAATAACAGTATGAGTTTTACTCTACGTTACTCCGTAATGCACCCTGGTAGTGTACTCGCTGGGTCTCGTCTTCGAAAATGAATCCGATGATTTTCCATTGTTTGGTATGTGGTCTGGAAATGCGACGCGCTACTTTGCTTATATGCATGTGTATAGATCATCGCGCTGTCTCAACTCATCTAATAACTTCACAGCTTTCGAGGACAGCGGCGAAGCTACGTACGAGAACAAAGATCTGCCAACAGTATGGTTTTCATTTGATAGCACTGACGTATTCTGTTTTCACCAAGAAATTTGCGGGAAATGACCTCATGCCGTCAACGGCACGTCACCAAGCGATGAGATCAACCGTCCATTGCATAGACAAAAGTCTATTGAGATCAACCGTCCTCTGCGCAATGAACCAGGTGTGATTCAAAAAGGTTATTGTCACGTGAAAAAGAGAGGAGCGGATTCGGTACTACCCCACCAAGACCTGGCTAGAGACGGACGGTCCTGCAGCGGCTCTGTGGGGTCCACCGTGATACATGTGTTTTATCCACGCGGTCCATCCAAGTTTACAGTTCATATTACGTCACGGGCCCAAAAAGAAGCAGATGGAAGGCTTGAGTGGACCACACCACAGGAAGCAGTGGTGCTAATGACGCCCACCGTTGAAGCTTTCCTAGGGACCACTTTGATGTTTACTTGCCTTCCAACATGATCACAAGGTCAGACGGACCTGGATGAAGGAAAATCATAAATGCCAGCTTGATCCAAAACTTCTGCCACCACGAAGAAGTTTTCAAATGTAGGTTTTTTGTTCCCCTTAAGTCTTAGATATGCCTTCGTTTTAGCTCGTATTTTAAAATAACCTTTCAAAAGCACGAATGAAACGCATGCATGGATGTGAGCCTCACATAGCCGCCACGAGGACCGTTTCCTTCGTCTCTGGCTATGTCCTGGTGGGAATAGCAACGGGGAGCTGTATGATGATCAGGCATGGGATGCTGCTTGATACGTAGCACCGAGAAATTCTACACGTGGCATTATTTGCTAAAATTAAAGGACTAAACTATGGAATCTACTATGTTTCAGTCACAGTCCAAAAATCAAGTTGTTTGAACGATCAAAACCTCTGATTAATGGACACTTTCATTCTTAATTGTTAAAAAGCCCACTAATCTATTGAGCGATTCATCACAATTTTTTTTATATTCATGATAGGACTTATTCATCAGAGTTTTTACTCGAAATCACTTTCCGATGTGGGGCCCGTCCTTGAACACATTTGATAAGTGAGGTTAGCAGTGGAATAATCTAGATCATTTATTTGTTGTGCCCCACCGTGGATTGGGTATGACTCAAAATTGGGTTCAGGCCCGGCCTAGCCGATTTTTTTTATCTCGGAAGAATTTTGAGCAGAGCTTCAGCTGGCCCTTGAGTCAACTCAGCTTGAAGCTTGGCGTGAACTAGACTCGATTTGGTTCGCCTCAAGTTATAACTTAATTATATTATATTATATATAACTTAATTATATTATTATATAATATAAAAAATGGCCCACTTGTAAATATATATTTAAAAAAAAAAAAAAACCAACAACTCTTACTTGATTCGAATACTCAAGCTTGAATTTAGCTCAAGTTGGCCCGAGTTGTTGATCAAATTGAGCTGATGAACTAAGCTGAGTTGTGTCAAACTCAACTCAGTTTGGCTTGGTGTCTAGTTTAACAGAATTTTGGCATTTAATAAGGAGTCATTCTTTAATGAGATTCTTGACTCACTAGAAGAGTACTTTTTATATATATAAAATCTAACATTTAATGTTCATCCCTAGCATGCACATATATGACTACTCTTCTTGAAGACGATATAACCATATATAGCACGGCTACCACATGGTGTATCTTAGGCTCATTTGATCTAGGCATGCCAGATAGAGTGCAAACAATGACAAAGGGCATGAGTAGAAATTTGCCTATCATTTAGCACCTGATGTTAACAGGTGGCAGTATTTTATCGACACCCGTAGGTGTGTCAAAATGGATATAAACAAAATACATTTGTATGGACATATGAACGTCATGGTGGCTCAAAAGAGTTTCAAAGGTGGGCATTTGCATTCCTTATATCTTGTGGTGTGGCTCGATCAAGTTGTTCTTTTTCTTTTTTAATAATTTTCGTCGTGTTTAAGATAATTTTCAACAAATGAGCTAGTGAAATGGTGTACTGATAGAGTGGATATAACACAAAGATTGAGGTTACAGGAGTGGGTATAGCACAAACATCACGTTGACCCTGGTTTCAAGCAAGTCACATCTGACCAAGAATATCATGAAAATCACACTAATTTGTAGAGGTATGTATCAAGTCGAGTTGGACCGGATTGGATCCAACTTAACTCGATCCGATTTTTCAAGAACTTGACCCGATCTCAATCCGATCCAGGACCGAGTCCAGCAGGGTTGACTCGATCCGATCCGAATCCTTGCTAGCCTAACCCGAACCGAGTCTGACCCAGTCTGGGAAACCAAATGGAGTCGGATCAAGTTGAGTCTAAGGACAGAGAGGGGGAGAAAGGAGGAGAGAGAAGGAGAGAAAGGAGGAGAGAAAGGAAATCAGGAGAGAAAGAGGGAGAGAAAGGAAATCAGGAGAGATGGGTGAGTGCGGCGCCTCCTTCGGGTAGAGAAAGAGGGGTTAGGGTTTGTTTGGATTTCGGATCGGATCGGTTTGGATGACCACGATCTAAACGCGATTCGATGTACAATCAGATCTGAGTGGTTCTACTCTATCCAGGCCTTCGGTTCGGTTCGGATCGGATTGAATCCATTGAATGAGGTCAAATTTGCCAGATTGGGTCGAATTCTACCCCACTCTATTAATTTGGATGGTTATACCACTCTGGTTGGTTTCTACTATTATATTTTTGAACCTTTTATTTGGTAACCTTGTTAAGTTAGGTTTATGGGAATGAACCAAGGGTGCTACAAACCATTATCTGAATCAACCAGCATGCTTTTAGCTTTACCTGGTAAAACCCACCATGTTTCAAAAAAGACATGCAAAGTTCAGATTCCCAATGCGAAAGCAACGCACAGCTATGTTCTTTTTTAATATTCTATTTTATTAATTATAAAATGCCGTTGCTCAGTTGGTGGAAAGGGCCGGTTGGCCCACGCGGACCAGGATTAGCTCATGAAGTAAAGTCACGAAGTCTTGTGGCCCTACCATGATGTAGATTCTATATCCACACCGTCCATCCATTTGAATAGATCATTTTAGGTCATAAGCCAAAGAATGAGGTAGATCCAAAGCTCGAGTGGATCCCACCGTGGAAAACCCTGGGGCAAGTGACACCCACCATTAAAACCTTCGTATATCCACCATGATGTTTATTTGAGATCCAACCTATTCATAAGTTAACACAGACATGAACAAAGGGAAAATACAAATATCAGCTTGATTGAAAAGTTCCTAAGCCCCTAAAGTTTTTAACGGTGGCTGTCATTCTCCCCGCTGTTTTCTGTAGTGGGTCCACTCAACCTTTGTATCCGACTCATTCTTTGGCTCATGCACTAAAATAATCTTTACAAATGGATGAACAGTGTGGATACAACACATACATCATGGTGGGCCCCACACAATTTGGTGACGCCACTTCATTAGCCAGTCTGCTACTCAACCTGTCAGTAGCTGATCCGCGTCCGAGTCACGCTAGCTGGCCAGATATTAAAAGGCCAAGGGTCGAACCTGGCATGTGTCTAACATAGCAGACCTAAGCTCAACCCTGAAAAATTAGTTGGGCTCAAGATAACCCATCCAGCTTGCAAATTGATGAAATCCCTATTTTCCCTGTACATGCATCAATAAAATACATATAGAAAAATGACTACTAATGTTTACTTGCTAGGTGCATGGGTTTTTACCGGCTGATTGGAATGGCATGCATGTAGAAGAGGTTGCTATTATACATCCTTGGAATATGGGTCATGTGGGTCATCTTCCAATTACCCAAACTGTTTATATACCGAGTCCTAGTACTATCCATGGTGGAAAGACATCAAATGAAAACTCTGAATTAGATTATTTCAATCCTATGATGTTTTGACCCTTTTTATTTTGAAAATAAATGGTCACTAACCATTGCATAATCAATGGTTTAAATATTCAATTTAAAAAATACTGCCTCAATTTTGTCGAATGTTTTCATTAAAGTTTTGTTATGCTACCTTCTATTAGATTTTGGTAACAATAACTAAATTAAGGCCGTGTTTGTTAACGCTGAATTTTTGCACTTAACGCGGAATGAGAAAAATTTTCCGTGTTTAGTGGTGTTTGTTAATGCGTTGTTAACACAGAAGATGGAAAGCGATAAGTGGGTTTTCACTAAATTCTTTCCGTGA
The DNA here is from genome assembly GCA_037074715.1 of Magnolia kwangsiensis. Classification (NCBI taxonomy): domain Eukaryota; kingdom Viridiplantae; phylum Streptophyta; class Magnoliopsida; order Magnoliales; family Magnoliaceae; genus Magnolia; species Magnolia kwangsiensis. The sequence goes on along the minus strand of CM073589.1, from coordinate 6,577,651 downwards.
TAGGAGTCTGGCTTAATGGTGAACGCGGAATGCGCTCAGTGATTTTTCATTAAACAAAAATTTTTTGCTTCCAAAAGTACTCATTTTCAAGTTATACGGAAATTTTTTCTTGTCCGCGCAATACAAAATCAACCTTTAACCTGTGAAACTTCTTTATGCCCCACCATGATTTATGTATTTGATTCATACCGTTCATCAACTTTTTCAGCTAATTTAAGGTGTGATTCAATAAAAGAAGCAGGTCTATTGATTAATTGGACTATAAGGTGGGGATTGAACGTCCACCGTTAAAAACTTCTTGAGAGCTGGAGAAGTTTTGGATTAAGCTGATATTTGTGTTTTCACTTCATCCACGTCTACATGACCTAATGAATAGGTTGGATGGTAAAAAAACATCATAGTGGCCCATTTAACTTTGATCTCTTTGAACTATTAGTACAATGGACGCGGATTGCGTACTACCCCCGCACGTCACTAGCTCCGAACGGGTAGTTCTGTGGGCGGGCCCCCCGCGATGTATCTGTACATCCAAACCCTTTATCCCTTTTCTCATATTATTTTAAGGCATCAAAACAAAAATGAGGTAGATCCAACTATCAAATGGACCACATCACAGATGACTCTAACATTTAATGCAACTGGTGCATTTTAATGCAACTAAGATTATTATTTGGTGTGGTCCACTTGAGCGTTGGATCTGCCTCATTTTTGTATTCATGCCTTAAAATAATTCGAGAAAAGGGATTGACAGTTTGGATGTGCATATTCATCACGGTGGGCCCACCTATAGAACTGCTCGTTCGGAGCCAGGGACGGGCGGGGGTTGTACGCAATCTGCGTCCTCGTTAAAAACGCTGCCTGGAAGCGGATTGCGTATTGAGTAAACTCTGTGGGGTCCACAATTATTTATTAATTTTATCCACTCCGTTCATCCATGTTAACGGATAAATTTAGGATTTGAGACCGAAAATTAAGTATATTCAAAGCTCAAGTGGACCACACCACATGAAACAGTTTTATTGAATCTCTACCATTGAAAAATTCTTGGGGGCCACAGAAGTTTTGGATCAAGCTGATGTTTGTGTTTTCTCTTCATCTATGTCTTTGTGATCATATGATTAGCTTTGATGAAAAATAAACATTAATGTGGGCCCTAGGAAGGTTTCAACGGTGGAAATCATTATTCCACACTCTTTCCCGTGGCATGGTCCACTTGAGTTTTGGATTTACTTCAAGTTTGGGATCAACGCCTAAAATTATTCGGAAAAATGGATGGACGGTGTGGATAAACCACATACATTCACAGTTGTCCCAACTGAGTTTACTCAGTACGATAAAAGCGTAATGAGTAACTCAGTACGCAACCCGATTTCACGCCGCTACAGAACGGATTGGCTACTCCCACTGCCACCAGCCAGTGGCTGGTGGTCGGTGCTCTGTGGGCCCTACCATGATGTATGTGTTTCATCCATGCGATCCATCTATTTTTTAAGATCATTTCATGGCATGGGACAAAAAATTAGGTATATCAAATTCTCAATTGGGCCACATTATAGGAAATAGTGTTGAATGAGTGTCAACTATTAAAAACCTTTTGGGGGCCATAAAAGTTTTGGATCAAGCTGATCTTTGTTTTTTCCATTCATTTGGTCCTGTATGACCTAATAAAAATATTGGATGTCAAATAAACAGTACAATGGGCCTTAAGAGGATTTTAATGATGCATATCCAATCATTATTGTTTTCCTTTGGTGTGGTCCACCTGAGATTTATGTCCCCCTAATTTTTGGGTTGAAACACTATAATGATCTTTAAAATTAAATGAACGAAATGGATGAAGCACATATTTCATGGAGGGGCTAATAGAGCACCGACCACGGTGAGTGAGGGCGTAGTCAATCCGTTTCTATCCTGGACTAGACGCGGATCCCTGCAAAAGCCTTTTGCAGGAATTTCCTATGCTGGGAACGCGGGAATTTCCTGTGCTGGGGCCACTGGGATGTTTGTGAGAAATCCGCACCGTCCATCCATTTTGTGAGTTCATTTTAGGACATGACGCCAAAGATGAACCATATCCAATGCTCAGGTGGGCTGAAAATGTGATAACTAAATATCCACGATTGAAATATTTGTGGGGCTACTGAAGTTTTGAATCATGCTAATATTTGTGTTTTCAGTTCATTCTAGTAGGAATGATGTTATGAACTGTATGGATGGCATGTAAACATCACTGTCGAATAAAGGAGGTTTCAATGGTAGGAATTTTCCTAAATACCTTTTCCTTTAATACAGCCACTTGAGTCTAGGATCTTCTTCAAATTTGGTCTAATCCCTTAAAATTAGCTCACAAAATGGATGAACGGAGTGGATTCCTGAAAAACATTACGGTGGGTCGTACCAAAGTTCCCTGTGAAAGGCTTTAGCAGGAAATCTGTGTCCGCTCCTCTTCCCATGAAGTTCCTGCGTTGGAAGCCTATATGGGGCTCATTGAGCTCAAGTTGTATGAACGGTTTTAAGGAGATCCAAGTTGGCAGGAAATCATTTGGCAATTCACGTTTTTTTTTTTTTTTCTAAAATACAACAGGCTTCTTATTCACTTCTCCATTACATCATCAATTATTTTTTCAGTATCTTCATAAAAGATTATCAGTATTTCTCTTTGACAGGTATTAAAGTCTCTCTATCTTTGAAGATTGACTTGATTTTCTCGAGTTTTTGTCTTTTCTATTTATTTTAATCAAATAAATTTATTAAAATTGCAAGAAATTTATTAAAAGATTTTTACCTAATTGTTCTTCTTTAAATAATTCTCAGTTTATACTAGACTATTGTAGCGATGACTTCAAGGGATAGTAGCAGGACAAGATAGAGTGATTTAGAGAAAAAAAATATTTATTGATTGTTGTCTTGAAGAAGCACATAAGGGTGGTAGGTCAAGGTCAAGCTTGACCAAACAACTACATCAGAAAAGAATCCATCTCCGATTCACTCTTCCAACAATACAATGATGAAATTGTTCTTTTAGAGATGAATATCAATCAAAGAATTATATGTCTAAAGTGGAAGAAGTATTTGGAAACTTTGAACAAACTATTATGTACAATATGCAAGAAGAAATTGTCGCAACACTTATACATGCAAATCATTAATTTTTTTTATTTGTTTTTATGAATAATGATATTTTAATTTTCTATTAAGTACTTTATCGTTTATTTGAATTAAATAGAATAATTTTATTTTTATTTAATAAAAAATAATTTCTTTATAATGTAAAGCATTTTCAAACAGAAAATAGATAGGGCAAAATGTGTCAAATTAACATATTTCAAACATTTCAGATGTTTGACAAAATTGTTTTAAATTAAGTACTTAATTTTTAGACTTCAGCCATAGTTACCAAACAAGTTTTTTGACTTTAAATTTCAGATTCAGCCTTTAAATTTCATATTCAGGCTTTAGATTTTAGATTCAGGCTTTAGACTTTAGATTTAACAAACAGGGCCTAAGTGAGATATTTTTCACAAATGACAAATTTTCTGAAAAAATATCCCTTCCCACTCATATATAAAATCCTCTTTACATATTCAATATTAAAAGACTTGGTTTCACGATTGGATATGTTTGATCCTAAGAGTTGGGCCAACACAACCGAGTGTATGTATGTGTTATATCCACCCAATTCATTCATTGCACAGCTTATATATGTTAGGACATAAGGCTAAAAAATCAGGCAAATTCACAAAACTCATGTGGGCCAAACCACAAAAAATGAAAGGATTACTTGGCCACTATTGAAACTTTCTTACTGCCCACGAAGGTTTTGGTCAAGCTGATATTTATGTCTTCCCTTCATCTCGGTGTTAATGAACTTGTTGGCCCATAAAGATTTCAACAACGGTTGTTTCCATCCCTATTGTTTCTTATAGTGTGGTCCACTCCAGTTTTGATCAGCTTCAATTTTTATTTTTTAATTTCATGTCCTACATGGCTTCCTAAACTGATGAATTGATTGCATGTTACACACACATCATATTGGATCCTATCGAGCTTGCGTCAGTTCCCCTAGTTGAAGTCGTTAGAACGGGGAGAAATTTCAGGAGACGGGTGGAGGGGGATTGCGGAGAGAGGTACGCAAGTCTCCTACAACACTTGCTACATGGGTTCCTACAACACAGCCCTGTGGGGCTACAATGATGTCTGTTTGCTACCATAAAAAATGAACCAGGTCCAAGAATCGAGTGGGCCACCATAAGAAGTATTGGGGACTAAATGCCCACCTGACATTAAAACCTTATTGCGAGTACAAAAGTTTTAAATCAGGATAATACTTTTGTTTGCCCTTTATCTTTGTGGGAATCATATTATGAATGGGTTGGATGGCATATGAACGTCACAATGAACCCGAGCAAGATTTCAATGGTGGTTGTTTTATCTCCACTGGTTCTTGTGATGTGGCCCACTTGGGTCTTTGATCTACTTCATTTTTTGGATCTCGTCCTAACATGAGCTGGCAAAATTTTTTGGTGGAGTGGATTTCACACGGGCTTTGCCGTGGGCCCTTTAGGGTTTTGTGTTGTGGGAACTATAACAGGCGCTGCGGGAATCTCGATGTGTACCCAGATCGATCCGACCCTATTCTAACAGGTATATGTCTAATTTTTTGAACCCGTAACGAAATCAGATTGGGTTCCAGTCAGGCCTTTTAGGACCCGGTTAAATTTGGATCTATTCAGGTTTAGATCACCTCTATCAATTTGGACCATACACGAATCTAATGGTGTAGAAGCACATTCCAATAGTTTCCTACAGCACTGCGACCTACTTGAGTCTACAATCATCATCATTCTCGGATTCTAGGGTAAACTTGAGTCAGCTTACTGCTTAACGGGGTGGATCTCATGAAGGTCCATTTACATTAACACCACCTTTTCCTACGACAAGATGTGTGGTATGAAGATTTCAAACCGTTACGGTGTCAATGACTCTGGAGTCTTAAAGAAGGGAACTTTTTGTTATTAAATATTCTGTTAGAATGTGATAGTTTATACAAAAGCAATATTAAATTGTGCACCTGGCACGTATCAACACAATTCAACCAATTAAATTTTTGAAAAACACTGTAATTGAGCCAAAGTTCCAAATCAAGATTGAACAGTTATAATCTTTGATATTTGAATATTATTTTGTTGAAAGGGTATTCTCAATTGAACGGCAGTTTCGTAATTTATATAAAAATAAAATAAAATTAACTACTTAAAATAACTTCGGTCAGAAAAATCTAACTGAAGGTAGCTAGATGAAATTTAATATAATAAGGCAGATGAAAACATTTAGAAGAAATAAGTTACAAAAATGTAAATTCTATAAGAATTAAGTGGTGTTTGTATAAATTTCACTTTTTTAGGCATCCTAAATCGAGCCGAACCTAATCAAGTAAACTGTTTTTGTCATTGAAAAAGGCCAAACTCTGGAAGCTAGCATCGGTGGAATGTTATTATAATACATTGGGATGTACTCGAGTAATCTCCACAGAAAATAACACACTACCAAATGAAGACCAGCGAGGCCAAGGCCTAAAAATCGATCTGGCCATACATGCCATGCCCAGTCCCAGCCCACAGGTCCATGCCCTGCCCAAAGTTGGGCTAGGTTCATCGAGTAATTTGATTGGGCCACATGTGTGAGTGAAGGCCTATATTAGAAGCACATGCAGGTGAGTAAAATGCATGAGCATGTCAGAGCTTACCGGGTTTAGGGGTTGATTTAATTGTTGGTGTCCCGTACATTGAGACAAAGAGATTGGATACTAAACCAGAATCCAAAGTCCTCTCAACCATCAATAGTGAGCTCTGGACAAGTGATTGGTGAAAGGAAATGAGGTCCTTTTAAATGAATTTTTTCTATCTTATAATAATAGATGTAAGTTTACGAACTTAAGGACTTGTTCTTTGACCAATACATAAAGTTTAATAAACTTTTCAAGGGAAAATGAAAAATATTCATTAATATTTGAAAATAATTCTTATTATAATCAATAAGTTACAAGACAACCAAATGAATAAATAAACAAAAAATGATAAATAACTAATATGCCTATTTTAATAGACAATCGAAGTGGGTGTGATCAAATAAATTGAAATTTAGATGATCACGGTCATACAACTTAAGATGCAGAAAGATGACTTTTATTCTTAATGTACTATAGCAGGAGCTATTAGATAATAATTATGTAAAACTAAACTAAATTGTGCTAGGAAAAATAAAATATAAATTGATGTATTTGACATAGAGTTTGGAATTCTTCTTCGCATGTTTCTTTTATAGGCTTTTAAAAGGCAGTGACCTTGTATAACCTTCAATATTATAAAGATTCTAAATTAGTTATGTAAATTTTATCAAAATTATTCCACATCAATGTAACATATTATATACAATCATGTGTATAAAAGAAACTCTTGCTTCTTCGGATTGTGCATTTGTTGAAGTGTTCGTCAATTGACTTTGGCATCCATAAAGAATGATTTTGACATGACTCGGGCATTTAGATATAGATATGCTTTTATTGGTAAATTTTAACATTTAATGCTAAAAGGGAAACTTGTTTCACGGAGACTCTTGTTTTATAATACTTTTAATACTAATTTCTTGTCTTAGAGTGATTTATACTAAACATGGCACGACTGTTATGTAGCATCTTTTAGATCGTTTGATCTTGTTATGCTGTGCAAGTAAGATGACAAAGGCCGTGAGTAAAATTTTGTCATCACTTAGCATGTAATGTTAACACGCGACAGATCTCATTAGTTATAGTGAATTGCTAAATAAATGTGTAAACAAAATCTATACCCTTCTGAAAACATTACGTATCAAGATGGGACCCTTCGTCTCAACCAGCTCCATTTTGGCAAGAGATTCATATCAGTGGGCATGCCTGGCAATGACACTGATGGGACACTATAGATCGAAGATGGTCTCTCCTTCACCACCGTATACCATCGGCCATAGTTCAAGTTTAGCTGTCCACTTACTGGCCACTGATCAGATTAGTTGGACTGTCTGATGAAAGGAGCCTCTGCAGCATCACACATATACGGTGGGGTCCACCGCATTCCAATCTTTCATCTGTTGAGATCTCCTGCCGATGGAGTAAAAAAATAAAAAAAAATTCCTAATTGGGTGATCCCAGCCACCGATTGCACGACTTCTGGCGATAGTAAACGGTGGTTGGGGATGATCCATCCAACTTTCTGTTGGAGAATTCCACTAACCACACCTCCGATCATCTGCCAAAGTGTATTTTTTTCCACATGGGTCGTGGCAAATAGGTAAATGAATGGTCGGGATACTGTACGTGAATGCCACGTGTACGGAGTTGACTGCTTAACAACTTTCGCATGACCTGAACAGTTGAATCTGTACAAAGTGAGGTCTATGGTTAGGTAAGTCATACTGTTGATTTTACTGTCCCCATCGTTGATAACAGATGGCTCAAAAGTTTTGCCTGGATTGGAATATCATAACCGTTTCATCAGTGTCCTGTGAACCGACGGCAGTGATTACCAATGAGAAGGGGCGTCAAAACTGAATACCTACCTCTAAGGGCCTGTTTGGCCAGTTGCATTGGTAAGGATTGTGTGGGATAGTATTCAAAAAAAAAAGATTATTACCCATGGCTGGGATTGTTCTCTGTTACTATGGGATAGGCTTAAATTTTATTTTTTTTTTGTAATACGGTGGTACATTGAAAGGATATACCCACCATTATCTGAAACTATTAAGAATAACACACATGTGTTATATCTAAACTGTTCATTTGTTTTGTAACCTCATATTATGGCATGGGCCTAAAAATGAGGCAAATCCAAAACTTATGTGGCCCCAAAGAAATTTTCAACAGTAAGTATTCAATCCCTGTTTCTTTCTATGGTGGGTTCACTTGAGCTTGAGATCTACCTGATTTTTTGGCCCATGCTCTAAAATGATCTCAAAAAATGGGTGGACGGTGTGGATATAACCCACACATCATGGTGGGACCTACACAACTTGCTAACATTGAGTGAAATTGGCACAGGACCCAATAGGATCCCATCTACTTCCACGCTTTTCCACTCTTCCCAAACATGGAGTGGAATTGCCACAGGACCGGATGCAATTCCATCCCACCAAAGCTCATCTAATCCAGCCGGCCAAACAGGCCTTAAGATCTTATTTTAGTTTTTGTGGCTGGAAGTAAGGGTGTATGCGCAACTCAACTCGACAAAGCTCAATTCAACTCAGTTGGAAGCTGAGTTCGAGTTGAGTCAAGCTGATTTTTTGAGCTCAAAAATGAATTCGAGCCAAGTTCGAGCTAGCCCCAACTTGACTTGATTTGGATCGAAGCCAACTCAAATCTAACTCGGATCGAATTAGTTCGGTGACTCGGTTACTCTGATATTGATGTTAATCACCAAGTACTTAATGAAATGACTCAACGTAGTGCAGCTGGTGGCAATGAAGGTATGTATATGAAACAAACACCCTTTTTTTCTTGATTTTCATGTTGTGTAGAAGGTGTTTGATAAAATACATATAACACCATTGTTGTTGTTTTACGTACTGTAAACACTGAAAATTGGTGCCCACGCTGTTTTATATATTATGTTTTTGTGGGGGTGATTAGGTTGATTTGTGGATGTTGGAGTCGCCACTAGTCGAATAATCTCAGAATCCCGCGGTCGGCTAGAACTGCAGAATACGTAAGGTTTGAGCAATCCGAAGACTCTCCTACCTTAGGTTGACTCCTGGTCTGTGATTCGGGATTACGGTTAAGGGGTTTCGGTTACAAAGAGGGAAGATGTTAGACACCCTCTCTGCCCGTACAAACGTACGATCTCTACTTTGTGTGGTAAAACAATCTCAAGGGATGGATAATGTGGTCGAGCTAGGATTAGACACACTTGAATTTCTAATGCGGCAAGATTCAAAATTTCGACAAGCCACAGAGCATACATCCAACGGCGTATCTAGAAGACAGATGTGATGATGCATATGCAAAGAAGTAAGAAAAATGAACTAGATCACAAGAAATTTTTGATGTGATAAGATCCGATGTACGGCAAGTCATAGAACATATGTTTACTAGAGATCTAGAGAAGCGAGAGGGTTGAGAAGGGAATAAATGTTATGATGAATGCTTGTATATAAAATGAATGGATCTTTGGCTCGATCTTGAGTAGGTTAAGACATGCACTGCACCATGATCAATTCAGGCTAGCCTTGTGGGGTTAGGAAGGTCGGGATGAGGATAAGGGGGAGCTAAAAAATCTGAACTTGGAGGCTTATGAACACCTCCTCACCCTCACTCTCTTCCTCTCTCTCTCTCCCACTCCCTCACTTAGATTTTAAGCTCTCTTGGTTGTGTGTGAAATGTGAAGGGGGAGAGAGCTATTTATAACCTTCTCCAATGGCATTGCTGTAATTGGTAGGTAGGTAAGAGGTAAAAGCTGAGGTGGTAAGTGGTAATTGGTTGAGGAAAGAGATACGCCACGTGGCATGCTCTTATTGGCTCTTGGGCTTGGTAAAATGGTAAATAGGATTGGATTGGGGGGAATTTCTATAAAGTTAACTTTCGGACATTGTGCCAGCTGTTGCTCGGAGGACAAACATGTTTGACGAGCGGTGGTAATCGGACTACCGTCGACAATAGTCCAACTACCGCCCGGGCTAGGTTTGGTCCGAAACTCATGTGGCTGGCTTTGTGCATATTTTTTGAGAGGAAGCAGTAGTCAAACTACTACCTCCCAAAATTTGGCCAGTAGGTCCTTATTTGGGTCCTAAGAGTGAAACAAAGTCTGTTTTGGATATTTTGCTTTAAAATAGCTCAAAATTGGCTTGATTGTGACTTAAAAATGGACCAAGAAATGGGTTGATTGTGGGTAAAGGTTTGAGTATGCTTTGGCTTGAATAATGGCTTGTGATAGCTTAGGTTTAGTTGTGGTTTAAATCACAGTTCCCGGATTGTCCTAACTTTCTCTAGATATTAGCCTGGGTGGGGTGTCTATAGATGCCTCTTTTTGACCGAGATTGCAAGCAATTGAGCCCCAAAGCGAGTGGACATCCCACCCATCTGGTTAGAAAAGGTAGTGGACACCCCACCCATCTGGTCAGAAAAGGTAGTGGTTCGAATCTGTTGTTTGCTATTGTATCATTGCCAGTCGACTGTTTAGAAAAGAGATTACTTACACATGTCATGAGGGTTGAGGAAAACATTGTGATTGTCCTTGCACGTTGTTGTGGCATTATGGGTCACTAATCACAACCCTTTCACGTCAGATTGTTAATAACATTGGAGGATAAGTCTAAAAAGTAGGGCCTCTGTGCGTTGGTGCAGCTTTACTAGGATTCTCGTACTGTTTGGTTTGTCATTCCTTTACTAGGTAATTACCTTATGAGTATTTGATCCATTTGAACGTCAAAGTGGTTAGATGCCCTGCATGTTGGTGCAGCCTTACAGGGAACTCACTACGACAACTTGGACTCGATCAAATTTTGCAAACATCCCGGACTATGTATATGCATGCAATCTTTTGTCATGCAATCTTTTGATTCTGATACTTTGGTTACAATGGATTGTTGTCACTTTAAGTTTATTTATTTTTTTCAGAGATAGATCCACTCATTTCTACTAGCATTCGTACTTATGTCCAGATATAGAGATCGAGCCAATTGTACATGTATTATATACGGATTCGATTATCCTCTAGGGAAACCGGGGGAGACCGAATCTTATTTAATTGTTTGCACTGACCGCAACTGGAGAATATGGAGGATTCCTTAGTGTACTGCTGGTCACGTGCATTTTTTAAAAGATTTTTGTTTGAAAATTATCCTCTTTGGAGCTAGACTCCCTGGGGATTTTGTTTGAAAATATATTTTTTAGATTTTTTAGAAATTATTCTTTCGATTTTGCGGGTGGGCGTCGTTGTTCGATTTTTAATTGTAGAAAAGTCAGATGGCCTCCACTAATAATTTTATGGGGCTAATGGTTTAGAATATTTTTTGAATTTTTGAAAGATCCATCCGATCTCACGGATGGCCATGATCGTCCAGTTTTTATTGTACGGTCTGGATCAAATAGGCAGATGACCTCTACTAATGAATTAATGGGGCAATTGGGAAACATGGACCTTATTTAGACATGTGGGCCTAAGAAATGGTCTTGAAAACATGGGCCTTGAAACATGGGCTTTTGAACAATGGGCTTAGTGGGCTTTTAACATGTGGACCTTGTAGACTTTGAAGTTGTGGGAATTGTGGGTTTTAAAATGTTCGCCTCTGAGGCTTTGAAATATGGGCCTCTAGGGCTTTGAAATTTAGGCCTCTGGGGCTTTGAACTTGTGGGCCTTCGGGGCTTTAACTTTAACTTTGTGGATCCCCAACTTTGTTGGCTACTCGTCCTGTATATGCATGTATGTTTTTTTTTTTTTTTTGTTCTTGTAAAGGAAGGAAAATAATGTATAGAATGACTTTTTGAAAGGAATGAAAATTTTTGTTTGTGCCAAACTTGTCGGTGTTTACTTGTGTTTGGATTTGTGCCTGGATGGTATAATTAAAACATTGAACTTAGCCCATGTTGAATACGGTATTTTAAGTTGTTTACCAGGGATCTCGGTTCCCTGAGAGTAGCGCATACTAGGATCATGCCCCTTGGATTTGAGTAGAGTTTGACAGAATTCTGATTTAGGACTTATCTTTTCCTTATGCTTCTTCACTTTGCTCGTTGCCTTGGCTTCTTCTATCCTGCACTTTTTGTTTTCTATTTTTTTTCTTTTCTAACCATTTTTGCTCGTAACGCCTTTTCAGATTTTCACCACGACCGACATTCTCGTCATTTTTTCTCATGGCGACCTTTCAGATTTTCATCATCTTCCGAGTTTTTGATCTTGTTTGTCCCTTGGTAGCTGTACTCTTTTTACCCTTGGTGCCTTTTTAGGTTTTCTCCAAGTCCGCTACATGCTTGTTGTTTTTACTCGAGGCGCCCTTTCGGTTTTTCACCTCGCCCGTTTTGCTTAGGCACGTTACTATTTTTTATTTTTCTTTTTCTTATACAAAGGCGGGGGGCTAGAATCTATTCATTGTTAATGACTGGTGAGTTTCCTGACTCTGTCTTCAATCACGATCGTAAGGATGTTAACATTAGATTAAACTATCCTAAGGGAAAATGGGCTGGTGAATTGTGTTCTCACTCATTGGGTTCGACTCTTCTTTTCTTTTTTTTCCTATTTTTTTCTCTTTTTTTTGGACCGCACGCTTTATTCATCCATTTTTTATTTTTGTATCTTTTTTTGTACTTTTTTAAACCCTTTATTTTTTGGAACACTTATTGGAGGAAAGGAATGATGATGGAATGTACCTTAGGATGTTAACCTTTTGTCGTTTAACTTTAGCTTTACGATTATGGTTGTTAACATAGTCAGGTAGGATTACCCATGATAGATATTCACGTTGTCGGCATTGATGGGCTCTGAAAAATTTTTGTCCCTAATGATGGTGAGACAAAGGGCTCCTTCGAGAAGAACTTCACAAATGATCAGCGGACCGTCTCAGGATGGCATGGAGTTGCCCCTTTGATCTATAGGCATAATAATAAGATGTGCATTATTACCATATTGTTAACCTTTCTTTTAGACTTGTTTTTCATTGGTCCTGTCGATCGTTGTCTGTTTTATGTCTTTGGGATGTAGTTGGTTGCATCGAGCTTACCACCAATTATTTTTCTTTACTTCTTGCTTCATTCGTACCGATGATGTAGGATGTTGTTGCCACCTACTTTTGTCTGCCACGAGAATGCACTCATGGCCATTGGATGCCTTCGGGTTCATTCTTTCGATGATGTCTACACCCCATAATGAAAAGGGGTTAAGGTGTTGTCAAGTTATAAAGACTTGAAGCATGCACATGGATCCATTACATGAGCTTCGAATACTTGAAGCACTTCCTGATATGCTACAATAGTCTATCTCCATCGTTCATCAGTAGGACTCCATCGTGGACTTCAGACATGATCTTGACAGCTTTGCTTGATGGGCTTGACTTCAGGCTTCATAGAAGATGGTGTATGATTAGTTCTTCATTCGATCCGGGTAAGGCTTCCATAGGAGAATGCGAGGTTGGATAGCCCTAGGCCTCAGGAATTCTATCATTCTCTGCTTGTATTCAGGAGGCGAGGATCTCTTAATGCGTACCGTTCTAGGGAGCTCAAGGGATCCCAAGTTCACAATTTCAAAATCATCCGTGATGACATTGGCCTTTACCTCGAACTTTCTGGGGAAATATTCTAGCTCGAGAGTTGGATCATTATTTTTCACATCCTGGGCTTCGTCCAAATCGATGAGTTTGAAGTCTAACTCCAGATCGAAATTATATGAGTCAATTTCAAACTTGGGTGTTATAATAGACACATTTGACACATTATTGCTTGTGAGTTTTGAAAGATTTTCTACTGTTTTTGTGTTTTAAAAAATTTCTGTTGTTTTTAGATTTTGGCAAATATATGATTTTTTGGCATTTTAACAAGTATTTGAATTTTTTTGGCATTTCGAAAATATCTAGTGTTTTTAGTTTTTGGGAATTTTCTGATTTTTTTTTTTTTGACAATTATATGATTTTTTTTTTTTGTGTTTTGGAAATATCCAGTGTTTTTGGCTTTTTGAGAATTTTCTAATATTTTTTTTTTAGTTTTTTTCTTTTGAGAAAGACGGCAATGTCAATCAGGGATTGTCTGATTCGACTTAAGGAGCCAAACATTATTTTCTTTTATTGTGTCGTCTTGGGGATTGCGAACTAGGTATTGCCCTGCACTCCCTCCCCTCAGAAGGCAGGGCTAGACAGATCAGTAGGTCGGCCCTCATTTTCATGTCCAAATGTCGTGATGAGTTTAGGATTGAGCTCTGAGTTAGTGTTAGATGTCACTTTTCTCAGCTCATTCCCGATACATTGTGAGCCTTTGGATTCTTCCTGCTCAGGTAAGACCCGGTCTCTGATCCAATCAATTAGGGAAAATTCTTGCACCTTGCCTAAGTCATTTTCAAACAGCTCAATTAAGCTCATTTCATCCTCCACGATGGATCTCGGCCTGCCCACCGGATGGATGATCCCTTCCTTGATGGATCTGATTAATGTGTGGATGAAGGGATCAACTTCCTGTTATCGACCTTGCCCTCCTTCGATCCATTTGTGCTTTGGTATCTCACCCTAAGAGGTAGATATTCAAGTCCTCTCATGCCTGCATTTTCTTGATATTCGAGATGATAATAAAAATGTTGGTGCTTGACTGGAGGGAAGACATAGTTTGAACCAATGGGACATGCAAGAGGCATGCAATTTACAGTCTAGAACTCAAGACTATGTTATGAGATATCTTTATCGGAGCATTGTATGTCTATGATCAGGATATCTAGCTCTTGACGGTTGACTGCTTCAATCAGAAAGATTTGTTTAGGATCATCTAGAACAGTCGGCGCCTTGCCTCTGAAAATGTACTTGGACTTTTGGTAAAGAATTAAAGAGAAAGCCTTAACTTTATGGATCCAAGATCAATTAGGGAGGAGATGAAATGAATCTATGATGTCAAAGACCTGAAAAGTGATGATTGATGATTTGGGGCTAATCATAATCTCGACGTTAATCTCTGCATCGATCTTTCTCCTAGAGGTAAGAACCACTCGCCCTAAACTCTTGTCTTGAAGGATTAAAGACTGAGTAGAGCTAGGTAAATCCCTTTGAGAAATAGAATGTTCTTCCTTAAAAGTTTTCATATAATTGATGCGGGGCCCTGATTTTGTTAGGGCATGCGGTATGTTGATCAGAGAATGAGCATTTTCTTAGATCACGAGGGTTGGAGTAGGGGCCGGATAGGCAGGTGGTTCCCCTTGTGAGGCAAAGGATGTTTGGACTGGATTGATCGGTAGTGGCTCCTGTAGACTTGGGGGCATCGAGATTGGACTGGATGGAGATGCATCTTGTATATTTAAGAGTGAAGAGATTGGACTGGCAGGATGTGCCCCGTGTAGACTTGGGGGCATAGATACTTGATCAGCTGGAGATGCCTGTTGCATATTTGAGAGTTAATAGATTGGACTAGTAGGATGTATCCCTTGTAGACTTAGGGGTATTGTTATTGGGTTGGTAGTGATTGAATGTATGCATTGGACTAGATTGGGAGGGGGTGGCTCTCCTTGACTGATATTGTTAGTAGAGGTTCCTGATAAACTAGGGCATACTTGATACGATGGCAAGGGATTCTAGAAGGTGTAATTGGTGGTGGCAACAGCAGGAGAGGTAACCACAATCGTTTGGTTGCCAATCAGATCTTGGACCACATGTTTCAGGGTAAAACAACGGTCTGTTGTGTGGCCTCGGGATTGATGGTATGCACAGTATTCTTTCTCATTATAATTTGGTGGAAGAGGATTTGGGGGGAGCCTAAGCAGTAGCGGTGTAAGTATTTGCCTTTGGACTAGCGTGGCTAGTATCTCACTGTAAGTTTGGTTTATGGGTCTAAATTCCCTAGGTTCCCGAGCCATCCTCATCTGTTGACCAATATTGGGGTACTAAGGAATCTCCCTTTACTTTTGTTCTTGTCATTGTTCCTGTTGAGGAGCGAATTGAGCACCTTGGGTAGATGCGATAAGATTGTCTTCTTCTATTGGATGGAGGTCAGAAACATTTTTGTTACCATTCTCGTATCCAGTAAGCCTTCCTTCCATTATTCATTGTACTGTGGAGGGCTGATGAGGCCACCAGGGGGAGATTGTCTCAGCCCTTATTCTGACTTCGACTTGTTCCCCGACGCGAATGAGTTGGATAAAGTTAGCATGTGGATACGAGACGAGGTATCCAGAGATACTCGGATTTGTCGAGTGGATGATCATGTAGATTTGCTCCTCGTCATCAATAGGTATTTTCATTCTAGCGGTCATGGCCCGCCACCGTCTAACATAAGTTGATAATGACTCATCATTCCTCTGCCTTAAGGCAGCAAGATCTGCCCTTTTGGGCGCTATATTAAAATTGTACACAAAATGATCAATGAAAGCTTGGGAAAGTTGTTCCCAAGTTTTAATTTGATGGTAGTTAATGATGTATATCAATCTAACGCATCACCTTTCAAGGATTTTTGAAAGAAACGTATCAATGCTCCGTCGTTACCTGTCATAGTATTAAGCTCTCCACAAAATACTCTTAAATGGTCCATAGGACACCTCGTACCATCATATCTTTTGAATTTTGGTACCTCGAAGTCTTGAGGTACCATTGCATCAGGGAAAAGACAAAGATCTTTGAACTTAGTGAATGAGAGATCCACCCCCTGATGTTTCCGTAGCTTCCTCTACATATCTTGCAATTGCTTTCGGAGCTCTTCAATTTCGGAGGGACCGATCGAGAGGGGCTTTATCCCTTAGAATTGATTCGATCTCTTATTAGGAGGAAGATGTGCAGGAGGGTTGCTCCCATTTGTATGTTGGGCTGATTCTGCAGGAAGAGGGCGAATAGGATTTATTAGAGGAATGAGGGAGAAAGTAAGAGGAGTTTGTGGGATTGAGCTGTTTTGTACATTAGGCTGGGTTGCCTGTGTATTCGGTGTGACATTTGACACTAAGCGAAGTAGTAGCTCTTACATCGTTCGAAGTAGTAGCTCTTGCATGGTTGTATTAGCCCGTGGGTCTGTTGGAGCTACTGGTAGCAACGCGGGTATTGGTGTACGTGCGGGTGCCGATGTTTCGGGAGTTGGTTGAGCTGCCGGCTCTTCTTCATGGGTAGCTTGGGTGGTCATGGATGCGCGGAATCGAGTGGTCATGGTTTGAATTTGTGTTCAGAAAAATGCAAGTCAAAGATGTTTTCTTTTTATTTCTGTATGCATGTAGTGATGATGTCCCTCGATATTAAAGTACTACACACTTTCGAGTCGGGCCTCAACTAATGTGAGCTAGCAAGTCCCTACTGGATTCGACATTCTGTAGACACTGAAAATCGGTGCCCACGCTGATTTGTATGTTATGTTTTTGTGGTGGGGGTGATTAGGCTGATTTGTGGATGTTGGAGTCGCCACTAGCCGAATAATCTTAGAATCTCGCAGTTGGATAGAACCGCAGAATATGTAAGGTTGGAGAAATCCGAAGACTCTCCTACCTTATGTTAACTCCCGGTCTGTACTCTAGGATTTCAAGTAAGAAGCCTCGATTGCAAAGAGGGAAGGTGTTAGGCACCTTCTCTTTCCATACAAATGTACAGTCTCTACTTTGTATGGTAAAATAATCTCAAGGGATGAATGATATGGTCGAGATAGGACTAGACACACACGTGGATTTCTGATGCGACAAGATCCAAAATTTCGACAAGCCATAAAGCATACGTTCAACGACGTATCTAGAGGGCGGATGTGATGATACATAGCAAGAAGGTAAGAAAAATGAACTAAATCACTAGAAATTTCTGATGTGACAGGATCCGGTGTACGGCAAGTCACAGAGCATATGTTAACTAAAGATCTAAAGAAGTATGGGAATTGAGAATGGAATAAATGTCATGATAAATGCTTGTATATAAAATAAATGGATCTTTGGCTCGATTTTGAGTAGACTAAGACATGGATTGCACCATGATCAATTCAAGCTAGGCTTGTGGGGTTAGGAAGGTTGGGATGAGGTTAACGGGGAGCTAAAAAATCTGAACTTGGAGGCTTAGGAGCACCTCATCACCCTCACTCTCTTCCTCTCTCTCTACCTCTTCCTCATTTGAATTTTAAGCTCTCTTGGTTGTGTGTGAAATGTGAAGGGGAGAGGGCTATTTATAGCCTTCTCCAATGGTATTGCTGAAATTGGTAGGTATGTAAGGGAAAAAAGTTGAGGTGGCAAGTGGTGATTAGTTGAGGAGAGAGATACGCCACATGGCGCGCTCTTATTGGCTCTTGGGCTTGATAAAATGGTAAATATGATTGGATTGAGGGAAAATTTCTAGAGAAAGTTGACTTTCGGACATTGCGCTAGCTGTTGCTTGGAGGACACACGTGTTTGGCGAGCAGGAGTAATCTGACTATCGCACGTGCTGGGTTTGGTCCGAAACTCGTGTGGCTGGCTCTACGCACGTTTTTTGAGAGGAAGCAGTAGTTTGACTACCGTCGGATACAATTTTTCCAAAAATTTGGCTGGTGGGTCATTTTTTAGGTCCTAAGAGTGAAATAAAGTCCATTTTGGATATTTGGCTTTAAAATGGCTAAAAATTAGTTCGATTGTGACCTAAAAATGAACCGATAAATGGGTTGATTGTGGGTGAAGGTTTGGGTATGCTTTGGCTTAAATGATGGCTTGTGATGGCTTAAGTTTGGTTGAGGTTTGGATCACGATTCTCGAATTGTCCTATCTTTCTCAAGATATTAGCCTGGGTGGGGTGTCTATACGTACAGAGATATTTTGAAGGTACAGTTCATGTATTTGTGAAAATGTTGCATAGGCGAAATTAACTTGAACTGGTCCGAGCTACTGACCAAACTGAGTTAATCTGGCCAATCAGGCTCAAGAATAAAGTTGAGCCAAGTTCGAGCTGGGGTTAGCTAATGGCCAAGCTGAGGCCAACTCCACTCGATGTACTTCCCTAGCTGGAAGGCTGGGTCTAGCTCAAGTGGTATTAGGTAGGAACGAATTATATCTAGTCTGGTTAAAATACCATCCATTGGTGGGCTCTATATTTATAGATGTGTTTTATCTATGTTGTCCATTGACACGTGTCCTTTGTTTATAACGTGCAAGTTTTATATATGAGGAAGTGATTAACATTAGTTGTGAATTCGATCAGTTGATTATAATTTCATGGTCTATTAAGTATGAATTTACCGAATGCAATATTCTTCTAGAAGAAGCTTCTAATTCCAAATATAAAATTGAAGGTAAAAATATTAACATATTTCAGACATTTAGTCATTGTGTAATAATGGTGTTAATTTCATCTAACGGGATTCGATGCATTTAATCCTAACCAACCAGGTAAGATTGTCCGCACGGCCGAACAAAACCGACAAATGGCCTGCATTAAAGAACCATAGTCCCAACCTATCAAAATTGAAAATTCATGCCAAGATGTGACAACACCCGACAATCTCTCGTCCAAGGGTCTCAATCCAATAGCCACTCTGTCAGCTCTTTTTGCCTAGCCTGGTGTAGATCAGACTCAGACATAGTCTCCTAGGCCCGTCCAGCCAACGCCTGGAGCTAAAATTATTCAGACCCAATGAGTATTTTATAGCCAAATATGTATTACCAGAGCCTTCACACCGCTTGAGGTTCCGGTCTGGACAGGGCTCGACCCGGCTCGTTGACATCTCTACTTAAATCGCTGATTCTACTGCGTTTCCCAATGTCATTAGACTGGTTGCTGCCTCGTTTAAACAAAACAACCCCAGGGCATTTCAGTAAATTCCCACTTAAATCAACGGGTTGTTCCAAACTCTTGAAAGTCACGAAGACATGCGACTAGTATATGGGCGTGGTGAAACCGAGTATTGAATCGCGGCACACGTGGATACACGCGGTGGCAATGTGGCGTACGTGTAAGAAATCCATGACAACCATTACGTGGCCTTATCCCAGCTTACAAATGACGCCATAAATGAAGCCAATCAGCTCATAAACTAGCCCAATCACATTCAACCGAGTAGACCAAACCTATCATGTCCGTGCGATATCCATCCTGTCCAATGGATTGGTCCACATCAAGATCGACTTGTGAGAAGTCAGCCGCATCCACTCAACAGGTGGGCCACACCATTAAAAAATAATAATAACGTACAATAGTTCTTAAATAACAAAATACAAGTGCGGTGCCCCTGCTAAATGGATGGAGCGGATTTTTGCCCTACACGATCCTTGTGACAAGGCTATCTTATTGGATAGATTGGATGCTATGCATGCGAAACGTTGAAAGTTTTCTACTAAGTGGACGGTAACTTATTTTTCAACTAGCGAGATGTGAGAGAAAAATTTTCGCATCAATCCCAAGTTACTACACGACCCAGATCTCTCACATGTGACCTAAATAAGCCATTGTGCCGCGACTGACCTATTAAATCTCTAACCGCGCGAATCGCATTAACGTTTCCCAAACCCATGAGAAGCCGTTCCTGCTGCCAACGTTTACCAGTTACTAACCGCTAACCCTACACTCCTTGACCGCAGTTAATTTAACTCAAGAAATTCCTTCTTTTCGAAATCTTCGTCTCTTTTAAACCATTCCAGACCAACCCTCTTTTTAGAAAAACCATAACAGAAGAGAGAAAGAGAGAGAGAGAGAGAGAGTGAGAGATATGGAGTTTCTCGATGAAGTCGAAGAGGAATATGGGAAATGCCGAAAACACCCTTCCCAGTCAAGAATCGGCGTCTGCCCCATCTGCCTCAAGAACCGCCTTATCCTCCTCTGTCCCCACTGCGCTAACGTGCGCCCCTGCGTTTGCTATCACTCCTCTGACTTCCCTTCCACTTCCACCTCATCCTCCTCGTCCCTCTCCTCCACTGACACCGTCATCGGGGCGGTCGGCCGCATGTCGTTCCTCATCGATGGCGAGCCCGCTTTCCAACGTACTCGATCTGCCGCGTTTCCGTTCCTCCGCCAGAAATCCGGTGGGAAAATCGATGGATTCCGGCCGCATCCGCCGGAGACTCGTAGCTGGTCGTCCTCGTTCGCTTCTTTATTATCGTTCTTGAGGGTGGAGAAGAAGAAGAAGAAAGCGGATGAGGAGAAGACGACGACGGTAAAGCAGCTTCGGAGATCGAGATCGGTTGGGTTCTCATGTTACTCAGATCCCGATGAAATTTCCGGCAGAGACGCCAGATTGAGGGGTTGGGGTTGGCTTCCGAGCCCGATCAAGGTTTTCCGGCAGCCGAAGACGTCGAAGGTCCTGCAAGAACGCTCGCCTCTTTGCAGAGGTTGAAGGAAAGAAAACGAGAAAAAGGAAAAGAAAAGAAAATTGCAGTATATATTTTTAAATTTTTGTATTATGTAGAGAATCATACTGTATATCAACATAAGACGATCGGAAATTTCGATTTCTTTTTTACCTTTTACATTTCCATCCCTAAGTAAGTGACCAATCCCTCTTTCCTTCTTATAAATTACTTGGGTTTGTGGGGATTTTCCATGGGCGTTTTGGTCATTCCAATAAATTCAGAGTGAGGTTTTCTGCTTCAGAATAGAATTATTTTTTTTGGCCCCTTTATCTGCTTCTTTTCTTGTGTTTGTTTCGTACCACAACGAATCTTTTGGTTTTAATTTTGAATTTAATTTCTTGCCATTTTGGTAATTTTGAGGGGAGGTTTTTTGAGAGTCCGTGATCTACCGTTGGTAGGGAAACGAGTGTGCCCTATTTGTTAGGTGGGACCCACGCGATACAAATGATGGGAAACGGATTGGCTATTCCCCCTAACACCAGCCAATGGCTGATGGTCGGTGCTCTGTGGGCCCCACCATGATGTATGTGTTTCATCCATTCCGTCCATCTATTTTTACAGATCATTTTAATGTATAAGACCAAAAACGAGATATATCACAATCTTAAGTGGACGACGTTACAGGAAACAGTGTTGAATGAGAGTCGACCATTAAAAAGCATTTTGGGCATTAAAAGTTTTAGATCAAGCTGATTTTTGGTTTTTACCTTCATCTGGGCCTGTATAACCTAATCAACGTATTGGATGTCAAATAAACAGTACAGTGAGCCTTAGGAGGATTTTAATAATGGATATCTATTCACTATGTTTTCATGTGCTGGGTTCCACCTGAGATTAATATACCTCTCATTTTTCGGAGTAAGATATAAAATGATCTTTAAAAATGGATAAACAGAATTGATACACATACATTACTATGGGCCTCACATAGCACAGACCACTAGCCGCCGGGCTGGTGTCAAGGGAGAGTCGCAATCCTTTCAAATTGTTCTGCCCAAAAGATTGGAAACGGACTGGCTATTGCCCTGCCACCTGCCATTGGCTGGTGGTACATTTTTTCGTGGGCCTTACCATGATGTATGTGTTTTATTCATGTTGATCATTTAATTTTTTATAAATTATTTTTGGATATGAGATCAAAAACAATCTCGGCTATATTATAGAAATAACATTAAATGAGTGTCAATCAGTATAAACTTTTTTTAGGGTCATAAAAGTTTTGGATGAAGTTGATATTTGTTTTTTTTTCCTTTATCAGTATAAACTGTTTTGGAGCTATAAAAGTTTTGGATGAAGTTGATATTTGTTTTTTTTCTTTTATCTTAGTTTGGATGACCTAATTAATGAATTGGATGTCAAATAAATAGCACAGTGTACCTTAGGAGGATTTTACTGGTAGATATGTAATTACTATTGTTTTCACGTGGTGTGGTCAAACTGAAATTTATATCCCTCTAATTTTTGAGATAAGGCTATAAATGATATATAAAAATAGATGGATAGCGTACATGAAACACATATATTATGGTGGGGCCCATAGAACACGGACCACCAGCCCGTGGTTGGTGGCAGGGTGAGTAGCCAATCCATTTCCCTAAAGATTGTACGCATGTGGGTCCTACAATTTTCAACCGAATGAGAGAACGGTAGAGATTCGACTTTGTCTTGGAAGACATCTAAAAGGGTAAGATTTGGGGAAGCGGATTAGGTGTTACCCGGGAATACGTCAGTGGGTGTTGCCTTTACCGTGGGGCCCACCTTAATATATGTGCTGTATATCCATGCCATCCATCAGTTTTTCTGGCTCATTTAAGGGCATGGTACAAAAAATGAAGCACGTAAAAATTTGAAGTGATCCACACCACAGGAACTGTTGGTAATTGAACGCCCACTAATGACTTCCTAGGGCCCACCGCAATGATTATTTGAAATCCAGCCTGTTGATAAGGTCACAAATATCAGCTTTGATCCAAAACTTTTTGTGGCTCTCAAGAAACTTTTAATAGTAAGCATTCAATCCCTCCTGTGTTGTCCACTTGAGATTTGGATCTGCTTCATTTTGGTGACCACGCGCTAAAACGAACTGGAAAAACTGATGGACGGCGTGGATATATGGTTATGGTCATGGAAACACCCACTAACGTGTTGCCATGGTAAGACCTAATCCGCTCCCTAGATTTGGTAGACCACTAGAGCACCGTACACGCGCTAATCGCGTATGGTTATCGGGACTTTGTCTGGTGGACAACACGGAGACGATGGGCTATAGTGCAACTACGGGATTTGCGTGGGAATAACTGATGGCGACAGTATAATCTCTCTTTCCCCATCCATGTGGTGGTCCACCAAATCAATGGACCTGGACCTCCATGATGACCACACTTTTGCGGGGTCATTTATGGTTCATACTTATCAAAATTTTAACTTGGCTCGCATGAGCCAAGCCCATTGACAGCCCTATTTGCAGGCTGGGGATGAGTGGAATATTTCTCATTTGTGGGGGTTGGATCCTCTGACGCTTCTGCGTTATGCGAAGCGGAATGAGAGTTTACATTTTTGGGTTTTTCCATGATAAATGGCTCACTGATCAACGATTGCATTTTCTCCTGGGCGCATTTGATCTAGGGAACGGGAGTTACCTTTCCATGCTAGACGGTGGTATGATCAGTGGAACGGCCCATGGAAAATTTTGTTTAAGGCGCCCTCATGCTGGTCTGCCGTGGGACCCATCTCAACTATGCATTCGATCCATCGTGTGTTATCGCCTCATGCTTACAGCCATCCATTTTCTAAGTCACTGATGAGATGGTTACTTTGCCTTATAAAGTCATTCTTTGGACCCATAAGTGATCTATGATGGTCCTCAACAAGTAGATCACTCAGATTATTGATGGGGAATATTTCTCATAAAGAATCTTGATAGGTTATAATAGATCAGATGGCTAGAGTTGTCCAATCTATGATACTTTTTTAACGCATGCAGCAGTTGAAATGTGTAATGGATCGATTTTACATTTCAGATTGATTGATCAAACTGTCCAAGCGTCAACGTCATCCATGAGCTACCTAACCTGTATAGCACTGGAATGGAAGACCTCGAATAGGATTTGATTGGAAACAAGAGTAGGCCGTTTACAACGGAAGATCCGTTACTGTGGTCCATCGTAAGAGGCCGGTTCCTCTATAAAAGTCCTCGTAGAGTAAGCTAACTGAGCAAGTGTCGTGAGTGGGGCCGCCCATTAGTATGTGTTTACTGCATACAACCTGTTGAGTAACGTTGTGTCATCGTCAAAGTTGGATGACGTAAAAAATATTAGACAGATCCAAATATCCAGTGATTTTTTTTTAGGTTTTTTCCATGATTGTACATTATTCAATGATGTTGCCTGTCTAATTAATGCATTACACTCGTTTTTGGCAATCCCATCATCATCACTACTGAGCTCATGTAATGCTGATGTTTGGATGACATGTACACATCCTAACTTTGGGAAAAAACAAAAACAAATTCATTGATACTCTGGCAGAGTGTGAAGGATCATAAGCAGGCAAGTATAATTTACTAATAAATTTAGCACATAAGTACTTCTGCTTAGACCTTTTAAATTATAGGTAGGGCTTTAGATGTACCAAAAATTTTTTCCTTTGAATAGCTGTATCATGAGCCAAAATTTACTTTTGACTTGGCCATCTAACTGAAAATGGACAGCTAAAACTAAAGAATAGATCCATCTGCAGTCTTATTTCAAACTAATAATAATAATAATAATCCAAAATCAGAATTACGATTGTTCAGAAAGTTACTGAGGTATATATTCAGGTCCGCCTCCCAAAAAAAAAAAAAAAAAAAAAAAGATACACTGGTTTTACTTTTACGGTAGAAACCTAACCAAGAGGAATTTTAGGCTAGTATTCATCGGTAAACGTAGACCTTGCTGACGCATATGATTCAGTGCACTTCAGTGATCTATGACGTTGATCTTAAAGGATGAACGGTTTTTTGGGTGAATTCTTCAAGATTGGAAGAGCTTAAACCGTCGATGGTCCATATTCAGACGGAACCAGTTTGATTGTGCCAGGGTTAAATATTCCAATCTCGTAGATCTTTTAGGTGTCGTGCACCCATCTAATGTGACTCACCAAATAAGCACTGAATAATGGTCAAGAGGATAGTAATAAAAATATGGACCATTCAAATAATTAGACCATCTGAGTACAAGTGCCACAGTAGCCTATCCTTTATAATTATTTGGTCTTGTCGTGTGGCATCGCCCAAAGTAATGTTCCTACTCAGCCAAAGTACATGAACCGTGACTGAAACTGTCTCCTAGTGGGCCACCATTCATGCAACTCACTGGAAAAATATTGTTCTGATTCATGTTAAGATAATAGGACCCACAGCGTGGTCTGTACCGCATGACATAATTTAGGGTGGAATACAAGGACACGTTCAATTCCTTCTGGCCTTTAATTGCTAGAAACACTGGCGATCTGCACCACTACGGACGAAGAGGTGACTTGCTGCACACGTCCTAACATGGCACGTGTGATATTTATCCATCCCACCTTCAGCAGCCGCTGGGCTACTCTGAGATTTATCTATTTAAAGATATACGTATGGGTTGTTAACATACCCCTCAAACTGAACGGATGAGTAGTGTAAAGCTTGTTTTGTAACAGTTGAAACTTAGCAAAGTTTTAAGTCTTTAGTGAAGATGAGACTTAAAGGCGAGAGAAATGACCTTGATATTATTATAGTAGAGAAAGTAGAGGTTGTTGTAAATAAATGGTTAAACCACGTAACATCACACATATCCAAAATAATGTTGTGGTTATGACCGTAAAAGAATGGAATATTTCTTAGCACTCCAAAAAATTAAGTTAAGACTGCCAAAAATGGCATATACCTAGGTAGAACGACGATGATTACAATCTTATACGCAATCTACATTAGAATAAGTTGCAAGTGTAAGAGGACATTTGGAGCCATGAAAAAACCTGAGGTCATACCAGATTGTACCCTTAAAAAAGTGTAGTATACATTTAATTGCCATTCCGTGTGTTGATCGCCGAGCACGCATGAATTGTCACACATGGTTAATAGTGATAATATCCGGCAGTGTAAAGGTAATATATATTGGAGAGTGCCCACAATGATCCAATGTTCATGAGGATTCAATAAACAATTTTCAGAGTTTGAGAGTTTAAAGCTGGAGGCTGCTAGAGATTGCAAGGGTTTTGTGTCCTACATGTGTGCACAATGTAAGGGATCGC
This sequence comes from Magnolia kwangsiensis, assembly GCA_037074715.1. NCBI lineage: Eukaryota > Viridiplantae > Streptophyta > Magnoliopsida > Magnoliales > Magnoliaceae > Magnolia > Magnolia kwangsiensis. The sequence continues at coordinate 6,551,402 of CM073589.1, read as the reverse complement.
CAGTATACTTAGTTTAGGTGAGATTCAGGTGAGAAACATAGCTGCTGTAGTGTGAAACCCTTCGACACCAAGAAAATAATGAAGTAAGCCCAAATCTCTCAATTTGTAAAGTCAACAAAGATCAATCAAGAAAAAGAAGAGCATGGTGGCTGGCTATTATTGATGATAATATCATCCACATATATAAATAAAGAGAAACATCGGCAGAAAATACCATGAAACTGAGGCCCTGAAGTTGGCACGTGGGGCATGTTTAAGATTATATAAAGAATTGACGGTTTCGACCAAAAGATTGGAATGATCAGACGGCTGGACTTGAAAAAAAATAAAATACTACCCGTTATGGCTCAAATTCTACAAACAGAATTTGGTATATAAGAAAACCAATTAGATGATAAATCTCATGGACCCTTTGCCATTTATGGGCTAATAGGATTACAACACCTTTTTGGATATATTATCTACAATATGAATTAAACTTAAATTTGAAACCATCAGATATCTTACTAACCGTTTGCTGTGGAGATACGGATAACAAAAACATGGAGTTGGTTTGTTTATTGAGTGGGTCACATGTACATTAAATTGTAATTCTTTCCATCATCCTTTTTGGGCAGGTCTTCTTCATGGTGTAACAAACCCGATGAATGGCCTTTATATATATATATATATATATATATATATATATATATATATATATATATATATATATATATATATAGTAATGGTCTCCTACGTACCAAATTAGTACCCGTCATGCCAACTTAAACAAGTGTGTTGTAAGTGAGCCTCACAACAATGTTTTCCTGTGATCTATTTTGACAATTCAGCCCATGATATCAATTGAACTGTAGGGTGCAAAAAATATGACTGATTTGTGATTTACTAGGCCACAAAATAGAAAATAGTAAGAGAGGAAAAGCCTACCTTTGAATTTTTATAAGGCACACCATTATGTTTATGTGAAATCCATTCCATCCATTAATTGCCTCATAGAGGTTATTTCATGGAGACCAAACATTAGATCCATGCCTGATTTATGTTAATCACACCAAGTGAAGTGATTTTGATAGTAGGTGTTCCTTACACGGTTTCTACTCATGTGGCCCACTAGAATTATAGATGTGGTTGATGTTGGATCAATACCCCTAAATTATCATATTGACCCATTATGGTTGGAGTGAATTTTACATACATGTCAACAAGGTGGGCCCACCTCCAGTTGACCCAATATTTGGTTGGGACGTTCACCTAACAGCTAGTTGGTGCTAGTTGGCCCAACAATGATGTATGTGTTTAATCCAAGCCGTCCATCTATTTTTCCAGCTGAATGTATGGCATGTTCCAAAAAAATTGTGTCAGATCCAAATATCAAGTGGACCATGCCACAAGAAAGATTGTTGGAAAGCCCACCATTAAAAATTCTTTAGGCCAAAGTAAGTTTTGGGTCAAGCTAATATTTGTATTTTTCCTTCATCCAAGACTCTATGACCTGATCAATAGGTTGCATGGCAGATAAACTATACCTAAAAAATTTTGATGATGGGCGATTAATCCGTTTAATCACCACTATTTTCATGTGGTGTGGTCCACTTTAAATTTGGATCTTATTCATTTTTGACACACAAACTTGCTTATATTATCGTGTGCACCGCGTCAACCTATATCTCAAATACACCCGCCCAGAACTGCCCTCCAACTACGCAAAATCTATATTATTAATTGGTCCTCATCTAGAGGAGCATATGATCGTTTGAAAGATTTTTGGGCTCTCACAAGTCAATGGTCTTAATTAAACTATATCAGATAAACTGTTGGATGTAAAGTGTTTAAGTATTGTTGATGGAATCTGCTATAACTGGCCTAAACATGATTTGGTGGCAATAGTATCGAGAGTCCTAATAAGCGTGCTCTTGTTTGTTAGTGTGTAGGCTTGAAAGAGAAGATATCATGACCCATCTCCTGTTAAAAGAGTCTGTCACAATAGCTAGCCTTTTCACATACAAACAGGGAAGTAAAGTAGAGTCTGTCACAATAGCCTTTAAAGAGGAGAGCGGTGAAGAATAACATGGGCATTTTAAAGCTTAATTAAAATAAACAAATAGCGGCACAAATGGGTAGGATTAGGGTGCTGTAAGATCCATGAAATAGATATATGCATAGAGATCTTGAAAAAAATCTAGATTCCCAATTACATATTTCTGATTAGAGGGAAACCAAGTACCCAAGCAAAGCTTGAGAAATATCAAGCTTCCATAAGGACCAAAGTGCAATTCAATTGACCTGAAAAAGAAGAAGAATTACATTTAAAAAAAAATAAAAAAAATTCACACATGCAATTATGTGGAGGCCATGAAGTTGGGGGAAGGAGGGTAGATACGAGATGTGTCAAACATGGTCGCATCCAATAAAAGCCATGGACATATTCAATTTCGTGGAGGCCATGATCTTGCAAAAGCAGATGTAGAGTGGGCCACAGAAAATTTCATGGCCAAGATGGGCAAAAGAAGGCCTGATCATGGGCAGTAGTGATTGGGACCGTAGAACACTAATGGCGTATCTTTCAAATAAAAATAAGTTATTTGATGTACAATATATAATTTTGGAGTAGAAGAAGTTATTTTAGCCAACCAGCCCTGCTACACTGGTTGCTCATGCCAAATTTGTGATATTCCATCATATGTAAGGTCGAAAGTCAATTTTAATTTCATTTTTATTATTTATAATCAATTTTAGTTTGATTGCATATAACTCTTGATCTTTAAAGCTTTAGGAGTGGTGCCCAACATGAAAAAGGCTTTAAAATTTTAAGAAAATAATGTGGATAAATTAGACACTTAAAAGGGCTTAAAAATTTTAGGAGAATAATGTGGTTAAGACAAATTGGGCACTTATTATTTTTTATTATTTATAGAGTTGAGTTTGAGTTAGAGTTTGATTTAGAAACTTCTTCTTAAGTTTGATATCATTAATTAAAGGGTTGTAATTTTATTTTCATCATCAATCAATATTTTTAAATTTTTAGAAATTATTTTATACTTTCTTCTCTTGTGGATCACAGGAATATCTGCAAGGAGTTTAGATAAACTCGGTAAGTACAAAGTAGTTATCTTTGGGAAGACTGTACTCGGCGTCATCACGTCAATCCCTAAGTCATCAGCCAACTGTCTTGAACTCTCTAATTTCAAGGGCAGATACACGTTTTGTCACTAAGTGACGCCAAAAGCTAGTGCCTCTCTTTTTCTTGTTTCAACCATGCTGCAAGTCTCTACACTTCCCACTGACACCTACACCCGCTACATCACCTTCTCGTTTCTACATTCGTTAAGACAGTAGTACTTTCTGTTGGATCTTCACCTTTCAAGTCGGAAGAACTGCACTCAATCCAAACCCACCAAATTGTAGGACCCACCATGGATAGGGCCCATCCAAAAGTTACACTGACCCGATAAGACTGTCTATCAGAATGACAAACATTTTCTAGATGATTTTGGACCATTGAATCCATTGGATGACCATTAGTAGTGCCTGATCGCTGAGAGTTTTAGTTTCGGCCCCATTCTCATCATGTGGTACAATTTTGACGGTCTTGGTTGATTACACGTCTGAGTTTACACGTGGATGTGTAGTCATGCATCCGATCGACCAAACGAGCCTTATTACGTCACCCACCAAACAGCACGCAGAAAAATGTAATGCAGTACCATTTACCCCCACCGTTTTAAATTCAGAAACAGCTACTTTTACTTGATGCTATGCAATGGTACAAAGCTGTGCTATTTTTTTTATAAGGAGTAGATAAATAGAGGCGCATGTATCAAAACCGGTGGGTGTGAATATCATTATTGATTGAAACATCGTTGTCTCTAATTTTCTAGCTTTACGACTTAAAAGGAAGGAGTAGTGTGTGGTCCTGCAAATCTGCAATATCAGGCCTTTTTGAAAAATATATATATATTCACGTGCTCTATTCCTCCGTACACGTGACACTGTCGTTACCTGTTTGGATTGCACCCAAGGCAACGTATCCCTTCCTTTCTTCTTCTTGGTCAGGCGCCTTTCTCTAACTCATGTGTAACTCAGTGGTCGTGGACCTTAGCTTTTCAATCTTATACTCGGGGCTTTTTTTTTTTTTTTTTTGTTGTTCAGTTTGGAAATCAAGGCAAGGTTTCATTGGGACGCGGATTTCTTTTAGTCAGAAGCTTTGTAGGGCGCACAGAGATGTCTATGACAATCCACTCCGTCGATCAGTTTTGCAAGACTACAATGGGATGAGATTCTAAAAAGCAGGAAGACTCAAAACTACCGTGGGCCACACCATACAAAACAGAGGGGTTGAACGCCTACCATCGGAAATTTATGAGGGCCACAGAAGAACTGTATCGGGATGATATCTGTGCTTACAGTTTATCTGAGTGGTAATGACCCTATGGACGGTTTGGATAGCATATAAACATCATGATTGGCTTCTGGAAGGTTTCAACGTTGGACTTTTCCGTTCTCTGTTTCGTGTGGTATGGCCCGCATGAGTTTTGGATCTATCTTATTTTTAAACTTTTTTGGCATCGTGGTCTTGCAAAAGTGATGGGTGAAGTAGATTTCTCACCAGCATTTCTGTGGACACCACACAGCTTCAGACTAGACAGGCGAACCGCGTCCGTTTCGTGAACATTGATTTGCTGGGTCTCATAAAATCATCTGTGATGGACTTTTCTCGAAAGCGTCCTTGATGTCACGATATTATCGTTTCAATTTGTGGCCTGCAAGTATACAGTTAAAGAATGGAATGCAAAGGCATCCAAATTCCACTGACAAGACCCATGATTGGTGGGTGGCCAAACACAAGCTCTCACACGTAACTTTGTAACACACGTGTGAAATAATCTAAGTGTTCCTCACCGGGCCTCATTGGCCGTTACATGTGTGACAAATGACCAGTAAGAAAAAGAGAACAAATGACCTGTTCACACGTGTGGCCCAGCTGAGCCGGCCAAATTGCCTTGGATTTAGACACGTCCATGGGGCCTATGCTAAAGGTGGCGATGGGCGGTTACTTACCGTTAACTTGAAGAGAAATGCTTCAGTAATCATAGCACTATTAGTGCTTGTTGTTGCAATGTGATACTTAGTATAAAATTCATTGATCCATACTCTTCATTGGATCCATCACACATTTCTTGGACCGCCATGAAAACATGATCACATTCTCCCTGAAAAATATTAAACATTTGATCAATGGACTTTTGATATTGATGGTCAAGATCCTTTACGCAAAACATAAGTCCAATTAATAATTTGATCCACTCATTTGTTAGGGCCCATAGTAGGTTGTCGGATTGCTTATGATTGTAGAGAATCACTTCTATTTGGCCATCATGATTATTAATACATGGCTTCGAAAAAGGATGCCTTAGAAAGTAAGGCCAAATCAAAGATGAATTGAATCGTAATAAATGAAATATGTTTTAAGCTTAATGGATAATTTAGGCTGTTCGATTAGAACTTCTAAGGGAAGCAATACAAGTAAGACTACTAATGGTTCTCTAAGAGCACTTGGATATATATATACACACACACATTAAAAAAACTCTTGTGAACTTTAGAGTTCATCATACGTGGTGTGAGTATCAAATCTGAACGGTTCACGTGATATAGCACCCCATGAAACTCCTAAGGCCTAACTTATACTTTGATCCAAAACTTGGTGAGCCATGGGAAAAGAAAACAGTTTCCTCTCTTGATTTAGATCTCTCTTTACTATGGCCCACCAGAGTTTTAGATCAGTTTGAAAATTGGTCTAGTGAGGTTTCATGGGTTGCCGCATCACATGGACCGTTTCAATTAGATGCCCGTAACACGTGTGCAAAGGTGCGCACATATGTATGTGCATAATTGAATATATATATATATATACATACACACACACACACATGGAGAGAGAGAGAGAGAGAGAGAGAGAGAGAGAGAGAGAGAGAGAGAGAGAGCAATGGTATCCTGCGAACCATACTGCAAGGAATTTATGTGCAAGCCTTCATGTAAATCGTAAGATAAGGAGAGCGGTTAGGATTCATCTACATTGAAAGAGGGAGAGTCTTCAAAACAAGAACTCTCTTACACTCACAGAGATACTTCTAATTGCAAGCAGATTTCATGCAAAATCATTTCGTTGGAAGATAGGATTCCGTGTGGGGCCCACTATGATGTTTGTGATAAATCCGACCCATCCATCCATTTTTCGAAATCATGTTAGGACAAGCGACTAAAAATGAGAAAGATCCAAAAATTAAATAGGCCACATGAGAGGAAACAGTGGGGATTTAGTGATCACCGTTAAAACATTCATATGACTATAAAAGTTTTGTATTGGTTTATGTTCCTTGTGTTTTCATTTCTCCTTAGTGAAAATGACATTATAAACGGTTTGGACGGAATATAAACACCAAGGTGGAGCCTATGAAGGTTTCAATGGTAAGCATTCCTTTCCCCACTGTTTCATCTCGTATGGCCCACTTGAATCTTGAATCCTCCTCATTTTTCGTATAATGTTATAAAATGATATCTAAAAACAAATGAACAGGTTGGATTTCACACAAAGATCACAGTGGGCCCCACACAGAATCCTTCTGCGAGATCTTCGTGGGAAAGACTTTAGCAGGAAATTCGTGTCCTCTGGGTTTGGAAAACGGACTAGCTACTCCCTCGCCACCGACCAAAGGCAGGTGGTCGATGCTATGTGGACCCCATCATGATGTATGTGTTTCATCTATGCCATCTATTTATTTTTCTAGATCATTTTATAGTATGAGACTAAAAATGGGGTATATCCCAATCTCAAGGGGACCACATTACAAGAAATAGCGTTGAATGGACGTCAACCATTAAAATTTTTTTGAGGTCATAAAAGTTTTGGATCAAGCTGATCTTGGTTTTTTCCCTTCATATGGGTCTGTATGACCTAATCAACAGATTGGATGTTAAATAAACAGTAAAGTGGACCTTAGGATGATTTTAACCGTCGGCATCACTCTCCCCACATATTTCTGTGGAGGGGTCCACTAGAACTTTTAATCTGCCTCATTCTTTGGATAAAGCCAGAATATGATCTCTCAAAATGGATGGATGGTGTGGATATAATACATACATCATGGTGGGACCCACAGAACTTGGTGATGTCGCTTCTGCTGCTCAACCTCTCATTAGGTAATCCGCGTCCCACTCTGAGACAGAAGGGGATTGCTGAGCTTGCTGAGTAAACTGTGTGAGGTCCACCATGATTTATGTATTTTATCTTCTTTGTCCATCCATTTTCCAAATAATTTTATGGTTTGATCCCAAAAATAAAGTATATACAATGTTCAAATGGACCACACCACATGAAACAGTTGAATTGTACTTCTACTATTGAAAATTTCTCAGGGGCCATGGAAGTTTTAGATCAAGCTTATATTTTTGTTTTCCGTTCGTCTATGTCCGTATGATCTTATGAACAGGTTGGATGATAAACATCACTATGAGGCCTAACAAGGTTTCAACAATGGAAATCATTATCCTCACTTTTTCTCGTGGCATGATCCACTTGATCTTTGGATATGCTTCAATTTTCGGCTCAACCCCTTAAATTAGATGGACAAAGGGATGGATGGCATAGATGAAGCACATACATCATGGTGGGGCCCACATAGCACCGACCACCCCCCATTGGCCTGTGGCGGGGGAGTAGCGAGTCAATTTCTCAGGCCCAGCGACGCGACGCGGATTTCCTACTAAAGCCTTTCCTATGGAGATATGCAGAAGGATTCTGTGTGGGGCCCGCTGTGATCTTTGTGTGAAATCCAACCCGTCCATTCACTTTTAGATATCATTTTATCTCATTATACTAAAAATAAGGAGGATCCAAAATTCAAGTGGGTCATATGAGATGAAACAGTGGGGAAAGGAATGCTTACCATTGAAACTTTTGTTAACTCCATCTTGATGTTTATATTCCATTCAAACCGTTTATAATGTCATTTTCACTAAGATGAAATGAAAACACCAAGAACATAAACCAATACAAAACTTTTGTAGCCGTATAAATGTTTCAACGGTGATCACTAAATCCCCACTGTTTCCTCTCATGTGGCCCATTTAATTTTTGGATCCCTTCATTTTTGGTCCATGTCCTAAAATGATTTCGAAAAATAGATGGATGGGTTGGATTTATCACAAACATAATAGGGGGCCCAACACAGAATCCTTGCACATGATCTTCCACCGAAAGGCTTCTGTGTGAAACCCTCTTGTAGGGGTGTACACGAACCGAGTAGCTTGGTTAGCTCGCTCGACTCGACTCGAAAAAGCTCGATTCAACTCAGTTCGAAGCTGAGTTTGAGTTAAGTCCAGCTGATTTTTTGAGCTCGAAAATGAGTTCAACCCGACCCCAGCTCAACTTGACTCAGATCGAATCCAGTTCGAATCGAACCAATTCGGTGACTCGGTTACTTTGCCATTGATGTTGCTCACCAAGTGTTTGATAAAATAACTACGTTGAGTCGAGATGTATTGAATCAAACCTCTTCTCTTTTGTACACAAATCCCTATTATTTATGGAAACCTCACCAACGCCAGCTTTACTTTCCCGTTTTCACTGGTAGCGAGAGTTGTACAACTAGTAAAATCTTTTATAAAAATAGAAAATCATCTTGAATATTCCAAATCTCTCATTTTCTCCTCCTTTCATGCTCTGAGAGAATCGGGAGGAGGAGGGACGCAACAGCTGAGATCGTGAGAAAGGAAAATGAAGACAGCCTCTCGACGGAGCAGATCTTCGAGTCGAAAGAGGTGTCGTCATGGAAGAACCAGCTGACGTTCAGGGTGTTTGTCATCAGTGCTATTTTGGCCTCCTTCTTCAGTTTTATTGGGATGAAGTTGAATCTAACGACTGGGATCATTCCTTCTCTCAATGTAGTCGCTGGCCTTTTGGGATTCTTCTTCGTGAAGGTGCAGTCCAGGTGTTTGTGGAAATGTTTCAATGGCGAGCTCGACTTGATCTTGGCTCGAACTTGGCCCGAGTTACTGACCGAACCGAGCTGAGCTGGCCAGTCAGGCCCGAGGACCGAGCCAAGCCGAGTTCAAGCTGATGTCAGCTAGTGGCTGAATCAAGTCAAGCTGAAACTAACTAGACTCGATTCGACTCAGTGTACACCCCTACCCACTTGCAATTCTAAGAGTGTCTTCGTGAGTGTAAGAAAGAGTTTTTTTTTTTAAGACTCTCTCTCTCAATGTGGTTAAATCATATGCGCTTTCCTCATCGTGCAGCTTACATGAAGGTTCACACATAAATTCTTTATGGTATGGTTCACAGGAAACCATTACTATATATATGTGTGTGTGTGTGTATGTATGGAAATGCTCACCTGTGAATCAATTTGTACATATCACGTACGAACTTTTTTGAGAACCCATCATACATGATGTGGATCCAAAATCTGAACTGTTCATGTGAAGCAGCACCTCGTGAAACCCCCCAGGCCCAAGTTTTACTTTGATCTAAAACTTTAATGGGCCATAAAAAATGAAAATAGTTTCCTCCCTTGATTTACATTTCTCTTTGCTATGGCCTACCAGAATTTTAAATCGGGATAAAAATTTGTCACATGGGGTTTCATGGGATTCTGCATCACATGACCGTTCAGATTCGACACCCATGGCACATGTGCAAAGGTGTGCACATGCATAGCTGTGCAGGGGAGCATGACTCTATATAGTTATATGTATAAGTGTGCGTGTACACATATATGTGTGTGCGCGCGTGCATTTATATATGTTAATTAGATCAGGATGGGCTTTACCATGGGCTTTGGTACGGAGAATGTCCGACTTCTCAATTTATTAATCCTACTCAAATTAATACCGAAACGTTTACACCTCTCACTCTTAATTTAACAATGATCACCCTCTGCCCCTGTGGCTGGACTAGGGTACCTCTTGGTATACTTGGCCCACAGGCACCCTTACCTCCTCAACGTTCGCGATCTCCTACATGTGTGCCACACCAGCTGGAGGGGGCGCTTGATTTTGATGCTTAGCTGCAAGAAAAAACAAAAAAACAAAAAACGGTTGCCTAGCCCTTTTCTCGGAAACTTTGAGCCAGTGATACGTTGAAAGGGCCTCGCAGCATAGCTACAGGTGTAGAAATTTTTTCGGGACCGGACCATTCTACATATGGGAGCTGTCACTTGGTATGACATGTACCAAGAAATAGGCGGATCCGCTCATTAAGTGGTTCACACGCATGTCAACCGTTAAAAAGACACGACCAACGATCCACATACTAAGACCAGCCATTTGGGTAATGAAATATGGACGTCATGCACACCTGGTGGATGATGGAGATCTCTCACACGTATCTACTGAAAGCAAAACCTTCCGATACTGGAGTGAAATCACGAGATTATTTTGGGTTCTAGAAAATGACAACGGGATACTTCGACGACTTACCTACGTCTCGATGACATGTGCAAAGTGGAGTTATTTGGTACTCTGGCCGAATCTAACCGTTGATACTCGGGGACTGAAATAAATCATACACGGTCCATTAGCTCAAGTTCAACCGTCCAAATTTTTGGATCCAATGTAGATAGCTCATCAACCAAAATACGATCGGTTTAACTTTCCTTGAGTGCTGATTCCACGTTTACAGAATAAAAACCGATAGTTCCTTTTCATTTCAACCGTCCAATTAATGTCCAACAGTCAACTATTTAGATTATTAAATCAGTCCTGATTGTTATATTATTATCCGGCATCACAAATAGAACAATTTGATTCGAATTATGTACATGACACATGTATAATTCCTTAATGACTGAGTATCAATCATCACTCTCTACTAGAGTATTTTTCTTTTTTCTTTTCTCACAATAGAAAGGAATAAATTGTAACTGAAGAAGGGACCTGCAACTGCCGTAGCTGGTCTGGGCAAAAGCTGCCAAGCCATTGCAGGGATGGCTCTTAGCATTTTGGACTCTTTTCCTGTTCTGTCCTTCCCTCTGAAAGTTCTTATTTTTACTGCTACTGCGTAAGGTAAGTTCCTCTGCTACCACTGTATTTGAAATTTGGTGCAGCTAGATTGGTTTGGGACCACCGTGGTCCGTGTTAGGTATCCAATCCGTACAGAAGAGTTGCCCCACTATTTAAACTGGAGGACCCAAAAAATTGTGCCGATGTAACGATCAGGTGCTCCACACCATAGGAAAACTACTAGGCAACCACCTAGAAACCGTGAAATTCACCTGCTGCCCCCACCTGAATTGGCCTGATATTTATAGCCTCCAGTTTTTGCTGTGGGGACCCATCTGGATGGGTTGCATTACATACATGCGCTATGATGGGCCCACACAAAGTTAGTTGCAGGAACTGTCCATGTCATGTGAGCATGTGATCCAATGCAGATTTATATTCTGTATCATGAGAGCTACGTTTGGTCTACCTTTGCAATTAGTTTCCATTTGAGAGAGGTGATAACATTTAAATAAATGTCAGGATATTTTAAATGCAGTCAAGGTATCTTTAGGATTTGAAAATTTATGGTTGTTACACGTTGTACGGATCAAATTTCATCCCTAGGAAGTCCTGTAGCTGAATTTTAAGGGAGGGGAGTAAGTGTTACCTGGGTATTATGGGACAAGGTGCTTCCTGTTAAGTGGTGCTGTTTTATTTAGTGCCCGGGTGCTTTCAAAGGGCCCACCGATTAAAATCACAGGTAAATACATACCTGAACCCTCCCCAACACGGAAACGGATTGGCTACTCCCCCTGCCACCAGCGCGGTGGCTGATGGTCGGTGCTCCATGGACCCTACCATGATGTATGTGTTTCATCCATTCCGTTCATCCATTTTTACAGATCAATTTCAATCTTGATCCCGAAAATTAGATGGATATATATCTCAAGTGAACCACACCACATGAAAACAACAGTGATTGGATATCCACCATTAAAATCCTCCTAAGGCCCACTGTACCGTTAATTTGACATCCAATCTGTTGTTTAGGTCATACAAGCCCAGATGAAGGGAAAAACAAATATCAGTACGATCCCATACTTTTATAGCCCCCGAAAAGTTTTTTAATGGTTAATGCTCATTCAACAATTTTTCCTGTAATGTAGTCCAATTGAGATTGACATATACTTTATTTTTGATTTTATACTATAAAATGATCTGAAAAAATATATGAACAGAATGAATGAAACATATACATCATAGTGGAGCCCACGGAGCATTGACCACCAGCCATTGGCTGGTGGCAGGGAAGTAGCCAATCCATTTCCCTCCAACACCTGCCAATGAAATGACGTCACATCAAGGGTAACACCCCATATAACATCTAATCCACTTATATATATATATATATATGTGGGTAAAGGTACTAGGCGCTCGACCTCACGATAAGCTTATTCTTGAAGTTGAGCTGTGTGGGCCTTACCGTGATGCATGTCGACCATCAACACCGTGCATTTGATGGTTCCCCTTTAAATAATGATATCTCCCAAAAATCAACCGTATGAGAAACTCAGGTGGGCCATACCATCTAAAATCATGTGTAGACACCGTTAAAAGCACTTGGTGGGGCTCACTGGGTTTTGAATGCATCTAAAACTTGGTATGACCCCTAATCCTAGTGGTAAACACATAATGGATGGGCTGGATTTGCAAAGAACATCTCTGTGGGACCTAAAAAATGATTATGAATGTTTTAATGGTTGCACGGCCCCTCTCCACTTCTGTATGTGGTGTGGCCCACAAAAGTCACAGATTGACTTGATTTCTAAGAACTAGGTCCACGGTGGAATGGTGCATCTGACAGGTGGGGTAGATGTTCTAAACGCATCACGGTGGGGCCCACACAGTTCGACCTCATGGGACGGACCCGTGAGCTCGAGCGCAGTGTACTTTTCCCCATACATATAACATCTACCACAAGCCATGCTTGCTGCATGGGTGACTTGTATCTCTCATCTATTTTCTTATCCAACAGTCAAACCTCTCTTTCAATGCAATGCTCGTAAGACACACCACTGACTGTAATTTTAAGATTATTTTAAAGGCTGATGTTTATATATGATTAGGATTTTCCTCTCCTTTGTAAATAATGTGTTATAATATAACATTTAATCTTATAATAAAATGTATGAAAATTTTATATTAATATTCTCAACCATTTTTTTTCACGTGTTATAATCACTCTATCCTTGCTTGGACAGCTCATGTTAGGATGTGATCTAAAAGATTAGGCAGGTCATAACCACACTACTAGAAATAATGAGAACTGAACATGCACTATTAAAACCTTCTTACCAACTGTGGAAGTTTTGGATCATTATGTTATTTGTATTTTACCTTACATCTCAATGGAAATCACCTTATGTTCCACTGTTTATTTTTATTTTTTTGGTACGGCCTATTTGTGTTTTAAATCTGCCTCCTCTTTTTATCTCGTGCCCTATAAATCACTGTTACACCAACTTTCTTTGTGGCCTACAAAGCTTAGGTACCCGCCATCATAAGAAAGTTGCCTATACTCTCTTCCAGAAAGTACCCCCTAATGCTCTCTTCTTGGCAGTAGCCTACACTTATCTAGCTCATCTATCTTGTTCTTCCTCTCTCCACATGCGCCTTCCATGTACCATAACCCTAGTAAGTCGTATTAGGGTTTGGTTTCGGTCGGCCGGTCAGGTTGTGTCAGTTTAGGAAAGCATACAGGGGAATTTGGGTTGGATTCAGGTTGGGCTAGTCAGGTCAGGTTGTGGGTAGGATCTCTTTGGTCCGGTTGGGCTAGGGTTGGCCCTTAACCTGACCCAAGTAACCCATGTTGCACAGTGTGAGTACCGGAAGGGCAGGTTCTGGTTGGGCCCAATCCATGTACTAAACGGGTGAAGAAATCTAGCCTGAGCCTGACCTGCACCTCATTTTTCTATGGCCTGGCCTGACCCAGTTAAAATTCACCATGCCTATTTTACTTTAATTAGTTAGACCTGGGCCGACCCAACGTGACTTGGTAGTATCCTAATGAAATATGAGGATAGGAGTATGTCCTGAAGACCAGTTAGCGTATGCATACATAAATGTACAAGTCATCAATACTCATATTTTAGTATTTTATAATTATAGGTTTTGAGTGGGGTTCCATCTGTTCTTCTGGCCCAACCCAATGATAACTTATATTGGCAGGTCTGTTCAGGCAAGGGTTCAACCTGAGCCTGGCCCATTTACTTAAGTGGGATATAGCTGCAAATTGGGCCAAGCAATCCACATGGACCAATTGCCACCCTCAAATGTGAGATAAGGATTTTTCTTTATTCCAGAGATATGGGGCACTCATCAAATGGGCTACATCATGAACCAATCAGGTGGGTCCACTCATCCGGTAGACCACATATTGGTTGAACATCCAGCATGGGCTATATTTTTATAAACAACTATATACGACCAGCCCAGCTGATTATTGGACCACCTGAACCCAACTGATAAGTGGCCTGGATTTTGCAGTATGGTTTGCACGTGTGAAATTGGCCAGTGTGATGTGAAGAAAAATTCACGCCAGAGAGCCCGTTGACAGCTTCAACAGTAGAAAGCATAAATATAACAGCAAGGCCTAGCTCATGTCAGGCATAAATGGGCCAGGCCTATCCTTCAATTAAAAATGGAAATGGATCGGGCAACCCACCTGGCCTGAAGAGACAGCACTGATTTTGGATCGGGCTTGGACCTTTAGCTTGGCCCGTGGTCTGGGGGGCCAGCCTATTTATTTTATGGACCTAACATCGAACCAGCCCAAGCTCGTTTATTATATGGTCCTGAGAAATCACGTCCACGCCTGTCCACGGTGCACTTTGGCAGTAGTAACAAGGATTAACTGGGTCCTTTCACCTACTATAGTGTAGTTTCTCCCACCCTATGGATAGCTTATGGCAAAACCCCATTCATTGGAGGATCCTAGCCATCAAATTTTCCACACTTATCCTCGTTGAATTTCAATCATTAATCACGTTTGCCTTTGTCTGGACTTTGCCAAAAATCATATCCAGATCAGACAAACAGGTGTGATTTAATAATCATATCTGATAAACAGATATGATTAAGTGACCAAATCGGATAAATTGATTCGATTAAATAACAAGGTCAGTGAAACATAAGAAAATAATTAAACAGATCTATAATCAGATACGTATTATATAAAAGGAATATCTGATTCGCAGGATTAATGTCACTGTTTGATTGCTAAAAACACGGTTAACAGTGCAAATACTTATGTATTATTCGATATCAACAGAATAAAAAATTGTCTCTAGATTTTTATATTAGTGTCTAATAAAATAACAATACTCATGTGTATTTGCACAATCCAAGAAATAATAACAATAAACTTAATCAGAGTTAAGAACGAGTGCACCTGTTGAACCGATTAAATTAAAATAATATAAGAGAAATAATCTAGTAGAGGCGCGTGACCAGGTCACTTTTCTAAAGATGATTCACGAGCACCCAGAATAATGACACACCGTAATCAACTTTGGAATACAACCGCCAATTGATGAAGAGTCGCAGATCACCACAACACAGTCGCTAATGCTCTATTCCCAATTTTTTAAAAAATAATAAAGAATAAAAGAAAAGCTTAAGATTTTTGAGATTATTCATATCCTGAAAGAGATGAGTAAGTCAAAAGTTTGAAACCTATATGTTTTTTTTTACTTTTTCTTGACTTAGGTTTTCTTCAAAAAATACTTATTTATTGAAACTTGTGAGAACACATGGCACTCACGTTGCTCATGGTTAGCATCCAACGTATAGAAAACGGTCACAGCACCATTACCAGAATGTGCAACTTGTAACCACTATTCTCTCGGTCAAAATATATATATGAAAATAAAAAAGGAAAAAAAAATTAAAATGGATCATGTAGGCAAGCCTTAGCCTGGCCAAGCACACACCACACGTCGTGGCGGTGGGCGCATGCATGCATATGTCACGTTTTGCGTAACAGTCCCAAGGACCAATACGCATGCCTCCATATATATTAGGAGAAAAATCCTACTTCAAGTTTCAATGTGAAATTATTCTAAAATCATGTAAATGTGCTTTTATAAGGGTGTCTGCGTGAGCCTTTTCTCCTCTCTATTTTCTTTTCAAAACACAGCTAATATTTTTCTTTCTTGTCAAAAACAAAACCAACACTAATCACATTAAAAAGTGCTCCTGTCCTTTGGCAAACTCCACTAAGAGGTTCTTTCTCTCATCAAATTTTGACCGCCCATTCTACTACCATGCCAGGCCCAAGCCCATCAAAATCAAATTTTGATTAGGCCTTGCCGATATAATTCAAAATCTAGACCGAAGCTGAAATAGCCCAGCCAGTTGGCAGCCGACCAAAGAAAAGTGTCGGACCAGACAAGCTTGCCTGACTTTTTGGGTGGCTGCTGGAGGCACACGAGCCTGATAAATCCTTTGGATTTCTAGGCCCAAAAATCCTACAGTTGATTCTTGGCCCAATGGTCCGTCCCACCTAGTCCGATTTGATAACCAATGGGACCGAGTTGTTGGTTTGCGAGTCGGGACCTTCTCGAGCTGTGATTCTTAGCTATTTTGTCTGAGTGAGCGGTATTTAGACTTGGATGCGAATCCAACGCAATGCCAACCCGAATACTAGTGGATCAGGTGTGGGGGGCAGAAATCCAGACCTAATTATTTAACCAACCCGGTCTATAATTTCCTGCGATTAGGCCCAACCGTACGAATGTGCACCCTAAACCCATGGTTCAGTGGTCCAGACCATTGGTATGTTGAATCCCACAGCTAATGGAGCGGATTGCCTACTGAGGAACAGACTAAGCTCTGCGGGACCCGCCATGATGCGTGTCTCATCCATGCCGTCCATCCGTGTTATCAGCTCATTTAAGTCTATGATTCAAAAATTGAATCATATAAAAATCTCAACTGTACCACACCACAGGAAGCAGTGGGAATCTAACGCCTACAATTGAAAACTTCTTGGGAGTACAAAAGTTTTAAATCGAGCTGACACTTGTGTTTTCCTTTCATCTATGTCTGAGTGACGTTATGAACAGGTTGGATGATAAATAAACATCACTGTAGGCACTAGGAAGGTTTCATTGCTGGACATAATTATCCCTGCTGTTTCCTATGTTGTATTCCACTTGAGCTCTGGATAGACTTCGATTTTGGGCTTATATCCTAAAATGAGGTAATAAAACGGATGGACGGAGTGGATAAGAAACACATCATGGTGGGCCCCACATAGTTAACTTAGTAGGCTATATGGTGTTCACTACGCAATCCATTTACCAGTAAAGGCTGTCAATGGATCGGGCAGGCCCGTGGGCTCTCCGACACGGGTTGCGCTAAAACTAAAATGCGAGAGAGCTGGGAACAAGCCTAAAATTTTAGAGCCAGCCAAGATGGACCGATTTCAAGGGCATCATATCATCCATGATGGGGCACACTTAAGGAATAGTCCGTTATCTTGCAGAAATGTGGGTGGCTGGGCTGGGCTTTGATCAGAATCAGGTTTCACCAATCATCATGGGCCAGGCTCGATCTTTTTGTTTTGGCTGGTCACATCCGGGTCTAGGCTTGGACAGCCCCAAGCCCATCCCAAACCAAACCCATTGACAGCCCTATCAAAGTGAGGCAGAGGTTCTGGACATTCCTCATTGAAAAAGGTATCCAAAGAGGCCAAGCAATATCATATCACCAAGGGTTTTACACCCTGCACTAATGCTGGATTCCAGCAAGTGCGACCCATGTTTCAGAAATCAAGACCATTGGTCTACTAGGCGCAACCGTAGATAGAGAATACATGAACCAGTGGCAGTTCACCTTGTCACGTCCCAAAATCCGGGTACAGAGTGTGCACCTTCAGACTTGAGTTTTAATTCATAACTCGTACACAAAGTATACTAATTTAATTTGTTAATCAGTTTAATTAGGAATGGTAATTATATTCAGTATAAGTTTCATCATAATCTCAATCATATATATATAACACTTAACACCAATCAATCAGTCATATATATATCTTAACAACCTTTAAAATAAAATAAACCTAAAAAAATTCATTTATTTATACATCATACTATAATTATGTTTATTTCATACTAACATTATTCCAATGAAATAAATATAACTAATTCATTAAAATCTCAAATCAATACTAATATGCATTATACGTTAATCAAACTATACTAATAAGTAAACCACAAAATCAGAAATTGTCTAATGCCGTCACTTCATCTTTAAATAAATATGACCATATTTCACATGGATCATATTCAGGTACGGTGCATCCTTCTGATTATCGCGCCACATCATCTGCTAATAGCTCATCTGTATAGTTTTTTCATCAATAAAAAGGTAAGCTGGTCAGGTTTAGTGAAATAACCCAGCATGGTTTATAATCATAGCAATTAAAATAATATAAAAATAGATGTACAATGATATAGATGCAAATGATGTATGAATGCATCAGATGGGGTGATCGTCCATTTACTTGGGTTGGAGGTCGTCAACCTACATCCACCCATTAGGTAGGCTTCCACCTTTCGGTATACTTGGGCCTATCCCGCATCTGGTAACGCTCTACCAGGATCGACATTTCTTCCAGGAAGGGTTCATAGGATCGACCATGCATTATGTGAATATAATGAATGATGGATGATATATAAATGCATATTTTTCATATTTGGCATAGTTGTTTTGATCAAAATATTCACATATGAATTTAACGTACAATTATCATAACAAAATACTCAAATCAGTATATCAATCAATCAAACAATCGCAAACGATTTATTTTAATTTTAATGAATTATGAGATAAGTTAGGTTACTCACCTAAGTTTGGTAGTGTAGAATTCATAAAGTAATTAGGTTGGTTTGAATTCAAAGATCCTATCAGTCATATCAACAACATTATTATTCATATATTTTTATTTCATAGTGGGGCCCACCTTTGATATACATCCTAAGTGACCAAATCTTAAATAATCAAATAATTAAAATTATATGTTTATGTAAATTTAATTATTAAGATTTAGGTTTTTTTTTTTAATATCCTAAAATTGATTGTCAAATAATTTCTTGAGATGGCTCATCGGATGATTGGATCATATAGATTCTTGAGGTATTATCATGTTTTACCTCTACACATTAGATGGATGGTGTGGATCTAATCACACATACACTGATGGCTCATCTCGACCTTCTATGCCAAGTGATACCAACATTTGCACAAAAATCTAAAATTCCTTTATTAAATACTTTTACATCTGACTAATGTGGCCTATTTGAATTTCAAATTGATCTAAAAATTATGACTCTTATATATTTTGGCCTTAGGGATGATATGATCTGTACAGATCTATCTTAGCACAATCAGATTCCATTCATTTAATATATTCCTAAAATATTACTAATTAGATCTGAAATCATAAAAATATTACTTTATTAAAATTGACTCTACACACCTATAAAATGATAGTGTGGATGATCCACACTATCATTGTATAGATCGAGAAGAAATTAATAACATAAAAAAAAAATTAAAAAGATCTAACGATTTGAACTTACTTAATCGATCTTTCTTAGAATTTTCTTTTTCTTTTATCTTCCTTTTTTTAATGCAGAAACTTTCGTATCCCTTTTTAAAGAAAATTCTAGGATGAGTAAATCCTCCCTTATCCTGAATTTCAATTTTTTATGACATTTGATTAAAAAAATTATTATTTATTAGTACTTCAAGAATTGATCCATAAACCTCTCAATCAACTAAGAACATTTCCACCAACTCAACTATTGACTTGTTTTTATTTTTTATTTAAAAATAAAAATTTTAAATATTTATTTTAATTTTTTTAATGTACCAAAATTTTGAATTATTACACACCTGAGTTTCAGATTCCTTGAATCTTTTAATTTGTACGGCGAAAATGAGAGGATGCACTTAATGAGCCGAATGGATTTCAAACAAACAAGGTAGAGGGCCCCACACAGCTCAGGTATTTTAAACCTTGCCTACGTACAAACAGGTGTTACAGAGGATACCGGTACATTATTTCTCATACGCCCCAGTTTTTACCATCTTCTCTTATTTCCTTTTTTTTTCTTTCCTTTCTTTTTTGTTTTTCATTTCCAAACACCATTTCGAGAGCGGATTCGGCCAGGTTGGTTAACACCGAATTCGCTCATGTCGTAACCGTGGGGCCCATCTTGATGGATATTTTGTATATCCATGCCGTCCATCCAATTTTCCAACTCATTTTATGCAAGGTCTTAAAATTTCAGCAGATCCGAATGTCACGTGGACCACACCACAAGAAACAGCAGTGATTGAATGCCCACCACTAAAAACTTCCTAGGGCTCACCATAATATTTATTTCCCATCCAACCTTTTGATAAGATCACATCGAACTGGATGAAGGGAAAACACTGATATCAGCTTGATCTAAGTTTTTAATTGTCCATTATTGTTCTTTCCAATGGTGTAGTCTATGTGACATTTGGATTTGTTTCATTTTTGGGTCATGGCCTAAAATGAGTTGGCCAAACGGACGGATGGCGTGGATATATAACAAATATAATATTTATTTTTACTTTAAAAAAAATTATAATTTAATCCATAACAATTTTCGCATTGAATTCATAAATGTCTGTATTTTTTATTCACATGAAAGTCATTTGATCCTTCTCATATATCACTGCCATTACTGCCCGTTCTTATATTAGAATTCCCACTATCACTTCCACTTATACTTTCACCGCTACAAATAGAACTATAAATGTAACTGTCACTGTAACTGTGGTTACTACTTGAAATGTAACTATCAATACTGATTTCAGGACCAAGATAACTATCAATGCAATTATTAATGTGATTATACCAACTATATTTAGTATCATACTCATTATAATTATAATAGCAATAGTACGGATCGTTACTCTTAGACCCATTATTCAGGTAACTAGAAAAAGAACTGTCAAGGTGGGCCCACGGCCATGCTGACCGAACGTGGTGTTACATATACCTGACCGAATCCTGTCTCCACCATTTGTGAATGCAGAGGGGGTGTGGATTGCCTGCGACCGTAAACTGTGATCTTTGCGAGAAATCCACCCTGTCCATCTATTTTTTCCACCTCATTTTAGGATCTGAGGCCAAAAAAAAAAGAAAAAAACTCCACGTGGCACGAAACAGTGGGGATTGAATGCTCACCATTGAAACATTTGTGGGGGCAACGGAAGTTTTGGATCAGGCGGATATTCTGTCTACTTGCGGTTTATCCAAGTGGAAATGACCTTATGAACGGTTTGAACGTCACTTAAACATCATGGTCGACCCAAAAAGGTTTCAACGGTTGGCATTTGGCATTTCCCTCCCTACTGTTTGTTGTCATATGGCCCAATTGAGTTTCGGATCTGTTTAATATTTTTATCTAATGTCTTAAAATGATGTATCAAAATGGATGGACGCTGTGGATTTCTCACAAAGATCACAGTAAGCCCTACCTAACTTCTCAATCTCAGCAGGAACTTACAGGAAGGGTAGCAAGCGCGTCCGCCGACAAGCATGGAGGAAAGTCAGAGAACCATACAAGCAAAACGTGATGGGTAGGGCCCACGAAACAAACAAAGGCTCAAGCAAATGGTGGCCACCTACTAAAGCTGTACGCGTGCTGTTCCTAAAGAATTTCGGAAATGATGTGTGATGGAGACTTAAATCGGACTACGGTGTGCCCCTCCGTCTACCATGCGACACGAATGGTACGGTTCATATGCCTGACTCTAACATGGATGCTACATGGTTCGAAAACGATAATGATTGAATGATCTTAACAATTCAATCGGCTGCTTCCAAACCAATGGTGGAACAAAAAAAAAAAAACAACCTAGTTCTCAACGGTAGAATGTCAATGGAGAAAATAAGAATGCTGATGGGTAGGATTGCTTGATTGGTGGGATTTTTGCCTACTGTCCATCCAGGGTCGGACCAAGTATGTGTATGTGTAGGGTTCTGATTGATACGCTTACTTGCCAAACCATAGTTTTGAAAACACGCTGATCGAGTGCCATGTTGCCAAAACCTTTTGTGGACCTCTGTCAGAAGTGCTTGAGTACGAGTTGAAATTGCGTCGGGTCGAAAGTCAATAGACCTAACCTGACAGTACGTGGGTCAGTTTGCAAGATTTGGACCAATGGGGCAGGTTTGGTCCAAAACGTCAATGGGATTACTGAACTGCTCAGCAGTATATGAAAAATCAACCTTACCAACCTCACTAGGACACAGTTTTAAATGGGATGGCTTTATAGTTCATGCTGAAAAAGACTATATATATATATATATATATATATATATATATATATATATAGAAATATAGAAATATAGAAATTGACCATATTGGCCTTGATGTATGGCCAAATTTCTTAACGAGATTTAACATTTCAAATATTTCGTAGGTGGCTTTCTGACACACCTTCGAAAATTGCTTGAACTAAAATGCCTTTGTCCTTATTTCAGTAATCTTACGGTTTGTAAGGAAATAAGAAGTTACGTCGTATTTAATACTTTTCAGACTTACTGTAGTATTTGTTAAAAGTGGACGCTGCCCAAGTCAGGACTTTTTGGGCCCACGGTGAGCTAGCAGACAAGGCGGATGAAACGGATCACCCCATTATGGGCCTTAAGCTATTATACCAATGGCTATCCTTTCATTTGATAGTAAAAGAAGTGAACATGTAACAACTGTAACCCATATAACATAACAACCACGACCCATATAGCACGATAACTACGACTCATGACAACCACGACCTATATAACATGACAACCACGATCCATGACAACTATGAGCCTTACCACATTACAATCACAACCCTCACTACATTACAACCACGACCTGGGTATAGGTCGTGGTTGTCATGTTATATGAGGTCGTGGTTTTCATGAGTTAAAGGTCGTGGTTGTCATAAGGTAAGGGTTGTGGTTGTCATGCTATATGAGTCATAGTCTTCATTTTATAGGCGTTGGAAAGGACTAACTAGTAGGGCCTACATTAGTATATGTGAATAATTCATTCCGCCCATCCTTTTTGTAGTGTCATTTTAAGGATAGGTTCCAAATATCAGCTTGATCCAGAGCTCGTATAGGCTACATAATAGAAAATAATGGCGACAATGGCACACACTGTTGAGATTTGAGCCCACACGGGCTCTAGATCAGACTGATATTTGGGTCATAGCCCTAAAATGACATGAAAAAAAAGATGGGCGGCATGAATTATTCACATACATCAATGTAGGCCCCACTGAATGGTCCTTGTCAAGGCCTTTAAATGAAGACTACAACCCGTATAGCATGACAACCACGACCCTTACCTAATGACAACCACAACCCTTACCTCATGAAAATCACAACCCATATAACATGGCAACCACGACCCATACACGAGTCATGGTTGTAATGCGGTTAGGGTCATGGTTGTAATATGGTAAAGGTCGTAGTTGTCATGGATCGTGGTTGTCATATTATATGGGTCATAGTTGCCATTGGTCGTATTTATCATGTTATAGGGGTCGTGGTTCTCATGTCATATGAGTCGTGGTTCTCATGTTAAATGTGGTAAGTGAACATGTAACAACCGCGACCCATATAACATGAGAACCACGACCTATATAACATGATAACTACGACTCATGACAACCACGACCCATATAACATGACAACCACGACCCATGACAACTACGACTCTTACCGCATTACAACCACGACCCAGGTATGGGTCGGAATTATCATGTTATATGGGTTGTAGTTATCATGATGTAAGGGTTGTAATTGTCATGATACACGGGTCGTGGTCTTCATTTTAAAGGCCTCGGCGATAATCATCTAGTGGGGCCTACATTGATATATGTGAATAATTCATGCCGCTCATCCTTTTGTACTATGTCATTTTAAGGTTAGAATCCAAATATCAACCTGATCTAGAGCTTACATGGGCTCAAATATCAACAGTGGGTGCCATTGCCGCCATTATTTTCAATTATGTAGCCCACACGAGCTCTAGATCATGCTTATATTCGGAACCTAGCCCTAAAATGACATAGAAAAAAGGGCCCTAAAATGGCACAGAAAAAAGGATAGGCAGCATATATAGATTATTCACATATATCAATGTAGGCCCCACTATTTGGTCATTGCCAAGGCTTATAAAATGAAGACTACGACCCGTATAGCATGACAATCACGACCCTTACCTCATGACAACCACGACCTATATATCATCGCAACCACAACCCTTATCACATTATAACCACGACCCATGACAACTATGACCCTTATCACATTACAACCACGACCCTTACTGCATTACAACCACCTGATGCAAACTATGCTACGATAAAGATATCGATTGCATGACTATGGCGTAACTTGCAATAACTTGGTGACTATATGGGATAAACATACATAAAATCCTTACCGTCTATCAGATGAAACTTCATGGGTCATAGTTGTCATGGGTCGTGGTTGTCATGTTATATGGGTCGTGATTATCATGGGTCATAGTTATCATATTATATGAGTCATGGTTGTCTTGTTATATGAATCGTGGTTTCCCATGGAGTAGCCCACCTGACCATTGAATCATTTTCATCTTTGGGTTTCAATTTAAATATAAGGTGGGGCATTTAACAAACAGTGTGGATCTTATCTTCATGAAGTTATACCGTACAAAGTTAAAAAAGTAACGTGTCCATCTATACCAAAGCTAGCCTGGCGTTTTTCGAATATGAGATGACTATTAATAGACTGCAGGAGCAGGAAATGCAGGTTATATGGGTTGTGGTTGTCATGTTATATAGGTCATGGTTGTCATGGGTCGTAGTTGTCATGGATCGCAGCTATCATGTTATATGGGTCGTGGTTCTCATGTTATATGGGTCGCAATTGTTACACATTTACTTCCTTTACTACTAAATAAAAGGATAGTCATTGATACAATAACATAAGGTCATAAAATGACACGACAAAAAGGATGGGCAGTATGGATTATTTACATATATCAATATAAGCCTCACTAGTTAATCCTTGCCAAGACCTATAAAATGAAGACTATGATCCGTATAACATGACAATCACAACCCTTACCTCATAACAACCACGACCTTTATCTCATGAAAACCACAACCCATATAACATGACAACCACGACCCATACTTGGGTCATGGTTGTAATGCGCTAAGGGTCATAGTTGTAATGTGGGTCATGGTTATAATGTGGTAAGGGTCGAAGTCGTAATGTGGTAAGAGTCGTAGTTATCATAGGTCGTGGTTGTCATGTTATACGGGTCATGGTTGTCATGGGTCATAGTTGTCATGGATCGTAGTTATCATGTTATATGGGTCATGATTGTCATGTTATATGGGTTGCAGTTATTACATGTTCATTTACTTTACTACAAAATGAAAGAATAGTCATTGGCACAATAGCCTAAGGCCCACAATGGGGTGATCCGTTCTGTCCACCTTGTTTGTCAGCTCGCCATGGGCCCAAAAAGTCCTGACTTAAGCAATATCCACTTTTAACAAACATCATAGTGAGCCTAGAAAGTTCAACAGTGGGTGTCATTATCACCATTATTTTTCATTATATGACCCACATGAGCGCTAGATCAAGCTGATATTTGGGCCCGAGCCCTAAAATGACTCAACAAAAAGGATGGGTGGCATGAATTATACACATACATCAATGTAGGTCCCACGAGTTTAGTCCTTACCCACGCACAAAAAATGGTTCCGCACACATCACTTTCTTGGCATTAAATACAACGTAACTTCTTATTCCCTAAAAAAATCATACAACTACTGAAACAAGGACAAGGGCATTTTGGTCTTAATAATTTCCTAAGGTGTGTAAGAAGGTCACCTACAGAATATTTAAAAGTTTAAATCTCTTTAGAGAATTTAACCATATATTAAGGCCAATATAGCCTATATATATATGTATATAACCTAGTTTTCTCACCAAACGAGAATGATCATGTAGGATCAAAATGAGTGCGGGCCCATCATTATGTCTGAATGTCATCCAACTGTCTATTAAATGCACCTCTCCATTAAGTCCAGACCTAAAATTCCAACCTGATCCATTACCTACATGAGTCACATGTAGGGGTGTACATCGGGCCAAACCGAGTTGAACTGGGCTCAACCCGGCCCGGCTTGGTCACCAACCAAACCAGCCCGAGCCTGACATGGCCCGGTCACCCGGCCAACTTGTCCAGCCCGAACCCGGCCCAGTCAATAATCGAGCGAATTCGAACCAGTTTCGGACCCACGATTTGGACAGCTTTGATTTTTTGACTCTACTCCATCTACTCTATGGGAAGGGCTTTGGCAAGTTACTTGAACGGCTTTAATTTTTGAGAAGGGCTTTTGTCATAGATTTTTGGGACTTTGCTCCATTTACAAAGGGACCCACGATTTGGACGGCCTGGATTGCTGTAAATGGTTAGGATAACTGGGTAAGAATTTAGGATACATATATATAGGCCGAGTCGGGCCAGGTCGAGTCGGGTTTCGAGTCAAGTCGTGCTAAACTGAAACTTATCTAAACTCAGCCCGAACTCAGTTTCGTGCCGAAGAAAATGGCCCGTCCTAACCCAAACTCAGTTCCGGTCGAGCTTCTTCTAGCTGAGACGAGACGCAACATGAAAGGAAATGATTATGGACATTGACGAGGGTGACACGCAACATACAAGCCATTATATATTGTAAATGGATTTGTTTTTGGTTCTATCCACTATGAGGATAGTTTATTGGACACTTATTCTTATATTCTTCTCATGTATATCTAAAATAGCTTAAGACCTAATGCTTAACTATTTGATTGGAACCTTTATGCAATTAACATATCAAGAACATTATTTGTGAAAATCCACTTGTAATTCCTTATTCGACCATGAGATACTCCGTATCTTACGTCCTATACCAGACCCAACCTATTAAGCAAATGAATCAACTTTTTTGGACATGGAGCCTACCAGAATTTTAATGGGTTGGATCCAATAGTCCAACCAAAATTACTAAATGGGTCAGATCCAAGCCCCAATGATCCGACCCAACCTATTTGCACCACTGTTCATCACGTACGTCCGGAAAAGGGATTAGACTAGGAATGATCCCATCCAATAAGTGTCACAGCATATCCTAGCCATGCAAGTAGTGTGACCATCATGAAGCTCTCGTCATGCAAAGATCAGACCAGTTCACTCATAAAGTGGGCTCCATCATGAAGATCCTTTAGCCGAATAATCAGACGAATCCACTTCTTTAGTGGTCACCGCACCAAGAGGTGCTGGATGCCTTGCTAGTGGCAAAACCGTAGATAACGCGATATGAATATCATGATTAATATCCATTTTATACGTTGGCTAATAAAAAAAAGGTGGATGGATATCTCCATATTTTATGCACTCCGCCGCAAATGCACTCCATGCACATGTTGTCAAAGAATGGATGCCATATACAAAGGCATCTTCCCCTGCGGCACACGTGCTAATATAGGACACGTACGTGGGAACATCCGAATCTGTTCATTATATTGGACCCGCCGAGCAAGCTGTATATTAACCGTTGGCAAGTTTCTATTTCTTTTTTTCCTTTAAATGTCCACTGTTTTTTGGAAACGGGTCAGCTACTCCCCCACCAGCCAATGGCAGGTGTTCGGTGCTCCGTGGGCCTCGCCATGATTTAACGTGTTTCATTCATGCCATTCATCTATATTTTTTAGATACTTTTGTGGTATAAGAACAAAATTTAGGTATATCCCAGTCTCAATCTCAACCAGACCACGTTCTAGGAAACAGTATTGAATGAGGGCCATACAAGCTGATCTTTGTTTTTTTCCCTTCGTCTGCTTGTGTATGACATAATCAATGATGTCAAATAAACACTACGGTGGTCCTGAGGAGGATTTTAATAGTGGATATCCAATCACTATTATTTTTCTGTGGTGTGCTTGACCTAAGATTTATATCCCTCTAATTTTTAGGATTTTTATTAAAATAATATGTAAAAATGGATGAACGGAATGGATGAAACACATACATCATAGTGGGGCCACAGAGCACTGACCTTCAGCCACCGGGACGGTGGCGGGGAGTAGGCGAGTAGCCAATCTGTTTCCCTAGTTTTTAATTTTTCATATAGGATTGTCCACCTGATTAGCACAGTAGGTAGGCTGAATTTGCACCTGGTCTCTGCACTGTGGATCCCACTGATAGGGTTTTTCCTCCTCAGTTTAGAGGAGAGACGGTGCAGTGGTTGAAATTTCGGAGAGTTCTATCGTGCTGCTCGACCGGTCGTGGGAGGTGCTCGACCGGTCGTGGGTTCGAGCCCTGGCACGACTCAAAGTCCAGCGAGTTGTTGTTAATTTTCTTCGCGATCTACGACCAGTCCTGGGGGAGCTACGACCGGTCGAGTTAGGACCAGTCCTGGAATTTTCAGAACCAGTCCTAGGTTACGCAGTTTTTGCAAAAAATTGCGGATTTGAGTCCTTTCGCAACAGGGATGCGGAAAGGAGTTTTCTAAAACTATAAAAATGGTCTCTAAGATTTTTCTAGGGTATGAGAAAAACATAAGAGGGTTTTCTAAAGGCTTTGCAAGGGTTTTGCTAAAGGATTTAAGGTGAGAGAGTGAGAGAAAAGAGAGAGAGGAAACTTATGGAAGGGAGCCGTCATCTCAGCGCTTCTACGTCCTCGTGATCGGTGAGATCTCTCAATTTTCTTTTTATTCTCTTATTGTTTATCTGCTCTTGCGTGAGTGACGAAGATTGTAAACGTTCTGCTTTCATAGTGGATTGTTGATCTGGATAAGGTCCCGTGGTTTTTACATCTTTGAGGGTTTTCCACGTAAAAATCTCTTGTGTGGTATGTGATTGTGCTTTGATTATTTTCATTGCTATTATTATCCCATAATTCTGATTTATTCTGGAGGGCTAGATCCTAAGGTTTTGTGCAAGGCCCCCAACACCCACCTCATGCGTGGCTCTGATGTCTCACATGTGCCACTTTAGACGTGTGTGCTGCCGATAAGTTCGAGGGAAGCTAGAAAAAGTCATGAGCCAAAGGATACTAATTCGGACTCGGATTTCGATAGTCCACCCTCCACAACCGATGTCGGTGCTGGAAATGCTCCGTGGAGCATACCATGACGTATGTGTTTTATCAATGTTCCATCCAAATTTTCAGATAATTTTATGGGACGCGGATTGCGTCCTACCTTGCCCCTACTTAATCCGTCCGGCAGGGCTCTGTGGAGCCCACAGTTATGTAAGTATTTTATCCACGCTGTTAATTATTTTTTTCATATCATTTTAAGGTGTGATGCAAAATATTAAGCAGGTACAAGTCTTAAGTCGACCATAAAGTGGGGATTGACATCCACCATTAAAAAGTTCTTAGGAGCTGGAGAAGTTTCAGATCAAGCTTATATTTGTATTTTCACTTCAGCTACGTCTACATGACCTTTTTAATAGGTTGGATGGCATAAAAAAATCACAGTGGCCCTTATAAAGCTTTCAACAGCAGGTGTCATTATCACTGGAGCTTCCTTTGGTGTGGTCCACTGTAGCTGTGGACCTGCCTCGTTCCATGGGTTATAACTTAAAATGCTCTAATAAAAGTGACTAACTAACGGCTTGCATAAAAGGCATACATCACTTTGGGTAGGACACAATCCGCGTCCCATTTTATGGCATGAGCCCAAATATAAGGGTAGATTCAAATCTCAGGTGGACCACACCAAAGGAAGAAGTTATGATGGAACACTCGCCAATAAAAAATTCCAAGGGGCCAAATGTAATTTTTATTTGCCATCCAACCAGGTCACGCACACTTAGATGAAGGAAAATACAAACATCAGCTTGATCCAAAACTTTCGCTACTCCCAAGAAGTTTTAATGGTGGTCGTTCAATCACCACTAATCCCTTTAATGTTGTCCACCTTAGATTTGGATCTACCTCGTATTTGGTATTATGCCCTAGTAAAAATGGATGGACCGCGTGGATAAAATACATACATCATGGTGGGCCCCATTGCTTTTCCAGGACCGACAAGCACTAACGTTGGCGCTAGAGGGGTCATCATGGAATCCGAGTCCACTAATTAATTCAGATTTAAAATAGTGCTCTTTTCTATTCACTTTCGTCAGGTAGGAATGAGATATAGCCGAGTGCATCAACCCTGTCCTTGAGTCCTTAAGTTCTGAGAAGTGTGACACATGGACCAGTGATCAAGACTGTTGTTCCTGTGGGACCCACTTTGGATGTGGGGATACGATAATCCTCGCAAATTCTTGCTCCTGACTCCAGTGTTAGTTCTGCCTCATCTAAAAAGACGGTGTCGACTCTTCTAATACACACATGCCATGGTGGGATGGAAATTTATTAGGCTGCCCAAATCTCTAATTCTATTGAGAACGGAGCACAAACGAAAATTTCCATAGAGTACATTACTGACCACCTGATTTTTTCCTTTAAACTTATACCACTCGGTGTCTTATTCTGAACCATCCATGATTAGGATTGATTGATCAGAATGATTTTATACGTCCGGTCCACCATACTGGCACCCACAAATTGGATGATTTGGATATCCGTACACTACCTTTGTGCCCCACGTGAAAGGTCACCGCCATTTTCTTAATGGTGCAAAACTAATAGTGGAGTGTAGGCTGTAGCTCATCTCCATCATGAATTCATTCCCCCCACAAGCAGTACGCTAGCGAAAGTGACCTAGGCGTACGCTAGTGCGGTCCTCTTGCTAGAATTCGGGGCTTGCAACACAACTATCATGAGGGGCCTCTTCACACCATAGGATGGCAGCTTTGTCAGAGATCTGGACCCTTCATAAGTAGCGTCCACAAAGACGTACGTACGCCAGACCAACTGATGATACCGATCGGCTGATGAGGCAGACCATATTTGCTTGGTATATGGGCGTTTAGAAAATGCCCAATGGTCCAGATTCAATTCACATGTTTGGCTCACTTGATGATTGACTACCCGGAAAACTCTCGAGTATCTCGCTTAGTTTCTTTGCGTGGGGAAACGACGCGAAGAAACGACGTAACGTGCATGAATGAAATCCGCCCAATCCATCATATGAAGGTTCCATCGACTTAAACTATCATTTAGCGAAGCTAGTAACGATTCCAGACTACCCAGATCTTCGGTATGAACTAGCTAATGAATGGTCTATATTAATCGCATATGTACCTTCTGACAGTGATAAATAAATCTACGTTTCAATTTTCACTCAGAAGATGGGGCCTTCCATTCGTAAAGCTAGCATCAGATAGCTGTTTCAAGGCCATGATACCGGTGGTGGTCTATCAACTTTAGGCCCCACCGGATCAACACCCCGACCACCAATTTCTAAGTCAGTGAGACGTGGTATAGTTGTAAAAGAGCAAAGAATAATGAAGAAACGAGACTTATATATTTACATGGTTTGGCAACTTTTATATATATATATATATAGACACCAGTCGGCCAGAAGATAGTATATATATATATATATATATATTGATTTTTAATATATCTTAAAATAAAAATATTATATTATAAAAGGTTTGCAAAATATTTTTTTACCTATGTTTAGGGAAATATCTCACATTGGAAAAAGAGAATGGAGATTTTGAATATAAATGTGAATAGTGGAGTATTATAATATTTACTCATGTAGTCAAAGGAGTATGGAGCTTATGTGTTCCAGTGCGTGCTAGGGTTTAGTCTCGGGCATGGGATGTGTGAGGCAGCACATTTCGCATGTCTGCATCATGTTCATTGGATGAGGTCTCTTAGCTTATATAGAGTCTGAAAATATAGTTGTTGCAGAGAATTATAGTACATGCAAAATAGTCAGAAATTGTCAATAACGACTAGTTTCTACCAATAACTAGAGACAATTAATTTGATTAATTTCCCAAACACCATTGCCTAGAAAATCAGAAATTCCAACAAGATAGTAAGGTGCATCTGAACCATTACCTGAAGAATAGACCAACGATGTGGTCTATAACGGTTCATCTGAATCATTAGCTGAAGAATTGACCAGTGCAGTGGTCTGATTCACATTTCTTCTTTTTATTTTTTATCTAGAATTTTTCTTTTTATTTCTGTTAAAAATTATATAACAAAGTTCTATTAGTGAGTATTCATGTTTGTTAAATATAGATCCAGATCAGGCTCGTCGTATCATAGAAGCAATTTTGCTTATAACCTTTCAGCATACTCAAATTACCTGAGTAGAGATAAATAGCATTTTAAGGAAAACATTCTATACATGCGTTAGTGTGTCCTGATTTCAGAAGATTTTAATCCGGGGCTTTCATATTTTACATAATTCCGTATAATTTCTCAACAAAATTCAGTTGGACAGGTCCAAGGCGTTCTCAAGCATATCACCGCCAGAACACTGCACATAGGGCCGTTGAAAAATGAAAATGCCGGTAAAGTGGCCATCTGTCACATCCTCTTTGTCATGCATTCGTATGCAGCACATGATTTTGCAGTATGGTTATAACCCACTCCAATGCTTAGATGGAAACCACCATTTTCCCTCTAACAATGGTATAACCTTAGTTTCTTGATGGGCCACCCAACACATAAACCAGATGGCTGATAGATAATCTATGGTCAGGATCTCAATTTACCGCCCATCGCTAATTTACAGTTGATTGATAGCTTATAGTGTAGTGTTGATATAAGTAGCATTTATAAGAGAGTTGCTTTAATGAGTACAGATTGTAAGTACACCCGGGAGAGATTCGAGCCACTCATTAGATGGGTCCCACCATTTACATGCCTCGTCTCAAAAATCAGGCTCATCTGTCCATCAGGTGGGCACGTGTGATAAGGATTTCAAGTCCTCACAAGCGTGGATGACACGTGTTGTGGAAGACTCCTACCTCCAGTCCTCATACGCGTGGACGATTCGAGTCCTCACGCGAGTGGATGACACATGTGAGGAGGACATGAAGACCTTATTAATGTATGCACTACGTTTGAGCATCGACCAATCGTCAATTGCTCTAACCCGTCTTCTTCTTCTTTTTTTTTCATCAAGTGCAGCCAACCTGATTATGAAATCAGCCTGCCATTCGAACAAGGCCGATTGGAATTCCTCAGCAAGTTGGTCTCATGCTATATACAAAAAAAATAAATAGTAATAAAATAAAATTCCTTAAGAAAACATAACCGAGCATCTCTGATTTTGCTTTAAGAGAGCGGATTACCTGTCTCTGGTGGCACTGCATTTTCTGGGTTTTATTTAATCTCCTCCGTTTTCACGTTAGGCTCCGCTTGATAGACACAAAATAATGAGTTCATTTCATTCTAGTTAATGGTAATTATGTATATTAGAGATCGACATATCTAATATATAATTACTCTAACTAAAATGAGATGAAGTCACTTTCGTACCATACATAAATTTCAGTGAAATATTTCATGTTTGAAGATAAGAAGGCAGATGGGTCCTTGCTCTTACCTAGGTGGTAGAGTCCCTGGAGTTTCAACACCAGGTCAAGGGCTCGAGTACCCATGGTGGAGAAATCCCACGGTGTTGTGCGCGTGTGGCCTGAGTGTGTGGGAGTGTGTGTGCGTGTGTAACAAAAAAAAAATGGCAGATTTAATTTGGCCCTATTCTTTCCACCCTTTTTCGAAGCCATGGATGGGATGGTTAGGATTGCCTAACGAAAGTGACTCTTTAGAATCATAAGCAAACCATGTTGGGTCCGGACAAATAGATGGATCAAGTTGTTGATCAGACCTATTGTGGGCATAACTGATCTTGACCATTCATGTTAAAGGCTATTGGTCAGATGGTCAATTAATGTTGTCAGATCAGAGTAATGTTTGCACTCAAACTAACGAAACATACAATGAACAGTCAAGATCAATGGACTTTTGGACAGTCTAAGTGTCCCAATTGAGCTAGAAGCACTAGAACTTATAGTGCTATGGAGTATTTCTCACGTAGTAGAGTATCTCTCAGATGGATGAGATATCCCTTACATTGAATAAACTGAGAAATACCTCTGAGCTTTTGCTACGTAAGAGAGTCGGAAATATTGCTGGTGTGAAACTGGTCCAAATGAGTAGACATCCATCAGGCAGTAAAAGGCTAAAATTATATTCCTCCGATGTGCACGACAGCAGAAGCGCAACGTATGGGCCCCACCTAGTCCTTTTGGTGGGCCCCCCACAGTGGTGGGGAGCTCACAAGTTCATTTGCCCATGTGCCCACAGCACTCATTGTACAGAATACGCGCTTTTGGACCCCTCCTCTCGTGCCTATAAATGCCACCCTCACGTTGCACTACTGCATCATCTAAACCATGGCTAGTCACAGAGTTGTTAGCGTTTCTTTCTTGGTGCTGCTGACTGTAGGCATATGTTCAGCCACCAGAGCTCTCCTGACTCTCCAGGAAGCATCTGGTACCGGCTCTGGATCTGGCTCGGGCTACGGAGCTGGTGGAGGTGCCGCTGGTGGCGGTGGGGGAGGTAGTGGTGGCGGTGGTGGCGCTGGCTACGGTGCAGGTGGAGAGCATGGTGGTGGATACGGAAGCGGAAGTGGCAGCGGGAGTGGTGCTGGCTATGGTGCCGGAGGTGAACATGGCGGCGGCTATGGTGGGGGTGGCGGTAGTGGCGGCGGTGGGGGTGCCGGCTATGGTGCAGGAGGAGAACATGGTGGCGGCTACGGAAGCGGAAGTGGCAGCGGCAGTGGCGGCGGCGCTGGCTATGGTGCAGGAGGCGAGCATGGTGGAGGTTATGGAGGCGGCGGCGGTAGTGGCAGCGGTGGCGGTGGAGGTTCTGGTGCTGGTGCAAGTGGTGGAGGTTATGGCAGCGGTGGAGGTGCTGGCGGTGGTGCTGGAGGGTGGGAAGGTGGGGGCCATGGTGGCGGTGGCGGGAGTGGCGGGGGCGGTGGATATGGTGCAGGAGGGGGGAATGGAGCTGGATATGGGAGTGGTGGTGGTGCGGGGTACGGAGCTGGAGGTGCTCATGGTGTGTACTTTCCTTAAAAGAAGGAAAGCTATTACGTGAAATAGTAGCAATAAGCGCTTGGCCCTAAGCTCATTGGAATGTGTCTTGAACGACATCCTCCACTGTAGTTACGTAATTTGGTATATACTTGCATGGAATGCCATGAAAGGTCGTGGGTTGCTTTCATTTCTGGGCGCTATTATTTATCGAAGTAATGATCCTAGCCGCATGCCATGAAATGTCGTGGGTTGCTTTAATGAACAAATGGTCAGAACCGTTCATCTCCTGGGCGTTGTTGTCCATGGGTCATGGTCTAACAATCACTCCAAATGAATGATTTTAACCATTGATTGGTGAAGTTTTTTGTTTCAACTGTCCACCTTCATTCGAGAATTAGGATCCAGTGAAAGAGTCTTTGTGGACCCTTATTCTTCTTCTTGTTCCTTCAGTGACCACATAAAATCGAAATGGCCAGACATAAAATTATTAAGAGTGAGATCCTCTGTTATCTTGGCAACAAGGACTCGTTATCTGATGCAGGGATGAACGTAATGAGGTTGATCACCGTCTTCTTCAAGGATAACTAATCCAAATATACGGAGCTTTTCTGGACTCCTCACATAAACTTTTCAAATCTACGAAGAAAGAAAATAAGAAAATAGAAATAAATTATAATAAAATTTGAAATTGATTAATCAATGATTAAAAATGAGTTCACAACCCTTAAAAATGAGAGAACTCAACAATAGATAAAAAATCAGAATCAAACTACAACTAAAACTCCTAGAATCTGAAACTTACTATAAATAGTAAACTTACTATTTATAGCCGGTCGTGATGTATACTAGTGTGCAAGGTTTTTGCCCAAAAATACTAAGTGTCCTATTTGGCTTCACCAAACTGTTCTCCTAATTATTCTAT
The DNA here is from genome assembly GCA_037074715.1 of Magnolia kwangsiensis. Lineage (NCBI taxonomy): Eukaryota > Viridiplantae > Streptophyta > Magnoliopsida > Magnoliales > Magnoliaceae > Magnolia > Magnolia kwangsiensis. The sequence continues at coordinate 6,515,379 of CM073589.1, read as the reverse complement.
GCACTTTTCATGTTGGACACAACTCGACTGTTGATCGGGGGTTTTTCACAAATTCAGGTTGTGCAATGCCAGGTTAGTTGGCTAAAGTAACTCGTTCTACCCCAAAATCATATATTTTACGTTAGATAATTCATTCCAAATTGCGAGATACACCCGATACAAGGTCCAACGGTTCAGATCACTTCTATCACTGACCAGGCATTTTCTGATCTATCTTGGTTATGAAACTGTCGCGACCTGCTCTACATCATCATCATAATAATTTTGCATCTAAAGCTTTTTTTATTTTTTTTATTTTTTAAGTGCATGGTAACGTAGACCAATGAGGATTATAATAACAGACAGTTACTATTGTCTAGATAACAGAGGATCAGGACACAATTATTAAATGCTAACGGCCAGGAGACACCGTGAAAAGACAAAGAAGATGTTGAAATTGGAAGTCATTCGTGGACACGTTCCAACGCCGCAAACATGGTAGAAATCTCTACTCTGTTTTTATCAGAAAGGCCTTCTGCATGCACTGCCACAAAAGTCAGGCCAGTCCACTCATCCGTTGGACCCCACATGTACGACGGAAATATTATGGAGCAGCCTGACCTGTGGACCACGGAATATTTTATCATGGAATAGAGATAGTCGGGCGCACCCAATGACTGGCCCACATCCCACACGATGCCGTGGATCATATTTAATCTCCCCTTGTCTGGCCTAGTGTCATCTAAAACGGCAATTAGATGCATCAGGAATCGATCCCAAAGTTCACCTGATCCATACTCCAGGTGGGCTACTAAAGAGGAACAATAGGAGACATTGGGAAGGAGACGCCCACCTCAGATACTTTCATATGAAATGGCCATCCTTACGCAGCAGATCAGTCCATCTCTTCGGTGACCCAAAACATTCCATCGGATGGTCCCCCTCTGTAAACGGCCAGTGGACCGAACATTATCACTTTAGTGAACAACCCCAGCCTTCTTATCTATGGACCATTCGGTTGCATATGGCAGGAGAATTTACAGAAAGGCTTGGATTGACGGTTATCAGGACGCAGATCTGTTAGCCACGGACACAGATTCTGTTGCCAAAAACCAAGTCTGACTATCCAGTGACTCAGTGCATATTGTAAGTCCATCGTAGCTCGACTTCTTTGAACCATCCATCTGCAGACCACTAGCCTGAATCGGACAAATTAATGGAATTGCTGAGAATTTGGGACTATGACCCAACAAGGCAGTGGTCAGCCAGATAAAACTGTCCCGATCACCATCAATCGTACGTGTGTAAAGTGTACAGTGGAGATGAGAGGGGGGGATCTATATAGCTACATGAAACGGTCGTTTCATGGATCGGAGATGCATTTCTTTTCTCTTGGTTGAATGGATTGGAAGGTAAAATACCGGGAAATGCCGGGCGTGCCAAAAAGACACAGTGAACTTGTATAGGGATATAGCAATCCCTCGGATTTTAAACTAATCCACTGACACCACCATCATTACCGTAAAATCCATCCCATCCCTCCTAATCCCATGGGATTCGCCCGGCCAAACAGGCCCTACGCATCACTAGCATGCATATGTTGCAGATCCTACCGTATCCGCATGCTTACATATGCAAACGGCTGTTGCACAGCTTCATCCACTACAACATGCACCTGTTTTACAAAAGGGCTCTCTGGGCCCAACACGTTTTATTTGTCAAAGTCCAATCCGTCTATGAGATGAGAATCTTTCTAAAAATTAACCTCATGATAAGAATAAATAAATAGATGAAAAAAAAAAAAAAAAAAACACAAACGGTAAAATTGCACCTAAAATCTCTAAGTTTAGCGGCGTGGACCCATCAGAGTTTTGGACCAGGATGACTCTTGTGTCATCTCTTTATCCTGGTGTGTCACACCTGATGAACAGATTTGAAGAAAAATATACACCATGGTACGTGCCCACACGCAAATCAATGGTTGACATCAGATCCTCCTTGTTGCATGTAGTATCGCCACCTGAGAGACGAATTGGATGTCATGTCACATAGAAAACATGGAGGGCCGAAAGAGTGTTTTAAAACATGTGTTCCAGATTATTCCAGTCGGTTTCATCCCGTCCGCTCGTCCTTGTGGATCTGTCTAGATGGTTAATCAATCCAAACTGTTCATCTAGGAGGTCATACTACTGCTGAACCATAAACAGAAAGAAAACACTACTATGACAATCCTAACCGCAACATTGGCCAATTTTCTTGAAACCGTCCATTTGAAAATATCGAGTGGATGAATAGGGTTGTCGAAAGGGAGTGATATACGTACAGTGTCGATCACTTCGGTTCATATCAGATGAACGGTTCAGATCATCCTTCCATGCATCCACTTGTACCTCATCAACACGGGTAGTCTAAGCAATGCTCCAATCAATCCCTACGAGAACTGCAAACAGGGTTACTTATTAAACTCAGTAATAATCGCACCCTAGCCGTGTGTGTACCTGAGTCCCTCATCGAGTGGTCTCGCCTGTTTACATTCCATGTCTGAAAGTGGACCCGATCTAACCATCAGGTGGGCCACATGGTACATCAAATTTGGGCCGTTGGGTCAATTTCTCTAAATCATTCATTTATTGTGTAAACGTGTTGCCCATCATAATACTAAACCGAGTTTTGAGACATGGCATCTATGGCATTCAATGGATTGCGGTCGGGTCCTAGGGTACCCGTGCCCGGTCTAAATGGGTTGGGTCATGCCAGGTCTGGGAACCCATAGTATTCAGATACCCATTGGTGCCCATTAGGCCTCTGGATCTAAGTTCTGAGCTGGGTTTTGTATTAATAAGAGTGTTTACATGGTTGGGCCCATTGATGGATGGAATATTAGATCTCGCACACATATGCCACTTTGATATGTCCATAATGTGTAAATGAGTTCTTTTACATGCATATAGCCTGGAAATTTCATTTCTTATGCTAGAATAGTGAATATATGTTAAATATATATAATATTAAAATTGACTAGACTGGACTAGATCCAAACCGATGATTGCCCCGAACTGGACCTAATTAGACCCGTCTTTTAATTAGGTCCGGAACATGAGATTCAAATTGAGAAATTTTCTCCTAAAAACTAGTTCACATGAGCCTTCGGAGAACTTATCTCATGTGGTATGTGCACAAAATTCAATATATCCATTAAATGATACACCTCATGAAGCCCCTTAGGACTAATAAATTAATCTGAAAGTAAAACAGGTGAGCTAGAGTAAGGTGGGAGGAGATGCTGGCCCTTGATTTTTACTAGGCCCAACTGACCTGTGAAATAGCTTGATCTTTTTGCAAAACTTACATACAAGTCAAACAAGGTGCATGTAGCTTAGATTTTGTATGTATGTGGATATGGAAAAATGAGTTTTCAAAAAGTTCTCGCATGTTCTCATGATAATTAATTTTTAATGGTATATTTGATTTTCCAATATTTTATATAATGCAAAATAAATTATTTACCATTATCAATTCATGGTATTTATTTAAATAAAATTATAATTTATAAATCAAGAATTAAATACATCAACTAATAAAATGAGTAAAGAAATTTGTAATCAAAACATTTTAGAAATATAAAACTAACATTTTATAGTAATGTATGGGTAAAGCAAATAATGGAAGAAATATTATTATTGCAATCAAATGTAGGTACGATTATACTGGAGAAAACAAACAAGCTCTAAGAGAAATTTTTGGCCCCATCAAGACTGAGTTTCTTAATGAATCCAAGTAATGAGACCTAAACTGCTAAAATCCAGTCAGCTACATTGGGTACCCGGCCCACTGTGTACCCATTAACAGCCCTACTATATCTAGACGATGGATTGTCCTATGAGTGAAACAAACATCACACGTGGGTAACTTATTTCCACGTGCGAGGCAAGCTCACTCGATCATTGCATTTTGCATTTCAACGACAAAAGAAGGTGGATATGGCCATCCGCATTACAAAAATAAAAATCGGAAGGGGATGAAGTATTGAGAATCCCTATAGATCCTCCTCCATTGACTCACGGGATCCTACTTGATTGTATGAGATGTCACACAAATTTGCTGTGGTTATTTCCCTTTATTGTAGATACTATAGGTGTGTAATCAGATTGTACAATTATACAATATTATAAATAGATATTCTCACCCACGTAGAGAAGTGTGGTGATTTGCAAATCCTCTCATGGTATCAGAGCCCCTCACGGGTTCAACCTCCCACCGATTTCCATGGCTCCCTATTCCTCCAATTCTTTCCTTTCCTTTAACACCATGATTCATATGGTGACCATTAAACTCTCTTCCTCAAACTATCTTCTCTGGTGCAATCAACTTATTCCGCTTCTTAACTGTTAGGGACTTCTTGGCTATGTCGATGAGTCCATCGTTGCTCCACCCACAAACTCCACCTCTGTTACTGAGTCTTCTACAGAAATCCAAAAATACACAGATTGGAAACTTCAAGATCAGCACATCCTCAGCTTGCTTCTTTCCTCTCTCATTGAAGAAGCTATGGCAGAAGTGCTTGGTCTCACCACTGCCAGAGACGTCTGGCTTACCTTGGAAAACTCTTTCAGCCATCATTCCAAAACACGTGAACTCCATCTCAAAGATGAATTACAACTGATCAAATGAGGAGACCGCAGCGTCTCCAAATACTCTCGCTCATTCAAGGCGTTATGTGATCAGCTCTCGGCAATGGGTCGTCCGATTGATGATATAGACAAATCTCATTGGTTTTTTCAGGGGTTAGGTGCCGATTTCTCCACCTTTTCTACTACCCAGATGTCTCTCACACCCCTTCCCCTCTTCACCGATCTGGTTTCTAAGGTTGAAAGCTTTGTCATTTTCTAGAAATCTCTAGAGCAATCTCCTATTGTCCCTACCGCGTTCACTGCCACCCATGGTTCCTCTTCTAACTCTCGCGGTGGTGGCCATTTTAAACAGTTTTGTGGTCGTGGAGGACACCAGCGAAACAGTGGACATGGTCATGGCCGTCATCATTACAATCCCCATCGCAGGATCTGCAAAACCGAGGGTCATACTGCTGATCATGGTCGAAATCGATATGATAGGGCTGATGCTCAACTTGCTGAAGCATTCACTACTGATTGCTCTCTTTCAACTGAAGTTGAGTCTCATTGGTACATGGATACGGGCGCCTCAGCACATATGACCCCTCATTTGAGTAAACTAGACATATTAGAACCATATTCTGGTAAAGACCGTGTACTAGTTGGCAATGGAGCCTCTCTTCTAATTACCCACACTAGTAGTGTCTACCCCTCTCAAAATATTCAACTGTTAGATGTGCTTGTTGTCCCTCGCCTTACCAAAAATCTTTTATCCATTAGTAAATTAACTACTGATTTTTCCTTCACTGTTATATTTGCTAATGATCAGTTTCTTGTACAGAACCGAATAACAGGAAAGGCGGTGGCAACCGGTAAACGAGAAGGTGGTCTTTATGTGCTGGAATGCGAAAATCAGGCTTTTATTTCTGTTCTTGCTAAAAAATCTCTACGTACCTCATTTGATTTATGGCATTCTAGACTTGTACATGTCAATCCTTCTGTTATATCTTTATTGAATAAAAAAGGTCATTTATCTCTTACCTCTTTTCTTCCCACTCCATATATATGCTCTACATGTCAGTTAGCAAAAAGTCATCGATTGCCTTTTTCTTGTAACGATAGTAGATCTAATTATATGCTTGGCCTAATTCATTGTGATATTTAGGGTCCATCCCCTGTTAAATCAAATGTGGGTTTTCGCTATTATGTGTTATTTATAGATGACCACTCACGTTTCACATGGCTTTACCCCATGAAGCTTAAGTCTGATTTCTTTGATATTTTCATCCGCTTCCAACGATTTGTGGAAAATCAACTCTCGGCAAAAATAAAAAAATTTCAAAGTGAGGGCGGAGCCGAATTCACCAGTATTCACTTTCAATCTCATCTTCAGGACAATGGCATTCATTATCAAATGTCATGTCCATATACTCCTTCCCAGAATGGACGTGCAGAACGCAAATACCGTTATATGACTTAAACCGGTCTTGCTCTTCTCTTTCATTCCCTTATTTCCCCTTGCCTTTGGGTTGATGCTTTCAGCACTGCCACTTACATTATCAACCGGTTGCCTATGTCGATCCTTGGCGGTATTTCACCTTTTGAGGTTCTGTATGATAAGTCTCCTAATTATGAGCATTTTCATCCCTTCGGTTGTCGGGTATATCCTTGTTTACATGATTATATTTCTAATAAATTTGCTCCGCGTAGTTTGCCTTGCATCTTTATTGGTTACAGTTCATCTCATAAGGGCTTCCGTTGCTTGGACACCACTACTTCTCTTATTTACATTACTCGACATGCTCAATTCGATGAGTCTTTCTTTCCATTTTTAGACTCTTCACGTGCACCTCCCCCTTCGGAGTTGATCATCTCTAATTTTTTAGAGCCATGCATTTCCATTCCTACCCCTCTGGCTCCATCCCCTGTGCCCATTATTACACGACCCCTTGTCGACCCTTGCACAATCTGTGATGATTTTCCTATTTTTGAATCCATGCAGGTTTCTAGCCCATCCTCCTCTGCTTTCGCTCCTACTGCACGTGAGCCTCGTGATTCCTCAGGCTCTGGCTCTCTCTCCATCGGATCTGGTCTATCCTCCTCAGTGTCTAAACAAGCTTCACCTGCTCGTCACTCTATGGTCACTCGAGCTCGAGATGGGATATTCAAGCCCAAGCATCTAGCTCTTTTCAGCATCGTGCAACCTCCAACCCTTCTACATGCCTTGCTCAATACTTCTGAGCCTAAAGGATTTCTCTCTGCGGCTAAGGATCCTGCATGGCTTGCCGCCATGGATGCAGAAATTACAGCATTGCTCAAGAATGATACTTGGGTTCTTGTTCCTCGGCCGCACAATACAAATATTATGAGCTCCAAATGGGTTTTCAGGACCAAATATTATTCTGATGGCTCCATTGATCGCTTTAAGGCTCGCCTAGTTGCTAAGGGCTACACACAGCTTCCCGGACTTAACTACACCGACACCTTTAGTCCCGTGGTCAAGGCTTCCACTGTCAGGGTTATTCTCTCTCTAGCCGTGTCTAATCGCTGGCCCTTACGTCAACTTGACGTCAAGAATGTCTTTCTTAATGGTGTTCTTTGTGAAGATGTTTATATGAAACAACCTCCCGGCTATGTTGATCCTCGACACCTTCTTCATGTGTGCAAATTAAAAAAAGCTCTCTATGGCTTAAAATAAGCTCTGCGGGCCTGGTTTCATCGTTTCAGTACATTTCTCTCACAACTTGGATTCTCTTGCAGCTGTGCTGATACGTCCCTCTTTGTCTTCAGTCGGAAAGCTAATCTCATCTACTTGTTGCTCTATGTTGATGACATCATTGTTACAGAGAATAATCCAGCACTTCTCAACCGATTCATTCAGCAGCTGCACGCAGAATTTGCCCTCATAGACTTAGGCTCCTTGAGCTATTTTCTTGGCCTTGAGGTTTCCTCTCTTCCAGATGGACTCTTTCTCAGTCAAACCAAGTATGCTCATGACATTCTTGCTCGTGCTCAATTACTTGACAGTAAGTCTGTTGCTACACCAATGATTGTGTCTCAGCGTCTCTCCTCTGACGGTGCACCCTTCTCGGATCCCACTCTTTATCGCTCTTTAGTTGGTGCCTTTCAGTATTTGACCATCACGCGCCCTGATCTTGCTCAGTCTGTCAACTCCATTAGTCAATTTCTTCATGCTCCAACTGAAGAACATTTTCAAGTTGTCAAACGTATCCTGCACTATGTCAAGGGCACTCTTCACTTTGGCTTAACATTTTCTGCATCGTCATCTACTGGTCTCTTGGCCTATTCTGATGCCGACTAGGCAGAGTGTCCTGACACTCGGCGTTCCACCTCTGGTTATTCCATTTATCTTGGGGATAATCTTGTCTCTTGGAGTGCCAAAAAGCAGTCTACAGTTTCCTGTTCTAGTTGTGAATCCGATTACCGTGCTCTTGCTTTTATCGCTGTTAAGTTTCTATGGCTTACTCATCTCCTACGTGATCTTAAGGTCACCCTCACACATCGGCCTTTGTTACTCTGTGACAACAAGAGTGTGATTTTCTTAAGCTCGAATCCTATTTCTCACAAGCGTGCCAAATACATCGACCTTGACTACCATTTCTTATGAGAACTTGTTGTTGCCGGCACCCTTTGCACTCAATATGTTTCGTCAAATTTGCAGGTTGCTGATATATTCACCAAAAGTGTTTCCTAGCCGTTATTTACTTTTTTCCGATCTAAGCTTCGCGTTGGCTGTAATCCCATGCTCAGCTTACGGGAGGGTATTGAGAATCTCTGTAGATCCTCCTCCATTGACTCACGGGATCCTACTTGATTGTATGAGATGTCACACAAATCTGTTTTGACTACTTCCCTTTATCATAGATACTATAGGTGTGTAATTAGATTGTACAATTGTACAATATTATAAATAGATATTCTCACCCAATCAGAGAATTATGGTGATTTGCAAATCCTCCCATGGAGAGAGAACCGTAGGTTAAAGCTACGAGCAATCGTAGGGAGATTTACATATGAAAAGATATACAGCAGATTAAGTAAAGAGATGCATATGGTACAATACCGCCATTACTTGTGGTAGTACTGAACTGCCGTTGGCCCCACGTTAACTTCACATCCGATCCACTCCGTCCATCATGTTCTCCCCATCATGCTCACTTAAAAATCAAAACTCAAGCCTATCCAAATTTTAGGTGGATCACAACGTAGGGAAGAATATACAAAATTAGGCCTCAGACCTCTTAAGTTCACATGGTATAGCCCATCTGGGTTTTAAAATGGCCCGATATTTTTTTGTCTGTTCATCCTTTCACGTCTGATCAAAGCGTTAGATACCATAAACACAGAGCTGTGCCCCACAAACAATGGGAAAGGTCTTCTTGGTTGGAAGTACCACCTGACATGGAAAGACGCAAACGTCCAGGGAAATGAAATGCGCGTTTACCATTAGATCCAGCTGTGGGGAGCCCACCTGTGATCCTAACCATCAATCTGGTGCACCTCCTCATGGACTCGTACATCCTAAGAAGCGTCAATCTCAAAAACTCAAGTACGACACCACATGGGCAACGTATAACGCTTTGAATCGTTGAAACATGATCCCAGATGTGTCAGTTACCGTCCTAATGTTTCCACTAACAACAGCTCGGGACCTATCTAGCGAACCTCTTTCTCAAGTGGGGTTGATCATCATGACCTTGGAAAAGGCAACAAAGCTTGAGTTCACCTAGAAAGAGGTTCGCTCGAATACATCCCCACGTATTGCAATACGGTACTCCTGCACTTAAGCGTTTCAATCTCTGTCATCTTCCAATGATCCAGACCGTTTATATGATTAGGCTCACTTTGTACAGTGCATAGATAATAAATTAGCTCAATTATATCATTTTGACCCTTTGATAATTTAGCTCTTTTGCTCTGACACACTGACGTTCAGAGTAACCTTTGGTCAATCAAAGGTTTGGAATATCTAATATGAGAGTTATTTCGATAATTCGCCATCCAAGAGGAGCCCTATTACCTAAACGGCTTGGATAATTGAAAAATAAAAAACCTAAATTCAAATACTCAGGGTGTATATATTGGGGGAAAAAAAAAAAACTCCACCAAAAAATAGCCACTATTCCAACATCATAGTGTGATTTAATCAAATATTAAAGAAGAGATTTAATTGAATACATGTTGACCTATTTCAATGTTATAAGTTAGGATGTTTAGCATTTGAGTTTGGGTCATCCTTCAATGAAAAGACATTTTTACGACGAGTCACACTTTGTATGGTAGAAACTCATAGAATAAAAGTTCTCAATTGGATTTCTAACCATAATCTTTGTATAATCAAAAGGTTAAAATATTTAATTCAGGAATGTTATGAGGCAACCCAATCCCAGCGACCCCATGAAACAAACGATTTAGGTCATTAAGAAAACTCAAATCCGAAGTCCAGAGTCCCAACGATTGAAAGTACAATTAATACGCGGGATGTATTTGAGCAAAACTCCTTTATAGAAAAGGGTAGTGAAAGAAAATTGAAATGAAGTAGTATAATATCAGCTTGCATAAACTCAATACTCAATAGAACTTAGTTCATTCCTTACATGCATATAAGCATATCAACACATCCCATTGCATCTAATGGACTTGATTAATCAGTGTATATTTTTAGATGGAATGAGGTCTAGATGGGCATTGTGCTGCCGTGTGAAACTGGCTCAAATGATTCGACATACATCATTGGCCAGTAGGATGAAGGACCAAAATGGATAGATGGTAGGAAAATAAAGAAAAAATATATATTCTCCTTACGTGCAGGACAGCAAAAGCGCAACATCACACCAAAGAGATTACTACTCTTTGATGATGTTGGTACACACTGTGGGAGCGCACAACTTCCCTCACCCATGTGCCCCAACCACTCCCATATGCGCATTACGTGCTTTTGCACCCTTTCTCATGCCTTTAAATACCACCCTTCCATTGCACTTCCACACCAAGCCCTTTGGTTTTGGCTCTCAACATGGCTAGCAATAGGGTTTTTAGTATTGCTTTCTTGGTGTTGTTGGGTGTGGATGTATGTTCAGCTGCTAGAGTTCTCCTCACTCTTGAGCTTGGCTATGGTCTAGGCCATGGCATTGGAAGTGGTTTAGGATATGGAGGTGGCGGTGGGGGTGGCTCTGGAGCTGGGTATGGCGCTGTAGGAGAGCATGGAGGTGGTTATGGTGGTGGAGGCGGTGGCGGTAGTGGTAGTGGCGGCGGCGTTGGCTATGGAACCGGAGGGGAACATGGGGGTGGCTATGGCGGCGGTGCCGGTAGTGGTGGTGGTGCTGGCTATGGTGCTGGAGGAGAACATGGCAGCGAGTATGGTGGTGGAGGCGGCAGTGGTAGTGGCGGTGGTGCTGGTTATGGTGCAGGGGTAGAACATGGTGGTGGCTATGGTACTGGTGGTGGTGCTGGTGGTGGCAGCGGCTATGGTGCCGGTGGAGAACATGGTGGTGGATATGGTGGTGGCGGAGGCAGCGGCAGCGGTGGCGGGACTGGGTATGGTGCTGGAGGAGAACATGGAGGTGGGTATGGTAGCGGTGGAGGAGTTGGCGGAGGTGCTGGCTCCGGTGCTGGGGGAGAGCATGGTGGCGGCTACGGTGCCGGTGGAGGCACTGGGGGTGGTGCAGGCTATGGAGCTGGTGGAGAACATGGCGGCGGCTATGGCAGTGGTAGCGGAACTGGCGGCGGTGCTGGCTACGGAGCTGGTGGAGAACATGGTGGTGAGGCTATGGCGGCGACGGTGGTACTGGCGGCGGTGCTGGCTATGGAGCAGGTGGAGAACATGGTGGCGGTTATGGCAGTGGTGGTGGTACTGGAGGCGATGCTGGCTATGAAGCTGGTGGAGAACATGGTGGTGCCTATGGCAGCGGTGGAGGTACTGGCAGTGGCACTGGCTATGAAGCTGGTGGAGAACATGGCGGCGGCTATGGCAGCGGTAGCGGTACTGGCGATGGTGGTGGCTATGGAGCTGGTGGAGAACATGGTGGTGGCTATGGCAGCGATGACGGTTCTGGCGGCGGTGCTGGCTATGGAGCTGGTGGGGAACATGGTGGCGGATATGGTGGAGGCGGCGGTACTGGCAGTGGCGCAGGCTACGGAGCTGGTGGGGCACATGGTGGTAGATATGGCACTGGTGGAGGCTTGGGCGAAGGCACTGGCTACGGAGCTGGTGGGGCACATGGTGGTGGATATGGCACTGGTGGAGGCTCGGGCGGAGGCACTGGCTACGGAGCTGGTGGCCAACATGAGGGTGGATACGGTAGTGGTGGCGGCAGTGGCAGTGGCGCAGGGTATGGTGCAGGAGGAGAGCATGGAGGTGGTTATGGAAGTGGCGGGGCTGCTGGAGGTGGGTATGGTGGTGGCCATGGTGGCTATGCTCCCTAAGGAGAATATTAGTAGTAATATATGCAATGATAGTAAGCCTATAATCTAAGCTCAGTAGGAAGTGTCTTGAATAAGATGCTGCATTGTATTTGCATGGAATGAAAGATCTTGTATTGTTTCTATCTTGTGTTGATTGGACGGTTGTGATGGAGTTTATCTTATTCCAAGTGTTTTTCGTTACCTTGACTGAGTGCATTTTTACGTGTTAATGAGCATTTTTTAAGGGTCTGTAGTAGTTTGTCAGCAGAGATTGCATGTTCTTTTACGTCAGCCTATCACGATTTTCTCCTATCATGCTTTCAGTGCATGCAATAGAGGGAGACGATACGGTAGAGCTGGTAGAACTGGAAAACTGTAGGTCGATCTCTTTACAGTCCATATGGCCCTGTAACCTATTAATCAGGACCGTCTATCTACTGGGACCTGTTGTGTATGAAATATTTATCCAAAATCACACTTGTTGGTCAATCCTGGACGTTTCTTTTCTTTTCTTTCCCACGGTGATTGTTGGCCTCTAACCGTTGTTGTTTTCCTCCATTTCTTTAACTGTGTATCAACTGTCATACTCTGTCAAAGTATTAAATAACTCCAAGAAAAATCCATCACGATTTCTCTCCACCTGCACCCAAAATCCCAAAACCATGCTTGTGGTAAATGAGTGTACCTGCCAACTCGTGGGTTGAAGTTTCGTTAACCCAACCTTCATCAAGTACAACGCTTCGAGTTCAAGCTAGAACCTACAAATCATGACAAATGGAAATTTTGTGGAGGACTACATGGTTGTCCATGTCATCCCAATCGTCCTTTTAACCTACCTCATTAGGACAAAAGCATTCCCCGAAAACCATGCTATTCCAATACTCAGGTGGGCCATAACACATCAATCCAGAGGTTTTTGTATACTTCCCTATGGGTGGCCCACCTAAGTATTAAATTAGTCTGATTTTTTTAATCAAAGGCAAACAAGGGATGTTGTAATTGATGGATGAGATGGATCTTATGTATGTAAGAGTATTTTCCCTCACAGAAGCATTGGTGATGCTCGTGGGTGCTTATTAGTAATGGATCTGGCCAACAGGTTTGACGAAAGATTCACAACGGTGGCTCCATACAAAAACCTATGTTGACATCCAGCCTTATTGTTTCCTGTGGTATGGCCTACCTTAGATGTGGATCTCACTGATTTTTTTTCCACATGTCCTAGGATAGAGGATAGAATCTGATGGACAGAGTGGATTTTACATGTACAATGTAGTGGGCCCCATGACATTGGACTTTTTTACGCACAGTGTAAAACCAGTTGTGCTGAGAATTTATGTCCTTCTCCTAATTTGTCTCTGCTTTAATTTCTTCTAGAGTACTTCTAAATTTCTCAGTAATCTCTCTTCAATTACTTTATTTTATTCTTTAACCTCTCTTGGAAAGCTTTGTTGGGCCCACCATGATGTCCACATGGCATTCACTCGATCCATCAATTTTTCAAGCTGAGGTTAAGAGATGAGCTAAAAAAATAAATGAACTAGGCAGATTAAAAGCTCAAATGGGCCACACCACAATAAACACTGGAGAAAGACAAGCTACTATTGAAATCTTCCAATGGCCTACCTTGATGTTTACATGCAATACAACCGGTTTGTAAAGTCATTCCAACTGTGATGAAAGGAACCTACAATTATATGAGCATGATACAAAGCTTTTATGGGCACCATGGTTTCAATGTAGATCATTCAATCCTGATATTTCTGGAGGCGTGGCTCACTCGAGTTATAGAACTGCTTGACTTTTTAAATCCCATCCTAACATATGCCAGTGTAATGAATAGAACAATAGTTGCAAGAGATGGTCCAACTCATCTAAGTTGATTAATACGACTCATCTACATCAACTTTGAAGGGCAGTTTTTGTTGGATACGGTAGAGGATTTGTGCAAATCCAAAACCGTAGAAGGATCTTTTGTTCTAGCTGTGAGATTTTTCTGGCTGTGAAGATTTTTTTCTAAGTTTGGTTTGCTAGCTGGGTGAAGATAAACGAAAGATATTTTTTCAAATTTTTCCTTTCTTTAGCTGCCCCTGGGATGTATCTAGACAGGGATAAATTAGTCTTTTTACGTAATAAGAATGCCTATAAAAGGCAGCAGTGTAATACGTTTTCATACAATTCCAATACAGCAGTTCTCTTCATCTTCCAAAAAGTTTTAGTTTTTTTACTTTTTGGTAGCTGCAGCCACAGGTCAGGAAGAAGTTGGGTTTTAGACCCAACAAAGTGGCATCAGAGCCTTTGATCCTTGGGCCATATTAGCCGTGAGAAGGAGGTCCTACTCTACCTGTTTTTGGTCTGCAAATAGGAGGTTCAGCCAACAACGACGTGGAAGAACCATAGGTTCAGATTTCTGTTTTCAAATATCAGATTGCAAACGCAAGTTTTTTCAAAAAAAAATCTGTTTTGAAATATCAGATTGCAGCCACAGGTTTTTAGAAAAAAATCTGTTTTGAAAAATCAGATTGCAGCCGCAGGTTAAAAAAGAATCTGTTTTCAACAGTTTCAAAATCTGTGTTCAAAATCTGTTTTCAGCCACAACAGAAAAATCTGTTTTTCAGTAGTTTTCAATTAGTTCGAAACGTTTAAATTCCACCATTTTAGCAAAAATCTACTTTCAAAAATCATATTGCTGTTTTTTTTTAGACTGTAGTGAAAAAATCTATTTTTTCAAAAAAAAAAATCAGATTGCAAAAAGCCAAAAATCTGTCCACAACTCCACTGTTTCAGCAAAAAAAAATCAGTCATTTCAGTTTAAAAATAGAAAAAATGGCAAGCACAATTCAGCCGCAGATTCCTAAGTTGTCAAAGGACAACTATGAAAAATGGTGCATCCAAATGAAGGCATTGTTCTGGTCACAAAAACTATGGGAGATCGTCACCGATGGGTATGAAACACCCACTCTGGAAGAAGAAGTTGCCATCACCAATGAAGAAAAAATCGCTCTAAAAAATCAAAGGAAGAGAGACAATAAAGCCTTGTTTCTCCTCTATCAAGGGTTGGATGAATCCACCTTCGAAAAGATTGCTGAAGCAAAATCAAGCAAGCAAGCATGGGATACCCTTGGTACCATCTTCAAGGGTGTAGATCGAGTGAAGTGAGTTCGCCTTTAAACATTAAGAGCCGAGTTCGAAGCGACTCACATGAAAAAATGTGAGAATATTACTGATTATTTTTCGCGTTTGCTTATAACTGTAAATAATTTGAAAAGAAATAGTGAAAAGATTGAAGATGTCCGAGTTATTGAAAAGATACTTCGATCCCTCACAACCAAGTTTGAACATGTGGTTGTGGCGATCGAAGAATCAAAAGATATTGAGAAACTCTTCATTGAGGAGTTGATGGGATCGTTGCAAGTTCATGAGCAACGAATGCAGAAGAATACCAATTCCACGCCGATGGAACAAGCTTTGGAGTCAAGATTGACTCTAAATGATAATAATGGTGGATGTGAAAGTTCACAACGTGGTGGTCATTTTGCTAACAATTGCGCAAGAGGCAGAGGGTGCAGATACCAACAAAGCCATGGCCAAAGCCAAAATCAGCAGAAAATATCAATTTTCATGGAAGAGGAAATGGTAGAAGTAGACCTATGCGTGGACGAGGAAGTACAAAGAATGTTCAATGCTACAATTGCAATAAGCTTGGCCACTATGCATCCGATTGCTGGAGCAAGCCGGTGACTCAAGACGAGCTATCCAACTATGTCGAAGCATCAGGCCATGAACAAGAAAGCTCCACATTTCTCCTTGCACAAGAGAAAGGTAGTGATCAGCAGGATGTATGGTATCTCGACACAGGTGCAAGTAATCACATGTGCGGCGACAAGAAACTCTTTGTGGAACTCACAGGAGTTCATGGCGATATAACATTTGGAGACTCATCAAAAACACCAGTGAAAGATAAAGGTAAAATCAAAATTTTTTAGAAGAATGGTGTTCCAAATTGTATTTCCAATGTGTACTACGTGCCCAACATGAAAAGTAACATACTGAGTCTCGGACAACTCCTCGAAAAAGGGTATGTTATACACATGGAGAACTCTTCTTTTTCCATAAGAGATATGCATGGACGTTTGATTGTAAAAGTCCAGATGGTGAAGAAGCGTATGTTTCCTCTCCATATAAACACAATGCTTGAGAAGTGTTTTTATGAAAAAGCAAAGACTGATTCCTGGATGTGGCATCTTCGCTTTGGTCATCTAAACTTTAGTGGCCTGAAACTTCTGTCCTCATCAAGCATAGTGCATGACTTGCCTGCTATTGAAGCTCCAGAACATGTGTGTGAGGCGTGTACACTTGGAAAATAACAAAGAAACTCCTTTTCGAGTGGAGTATCCCGAAGAGCAAGAGGACCGTTACAGTTGGTTCACACTGACATCTGTGGACCATTAGAGCTAATCTCTCTTGGAGGTAATAAATACTTTATTACCTTCATTGACGATTTCAGTAGAAAATTGTGGGTGTATGTAATCAAAGAAAAGTCTGCTGCTTTTACTATTTTTAAAAATTTTAAGACCCTTGTTGAAAAAGAAAGTGGTATTAAAATCAAAACCCTCCGATCTGACAGAAGTGGGGAGTACATCTCAAATATTTTTTGAGAATATTGCAGGGAATATGGCATTAGGCAGCAGCACACTACAGCGTACACGCCACAACAAAATGGAATAGCGGAACGGAAGAACTGCACCATCCTCGATATGACGAGGACCATGCTGAAGGAGAAAAGTCTGGCAAAGAATTTCTGGGCAGAAGCAGTTGCATGTACTGCCTATCTGCTCAATAGGTGTCCGACCAAGAGTGTCAGATTCCAGACGCCGCAAGAAGCATGAAGTGGATACAAGCCGAGCATGGCGCACCTTAAGATCTTTGGGTGTATCGTATACGCTCAAGTTCCAGAAGCGAAAAGGAAAAAGCTGGATGATCGTGGCGAGAAGTGCATCTTCATCGGCTACAGCGAAGAGTCAAAGGCATATAAGCTCTACAACCCACTAACCAATAAGCTGGTGGTGAGTAGAGATGTTGTATTCTATGAAGAAGAAGCATGGAAATGAAACAAGGGAAACTCGGTCAAAGAAAAGCAGCTGAGGTCGAAGAATACGAAGAAGAGATACATGAGAAGCCAGATTAAACACTCACATCACCCCCTTCGAATCACAGAAGTCTAGGAGTACGCTCCATATCTCCTGGAAGTACTTCATCAAATCAGAATTCATCCAACACATCTTCATCCGATTCTCCTTCACCCTTGGCTTCTGTTAAAATGAGAAGCCTCAACGACATCTATGCAGAAACTGAAGAAGTGAACTTACTCTACCTGTATGCGGACCACGAGCCTCTCACATTTGAGAAAGCTGTGAATGAAGAATGTTGGAGAATGGCAATGGAAGAAGAGATTCATGTCATCGAGAAGAATCGAACATGAGAGTTGACCTCACTCCCTAAAAGCCAGAAGACGATTGGTCTCAAATGGGTGTACAAAATCAAGAAAAATGCCGATGGTAAGATCGAACGATATAAAGTAAGGCTCGTAGCAAAAGGTTACAAACAGAAATATGGAGTAGACTATGAAGAAGTTTTTGTCCTAGTTGCTTGCCTTGACACTGTAAGAATGATTATCTCCCTTGCAGCTCATCACAGTTGGATGCTTTACCAACTGGATGTGAAATCTGCATTCCTAAATGGGGTACTCGAAGAAGAAGTATACGTTGACCAGCCTGAAAGTTTTGTCATGCAAAGGGAGGAACAAAAGGTGTATCGGCTGAAAAAAGCCCTGTATGGGTTGAAACAAGCTCCTCGTGCTTGGAATGCACGAATCGACGGTTATCTTCAAGAGAATGGTTTCGTCAAATGTCCATATGAGCATGCCGTCTACACAAAGAAGAATGCCGTGGTGATATGCTTATCGCTTTCTTATATGTTGATGATCTACTGTTCACTGGGAACAACCAGGCGATGTTTGAAGAATTTAAGAAGGTCATGTTTAAGGAATTCGAGATGACAGACGGAGGTCTGATGTCCTTTTTTCTGGGCATTGAAGTGAAGCAACAATATGGTGGTATCTATATATCACCGAAAAAGTATGCTAAGGAATTACTTGAAAAGTTCAAGATGGACGATTGTAAAGCTGTAAATACACATGTTACAACAGGCCTGAAGCTCACGAAAGATGGAGAAGGAAGAAACGTCGACTCAACCCTATTCAATAGCCTAATTGGAAGCTTAAGGTACCTCACAATCACAGTGTTGGGCTTCTAAGCCGTTATATGGAAGCCCCGAAAGAGTCACATTGGCTAGCTGCAAAACGAGTACTGAGGTATATCAAAGGGACCATTGAATTCGGTCTCTTTTATCCATACGATTATGAAACAATGTTGTATGGATACTCAGATAGTGATTGGAGAGGTGACCAAGATGAAAGAAAGAGCACTACTGGCTATGTATTTTATCTTGGAACGACTATTTTCACATGGAATTCAAAGAAGCAGAGTGTGGTCGCCCTATCCACATGTGAAGCAGAGTACATGGCAGCATCGTCCACCATCTATGAGAAAATTTAGTTGAGAAACCTACTAAAAGAGTTGAAACATCCGCAAGAAGAATCCACAGTCATATATGTGGATAATAAGTCGGCAATCGAGCTATCCAAAAATTCGGTGTAGCATGGAAGAAGCAAACACATTGATACCTAATACCATTTTCTAAGGGATCATGTGAAGCAGAAAAAGATGAAATTAGAGTATTGTAATACCACGGAACAGGTTGCGGATATTTTCACGAAGGCATTGCCGACAGATACATTCAAACGACTAAGGACGATGCTCGGAATGAAGTCGGTTTTGGTTTGAAGAGGAGTGTTGGATACGGTGGAGGATTTGTGCAAATCTAAAACCGTAGAAGGATCTTTTGTTCTAGCTGTGAGATTTTTCAGGCTGTAAAGATTTTTTTCTAAGTTTGGTTTGCTAGCTGGGTGAAGATAAATGGAAGATATTTTTTTAGATTTTCCTTTCTTTAGCTGCCCCTGGGATGTATCTAGACAGGGATAGATTAGTCTTTTTACATAATAAAAATGCCTATAAAAGGCAGCAGTGTAACATGTTTTCATACAATTCCAATACAGCAATTTTCTCTTCTTCTTCCAAAAAGTTTTAGGTTTTTTTTCTTTTTGGTGGCTGCAGCCACAGGTCAGGAAGAAGCTGGGTTTTAGACCCAACAGTTTTATTATTAGCAAAAAGCTAATCAATTTAATAGAACAATCATCAGTGAAATCTAATGGAATATGCTTAGCAAGAATTACTTAAATTAATTAGGTGGCTTAATGAAAACCTCTTTAAAACGGTACTCTCATGTAAATACACTAATATGTAGATACTAGTTTATAAAAGTCCCTTACTTTTTTTTAAGCGCTGGGGAAGGCTCCCATCTTGGGATTTGGTAGACCACCCGTTACTCGAGATATTCTCTTAGGTTATGATTGATAAGCCCTTTTCTACTGGAGTGAAGTTTCCCACAACAACTGAAAGTCCAGTAGCTCCTTTTATAGGTTTTCCAGCATGAACTCCATGGGTCCGTCATGATGTTTATGTAAAATCTGCTCCATCCATCAATTTTTGCAGTGATTCATCTCATGAATGGGTTGCAATGTTTATGTAAAATCTGCTCCATCCATCAATTTTTGCAGTGATTCATCTCATGAATGGGTTGCATTGCATATAAAAATCACAGTGAGTCCTAGGAAGATTTCAATGGCATGAATTTCGTAAAAGTTCACAGTGCTTCCTCTTTTACAATGAATCTGCATGCCAGGTGAGCCCCACCTTGCAGGTAACCAAGATAAAAGAAAACCGGGTGAGCCCCACCTTCGATCTTTTTCTTTTGGAGAGGCTACACTGCTTTAGATTAGGGAATGTTGCATGAAGCAACAATTGCTTCCATACATCTGCAGCCAGGGAATCATGTGGGACCCTAAAATGCCAGAGGTAGAGGTTTCTAGCAGTGGCCATTTCTTTGAATATTGAAGAGAGAACAAGAAAAAGAAGAATGAAGAGAGAAAATAATATTGTAGATATTGGAAGATCACTATTACGTTGGAATCAGATCATGCTGATGTCATATGGGATGCTCCACTTGAGTTATTATAATGAAAATTGTTAGCCCACGAGAGATTATGTCATATATAGTAGATAGGAAAATATGCTGGATCAGGATATTTCCTTAATCTACCATAAGGGAAGCTTTAAAAGGTTCCTAGTTACATGATTGTTTGGTTCTATTTTCTAATCCTTCCTTTCCATTGGTAGTTATCTACTTATCTATAGTCAAATATTGGCCAGGATCATAATTGTGTGATTTATGGGAAATGGCTGTCCACAAGTGGGCTCATAAAATGAATTGTCTGGATCTCATGTATAAGTGTCACATATATAGCAATGCAAAGCTCAGAGGCTGTTTAGTTGTCAGAGCGTGCATTGCATGGGGGGCTTTGTACGATTTAAGAATGACACTGACAGTCTAGTTTATGTTGTTTAATAGCCGAAAAGGTCTCCATTATTTCCAAGTATGGTTAGTTCTATTTATGCCTACCATGGTATACGCTGGTAAAATTGATTGCAGTGCACTTCTACACACATGTAGATGTACAACAAGTGTTACTTGTCATCTTTTAAGTACTATAAAAATTTCATATTTAATATTTATGTAGTCTTTACATGTTATATTTGCCATATATTTCAAGTTATATATACAACATGTGGGTTATATGTGCTACCCTACATTGTTAAACTCTCACATATACCATATATGTCATTGTACATCTTCAAATACCTAGAGTGTATCATATGAGTTAAATTAGAAGTGTGCACATGAAACATGTGATGGACGAACCACACTCTTATCCTAAACAAATAATAGTAGTTCAAACTAGTTGGGATGGACAAACCCAGTCAATCTAGTTCCCTCTAGCTTGACCTGCATGCTTGCCTAAAATGAAACTTTGTTTCTAAACATGCTCTAAGAACCATCTTCTATATAACACACAAGATAGAAGGATTTCCTTAAAAAACACCTTAAGGCAGCGGAACAAAAGGCAAAGGATTTCAGTCACTTATATATAATACATCAAGAATAAAAATATGATAGAGATGAGTCACTTTCTTTAAGGAACACATGGAGAGTGTGTTCTGTCAATCTTCACTGTCCGTTTGGTGAGACTCAGTATAAATGGCCTGTGTTTTGGAAATCATAACAATCATAGGCATCACTTTTATTCACTTTCTAGCACCTAAATTAATTCTAGAATTACTCGTTTTCCTTCACTTTGGTAGCTTTGAAGGCAACCGTTAGAATGGCTAGGATCTCCCGATTTGTGTTATTTGAACCGTTTTCCATCCATAGTAGGACCTAGAAGATGGACGGTCACGTAATAAATAATTAACCCTGCCACGTGCTGTGGCTAGATGGCTCTGCGAAATTCCAGTTCTCAAACCTCTATTTTATTATCTCCATCTACTTACATAAAAGTTAATTCTCCACCAATCCCGCGGCACGTACGGCATGCATTTACAAAGTTTTCCATTCATCAGCGTTGGGCTTGTTGAGGGTCAAATACTGCATATTAGACCCCATTTATTACCTGAATTTACGTATATAATGCCGTTTAATGGCCCGTTTTACCGTGTTTGTGATACAGGGTGTAGTTGAAAGCATGAAATGCAAAAAGTTGCTAAAAATATGAATTTAACACTCTGTTGACGCCACAGTCAAGGGACACACTCCAGGGGACCAAGATTGACAAATATACACGGTCAGAATCCGAGAAAAGTTAGAAATTGAAGCTCAAGTGGCCTGAAGGACGTCCAGAATGCAAGATCACGAGGTTCCCACCATCCGTTCGGCTCGAAACTTCATACGTCGCCTGAGGACCATAAATTAACCGTACATATAAAATTTCAGCCATTGAAGATCTCGGAAAGTGCCCCAACTGACAGATCAGCCCATAAACCGTTGATTCTGGGCCCACCTGATATCTGGAACTATCTCAAAATTATTATTGACGCCTTAAATAAGGAGTCAAAACAGATGGACGGTGCAGATTTCTCTAAAACATTGCAATGGACCCCATATAAAATGAGTGTGTACAGTACATAGGTGCACTCACCGTGCATGGCAAGTGTCAGAGACGGCTTGACCGTCTCTGACCGAAAGAAAGAAAAAAAAAAAAAAAAAAAAATTTGCAGCGGATGCACGGTCGCGGCCGTTTTTGCGAACGGTAGTGGGCCCCACCCATTGCTCGTATGGCCAATCTGATCCGTTCACCGTGTAGAGGGGCTCGAATACTACAAAAACATGCTGAATTTTTGTACCCATGAGTGCACACGTGTGAGATACAGAGGCCACAAAAGGGCTGCTCGGTAGCGTTCAAAACTGATTCTTTTGTGATTTCTTCTCTGGGTCACGTCAATGGACGTTCAAAACCATCCATTCTTGACTGAAATTTCGTTCTGAATCCAATGGACGGGGTGAATTTTCCAGAAAATGCTTCTGTGGGGCCCACCGACCACAACAGCGAAATGGTGCGAAAGGTTTCGCACATCCGCGAAAATCGATTTTTTCAGGCGGTTTTGGGCCACCATCTTTGATCATATGGCAGATCTGAACCGTCTATCATGTAGAGGACCCAATGAAATCCTAAGGAACGGTGTTTCTTTGGAATTTGAGCGAGAAAAGTGGCGTGTTTCGAGGCACCGAACTTGGCTGCGAAAAAGCTTTCAATGGGCATGCATAGCTTTCCAAATCCGATTCAAATCCGATTTTCACCACTCCAGCAGCTATATAAGGAGGTTTTGGACGTGGGGAGCATTCATTCAAGGTCTTGGGAGGAAGAACAGAGGGCTCGAGCTTGGGTTTCAACGTGGGCAGAGGAGAGAGAGAGGAGCTTGGTTTTTTTTCTTTCCCTTTTCTTTTCCTTTTCTTTTTCTCTTTATTTATTTGGATTGAGCCCATCCATGGCAGGCTAAATCCTCCTAGCTAGGGCTAGGAGGTGAAGCTTGTAGTGAGATGAGAGATTATATGCTTTTAATTTAATTTTAATTTTTGAATTGAAGTTGGTTTTAGTTTGATTTTAATGGAAATATTTTTGGTCTTTAATAGTCTGTTGTGACTGAAATTACAATGGGTCTGCAATGCTTTGAATATTTTCTTATCCCTTTTATGTTTATGACGTTAGGACGTCCCGTTGTTCACCATAGTCTCCTGAGCATGGTTGGATGACGGTACCCTTCTTAACCTTCATACATATGATTGGTTGGTAATTAGTTTAATTCTGTTGTTTGCCATAGTCTGTGGGCATGGTTTGGTGATGGAATCCATTCTAATTCATACACCTTTCATCTCTTTGAAAACTAGATCAACGACAGTTCAGTAATTTCTCTGATTTTTGATGCAAGCATAAATTCTCCCTGATCTCTACAAGTGGATCCTCTGAATCCCTAGTTTCCTTTTCTCCTGATTTCTCTCAAGTTTAAATAATTATTTCACCATTATTTCTCAAATTACATTTAGTTTAGATTTCATCTTAATCTAGTTCTAGTTCCAGTTAATTTTAGATAACGTACAAGTTTCAGTCCCTTGGGATTCGACCTCGGTCTTACCGAGTTATTACTACATCACAACCCTGCACTTGGGGAGTGAACAAGTTTTTGGCGCCGTTGCCGGGGACTGATGGCTACGTTTTTCTGAAATTAATTAGTTTTAGGATTAGTTTAAGATTAAGATTTTTACTAACTTTAGTTTTAGGTTTAGATTTTCCTGATTTTTTTTAGAACTAACTTGTTTTATCTTATTTTGTAGGATCTTAATATAAGAATCTCTAGTATGGTAACTTCTTTCTAACTTCTCCCTCTCTTACTTTTCACTTTGCTGTAGGATCTTCTCTTCTATTTTTCATAGGATTAAATTCGAGTTAAGGGTTTCATCATGTATATGCACGAGTGGCAACGTCAGTATGCTGAGAAGAATAACTTATTTTGGGATGATGATGATATAAATCAACCTATATCTCAAAACTTTTCTGAAACTATCATCGAGAACCGATCAGAATATAAAAATCTACCGGTTAAGAAGTCCTTACGTGATTATATGCAGGAGAACAATTACACCCCACGGATTAACAAAACAGCACGTGAGTGTTGGGGTTATCATAACTATGGTTGTGAGAATTATTATCACCCATCCGATAAAACAATGCGTGATTCTATCATGAGTGATAATAAGTATTACCAACCAGCAGATTCTCCCACTTATGATCAGTATGACTATAACCAGTGGAAACATCAAAATTGGGAAAATGAACCAACTATATGTTATAATGATTATTCTCTTGGATCCCCTACCTTTGAGATCCATCCAGAAACGATCCAAGAGGATTCATATCAGCGAAATCTTTCGGCCTGTCTTGTGGAAATGAGAAAAGTAATGGAAACAATGAAAGGACTCGATGCGCGTCTTGATAGGATAGAGGAGGCTCGGTCATCCCAGCCACGACCTAATTTAGAAATACAATGCGAAGAAAGTGATCCGCACTCACTTTTAAAAGAATCTGGAATTTGGAATGAGGAGTTGGATTCCGTTAATGAGCATGTGGTTCAATTTCCCGATGAGTCAATCTCGACGACTGTTCGAAGAAATGGTGAAGATACATGGGTATCTTTTAAATACATTGATGATGATACACCTTCCTTACATGACACACATGATTTCAATAATGAGGAGGTTAGTTTATTCGAACCTCAACCCATGTTAAGTGTAGAATGTGAGGAAAGTAATCTCATCCCAAATGCGCACTGCACTAGACTAGAACATGATTGCGATCCTGAATGTGTAGCCACAGTCTCCCTGGAATCCCTCTCATGTTTGGTCCAGATCAATGATCAAGACGTACATGAAGTGGTCGGTCATAATGAGCCACTCCCCTCACCTGACATGTCTGATTCAAAGGTGGAGGATGTGCTCTTTACAACTGACCCTTCCAACTCTTGTGAAACATGTTTGGACCACTTCTCTGAATCGAATGATGATATGATTCAGGAGACGAACGAGCCACCTGATACAACTCTGGAATTTGAAACCACCCAGTTGAGTCCACCATTTGAACTGTCAAGTTTTGACGATTCAATGCCTCTTCTGAGTAGTATCAATGAACAGAGTTCACCTGTCAATACTTCATCAACTGACCCTCAATTTGTCTGTGCAGAACGAGAGCAAGAGTGCCTACCTCCAATTACTTTCAAGGACGATGGATTCGTTACGCAGATCATCACAAGCCACAATAAGTCACACTCAGCTAAATTTCCCAACTCGTGGGATTGCTTGGCACACTTCGCGGTTTCAAACGATCCCATGTTAAAAGATAAAGTGGATGCCTTGCAAGACAACATCTCGGTAGTCATCACTGACCGAGAGAACCCTTACTCTGAAATTCTCTCTTCCCCTGATCCTAAACGTATACTAGTAGAGGAAGAGGAGCTGAATCTAGAACCGAAGTTTGGAGCTTCGGAATATGTTGAGACTACATTACTTTTTAAGAAGTTTTCTAAACTTTATTTACTTGTAGTCTTTGATTCACCATGCAATACTAACGTTGAAACTTCTTCTATCTTAGGTGAATCGTATAAATTATGGATACCTCAAGCAATTCAATGGAAGATTTTTTATGAGGTACATAAGTCTCTCTGGAAAATCATGCTCCAGGGCGTCCAAGCCTATTGTAAAAAGGGCTTTTGGATGATCCTGTTGAGGAACTTACTGAGAAACTTATCAAGATATTGGCCGGAAGGGGAACCTTGAGGTATGATCGATTCAATGTTTGTGGGTAACATTACTGCAAACCCTCACGAGACTACAACTCGTCCACTAGGGGTAACCTAGGGGTTTAAAGGCTTGTTGCATATGCTAAATGCAATCGAGAGCACCTGCGAAAGTGGTATAGGTAGGATTTTATTTTGGTTATTTTTGTTCTGCTTTCTCTCTCATGCTGACAAGCTTCCATGCCGTGATCTATTGGAAACTCTCTTGATTCGTTATTCAGGTACTATCTTCCCATCACTTCTCATTTACTTTCGTTGTCCCATGTGCACTGCATGTTTATATCTTTTATATTGAGGACAATGTAGATTTTAGGTTGGGGGTGGGAAATTAGGTAACCTAATCAGTATTTTCTTGGTCTTGAGCAACAATTGTGAAAAAAAATTTGAATTTTTCTGAAAATTTTTATGAATTCGAAGTGATTTTGACAGATATCCCTAATTTAAATTTTCAAGGTACATAATGGTGGATTTATGACTCTTGGATTCCGGATCTGTTAGATTTCATAGTTAAGTGAATTATTAATCCATGATTAGAAGTTGTAAACATTGATTGAATCATGATTTCAGGACACGTCTTGCTTACACATTAAGATTTCAGTTCCATATCGAAGGATTAACTTGGTAATCACTAAGCACGAAGGGAACCAGTCTGAAATATCTTGCCATCATGGTATAAAAATTGGAAAGGTTGGATAATTAATCTTCACCATAGGTTTGCTCCCTATAGGTGTGGAGTTAATTCCCCATGAATGATATCTAAAAAGAGTCAGGTGTACGATCTTCACCATAGGTTTGCTCCTTATAGGTGAGGATTTGATTCCCCTTCCTTGGCATTACTTTGAATAGAAAAATCAAAAGTTAATAGGCTAATCTATGAGGCAAGTTTTGGATTAGGTTTTAGTTATCATGAATTTTCTTGTCGGTTACCAATGATTTCATGAAATTGACGATTGGATCTCTTAATGATGATAAGCCGAAATTAGACTATACATCCATGGATCTCAATGTTTAAAATTTTTCTAATTGATGGATTGATACTTTACACTTGATTATGAAGTCTACCGTGCGCTTGAGTTCAGGAGAAAATAATGCCCAATATTTATGAATTGTAGAATTCTAATGACTGGATTATTTCTCAAAAATCATTCGGCTTTATAGAAATTTTCATATAAGTCTCAACTTATTTTTCGCATATTTTGCTCGGGACTAGCAAAATGCTGGTTGGGGGTTGTGTTGAGGGTCAAATACTGCATATTAGATCCCATTTATTACCTGAATTTACGTACATAATGCCGTTTAATGGCCCGTTTTGCCGTGTTTGTGATACAGGGTGTAGTTGAAAGCATGAAATGCAAAAAGTTGCTAAAAGTATGAATTTAACACTCTGTTGACGCCACAGTCAAGGGACACACTCCAGGGGACCAAGATTGACAAATATACACGGTCAGAATCCGAGAAAAGTTAGAAATTGAAGCTCAAGTGGCCTGAAGGACGTCCAGAATGCAAGATCACGAGGTTCCCACCATCCGTTCGGCTCGAAACTTCATACGTCGCTTGAGGACCATAAATTAACCGTACATATAAAATTTCAGCCATTGAAGATCTCGAGAAGTGCCCCAACTGACAGATCAGCCCATAAACCGTTGATTCTGGGCCCACCTGATATCTGGAACTGTCTCAAAATTATTATTGACGCCTTAAATAAGGAGTCAAAACAGATGGACGGTGCAGATTTCTCTAAAACATTGCAATGGACCCCATATGAAATGAGTGTGTACAGTACACAGGTGCACTCACCGTGCATGGCAAGTGTCAGAGACGGCTTGACCGTCTCTGACCGAAAGAAAGAAAAAAAAAAAAAAAAAAAAAAAAAAATTCGCAGCGGATGCACGGTCGCGGCCGTTTTTGCGAACGGTAGTGGGCCCCACCCATTGCTCGTATGGCCAATCTGATCCGTTCACCGTGTAGAGGGGCTCGAATACTACAAAAACATGCTGAATTTTTGTACCCATGCGTGCACACGTGTGAGATACAGAGGCCACAAAAGGGCTGCTCGGTAGCGTTCAAAACTGATTCTTTTGTGATTTCTTCTCTGGGCCACGTCAATGGACGTTCAAAACCACCCATTCTTGACTGAAATTTCGTTCTGAATCCAATGGACGGGGTGGATTTTCCAGAAAATGCTTTTGTGGGGCCCACCGACCACAACAGCGAAATGGTGCGAAAGGTTTCGCACATCCGCGAAAATCGATTTTTTCAGGCGGTTTTGGGCCACCATCTTTGATCATATGGCAGATCTGAACCGTCTATCATGTAGAGGACCCAATGAAATCCTAAGGAACGGTGTTTCTTTGGAATTTGAGCGAGAAAAGTGGCGTGTTTCGAGGCA
Organism: Magnolia kwangsiensis; assembly: GCA_037074715.1. Taxonomy (NCBI): domain Eukaryota; kingdom Viridiplantae; phylum Streptophyta; class Magnoliopsida; order Magnoliales; family Magnoliaceae; genus Magnolia; species Magnolia kwangsiensis. Next base: position 6,487,057 of record CM073589.1, on the reverse strand, counting down.
CCGAACTTGGCTGCGAAAAAGCTTTCAATGGGCATGCATAGCTTTCCAAATCCGATTCAAATCCGATTTTCACCACTCCAGCAGCTATATAAGGAGGTTTTGGACGTGGGGAGCATTCATTCAAGGTCTTGGGAGGAAGAACAGAGGGCTCGAGCTTGGGTTTCAACGTGGGCAGAGGAGAGAGAGAGGAGCTTGGTTTTTTTTCTTTCCCTTTTCTTTTCCTTTTCTTTTTCTCTTTATTTATTTGGATTGAGCCCATCCATGGCAGGCTAAATCCTCCTAGCTAGGGCTAGGAGGTGAAGCTTGTAGTGAGATGAGAGATTATATGCTTTTAATTTAATTTTAATTTTTGAATTGAAGTTGGTTTTAGTTTGATTTTAATGGAAATATTTTTGGTCTTTAATAGTCTGTTGTGACTGAAATTACAATGGGTCTGCAATGCTTTGAATATTTTCTTATCCCTTTTATGTTTATGACGTTAGGACGTCCCGTTGTTCACCATAGTCTCCTGGGCATGGTTGGATGACGGTATCCTTCTTAACCTTCATACATATGATTGGTTGGTAATTAGTTTAATTCTGTTGTTTGCCATAGTCTGTGGGCATGGTTTGGTGATGGAATCCATTCTAATTCATACACCTTTCATCTCTTTGAAAACTAGATCAACGACAATTCAGTAATTTCTCTGATTTTTGATGCAAGCATAAATTCTCCCTGATCTCTACAAGTGGATCCTCTGAATCCCTAGTTTCCTTTTCTCCTGATTTCTCTCAAGTTTAAATAATTATTTCACCATTATTTCTCAAATTACATTTAGTTTAGATTTCATCTTAATCTAGTTCTAGTTCCAGTTAATTTTAGATAACGTACAAGTTTCAGTCCCTTGGGATTCGACCTCGGTCTTACCGAGTTATTACTACATCACAACCCTGCACTTGGGGAGTGAACAGGGCTCCTCAGATGGGCTGTAACTCCAAATGATCCTATCAGCTGATTGGATTACCTTTTATAGTAATAGAAATGGATTGTCTGAGAAAGGCTAATGAGCAGCTCATGTTCAATGTCCGTGAGTGCTCCATTCAATGGCTAGAATCAATTCATGAGCGTGATTTTTGAGACATAGAACATTCAATCTAACATAGAGATTAATTAAGCAAAGTATTTCAATTACACAATTAAGCCCAATCACAAAGACTCATAATTTAACATGGAGAAACTCTTTCGAGAAAAAATATGACAGATATCACTATAAAAGCAAAAATTACAAGTGATAGAAAGAATACTTTATTAAAACAAGCCTCGAATCTCCCTTTATAAGCCCTTGAAAATCTTATAAGCGAATTAGAAAGCTCTGAAATTGATGTAGAGTATGTTGCGGACAGTTACATGGCCAATGGATCAGAAAAGACCCGGTCAACGACAGAAGTGATCCAAACCATCGGATCTTAAATCGGACATATCTCGTAATCCGGAATGAATTATCAAGCGTAAAATATATAATTTTGGGATAAAACGAGCTACTTTAGTCAACCAACCCTGCTATGCCGGGTTACCCAAGTCGAATTTACAAAATACCGCCAGATCGACGATCATTTCCCTATTTTAATTTCATTTTTACTATAAATGTAAGCTTTAGTTTAATTAAACCAATTCAGCTACGCCGAGTTACCCAAGCCAGATTTGTGAAATACCGTCAGATCGACGGTCGTTTTTCTATTTTAATTTCATTTTTACTATAAAAAATAAGCTCTAGTTTGATTAAACCAACCCAGCTACTCAGGGTTGCCCAAGCCAGATTTGTGAAATACTGCCAGATTGACAATCATTTTCCTATTTTAATTTCATTTTTATTATAAATAGTAAGTTTTAGTTTGATTATAACTCTTCATCCGTTAGGCTTTAAGAGTTGCGTTCAATGTGAAAAGAGCTTAGAAAAATTAGGAGAACAGCTTGGTGAAGCCAAATAGGACACTTACTATTTTTGGCCAAAAACCTTGCGCACTAGTAGACATCACGACCGTCTATAAATAGTGAGTTTACTATTTATAGTAAGTCACGAATTCTAGGAGTTTTAGTTGTAGTTTGATTATTTGCTTGGTACCCCTATTTAAAGGGTTATGAACTTGTTTTTATTGATTCATCAATCAATTTTGAACTTATTAAAATTTGTTTCTATTTTTCTTGCTTTCTTTCATCGTGGATCCGAGAAGTCTCTGTGAAGAGTTCAGAGAAGTTTCATGGATTCGAAATAGTTATCCTCTTTGAAAAGGCCGAGCTAAACATCCTAGAGGGGAAGAGGGGGGTGAATAGGACTATGCCAAATTAAAAATAAACGCGGAATACAAAGATAGATAACACAATCAAATAATAAAATAACACAAGTAAATAGCAACTTCAAATGCACTAGTATTGAGAGGTTGATACAAACTTAGTTCTAAAGACAACCTAACACCAAAAACTAAAGGCTTATGGCAGGACAACCTTACTAGAACGTTTGTAAGTATCAAAAACTCTAACCAATAAAGAGGCAAAGGAAATAAACTAAGTTATTACAACATTCATCACAAATGCATAAAATAAATTACATCATTCACCACAAATGCATAAAGTAAATTACAAAATTCACACACATAAGCAAATTCAATCATCCATCACAACTCCATGGATTATAGTGGTTCATTTGTGTGTACATCAACTATTTGAAAAACAGCTACATAACTACTCCACTCTCAATATCCACACCCACGGGATATTAGCTTTCACTAAGAAAAAAGTTTTCTAAGGTTCACCTTAAAACCTTCACAATTGTGTCTTTAGATGGGCTTACATAATTACAAAAACCCCACACTCTGAGATTTTCTAGATTACCTCGGATAAAACTAAAAATGAGATTTTCCTGACACAGCTTCTTCTTTTTTTTACACACGCACATACACCTCACACACTCACGCCACACGCACACACACCCCACACACGCACACCGTGGGATTTTACCACCATGGGTACTCGAACCCTTGACCCGGTGTTGAAACTCTAAGGAGTCTACCACCCGGGTAAGAGTAAGGACCCAATCCTGGCACAACCTCACAAACCACAAAAGATACACAAAGATTAAATGGTACTTATATGAAAATTCTCCTTCTGAAGCAGCTCGATAGAATCAATTCGATCTAGACGAAAATGTTCAATGTCTAATCTCATAAATGAAAGATTTTAGATCTAAATGATTTTTAGATTAATTCAGCCCGGGCTAGCTTGATTTGATTTTGATATCAAAAGAGCGTAAAATCACAATTCCCTTCTTTAAAGAAATAGAGTTGATGGAGAACACAATATCAAATGCAAAGAGCTATTTAAGAGAATTTAAAATGAACACAATATAGCTTAAGAAGTGCAGGAACTTATCTCTCAAAGTGATGGTTTGATATCGCTTGGAATGAATGAAAAACTCTGAGATTCGTCCTCTATTTATAGGTGAAAATATTATTATCTTGACTGGTCTAAGGGTCGGTTCAACTGGTCGAAGGACCAACCAAATTTTAAAATTTCTGGCGTGATAAGATAAGGTCGTTACTCAACTGGTCGAGTGGCCTGCTCAATTGGTTGAGCAATGCACTCAATTGGTCAAGTAGGACCAAAAAACTTTATTAGACTTTGAGTCGAGCCTACACGACTATTCGAGTACTGTTCACTTGATTGCTCGAGCAGTCTCCACGACTGGTCAGGGTCTAACAGAAAATTTTTAAAATTTGCAACAACTCTTAGAATGCTCGAAAAATTCTTGGACTAGTCAAACAAATACTAGGATTGGTCAAGAAAATGACCTATAAACTTACGAAATGACCCTCATAACATATACAATGAATATGACCTAACCTATAGTCAATATAGGGTCATTCATACCTTATATGTGAGTTTGAACAATTGAAACATCGTTCGCTCTGCTAATTCACACACTTGAAATACTTGAAGCTTGTCTTCAAATCTTGAACTTGAGCTTGAGTAAAGACTTGAGTTCTTAAGTCTTTAAAATACTGAACTTAAAAATTAAACTTGAACTTAAACCTTAAACTTGTACTTGTACTTGAGCTTGAAATCTTGAACTTCGACAATGCTTCTTCAACTTGAATACATAGAGAAGTTCAACGAAAACTTGGACAACTTTAAAATGCACGAAGTTGATCTATTCATCTCATCAATACATGATACAGATTCTAAATGATTTGGCACAACAAAATTTGACAACCCTGGGTGCTAGATTTACGATATAGCATTTACACTCTTGAGAAAGATGGTGCTCGACCTCACGTCCTTCACTACGTTAGAGATACACCATAATCTCAATTACACCTCTATATATATAGCCTTGGGAAGAATCATAATCGAAAGCGGTAACAAATCCCTTAGATATGCAACAATGCGTAACTCTACACATTCAATCGATGACACTTCGATGGCATTGAACAGCCTTTGATGTCATCGAAGAGTCCTCGATTGCATCGAACTAATACCAAAATGTTCTAGCGACTAAACATGATTTTTCTGAATTTTACTGATGCCATCGAGCAGGCCTTCGATGTTATCGAACAGCCTTCGATGGCATTGACTAGCCTTCGATGGCATCGAACAGGGCACTTAAAGTGTCTAACAACCAACTCGATAAATGTTGAATTTTTACGATGGGATCGAGCCAAACTTCAATGGCATTGAATTGTCATCGATAAACATATTAATTTACAAATTTAAGACATCAATCAAAAATCTCCACCATGTCTTCAATTGTCATTTTGCATAGCTCATTTTTCATCATCTCTAATTCTGTCTTGTATCATATCTCCACCATCATAGATTTTATCCACGTTAAAGTTGATTTTACCATATTAAAAAAAGTAACTCCGTACATACCTAGTGCAAGATATGCCATGTTTTTGGTGCAGGTCATATGGAACCATCTCAAACACACTAAAAATGTGGAGCCTTGAAGATGAATGGTGTGGATCATAGCAAGGCGGGGCAAATTAGTGGGACTCGCCAGCGAGAATTTTGTATGACGCCAGTCACAGGAGCTCAAAAGTTCCCATAACCAAAGCTCTTAAGGCCCATCGCAATGTTCGTGTAGAATCCATCCACTCTTCCATCAACTTTGACAGTTCATGTTGAGTTGAGAGCCAAAAAAATAAAGCACATCCAAAAATCAAATGGGCCACACCACCGTACACATCCCACCCAAGGGCTGAAAAGTTGATATATCAAGGTACAACTCAAACCAATCAACTCATTCATCCCAGTCAACCCAATCCAACATGGTCAATTCAACCCAACTTAAGTTCAAGCACAAAACTATGCCTACTTCAAGCCCATACCTAGGCCCATTGGTGCTTAGGACCACAATAACCACATCCTAATTGAACTAGAGACAGTAAAACCTCCCAGGAACCTACATGTGAAAGTTGGAAGAGTTACACGTGCCACTCGACATGTGGCAATTTTGCAAATAGGGTAAGTCAGACGGGGTGTGGTGTTCTCCTGGTTCCATGGAAAGTATGTGAGAAGAGGAAAAGACTTTACAGTGCTCTATTATAGCCAAAACTTATAAGTTTTTTCATTGATTCAACCGCTTGGATTACGTCGTGTGGCGATCTTGAATCCTGGCACTTGAACCCTTTCTAACCTTAAATTTTCCAACTATTACAAAATAAAAATAATAATAATAGAAAAACAACCTAAAACACTATAAATAGCCCTCTCCTTTCTCATTCCAAATCATCTAAGACATCTTCCAAACATCCATCAAAGCCTCTCCTCATTCTCCCTTCTATCCATAACTTATCGCATCCCTCCACTAAAGAGAAGAGAGAGTAAAAGGAGAAGAATCCAACCTAGGTTAACCTAGTCTAACCTAACCCTTAACAGCCTCATGTTCACACCCCAAATATAGGGTTGAGATGTAGTAATAATCTCGATGAAACCAAGGTCAAATCCACAAGGCCTGAACCTTGTACGTAATCTGAAAATAACTTGAACTAAAACTATGATAAGATGAAATCTAAATTAGGTAAAAGGAAGGGAATAATTGTGAATTTATTTAACCAAAACTAATAAAAATCAGAAGTAGGAAACTAGGGTGCCGAAGATCCACTTTTAGAGATCAGGGAGATCTATGCTTGATTCACGAACTCAACTGGATTTTGAGTCTCATCTTCATCCAGTTGGAAGTTATAACCATGAAAATCAATCTGAACGTCTTTTGATCTAGTTTTTAAGAGATAAGACGGATGTAAATTAGAATGGATTCCATCACCAAACCATGCCTATGAGACAAAGTAAACAACAAAATTAAACCAATCCACAACCAATCTGAGAGATGTATGAATGTTAAGAAGGATTTCGTCATCCAACCATGCCTAAGAGACGATGGTGAACAACGGGGTTCCCAAATTCACAAATCCTATGATGTAAAGGAAATACTCAAAGCCATTGTAAATCTATTGTAATTTCAGTCACAACAAACCATTAAAAACTGAAAGCATTCCTAATAATCAAACCAGAATCAAATAGTAGTACAGTAATGAGTCAAAACCGTAAAGTCTTCCCATCACTCCACAAACTTCACCTCTTAGCCCTAGCTAAGAGGTTAGCTAACCACAGTCATGATTAACTAAGTCTCAAAAGAAAGAAAGAAAAAACTAAAACAGACAAAAAAGAGCCTAGAAAACAAAACTCTCTCTCTCCCTCCCTCTCTCTCTTTCTCTATGCATGTCCCAACTTTTTGATCCTTCCCTCTCTTTCTTCTCTTTCTTTTGTAGCCGGAGAGGGCGGTGGAGAGCTTTCGGTTGAGAACCGACCTTGCTATAGTCGGTGGAGTGTGTGAAAGTTACGCAGTAAGTAACGTTTCGCAATCGAAACGTCATTGAGAAAGACAACAAGTTTGTTATTTCACTTACACATACAAATATGATCTTCAACGTGCGGAGTCTACTCCTCTTTGGTGAGTTTTAAATTGCTAAGAAGATGAATGATTTGGATTGCCTCAACAGCCAACCATGATGGCCCACCTGGAGCGTCATTTCTGTACGCAAAATAGAGTCTGCGTAACGTCTGCCGACGCCGATTGATTGGTGGGGCCCCTGATCAATGCCTAACAGGAAATCCACTCCGTACATTGAACTCACCTCGAAAATCCGGCCAGATATGGACAGTTTTGGATTTCCGTTGACGTGGCCCACTTGTTTGATCTCGCGGCAAATATTTTGTTGTTCAGTGCATTTTCAACCTTTGTCTGGCATATTTTAGATCAAGATCAACTAGATATTGGTCAGGACCCTCGTATGATTCGAATGGATGGATCGAATTTCTCGTCCAGATAGAGATGGTGGCCCACTGGAGTCCGTTTGTGGTCCCCGTTTCACGTTTTCGCACAGTAGGAAATGGAAATTTCTGTTTTGGCTGGAGCTGCGGGTCAATAAAGTCAGTTTGACCTGACTTTGACTTCAGTGCATGGCTAGTGCACTAGTGTATTATGCACACATTGCTCGGGTGGGGTCCACTATGATGTTTCTGAGAAATCCAATCCATTCATTCATTTTTTTTCTCCCCATTTAAGGGGTCAAAACTAAAATTTAAGCACATCCAGATATCAAGAGGGCTCAAAATCAATAGTTTATAGGTTGATTTATCCGTTGGACCACTTTCACATGGATCTAAGGGCTGAAATTTGATATGTACAGTTAATTTATGGTCTTCAGGCCATATATACAGTTTCAAGCCAATCGGATGGCAGGAACCTCGTGATCTTGAATTCTGGATGACTTTCAGGCCACTTGAATTTCAATTTCTCGATTTTATCAGATCTCTGGCATGTAACTTCCTCGATCTTGGTCCCCTGGGGTCCGTCCCTTGCCTTGGTGACTTCGGAGGATTAATTTCATGCTTTTAGTACCATTTTTTAGTTCAGAATCCTAAATTCATCTTGCGGCACAAACACGATTAAAATAAGGCATTAAACAGTATCGAGTTCATAAAATCTAGTAATAACTGGGGTCTAATGTGCAATATTTGACCCTCAACACCTGAGCAACCGAAAATACCAATATAAGATACTTGATTCGACCCTTGCGACAAAACCGTTCACCTATTCATCCAACTTTGATCGACTTTGGTTTATCCCAACATCATCATCATACAACATTCATTTCCTTCTTAAACCCCTTATTCATTTTTCCCATCAGCATCACATATTACATGCATTACATTTGAGCACTCAGTCAGTTCAAGTGTATGTTATGCGGCTTGACAACATATTAGATCAAACCTATCAAAAACTCGAATTGACTAGTTATTCGACTACTTGTCAAGTAGGTAAATCGGGGTAGATTTATCTAACCCAGGTCATTGCTTGTCATAGGCATAAGGGTGTACATCGAGTAGAACCGAGTCGAGCTGGCCTCAGCTCGACTCAGCTCGGCCACTAGCTGACCTCAACTCGAACTCGACTTGACTCGGTTCCGTCAACAGCTCAGGCCAGTTCGAGCCGAGTTGCCATTGCAGCATTTTCACAAGCACCTAGACTGCACCTTCAAAATCTCACTATATTTGAGACAACATCAGGTATTTTATCAAACACCTTCTAAGCAACATGAAAATCAAGAAAAAAAAGGGTGTTAGTTTCATGTATATACCTTCCTTGCCACCAGCCACACTTCTTTAAGTAATTTCATCAAACACTTGGTGAGCAACATTAATATCAAAGTAACCGAGTCACCGAACTGGTTCGATTTGAGTTGGCAATTCGAGTCGATTCGAGCCAAGGCCAGCTCGAACTCATTTTCGAGCTCAAAAAATCAGCTTGACTTGGCTTAAACTCAGCTTCGAAGAGTCAAATCGAGCTTTTTTGAGTTAAGTCGAGCGAGCTAACTGAGCTAGCTCGGTTCGTGTACACCTCTACACTATCATCACATTATTACACAATATTCTACACACTTGCATCATCTATGCGCAAGAACCATTTGAATCTTTGATAGTTTGTTTAGTCCTATATATGGAGTAGAGATTGTACGGATGCATGTACAGACAGAGAGGGTTCTTAATATCTCCCCTTTTTATAATCGCGGTCCCTTATATAGAATTTACTAATCGCAAATCAATGAATCATTTGAGGATAAGGAATCCTCCGTTTCCTTCTCCTAGGATTTCTATAAGGTCTAATCGACTATGAAAATTTGAGTAACTAACTAGTGGTGACTCCAGTCAAATGTAATACCTACGCACCTTAAACGCACTAGTGAAAGTCCTTGAGAAAGGCACCCATGAGCTCCACTCGCAATCTAGTATCCACAATCATAAAAAAACATTAAGTAAATTCCACAATTGAAACCTTCCAAGGCCCACAAAAGTTTCGAATTGAGTTGATTTTTGTAATTTTCTATTATTATCTTATGAATGAGTTTAGACATCACCATGGCCTTAATAAGGTTTCAATGGTGATAATTACCATCTCCACCGTTTCCTATAGAGTGGCCGACTTAGAGTCATGAATTTGCCTTGTTTTTAGGCCTCTTCCTAGCAAGAACTCACAAAATTGATGGACTGAGATGATTTCTCATTAGGACATAACAATGGGCTCAAGAGCTTCGTGTTATAAGAACTCATTGGAAGAGGTGTTACATGAGGCAGGAGCCCCTGTCATCCACAGTTCCTTGGCGCTCACCATAATGTAGTGTGAAATCCACTATCCATCGGAGTTTTGCAAGGATGGGACATAGAGCATTGTGGAGCAAAATGTGATGTATGTGTTTTATATTCATGCTATTCATTTTTATTTTTATTTATTTATTATTATTATTATTATTATTATTTTAAAGGTCATTTTAGTTTATGAACTAAAAAATGAGATCCAAAGCTCTAGTAGCCCACACCACAGGAAACAACTAAGATAATGACATCCACCACTGAAACCTTTCTAAGGCCGACTATATTGTTTATTTGTCATCCACTCTATTGATAAGAGCTGGATGAAGGGAAAATACAAATATCAGGATCCTTAAGAAAGATTTTATTGGTGGGCATTCAATCACTACTATTTCCTATGGTGTGGTCCACTTGAGCTTCATATCGACTTCACTTTTTATTTTTGTCTTGAAGTAAGGGGGCAAAATGGATGGATGGTATCGATATAAAACACATACATAATGCTGGGCCCCATAACACCTAACACATCAATACACCACTGCTAGGGAGGGTTGGCACCTAATGAAGAATTAAGTGGGCCACATCACAAGAAACAATTGGGATTTCATGGGGCTATAAAAGTTTTAGAACAGGTTGATTCGTAAGTTTCCTCTTCATTATATATTGGTGGGAATCACCTTATTATACCAAGGTGGCCTAAGGAGGTTTTTTTTTTTTTTTTCACACACCTATTGTAGACGTTGGATCCCGAGTGGATCGCGCTCATGCTAACAACTGATTTGAAAATGTTTGTGGGTGTGATTGTAAAGAGGTTATATTTTACTAGATTCACCACTACCCAATTAATTTGATTCTAAAGTTAGCTAGACCCTGTAGAAACGTTAGGATAAAGAATCTGATGATTCCCTATGCTAAGATGACTCATTGATCTGTGGCTGAAGATTATGAGTAAGGAATCACAATTATAGATAGGGAAGGTCTTAGGCACTCACTTTGCCCATACGAACATACGTTATTTACTTTACAACTTTATAAGATCTTTCGGACTTTTGACGATTGAGGTAGTTCTTGTGCGCTAATGATGATGGGATGTGTGTAATGTTGTGTCAAATGAATGCCTACGACAAGCTGTAGTTTTGGCTATATAAATCTCATTGATGCCCACATGCTGAAGCAATAAATAAATCAGTCCAAGTTTCTAATGGATAAGATCCGACTAACTCGACGAGTCACAGAGTATACGTTTGAACTGATTGGGTGCTGAGTGCTATTTATGCAAACTATATCTGTAATGTTGTATGTGTACAATGTTGTGTTTAATGCAACACTGATGACAGGCTGTAGTTTCGGTTGGAAAAATCTGCCTTGACTGGCCACTTGCCATGCATAGAATAATTGACCAGAGTTTCTGATGGGCAAGATTTGATTATATTGGCGAGCCATAGAGCATACACTCGAATTGATTAGGTGCATAGTGTTTTGTGATGTAATGCGGATGGATGAGATAAGTAGAGCATTGAGAAGGAAATGAATGTTGTACTATGTTAAGGTAAGGGTTGGTGAAGCTGATTTTAGAATTTAGACGATTGGAAGGACAGTAATGTCATAAGGATTGGATTAAGTGGCTTGGATATGTGCTTAGATTGCTTGGGATGCTAAGAATCTAACTAGGTTAGGGTGGACTTAGGCCAGGCTCTCTTCTGCTGCCCTTTCTTCTCCTTAGTGGAGGGATGGAATGGATGGGCTAAGGGTGGCTGAGATTACTAGATGGGGTGAGGATGATTTGGTTTTTTCGGGATGGTGGATTATTGAAATGAGAAGGGGAATGGTCTATTTATAACCTCTAAGCCTGGATTTGTGCCAATTCTTTCAAAGTCTAGGATCAGAAAGGGTTGGATGGTAGGGATTTGAGATTGCCACTTACAAGATCTCAAGGGGTTGGATTGGGTGGCACGGATTGTAATTTTGGATAAGGGAGGAGGGGCATCAGAGTCAGTTTACTGTGGCACACAAATGGAGGCTGTAATGGGAGAGAACCCACACGTATAGGGCTCCTGCCAAGGCAGGAGACCTACAACATGGCTAGCGGCAAGCGGGGTCCCCTGCTTTGGTAGGGAGGCTTTGCTATATGTGTGGATGCTTTGCTTTAAGAGGTGTTGCATTCCTGTTTTATTTTGTATTCCGAATGGGCTTTGGACTTGGGCTTGAATCAAGCTTGTTTTAGGGTTGGGCTTGAGCAGGTGAATTGACTGGGTTGTTAGATTAGGTAGGTTAATTGTGTGAGTTGACTTAGCGAGTCAACTCGATTAGTTGACTCGGGAATTGACTAAGTTTTAACAAAATTTTGACTGAGTTGAATTGAATTGAAATTCTTAGGGTTCAGGCCTCTAAGATTTATGGTGTATGATTTAGGCTAGAGTTGGAGTTTAGGATTTTAGGTTTGGGATTTCATTCCATCCTAATCAGCTTGTTTGCCTGGGATGGGATTTGTACACCTGCACCATAGACTCATGCACACATACTCACTACATGGGCCCATGATCTCAGTGTTAAAATTGAGCATGTTAGTCACCGAGCCATGGAGACAAATCTAGGAGCCTTGAGAAGGTTAATGATGGCCATTTTCATCCTAATTATTTCCTATCACGTGGGCCACTAAAGTCTTGGATCTGCCTGATTTTAAGCTACTAACATGAGTGGATGAAACTAATGAACAGAGTGGATTTCACTTGGACATCACTACAGGGCCCATAGATGTGCTGCAGAAATTTGGAGTGGATTTTTTGCTTATTGCAATGTGATTCGTCCATGTCATTAGCACTACTGCATAAAATATGGCCAATCACAGTCCAACAAATCAGACATCGTCAGAAGACTCATGTGGAAGGGGATGAAATTTCCTGCTAAAGCCTTCCGTATGAAGTTCTTGCGCTGGAATGTTAGTTGGGGTCCACTGTAATGTTTTTTTTAAAAGAAATTCACCCCGTCCATCCATTTTGTGAGGCCATTTTAAGCCATGTAGCAAAAAATGAGGTGGATTCAAAACTCAAGTGGGTTACATGAGAGGAAACACTGGGGATTCAGTGATCACCACTGAAATATTTTTATGGCCACAAAAGTTACCTATCAGGATAAATTTTGTGTTTTCACTTCATTCTAGTGGAGAATTACTTCATAAAAGGTTTGGATGACATATAAACATCAAGGTGGAGACAGCTAGGTTTCTACTATACGAACTTTTTCCTTAGTTTTCTCTCATATGCCCACTTAGTTTTGGATCCACTTCATTTTTGGTCGCTTGATTTTAAGCTGCTAACATGAGTGGATGAAATTGATGAACGGAGTGGATTTCAACCGGACACCGTTGCAGGCCCCATAGATGTGCTGCAGAAATTTGGAGTGAATTTTTTGCTTATTACAATGTGATTCGTCCATTTCATTAGCACTACTACATTAAATATGGCCAATCACATTCCACCAAATCGGACATCATCAGAAGACGCATGTGGAAAGGGACGGAGTTTCCTGCTAAAGCCTTTTGCATGTTCCTGTGCTAAAATGTCAGTTGGGGTCTACTGTGATGTTTTTATAAGAAATCCACCCTGTCCATACGTTTTGTGAGGCCATTTTGGGCCATGTAACAAAAAATGAGGTGGATTCAAAACTCAAGTCAGCTACACGAGAGGAGACACTAAGGATTCAGTGATCAATATGGAAATATTTTTATGGCCACAAAAGTTAGCTATCACTATAAATTGTGTTTTCACTTTTTTCTAGCCATGAATTACTTCATAAAAAGTTTGCATGGCATATAAACATGGAGGTGTAGCCCGCTAGGTTTCAACTGTAGAAAACTTTTTCCTTAGTTTTCTCTCTCGTATGCCCACTTAGTTTTGGGTCCACCTCATCCTCATATTTTGTTCGATATCTTATAATTACCTAACAAAATGGATTAACAAGGCAGATTTTTAATAAACATCAAAATGGCCGCGAACAGGCTTCCTAGTGCAATAACTTCACGTGGAAGGCTTTGGCAGGAAATCCGTATCCTAAAGGCGGATTAAATACATTGAAGTGACGTGAAGTTCCGACCGCTCGATCAGAATGTTTGTGATGTATCCACATCATTCATCCATTTGGAGAGAACGTTTCAGGGCATGGCTAAAGAATAATGCAGATCAAAAGTTCAAGCGGACCCACCATTAGAAAATAGTGGGAAATGAATGCCAACCATTAAAAACTTCTTTAGTCCACATAAGCTTTCGTTGAAACTAATATTTATGTTTTCCTTTATTCCATGTCTTTATTAACTTATAAGCAGATTGGATTTCAAATAAACATCATAGTGGGCCCGAGGGTTCCAACGGCGAGCTTCACCGTCCCCCACTTTCTATTTTCTGCGATGGGTCAGTTGAGCTCATTCTTTGGCTAATGCCCTAAAATGATGTCACCGGATATATGGATAGCGTAGATACAACACAGGTCAAAGAACACTTCAGTAGCGATACTCGCTGTTGTCTAGTTTCAGTAGCTAATCCGCGCTCGACTCATGTGCCGGACTGGAAACACCATTATAAACCCTTCCATTAAGGCCAAATTTCAAATCCGACTGCATAAAACTGCAACAGAAACCCTCAACGCCCGACATTCTTCTCCAGACTAACAGACGAAAAAGCGACAAAGCGTCTGATCCCGCCATTTCCCTTCTCAAACCGTTCCAAGCCTTCGATTATCCGCTGCATTCAGAATCTCCATCCACCGCCTATAACCAAGAACCGACGAAAATGCTTATCGAAATTCCCTCACCTGATTCGAAATATCGGCCGAAATTCTCATAAGCCGGATCCGTTACACTTCTTCGATTTCATCGATTCCACGAGATTTCTCTTGGAATCTTCTCTCAATGGCTCAAAACAACATCCCTGTCATCGAAGTCTACTGGTCGCTCGTCGACAAGGCCGATCGCAAGTTTTCTAGGGTTAGGGATTTGGCCCCGTACGGGAAGAACAGGTACGACATGTATTTCCATAAGGTCTTCAAGATCTACACGCAGCTGTGGAAGTTCCAGCAGGAGAACCGGCAGAAGCTCGTCGAGGCGGGCCTGAAGCGGTGGGAGATCGGCGAGATTGCATCTCGGATTGCACAGTTGTACTATGGGCAATACCTGCGGACGAGCGACGCGAGCTACCTGTCGGAGTCTTACATCTTCTACGAGGCAATCACGAGCCGGGAGTACTTCAAGGATGGGTCACCGCTGCAGGATCTGAGCCTGGCAGGGAAGCAGCTGCGGTACCTTGCGAGGTTTATGATCGTGTGCTTGGTATTGAACCGGAGGGAGATGGCCCACCAGCTGGTGAATCAGCTGAGAATGTTGGTCGACGAATGCAAGAGGAATTTTGCGGTGATCTTTTCCCTTCCTTATTGTTTTATTTTTCATTTTGCTTCAATATCTTTTATTTTCACCGCTTTCAAATCTTTTAGTGGAATGTCTTTCGGGGGAATCAATATCAATACCCTTCCTGATTGTTATGCTTATGCCTGTATTTTCCATTTTTGGAATTGAAGTAGTATGCTTTTCAATCCAACATTAAAAAAATGGGTCTAAAAGAAGTGGTTCCGTTTATTTTGTCAAGAAACGCTTGGGAAGTTCTTTGAGGATTTCTCAAAGTGAATTGAGCATGTTTTTGTTTGATTTGGGACGCTAAGTGTAGTGTTGGATTGGGTTTGGAGCTGAAAATGGTAAAAAGTGGCAGTTGGTATTTGAGATGAGTGATTCCTTTGTGTTAATGTGAAGAAGATTATTGTTGGAAAGTAGAATGTTGGAATTGGAGATTCCTTTGGATTCTTGTGATCAAAATGCTTTTGCTTTGGCTGGCTGGTTTATTTTCATTTCAGAATGATGTGGCTAGAACCACCGTTGACCACTTGATATGGCCAGAACCACCTCCCAAACAACACGTCACCAAAATCAAACACCATTTGATTTCAATGGCACATGGAATATGCAAGGGTAATGTGCAATAAATAGAAAGAAGATAATGGAGAAAAGGCCAACCACAAACTACCCTAGAACACGAGATATACGTAGTTTGCACTAGGGCTACATCTAGAGGTAATTAGGTAAAGAAATAATCCAATATAGAAAAAAAAATAAAAAAATACAAAGAACAAAGTATAGAGTACCTTTCTCAAGAATACAACAAAACCCTTTTGGACCCAAGCTAAAAAAGGAAAACCCTCCACCATTGCTAGCCTCCACCATTGCATATGCTAGCAATAAACCTTCTTACCTTGAACACCTTGAGAAGAAGACCTTGGAGCACCTCTTGAGAAACCTTGAAACCTTGAATCTTGCCTTCAAGAAGAAAAACTCCCTCTTGAAACCCTCCTTTGTGCAAGAGAAAACCCCTGTTTTGCTCTAAATTCGTAACTCCACCTTTTCCCTGGTATAATTTACTCTAAAATTCTCCCTTTCATGAGTAAAATTAAATGCCAAAAATACCCTTGCAAGGGTCCACAAGCACTTGGGCCTTGTTTGCTTATGTGTAACATGGCTTATATGGGCTTAAAAGGTGATTAAAACCATATTGATTTTGGTGTCATTATTTTAACATAGTAGTTGTGGAAGTCCCTGTTTGCAGGTTTTTTGGATTTCAGTGTCTATGGCTCTTTCTAGGTTTTTGTTTTAGGAAACAAATTTAGTGTCAACTTTGGTTGCCGTACTTGTACCTAGAATGAGAATCTAATACAATGAGGCCATGTTCTTTTTTTTTTTTTTTTTGGGTTTGGAGGTTGAGACATTTCACAGATCCAAGGCTTTAAATCAGTGTATTGGTATTGTATCTTTCACCACCGATATGACCTTGTATGGCTCCATCTCGCTCCCGTTTTGGTACGATACATCCATGGCATTCATGGGCGATACCAGTTGGAATTGGGAAATCCATATCAGTTTTGGAAGAATGCTTTAAACCTTAGGCAGATCCCATAAAATGCAGATAATGGAATATGCTAAAGGCTCCTTTGTGTAAATCCACCCCAAATGATAATGCAGTGATAACGGGCCAGCGCACATGATCTTAGATTAATCATCCCCGCATTCTCATTCTAGGTGGTGGATGCACGGGCCTGCTTGCAATTTTTTGACAAGACTAAAGAGGCCCTCGTGTCGTACTTAAAAGGAATGGAATTTCTAGTAAAATATGTCAAATAATTTAGCTTTGTTTCTTTGGAAGAGGTTTGCGTTGCCATGTTTTTGCTGTTTGTGAATCTGGAAATGCAGTTGTGGGGGAATTTTCTATTATAGCTTCATAGTGGTAGATTCTCAAGGAAATGTTGAGAACACATCCAATGATTATTTGACCATGTTTCGGCATAAAATATTTATGTGAATGACTCTGTGCTCAAGGAATACACATTAGCTGCCATCATTTGCTTCGAGGCATGTGATTCTTCCTAAGGATAACATGGACATAAAATGTACAAGAAGGAACTTCCCCCACCAATTAGATTGGCAGTTTTTTGTTATATGTGGTGCATTTGAGAAGTTTACAGAGTTTTCTTAAGTAGCACATTTTTATTTTTATTTTCACATGGATTTTTGCTGGCGTATTTTCCAATTTTCTCTCTCATTAACTGTTCTGGATTGATAATAATGCGAATTTTGTCATAAAAAATAAGGGGGTGTTTTTTCTTCTCTGTTATTTTCAAGTGACTATTCTCTTTTTTGCAGTATCTGGTTATTGGTGGAGGCTTTTTTGTATACTCTGTTAGTTAGTCTGATGTTTTTGTGAACATTGTCTAGGACATGGATTTCAAAGACTGGAAGCAGGTCGTTCAGGAAATTGTCAGATTTCTCAAAGCTGATACGTCTTTCATGAATATCAGGCCTTTAAGATATAGTCTTGTCCTTGACCCTAATCCAGATTCCCTTCCATATGTTGCTTGTGTGGCAAAGAGAGGTCTAAGGTTACAAGAAGCAATCTTGAGTAGCTACCGTCATAATGAGGTTAGGTACTATCAACTATGCTCATCTTCTTTTGCGAGTATCCATGCGTGTATGTGTGCTTTTCCAGTTTAAAGCCATTGTATCTGGTATTAGATGTCTGATTTAGGTGCGAGTCTTTCTACCCAGTCTTTTAGCACTCACAAACAGTCTTCTTTATGAGATAGGAATGTCCCCCCACACTGTTATATTGAATATATTACTTCTCATCTTGAATGCTTCCTTGTTTTTTTTTTTTTAATTTATATTTTATATTTATTTATTTTTATTTTTAAAATCAGGTTAAGTTTACAGAGCTCACTCTGGACACTTTTAGAATGCTTCAATGTCTAGAGTGGGAACCTAGCGGTTCCTTCTACCAGACAAGAGGAGCTGAATTCAGTGTAAATGGTCCTAGCGTTGATCAGAATGGAGGTGTTGGGCCCAACCGTGCCACCTTCCCGCAGGAAATTACAGATCCTACTTTGCCGCCAAATCCACGAAAAGCCATTTTGTATCATCCTGCTGTTACACATTTTATAGCAGTGAGTGTGACATGTTAATTCTCAATTTTGTATTCTTTTTTCTTGTTTTTTCTTCTTCTTAATTTTATATCTATGTTTGCCAAGGAATCATGAGAATTGTTGTTTTATGATATGATTGATGAAAACAAGATCCATAAAGCCAATGCCAAATTATTGGGCCAAGGCCATGACAATGATGAATTTTGTATTCATTCTAGACTCATTATATGTTAGAATCTTAGCTTGTGGAAGCTACAAAATGTTCAGTATCTGTCTGTAAAGAGATGAATAGGTTAGAAAAGAAAGAGCAAGAACAATTATCATACATATAACCAAAAAAAAAGTAAAAAAAAAAAAGAAGAAGAAGAAAAGAACAGAAGCAAGAACACCATCTCGAGAACCACAACTTGCATTCTTATGGGTTACCCTATGTATTATGTGATAGTTTAATTGGAAAATTAGGGTAGTAGGTATAGAGGCTTCTTGCATCCTTAGTTTGTTTACATGGCTTATGGTTCTGTAATATCCATCAATGCAGGTTCGTATTCAACTGCTCTTGTTGGGGGTCCACATGAGTAATAATTCGGGGCCCATCTTGGTCCTCTTTCAGATCCATTTGTATGGGTCCAGCTTAGATCACCATCTCTCATTGGTCACAAAGTTCCATACCATAACTCAGTTAACCTACAAAAAACATTTGAAAACTTGAGAAGAATCAGAATTGTGTAGTGCTTGACATTTGATGCAGAACTGTGCTCAGACAGAAAACCCAGCAATCCCTCCCAAAGACTAGAAACTGAAAATCTGCTCAAACAGGCAAAACATGTGCCCAAAAATCCACAAACTGATACGCACAAATCTGGAATTGAATCTCTAGTGCTGGAATAAATAAATAAATAACCCACTAAACATAGATTCCACCATATCCAGACACCAACCAATTCAGCAGATTATCATCGCCTGCATGAATAAATGACAAATTCTCTTACCTAATGGATTTTGATGAGAACTACCAGCAGCAGATGTGAGAATTAGGACTGATGTTACATGCAGTGATGCAGGTAAGAGGAACTGAAATCAATTTAACATGAGCAGCAAACTGTTATTGGAAGCTGTCTGAAAACAGTTTACTACCGCAATTGTTGTCTCTCTTGGAATTCCAGCCACAGGAATTGGGGGAAAACGTAAATTCTATTCATCAATATACCCAACAGATTCACATGTCCTATGTACCATGCAACTAATTAAAGTTCTTATCTAAAAGGACACTCAGTTGTGCAATAAGTAAATTATTATATTGGAACTGGTATATGTGTACAGCAGATGATCAAAGGGTTCCTGAAATCCAGTAACGATCAACAACATTCGGTAATTGTGCACCATGTGGCATAAACAGAGGTTCAATCTTGATATCAACCAACCTTTCCACTGATCAGTGGTGATCTACTTCCTGTAGTCCACAATTGTTTCCTGGCAATTTTTTTTTTTGAAAGATAACAGTAACTATTTTGATAAAAAAACGGGGTACAAGAAAAGAGGATCCTCCCGCTGAGCTAGCAAAAGGATTAAACTCCGATACAAAACAAATTGCAATCCTTTAAGTTAACAAAATTAGAGGCCCATTCTGCTAAATACTGCTGAACTTTCTGGAATGTTGATCCCGCCGATTTTGATGTTCTGTTGAAGCATCTCCTGTTCCTTTCAAACAGCCAAAAGACTCATTCTCCAAATCGTGGTTCTTTGTTTCCCTAGTTTTGGCCCATGCCAGGTTTTTAGAAGACGATCGGAAGAATTTGGGAGAATCAGCAAATGCCATCTCCTGGGCAGTTTCAAAACTGTATCCCTGGAGATTGGCTGATATCCTTGAGGAAATGTTCAAGCTGTTAGAAAATCAGCATGTGAAAATTTCAAGAATTGACAGGGAGGTGGATAGTATTGCTGATGCCCTTGGCAAAGCAGGAACCAGTGTTGGGTGGTTGTTGGTTATAGATAGGAGATAGTTCTCCTTGTATTATACTTTCCTGTTTTTTCCTTGTACTTTATTTTCTCTCTCTAATCAAATTTACCCTTCCAAAAAAAAGAAAAAAAAAAGAAAAGTGGGGATTGGGGGACCTACTTGCTGTTTTGCCGGTTCCGAATATTTGGTTGTTCGACTTAGTCCAAATCAGTCATTGTGCATTCTCTCCTATTCTTGCCCATCAGTGCAGATCAACAATACTCATTTGTATTAGCAGCATGTTTCCACTATGATCCCATCAACTCACATCAGTCCATTCCCATCCTTTCTTATTCATCTAAATTATATTAGTGGGCCACAACTTTCCCCTTTCTATCCTCATCAATCTGCCCACATCCCCTTCCATTTCTTGCAGTGGGAAATATTGCACACCATAAGTGACTGAGGGCCAACTAGATGTAATAATGATGGAAGCGATGAGGCAGTTACAATTCCAAAATGATCAGCTTCAACCCCTTATTGATTGGTTGGTTGTGCCCAGGGATTTCCAATACAGAATCAGATATCCTGTTGGGTTGGGAGCCAGCCATGCGACGAATTAAGGTTTATATGCCACTACTGAAGAGTTGGAGATTCTCGAACAGAAGGAACAAAATTTATTAGATAAAGTTTCTGAAGAAGATATCAAAAAAGAAGAAGATAAAAGAATGTCAAAGACGAGGAATTGACAGATAAACCTACCAATGGATTGATGGATTCATTTGATAGATGAATATGCGGATAAATTGATGGATGGGTCATAGGACAGATGGATTGATTGATGGTTGGACCGACAAATATTGAGAAGGTGCATGTTGAAGCAAATATGGACATATTGATCGATGCAAACATAGATTTGAGCAGTTCAAGGTTCGGTAAAGACATTGAAGATCAAGGGGTGGTTTTTTCTGGACAAAGGTGCAAGAAAGGACGTTGCAATACACAGTGGAATCCAAAGTGCATGTACTACAATCCTAGAGAGTATAAACAGCTAGGAAGGAGGGGCGAGAGCACAATTCCAAAGCGGTGATTCTATGAGGGGGGCTGGCTCAATACCTAGTCAGAAGGATTGTGCAACTACGTATAGTCATCAATTGAATGGTGAGCCCTATGATCTGTACAATCATTAAAAGGGTCCTGAAATATGTGATCTATGACCAGATGATGCAATTTTGTTTGTTCAGATTAGTAGATCCATGGGGTGGTTCGATTGATCTGTGGGCCCCACATGGCCAACAGGCTGGATGATTTCTTTAGTAGCAGAAAGTTTTCAGTGTTTTTTCTCTCTGAACAAATTATTTAGAATTAGGAGTTCTATAATAGCACAACAACGTCTCTCAAATAACCTCTTGAGAGGAGGATTTGTTAAACAACAGTCTATGGAATATATATGAAACATGTGAATGCTTCGTTTATGAATGATAAATAAATAATAATAATTTCTTGCTGTTCCATTAACTGGACATAAGATTCTTCAATATTGGTGGTGATTCTGCCTAAAACTCTGCTTGGGAGAGTAATCTTTATACTGCCTATATTTTCATGTGAATCTGTTGGTAACATTGTGATTTTCCTTTGTGACAAACATGCGGAATCACTGATAATTGGATGGTGGTATGCTTTATCAGTTTCTGAATTTTATTGTTCTAGTTTCTATTGGTATCAAATCCACAGGTTTTTTTTTTTTTCCTCCCTGAATCTATTGATTAGAGCTGCCACCTACTGTTGGATATTAGTGCCGGAATTTTTTTTATTTCCACAAGATGTTTTCCTGGAATTTCTTTTTCTATCTACTGTGCTGCTTCAACAATGCCTGAAATTTGTGGTATCTATGTTTTGAATCTAAATCATCTGACATGATACACTTCAATAGTGATTCAACATGTTTCTCTAACGGAACTTGGATGCATATGAATATATATAGTTCCTCTTTTGCTGGAATATCAGTATCATGGTATTAAATTTTGCTTGTCTTTTCTATGAGCCAGGTTCTGGCCACAATATGTGAGGAGCTTCCTCATCAAGGAATTCTGCTAATATATCTATCAGCAGCAGGTTGAACATTTTTTTCTGTCGAACTCCTGCCTTCTTTTGTTCCTATGTTAGGGATTGTGAGGTCCACAGTTATATATCAATGAAAACTTTGCAGGAAAGGGTGGACAGATTTTGCCATTTCCAACAGGCCGAGGAACTACTGCAAACACTACTGAAAACATTGTGGAGAACTTCCAATCCCTTGATGTGGCCACTGACACACAATCCACGTCTCCAGTGAGCTCTGATAGCTCGACCAGTTCTTTGGTTCAAAACAAGGGAAAAAGTAGTTGTGGGGATGGTTTGTGGTTGGGTTCTCGTGGAAATGGAGGTATTTTCTATCTTTGATGAAATCGTCTGAGGAATTATGTGGTGTTTATCATTTATGTTGCTCTACCTGAGTTAGGGTCTGCTTTTAGCAGTATCTGTTTCAGTCTTTAGATGCTTCATCTGATCATTGTTGTGGCTATTTTTATTAGTACTGCTGCGTTCTTCTTGTTACTGTGATTATAATCATTCATGCAAATAATACTTTGCTAAATTCATTTGTTGATTAACTTTCCATCTTTAAACCAGAATACAGTTTTGACATCATGGTCTCTGTTTTCAGGACTAGACTGCCTTTACCCTTGTGACTTGATTCCATTCACAAGAAGGCCTCTTTTTCTGATTATCGATAGCGATAGCAGTCATGAATTCAAGGCAGGTTTGTCAACTCTATTTTATTTTTTTCAGCATGTCAACTTAATTTCTTATGCCTGAGCTCTTCTGATTCCTAAAATTAGTGCTTTCCTGAAAGGTAAATGAATACAAATGATCAAGTATTAATGATGATGTAGCTATATTTACGTACTAAATCAATCATTCTTTGGATATACCAAGTTGACGAATGAGGCATGGTGGAATCAGGGAAGCACATGCTCTGGAAGTTGATTGTGTTCTCAGTGCTGGTAGATTCATGATCCAGGTTTTAGTCCTTTGGGAAACAAATTGTCAAAAAATGAGTCTTCTTCTCCTGGATATTAGTGGTTTCCAGAAATGTAAATGACTAAGTAAAAATATGAAGATGTGGCTTTATATATTTATATGTTCCAAATGCAAGCATTCTTGGGTTATAGTTATACCAAATTGAAGAATGATTATGAGGCATGGTGGACTCAGGAACTGCATGCTCCAGAAGAGTATTTCAAAGTGCTGATCGTTTCCTCAGCACTGGTAGATTCGTGACCTATACTTTATTCCTTCAGGAAACAAATGACCAAAGAATGTGTCTTCTGCTCCTGGATGTTAGTGTTTCAATGACGTGCAGCTCCATGGCCTGCTAGTGTTAGCTGTAGATGTTTCTTCTATGCAGAAAACATTTCTTACATTCTGAGCTCTTTAATAGTGTTGTTTATCTTCTGCTTGTATTTTCTCTTGGGGAGCATCTGACAGTGTTGTAAACAAAAACTGCTGTTTATTGAAATTTATTTAAAGCCATTGTTTAAGATGATGACTTGGTAAGTAGTGGATATATTTCTGGGCTCTCGTGGAGTGTCTGACTGGGTTGCAAACAAAGGAAGCAATCTTTAAGTTCTTAATTCAAACTTAGTTTGAAGCAATCTTTAAGTTGATGTGTTTCAACACTGAGGTTTCGAGTTCAAACCTGCTCACCTGTCAAAACAATAAAATAAAATAAGAAAAAAGAAAAGAAAAAAGGAAATAAGAAAGAATAAAAGCTGACAACTGTTTGAATAGAGAATGTCTGAGAACCATTTAATGCAGCAGCTAAATCAGCATTTAGATCTCTCTCTCTCTCTCTCTCTCTCTCTCTCTCTCTCTCTTAATAGTCTAGGTTGCTACTTCTATGAGTTCAAACTTTAACATGGCAATAGCACACATTTTGTATTTTCCTCGAACAACATTGGCAGTTATTTCATTATTTAGAACATGGATTTCATCTTGTTGGCATGAAAACATACTGTTCTGATGGTATACACTCTGATTTAACCTATGAAAGCTCATCGTAGAATATGGTTTCTTAGGTCCACTGCAAAGCTCCCTCTGTAAGTTATTATTAAAAATACAAAAGAGATGATGCTTGGAATCTTGTTCAGGCTTTGCAAGGGGCAGAGAAGGGTGAGACAGCTGTGATGCTCCTATCTCCATGCTCTCCATCTCCGCCTGCTACCACTGCTGTAGATTTTTCTCGTCACCAAAATGGAAGCCAATTCACCATGTTCCTCACAGCTCCATTGCAGGCTTTCTGCCACTTGATTGGTTATTCTGGCTCCAATATCCAAATGGTCAGTTTAATTAGAATTTGCAGAGCCTTATATCAAATTAATTTTCCCTTTCTTTTCAGAGTTTGTTTTATTCTTCTGGTGAATTGTTTGGGCAAATGTTTCAGGATGTATATAACAGTGCTGAGAAGTTGCTCTCATCATTATTAAATGAGTGGGGATTGATTTTGGCAACTTCAGATTTCCTGGACCCAGTCTGGGCTGAAATCTTATCTGATCCATTCCTAAGGCGGCTTCTTCTCAGGTGATATTCAAAGACTTCTCTGTTTTCTTTGAATTTATGGATGTAGCATCTCTCGTTGAATATGCTATGAAGTATCATCAACACTGAAAGCCTTGTCCCGTGAACCCTGAGAAAACCATCTTTGATTCAACACTTTCTTGCCCCAACATTGGTCAAACTTGGTTTTCGCTGATTGCCCGATCTCTATATACAATGTTTAATGAACTTACATGTACTAAACACTAAGGGTCTGTTCGGTGGATGCCAAACTTGGTCAAACGTGGTTTTCGCTGATGGCCCGATCTCTATATACAATGTTTAATGAACTTACATGTACTAAACACTAAGGGCCTGTTCGGTGGATACCAAAAAATGAGTTCATCTCATTTTAGCTAATCATGGATATATGTATTAGAGATAATGGTTGTTGGTTATCAAGATCATCATTAATCGTCACCAAAAAGAAAGTCTATAATACATAATTGCAACTAACTAAAATGAGATGAACTCATTTTTAGGCATTTAAATGAGCTGTAAACAAGTATCTGAAATAAGTAATTTTTATTACCAGCCATTAAATTCACATGTTTGTCCGTGCATGTGCAGGCATCATTATTTCCAAAATTATGGGGGAAATTATATGAAACTGTTAATGAATCGGTAAAATGAATAAAAACCAACCTCAATATAGTTGGCAGATGATCAATTACCTTGTCCCAGATGTGTACAAATGTCATACAGAATATGTGGGGTATAAAACATGGTATTGTAACTATAGTTTTGCTGGTGGGAAAAAAAAATCATAGGTAATTTTTTATGACATTGCATGTGTGGCTTTGAACAATGTTGTGTGATGTATGCATGTCCTATATGATTAGAGAATGTTATAGATTCATCATCTTCGAGCGCCAAGAACAAATGCACCACATCTGTGAACATGCGTGTTTGTGGTGACTAGGTCATTCATGGGACGGGCCCCATGGTGCATGTGTGTACTAAATGAGGCCATCCACTCAGCAGGGTAACGAACATATGCATGTCAAATGTATGACTGGTGGTTGTTATTCTTCTGTTTCTCCATTTCTTCATTCACGCCTAGCCCATCTGATAAATGGGTTGACTGGAATTTTGTGCTACGCCATGGGTCCACCCTATGAATGTCCCAGTCTCCCAAATACCACACACATGAGCCACATTGGCATGCTTGGTGGGTAGTTGTTTGGTGCTTGAAGATGGGCGCCTTGAATTAGCGTTCTTCTATTTGCAATGTCAATTCATGTTGGGCATATAAATTATAAAATCCTTCTTGACATGTGTTGAGAGTCTTGAGACCTTATATCCTGGAGTTCATATTGCTTCAGATACATCCTGTGTCCATCTGGCCTGCATTTTTGTTTGTTGTGTGGGCAACATGGTAAAAGAAATCCATTAAACAACATAAGTCTTGGTCAAATCAACTTGGTTGCCCAGATATTGAGTAATGACTCTAGACTATGATTTTATTGAAAGGTTAATATTAAGAAGGGATTTTTACCACAAACTTTCGAGTTTACCAAATAGTGCTTCCTCGATCCAAATTTACAAGGTAGTGATTCCTATGGAATGAAATTACTAAATTATGTCAAACAACCACATGCTCTAAAAGCTCGAGCTGTTAGAGGATGGCGTATCAATGTATAACAAGGGACTTTGACAATCCAACACTCCCCCACACGTGCGGGGTGGAACTCTGCACGGGAAGATATCGGATGAGGGTGGAGGAACGACTCACACAATAAACAGGCTAAGTGGAACACTCACACCATAAACAGGCCGGGCTTGCCCTCATGGGAGAATACATTAATGGAGGCATACTTTCTGCTCCTAGGATTTGAACACTTGACCTTCCGCTCTGATACCATGTCATTCTAGAGTAATCATTCACAAAAATGGCAAAATATTTGAAGTCAAATAAACTAGAAATAAGAACAGGTCCCTAAACATCTGAATGTATCAAATAAAATGGTTTATCACTAAACTTTATCTTCCATGGGAAAGAAAAGACACTCTGTGATGCTTGCTTAACTCATAAGCTTCGCATTCTAACTTAGACACATAGGACAAATGGGAAAAGACTTTAAATTACCTAAGGATGTGTGTCCAAGCCTGGAATG
This sequence comes from Magnolia kwangsiensis, assembly GCA_037074715.1. Lineage (NCBI taxonomy): Eukaryota > Viridiplantae > Streptophyta > Magnoliopsida > Magnoliales > Magnoliaceae > Magnolia > Magnolia kwangsiensis. Next base: position 6,460,174 of record CM073589.1, on the reverse strand, counting down.
CCATTGATGTGGACAGATGTTAGCTTGCAATGTAGCTCCAGCTTCAGTAATTTCACTCTTGAGATAGTAGAGTCCATTAGATTCATGCTCTTCACCAATCATCCTCTTCGTCTTTAGACCCTGAAACTCACAATAAGAGGGAAAAAAATGATAGAGCAATTCAGGGATTTGGTTAGTTTACTTACATATAATAGGCTTAATGGGAACTTTGGAATATACAAAACCGATGACAATGAAAGATCTGATGGAGGACATACAGTCCCCTGACTAGATACACTAGTTGAAGTGCCCTCGGCCAAGGTGATAGATGCGATGGATGAAGACTGGATTGACTTGGACAATCAATTATTCTTATCAGTCATATGATCAAAAGCACCAGAATCAATAATCCATAGATTACACTTAGAAAATGTAAGACAAGATGTACCTGTTTGAGTAAGGGTAGTAGCGGAGGAAGATGCTTGAGTGGAATGATTTTTCAGAAGCTTGGCATATTCTTCCTTGGACATAGTGACTACGTCACATGAAGTACTTGGCTCAACAGGAGTGACAAGATTGGATACATAACCTTTTTAATTATTTTCTAGAGAGTTGACTTAATTAGCTCAGGCAGGCTTCCCATGTAAATCCCAACATGAATCAATATTATGATTGTTGAGGCCACAATGGGTGCAATGACGATTACCACGACCACGACCGCTAATGCCACTGCAGCCACGACTACCCTCAAATCTACCGCCTCGACCACGACAATCTCAACTTCCCCCATCACCTCTGCCCTTGCAAAGATAAAAGTTGAACGATCTAATGAAGTGAAACTCTGAGTAGACATGCCAGTTGTCCTCTAAACTCTAGCGAACGCTCTTGTAACCGAGGGAATTCATTACCTCCAAGAATCTGGGACTTAACAAGCTCGAACTTAGGTTGAAGGCCAGGGAGAAATTTAGCAACACAGAATTCCTCCCTTTGCCTAAGCATAACCTCAAAATTTGTTGACAATGGCTGATATACATTCAACTCTTCTCACATATCACTTAGGGTAGAATAATATTCTCCCACACTTTTATCTCCTTGTTAGAACCTGAAATGCAAATATATTCTGTAGGAATTCATAAATACGGATTACGTTTTTCTCATCAGAATACATCTCCTTCAAGGTATCCTAGACATCTTTGGTGGTCTTGAGGAGGATTACATTGGCACTGATATGTGGTTCCATACTATTCCACAATAATGTTCTAATTTGGGCATCCTATTGCAGTAATATTAGGTTTGAGGAATGTCAAATATTTAACTTCTCGTTCCAGTTAGAAAAATTTCTACAGATGTGACTCATTGTAGATAGTTCGTGCCATTCAATTTCGTTGATGTTATTTGAAGAGGCACAAAATCCGATGAGGATAAAATATTGCTCTTGGGATCATTTTTGGAATCCATATGAATAATAGCAATAATTTTTCTTGAACACGAATCCTCTAACAAACTGACATACTAAGTCAATACCTAATTCTGAGCTTCAACTTGTCTCGATCAGCACAATAAGGAGTGGCTTCATGAACTTCTGAATTTTGACCCTTCAAATTTAGTTTCATGCTTCAAAACATAGAATGTAGATTGTATACTGGATGGATGATGGCCCACTTTGTCCCGTCACATGGTATAATGCAAAAGTGGGCCTTACACCTTCGATAAACACGGTTTCACCACCCATCATGTGTGGGTACAACAACGGAAGATATTAGGTTAGATCAACCCCAAGCACATTAGGGTTTCCCATTAGAGAGAATGAAAAGAAGATAAATAAAAAAGCAAGTAAGATAAAGAAGAGAAATCAAGAAGCAAAAACGGATCAACTTTTGGAGTTGACTACTTTGAAATATTTTCCCTAATGGCCAAGCTTCATTCAATTCGTGTGGTGATCTCTATTGTTGGAAATTTGGATTGGCCTCTATATCAACTAGATGTAAAAAGCACGTTTCTTCATAGTGATTTACTTGACGAAGTGTATATGGAGCAATCACCTGGCTTTGTTGCTTAGGGGGAGTCCGATAAAGTTTATTGGCTAAGAAAATCGATTTATGGGTTAAATCAGTCTCCACGCGACTGCTTTGACAAAATTAGTAAAGTGATAATGCAGTTTGGGATGAAACACAGTCATGCTGATCACTTGGTCTTTGTTAGGCAGAGTGAGACTGGCACTCTGGTTGTTTATGTGGACAACATCATTATTGGAAATGATGGTAAATGAATATCTGAGTTGAAGTTCTTGCAGTAACACTTTTGTACAAAAGGATTTATGATATCTTCGATACTTTATGGGTATATTGAGGTAGCTTGATCAAAGTTGTGAATTAATTTGTTGCAAAGGGAATATGTTATGGACTTGTTAGAAGAGACATGTTTACTGGGGGCTAGGCCGGTTACAACTCCCATGGACGCAAACTCTAAGTTAAGTACGGGTGAATGAGACTTGTTTGATGATCCAGGCAGATATTGCCGGTTGGTTGGTAAATTGATCTATTTAACTATTACACGACTGAATGTTACTTATCCAGTCGGTGTAGTTAGTTTATGCAAGCCTCTCGTGTATCTCATATGGCATGGCAAGTTTTGGTCCAGATACTTAAATATTTAAAGGGCACCCTAGGTCATGTAATTCTCTACAAGTGAAATGGACATCGTAGAGTAGAAGGATTCTCTGGTGCAGACTGGGCTGAATCGCCTTTAGAGGTGGATGGACTGTCCACCCAGTGCTGTTACCAACTTCTACTAAGGCTGGATGTAATAGGAGCAAGAGACTTGGTGGCAATGACCAAAATGAAATATTATTTGATCGTGGAAATGCTAGGTCAGGTGCACCTATCAGAATCGGAACAGACCAATTATTGTACCTTTGTAGTAGGTAATCTTGTTGATTGGAGAAGCAAGAAGCAACAAGTTGTTGCCCATTCTAGTGCAGAAGCAAAGTATAGAGCCATGGCTCATATTACGTGTGAACTTGCGTGGCTGAAGACATTAATGTGTGAGTTATGTTTTGTGGTTGATACTCCAATAAATCTATATTGTGATAATCAAGCTACATCACATCGCCAATAATCCAGTTTATCATAAGATGACCAAGCATATTGAAGTGGATTGCCACTTCATCAGAGAGGCGGTCTCAAATAAGGAAATATCCACACTGTTCATCAAATCTGAAGATTAAGTTGCTGACATTTTCACAAAAGCTTTAAGTCGAGCTCATCTAGATGGGTTTTTTGACAAGTTGGACATTTATCGTATATATGCTCTGGCTTGAGGGGGGGTGTTAGAATGGTCACACGTGTGGACACATGTGACGTGTCCACACGTGACATGGTCACACGTGGTCATTCTGTTGGGGTTCAGTCCTTGTGCATTTGGGTTGAGTGTAAATGGGTCTTTGAATCTTATTAGTGTGTTTCTTTATGTTTCTTTCTATAAGGGTCTTGTAATTTCAACTCCTAAGTGAAAGTTCTAGTAATAAAACATAAGAGGGTGGACGTGTGGAGCTTCTTATGCGCTCTCTCTCTCTCTCTCTCTCTCTCTCTCTCTCTCTCTCTCTCCTCCCATTCTTTCTTTCTTCTAGATCAACAACATGGTATCAAACCTTTTTCCACCATTTTTTTTTTCTTTAAAAAGTGATACAGTCAAGAATTGTGGGGTCCATGTGGTATGTGTATGACGTCCACCCCGTCCAACTTCTTGACCCCATCATGATGATCACCAAAACTAAAAAACAGGGCAATCGAATCATCAGATGGGCTACATGTGAATTTGGATGTTTTTGGTGTTGCATATTATTTTCTATGAAGTGGTCCACTTCTAGTTGAATCTTGCAGAATTTTCATTCGTCTGATCTTCATGATAGGATTTATCTGTTGGACAGGTTGGATGCAATACAGCTACAACGTAGGCCCCACAATTCTCGACATATCACTTGAAAAAAATAAAAACTTATGAGGGCAATTTTGTAATTTCATCCCAATAGGGCACTCCACCGTGTTTTTTAATTCTCGGAGGCATTATTTAGTGAAATTCAAATCCTTGAGGAATTTTGTGGTAAAAATTCCTTTTAACAATATTGAAAGTATTTCCTTGATTCAATCAAGGCAACCTTCAAGATCAGAAAATCCACTTTTGTAGCTCCAGTCGCAGTTTTCTGAACATAGGCTGAAACTTTTTCTGTGATTGATGAAAAGATACATGTTTACTTCAACAGCTCATGAGATTTTGTTTATTTTTCTCTTTTTCAATAGAAAACTTTTATTTTGAAATTGAATATTTCTCTTTGCCAGAAATACCAGTTAACTATCAGTATTTCTCAGTACTTTTTTGGTGATCAATGGATAAGAGATATAGGTTGCTCTACACATTGTGTGCTAACATCTTTTCAACTTTACAGATTCATATTTTGCCGGGCCGTCCTTGCACTTTATGAACGGACATTCAACAAGAAGGAATATCATCCTGAGTGCCTCCCTCATCTTCCAGAATCCATCCTCCCCGCAAGTGCTGCCTGTCAATCTGCAATCCTACGTTTAGCCAACATCTTTGGTGCAGCCAGCCATTTCATCTATTCAGATGTCATCACACCGCCCGAAAATGAAACATGTTCTGAGGAGCCAGCAATAATTAAAGCTTCAGACATCCACGAAGAGCATTTTGCAGCAGAGAACGGACACTAACAAGTCAAGAGGAGGCAAAAAGCAATAATTGCATCTGGTAGCAGTTGATTGGCATGTAGATTTCCCCTGTAGAGGTAATATGTTTTCTTTGGTTTGTAAATCTCTTTTCTTTCTATTGATCCAACGCATCCTTGTTTTGAGAAAGGTCGTATTCTTAGTGTTTCCATCAATTTTTCTTTTCAGAAAAACTTGGATACTCTTGCCTCAGTGTGATGGACGATACACAGTAATAGGCTGACATTCTGTGTGAGGAGCAATAGGCTAAATATTTGCAAGGGGATGGTTACAAGGGAAGCAATTGTTTGGCGTGGAACCCTTGATCCTGCCTACTAAAAGTTAGGATTTTTCTGAGCCTGGGCCCACTCATGGGGCCATATTTTTTTCGGTGAGGAAGTTGTGTTTGTCAATAAAAGTTTGGGACATGACCCAGCCATATGCTGGTTCACTAGATCATCTCAACTAAAAATACACATTAAAACGTGCACAATGACCTACAATCTTGGGGTGCATGTGCAAAATGCTCGCCACCAGGACCGTTTCTTCCTCCCTTAAAGTATACAATTTTGTATCATCATGATTTTTGAACTATGACGCATTGTGGGGCCCATGTGCTGAACTTCATTCTTGATCTTGCACAAACTTTCTAACATCACCATGTGTTGGACCTCTTCCCAGACAGCAGATAGTCAAAAAGTGTACACATGCCATTTAATAACTTAAATTAAACCATCAAAATTGCTTGATTCAACTGCACATAGTTTATTAAACCCAACATCGGAGTGGTTGAAAGATTCTAACCACCGATGCATTGGTAACATGTTTGCTGAATTTGGACATTTTTATATGTTTTCATTCAACGTTCTTAAGAAATGTCCACCAAGCTCCTAGCTAGTTAGTCAAAACTAGTGCAATGTTCGGTTTATGAGCCATCTAAATCAGGGATCAGAATTTTGGGTATTCAATATTGTTTACCTTCTGGCATGTTTACAATTTTATAATGCCTGTGTATCAACCGGTGTATTTTGCCAGAGCATCAAAGTTTTCATCAACTCCAAGAGCTCTCTCCCCACTGAATCCTTCTCTTGCTCAGATTCAAACTGTCACTTACTACTCTGGCGGTTTGTGATGGATGATATGTATTTTTGCAGCAATTAGTTTCTCCAAAAGCTGATTATTGCAGTATTAAAGGTGCTGGAAAAGGTTTTAACAAAAGAAAAGAGCATTTAGGTAATGTACCACATACCTGGCAGTGTGATATTTGCAATTAGTTTTTCCAAAGGCTAATTATTGCATTATTAAAGCAGCTGGAAAAAGGTTTTTAACATAGGAATTGCATTATTAAAGCAGCTGGAAAAAGGTTTTAAACATAGGAAAGAGCATTTAGGTAATCTACTTAGGTAACGGCCAGTGTACTCATCTTGTAGCTGCTAGGGACCTAACCTGTGTTCGGGTTGGGTTGTCAAGGTCCTCAGGTCGGAAAATGCCAACTTGATTGGTCAGGTTGGATCAGGAATGATCACATGTATTTGGGTCCGGTTGGATTGAGCATAGAGAACTATAGGGTTGGGCACTTAGAGGTTGGAATTCAGGTCGAGTTGGGGGTTGGGCATGAGTTAACCCTCAACCTGACCCAATCCACTCGAATTGTGCCGCTGGTAGCGCCTGTTCCTTTAGCCCAAAGCTCTGTCGGGCCCACTGCAATGCAATGTCGAGTGACACGCGCTCCATTCATCAGCGTTTTTAGTTCATGTTGTAATATTGGAATGTCAGCCCGTTCATCAGATTTTCCAGCTCATGTTAGCATGTCACCTTAAAAATGGAGAACTAAAACTCAAGTGGGCTACACCTCGCAGCAGTGGAGAACCTGGGACTGTGGAGATGGAAACACCCACCTTTGAAACCTTCCTAGCCTACCGTGATGTTTCTTTGCCATCCGGCCCTTTAATACGTGATTCCCATTAGGACGGTGGGAGAATACAAATATTATCATGATCCAAAGCTTCTCTTGGGTTCCAAGAAGGTTTCAATCTCAGCGTTCAATGTCCGTTGAAGTATATACAATGTTCAAATGGACCACACTATGGGAAAAAGTTTAATTGCACGTCTATTGTTGAAAAATTCTTGAGGGCCACAGAAGTTTTGGATCAAGCTTATATTTTTATTTTCCCTTCATCTATGTCTGTTTGATATCATGAAAAAGTTGAATGACAAATAAACATCACTGTAGGGCCTATAAAGGTTTCAATGGTGAAAATCATTATTCCTACTATTTCCTGTGGTATGATCCACATTATCTTTGGATATGCTTAAATTTTGGGCTCAACCTCTTAAATTATATAGAAAAATGGATGGACGGTGCGGATAGACTACATACATTCAAGGTGGACCCAACTGGGTTTACTCAGTACGATCAGAGCCTATTGGGTAACTCAGTACGCAATCCTATTTCTAAGGCAACTCGCGTTCGGTGCTTTCCTCTTTTGCAACGAGAGAAAAAAAAACAGAAACTGAATTGCATAATGGTTACTCATAGGCTCTTATGGTACTGAGTAAACTCTGTTGGACCTACAGTGAATGCATGTGGTTCATCCAGGCCATCCATCCGTTTTTAAGGATCATTGTAGAGGTTGAGATCAAAATTGAAGTACATCCACACCTCAAATGGACCATACCACATGAAATAGTAGAAATACTGATTTCCACTGTTGAAACCTTTCTAAGGTACGCAGTGATGTTTATTTTTCATCCAGTCTGTTCATAAGATCAAACAGACATGGATGAAGGTAAAAAAACAAATATCAGCTTGATCTAAAACTTCTGTGGTCCCCAAGAACTTTTCACCGGTAAAAATTCAATTCACACTGTTTACGTTGGTGTGGTCCAATTGATTTTTTTATAGGCTTCGTTTTTTGGTTGAAGCCCTAAAATTATCTGGTAAAATGGATGAACGGGTTGGGTAAAATGTATGAATGAAGGTGGGCCCCAGTCTGATGAAAAAAACCTTCGATGCTCGGTGGTACGTGAATTTCCTGCGAAAGCCTTTCGCAAGAAGTTCCTGCACAAGGATACCGGGTGGGGCCCACTTCGATGTATATGAGAAATTCACCCGGAATTGATCTGCGTCCCTCAACGCCGCGCAGGTACGTGGTGTAAGGACAGTGGGGCCTCCGGATGTCCATCCATTTTTATTAGGACGTGAGCTGAAGATTGAAGTTTGAAGCATATCCAATGCTAAAGTGGACCACGCCAAGAGGAAACGTTTTGGGTCAAACCGATATCTGTGTTTTTCTTTCGACAAATAAATATCACTGTAGGTTCTAGAAAGGTTTCAGGGGTCGATGTCATTATTGCCTTTGGTGTGGTTCACTTGAGCTTTGGTTATGCTTTAATTTTGGGCTGATGCCAAAATGAGCTATCTAAGCGGATGGACGGACGGTGTGGTCAAAGCACATACATCATGTTGGGCCCCACATAATCGTTGCACAACGTAGCTACGTAGTGTCGGTTTCACCATGCAATCCGCACGGGTGCGGGAGGCACTGACAAAGTGTGCACGTGGCATGTAATCTTGTCGTACAGTTGTTTCTCAAGTTAAAACGGCTCTTCAACCGGAAACTATATTAATTTTGCTACTGTAACCTGCTGATAGGTGGATATTTAATAAATGTAAGGTCAAGAGAAAATCAGCCAACGGTCTAGTTTCAGGAAAAATAATGCTCATTAATCATAGAAACGGATCCCTAAATCAATTTTAATTTTGGAAGATGATCAATCTAATATACTCCCTAGCATTTAAATGGTTTGAATGAGCTAGTTCGTGCCACGTGTTCAATCATAGAATAGAGTATCAAGTAACTCCGCTTCCCGAGTTCCAACCGCTCCTCAGGGCCCTCTCCCCGTCTCCCGCCCTTTACAAACCGCTTGTTCTCTGCACGTGCTGCTGTTGCTCGTTCCGATTAAGAATACGCCTAGGCAGCTATTGGGGTCACCTTCTTTTAAGTTGGGGAAATTGCTCAACGTGCATGAAATCCACTCCGTCCATCACGTACACCGCCCCTTGTTTTGCCCTGATGAAAGAAAAAAAAATAAAAAATCACGCGTATTCAACACTGAGGTGGTCCGACGCATAAAATCATTTCTTCTTTAGATGATCCATTTGGTATGTCCCACTTGAATTTTGGAACTGCACGGTTTTTGGGCAAGCCTTTCATTCTGATGAGGTCCATAAGGTGAATAGATTGGATGTATATAAACACCACGGTAGTCCCTGTCCAAATCTAATGGTGGGCATCCCATTGGCCTTCTTAATTTTGGATCATCATGATTTTTGAATTCTAGTGTGAAAATGAGGCGTCCTATCTGATAGACGGGGTAGATCTCACGAAAGTTAGACCCAAGTGGCGCTCAATTACCGAAAGTAACCCTAGGTTCCTAAATTTCCGAGGGTCCTAAATGTAGTAAAAATCCTAAATTTCCGAGGATCCTAAATGCGGTAAAAATGGGTTGAAGAATAGTATGATCGCAAGGGTTATGATTTTAGTACACGAATGGGTCCAACAAATTAGAAGGTTTTTAAGTAGGAGACTTGTAAATTTCAAAGTGCCTGCGTATCAACCATAATTAGAATACGCAACCACGTCTCAATGATAAATATAAGTAAAATATAAAGGGAAACGGGAAAAGGCGCGTAAGAGGGGTTTTTCCTCCTTCCCTCCACCTCTTCCTTTAAAAGCCCGAGAAAGCGATCTTCTTTCTCAGAAGATGTTGATAAACTCCCTTCTCTTTTTTCCGAAACAGAAATCCTAACAGCTTATAACCCTCACTATCAATGGTCTTCATAGAAGCCCTAGACAATTCATTTTTGAAATCCTTTCAACGTTATATATATATATATATATATATATATATATATATATATATATATATATATATATATATATATATTATTTTTTTAATATATATATTTTGGAATTTATGAGCAGGCAGCAGGTCTCGCGAACATAGGCAATACGTGCTTTCTCAACGCGGTTCTCCAGTGCTTTACGCATACAGTCCAGCTCGTGCAGAGCATTCGGTCTTTTGATCACGAGTTCCCGTGTCAGGGTAAGTTCCCAATTCTTCTTTTAAAATCGTTGATTTAGGTTTTAGGGTTAGGGTTTCCGTCATTGAGGAGTAATTTGGTAGGATCCCACCCGCCAGAGTGCGGATGGCTTGTTTAAGGTTGGGAATGAGATTATGAAGACGTGGCCTTCTCTTTATAGAATGTGGAGACTTTCTGCATTTTCTCTTAAGCTTGTCTCTGTGATACATCCGATCAAAGGGGATAGGATCTTACAGCTTGGGAGATTTCTGAGTCATCCCTCTTTATTGGATGGGACCATTGGAAGAAAGGTTTGGATCACCAAACCATGCATACACGAGTATGCCTGGCAATGGTTGGGACTGCGCCTAAACTTTGAATTGGTCACGTCGGGCCTTCAGGCCAGCCTTGTTCCAATTCTCATTTTTGCCGGCCCCAGGCCTGGCCCATTGCCAGCCTTATCCACAAGTCCAAAATTCTGCCCATCAACTAACATCCCTAGTGCCAATAGTTTTGGACACTTTTACCCATGCAATTAGTCTTCACAGCATTGGTTAAGAGGGTAAATTCGTCATAAAAATGTAGTTGCTTGGCAAGGAACCATTGAAATTTTGGCACAAAGGATGGCATAATTGCACTCGCTTCCTTTCACTTCTTTAATATGTGTAGCCCACATCGACCTCTCTTCTCTTTGTGAAGCCCACCCACAACATCTAATTAGGAAGATTGCATGACAAATGCACTGTAGGGTACTTCTCCTCTCTTCATACGTATGTTGTGTCGACTCAGGTTAGGACATTGGCTTGAAAATTAGGTGGATCGGGGACTTGAGTGTGCCACATCACTGGAAACAGAAAAGATAAGTCGGCCACCCCCTCCCCACCAATGCAGGTCCACAACTCACCCTAGGAGCCAAGCATGTGCTGATTTTGTACTGTTTATTTATAAAGTTTGGGGTTAAATATCAAGAGGTACAATTTACTATTTGTGGGAGATATGGGAGGATGTGATGGATAATATGAGGCTAATTTAAATTTGTGATTGAGGATTTTGAGGATTATTTTGTAAATTTGATTTTTCTACTATCGAGCTTTTATCATCTTAGATAGATTGGATTGATCTGAAATTAATCTCGTAATTAGGGAGATTCTCATTAAAGATTCATTTAGGGTAATATAAAAAGGGGTGGAGTAGGAGGTAAGCATTCCAAAATTTTCCAGTCTGAGTTTTTCCTTCAGTATTTTAAGATGTTTGATATCAATAGAGTATTTCTCCCTCAAATATTCTTGTGGGTGTACTCGTCTATTTATTTGCAATTTGAGTTTTGAGGTCCCATTGACTTGGTAATCGGCCCTCCGTGTGTAGCATGCACCTCAGTGTAGCTCTCACCTTTCTCTCCGTCTCTCTCTCCTCCAAATCTTACTTCCATTTCTCTCTCTTTCTATCCCCTCCTCACACGACGTGCTTTGAACATGCCATACCCTTAGAACCTATAATTCCGTTGGTATGCACAGTATCCTGAGGTTCTTAGCTTGTACAAGTGTACCTGTGGCTCAAAATTTGACTCTTGATCAGACACTTAACTGTCTATTTTTAGGGCAACAATAGATGGCTTGGATCGTCCGATTGTGTAGATTTTTTATGATCATCAACCATGGGGCTGACTAGATCAACTGTCTGGATCACAAAACCACAGTCACCCTCACTAGTTAAAAATTAAGGGCCAGAGGGCATGGCAGATATCCTTGGGTCAAAATCATATAATTCCTTTTTGTTGCTTGAGTTGAGATTCTAACCGTTTATGTGGGGATTGGGGTATATTGCAGGTAATGATGGAGGTTTCTGTGTTCTGTGTGCTTTGCGAGAGCACATTGATCTCTCTTTGGCTTCATCAGGACAAACCATCATTCCCTGGAAACTGGTTGAGAATTTGAACTGTATCCTCCTCATCAAATATATTTCTTTTTTTCCTTCATTTGAGCTTTTGTTTGGTTTGCGTTTTATAATCTAATGGCCGAGTTCAAGAATCTTGCTATTCTTCTTTCATTCTTTTGTATTCTTCTTCTTCTTCTTCCTCTCTCTCTCTCTATTTTTATTTTTTTTTTGCCTCTCATCTAATTGATATGATCTTGATTTTGGTAAGGTACACCTGTATTAATAATTTATCTAAATTCAATCGTGTGATTTTAGAACTTGTCGCAAATTGAATTTCAATCTTATTCTAAAGCTTCAATTAAACTATGTCTGATTATTTTAAAACTGATTTGAAGCCAATTTTGCAGCTGTGATCCAAGAAGCATTCTTATAGCTTGATTTAAACAATCTCTTATGTTTAAGAACATGAAGTGAATTTTGCAGTTTTTCGTTTTACTAGAGTATGTGCTAGTGTTTACGCTCTTTAAATAGTTTGGATTGTATTGATGCTTTAGAGGAAATATGAATTGCTCGATAAAAATAAATTATTTTAGTTTGGCCAATAAACATAAAGTTAGCCATCTTTATGTGGTCCGTTCTCCTTATCTGGTAGGATGCTTCCCCCAAAACATTTCTCAAAGTGGAAAATCCTACCCATACAATGGTGGAAATTTTCTCATTGAATGTGGAATGCTTGCTAAGCAATCTACCTGGAGGGTATGAATTGAATAAAGATTATCAAATGTAGGAAAATTTTGGGTCCATGGTCCATCCACTATGGAAGGTGCCAGAGGAAACTTCTAGATCACTGAAAGGTGGGCCCTGCCTGTACTCTCTGGCAAGAATTAAACAAGCCATTTTGTTTGGTTTGGTATCGTGCAATACCTTGACCATTTTGGTCTTTAGGACTTTAAAGAAATGAGTTGATTCTTGATCTAGTGGTTTCCAGATCTATCATCTTCTTTACAGAGATACTGGCAGGAAGATGCTCATGAATTCTTCCAGTGCATGCTGGACAGGCTCCACAGTTGCTGCGTGGACTTGAAACCACAAGATGAGCCCTCATCTTCGCAGGATGACAGCTTCATAAACCAGATTTTTGGAGGCCGTCTCCGAAGCCAGGTATTAGCTATAATAGATAATCCTTCTTTTGCCTTACACACACACACACACACACACACACACACACACACACACACAAATCAGATACGACCATTATTCAAGGTGTGAGATTGCAAACTAACCATTTATTTTTTCTTTCTAATTTTCTTTTGAATATCAGCTTCGATGTTGCAATTGTGGCCATTGTTCAGACACCTTTGAGCCTCTAATCGATCTGAGCTTGGAGATCGAAGATACTGACTCTGTCTTGACTGCTTTAGAATCATTCACACAGGTAGAAAAAATTGAAGATACAGAGACGATCTTCACCTGTGAAAGCTGTAGAGAGGAAGTATCATTAGAGAAACAGCTTATGCTGGACAAGGTCCCCGAAGTTGTGACACTACACCTCAAACGATTTAAAAGCAATGGTTACTACATTCAGAAGATTTGGGAGTTTGTGGGTTACCCTTTGGAATTGGATTTGCAACCTTTCGTTAGCAGCTCAAATGACGATTACAATGTGAGTTGAAACTTCCGCCTCAACCATTGAATTCACAACTGTCTGTCTGGTTTTCATTTGACTGATTTATTTATTTATTTATTTTTGACGCCTTTCTTAATTTTTTGGATATTAGGGGAAGTCAAAATACGAACTATATGCTGTGCTGGTGCATAGTGGGATTTCATCTTATTCTGGGCATTACTTTTGCTTCATTTGTTCCTCCCCACAATCATGGTACCAGTTGGATGACTCTGAGGTAACACTTTCTAATCAAAATTCCATATTGAGTAATTTGGTTTCTCTCTCTTCCAAAATTTTCATTCAGGGTAGGAATTTAGAGCCAATGAACTCTGCACCAACGGAAAAAAATTGTGCTGACTATAGCGTCCTATTGAATGCAACCAGCAGATGGTAGTGAAAGATCCAATCTATGATGACTGTTTGCTATCAAGAAAATCAAATGTGCTAATGAAGTCGAGGATTTTTTTCTTTTTTTAAAAAAAGCTTATATTAAGGCACATTTAGAATAATCTAGGGAAATGGTGCAGGCGGAATGGCCAAAAGTTGGTTTGGGGTTAATCCAAGATGTTAGCTTAATGTTTTGACTCCCGGCTTTTTTGTGTTGAAGGTGACCAGGGTTAGTGAAGAGGATGTGCTTCATCAGGAGGCCTACATTCTCTTCTACAAAAAGCAAGGATCCCCCTGGTTTTCGAGCTTGATGGAGGCACAACAGATGCTCAACGATTCGGACAGCTTATCTACTTCCCCAGATTCGGGGATAGGTGACTCGGTGGCTCTCGCAGGAATGGTTGATTGCAGTGCATCTCATTGTGAGTTCGATGAGGTCACAGATGCCCCTTCTACACAGCCCTCCAGTTCTTCAAGCCCTCGCATGCTCCCTGAAGAGAATTCTGGTAGGATCCCATCACATGGTATGATCGGTGACTTACTATCATCTTTATCTTAGATGCCTTGATATTGTCTTAATAATGACATGAACATTGACAAGATGCCCCCTAAGTTGATTCTTAGGGCCAGCCAAACAAAATAACATACTCCTAAGACAAACCTGCAGTTTGAAGGACAAGGGATTCTACCTCAGTATCATTTGTAGAGTGAGGAATGCTATTTGCTGCCGAGCATCTGCATGCTCAAAACTCAAGCAGTTGGTGCATGGCATGTGTATGGGATCTGGGAAGTTCAATGGGCAGGGTACTTGGTATGCATGTCTTGAGCCTATAAGGCCGCCCACTTATTAGGTGGGCCACATGTACCTTAAATATTCTATGTTGGTTATTTCTTTTAAAAAAAGGCCATTGATTTGCTCATTCATGCCGGGCCCCCACCTGATGAGTGGACGAGCCAGATTTTTGGTTAAAACAATATTCTCGTGAAGCTGCCCAATGAGCAGTATGGATCTTGAACATGTTGACCATATTGCTCCTGTAGGGAGCTTGTGTTTGTTACTTGCAGATGTGTGGCTGCAGATAGCCTGCTCCTTTGTAGTGGATATCTATGGGGCACATTTGCTACAAATTTACTAAATTGTAGTTACTCGTGTCCACTGCATGCTTTTGGCCTACCTGTATGCTAATCTTAGACAGTACAAATAGAGTGTCCACTGTGGACAGATCACACACTGAAAATCACTTATCAGATGATCTCAACTGTCCAATGCCAGTTATGGAATAAGCAGTTAGAGAGGAAATGGGCGGTGATCCAAAGTGAGCGTGTGAAAATGGATGGTTAAGAACATTCGATGGTGTGATTTTCAGGCTAGGCTTTATACAAACTTGGAAGGCATTGATTGGTTCCTTGCCTGTGACATGTATTGTGGATGAGCTGCCACAATTCAGATATGGAGGGGAACACATGATAGTGTAACCTAACCTTTTGCTGAGCTAGACCATGTTATTTACCATCCAGGGTGTGGCTTGGTTGTGATGAGTTGAAACTAGTATGGGTTCTAGAATACCATTAGCAGCCTTTTTTTATTTTTAATTTCTCGTTTCTTTCCATTCCTTTTTTTCCTTTTTTTTAAATTTTTAAAATTTGTTGACTTGAGAACTCGGTGTATCATGTGATGCAATTGCCAGATGTAAATGATCAAATCCCATGCGACCAATTGAGATCGGTGGGCAAAGAAAGCTTAAAGAAATCCAGTGACGAGGATGGAATCAACCAATTGGAAATGGCAGGCGAAGAAGGCTTAAAGAAATCCAGCCACGACAATGGAATGGTAAGCAAGGCAGTTCTTAGACTGCTGAGGGGAAGCATGCCTGATTCACGTATCTCCCAGATAATGGGCTGCATGGCACCCTCATTGGAGTGCATTGATGGAAGTTTAAAGAGGCAGAAAATGTCTGATGCCTAGTAGAGCATTTGGAGATGGAGAGACCACATTATTTTTCTCTCACATGGATGAGATGGTTGCAATTTTTTTTTTGTTTTTCCCATTCAATGTAAATTAGATTGGTGTCCCAAATTAATTATTTTCCTTTGTGCAAAAATTAGATTGGCATTGGCAAAGAAAAATTGAATTTCAATAATATCCTTTTGGAAGGGCAATTATTGTGAGTTGTCTCCATAAACAGAACTTTTATTTCCTTTTTTACTCGGCTTGAATCACATTGCAACAGGTCGTATGCTGCACTTTCCTTGTTGTCATATCTAGGTGGCTCGTGTTGAGAGGAATGCACAGTTCAAATTCCTAGAGAGGGTTGGCATGCCACCACTGCGCCCAGCTCTCTCCATATTCTGGGCCACAGGCAGGACTGGCTTTTAGCCGGCTATGATTGACAACATTTTAATACCAAGACCCAGGCCTGAGTTCTGCACTGAATAAATGAATGCTGAGGCATTTTTAGTGTGGGGTTTGGCGACCTTGACCAGGTCTGAATCTGGCCCATTGTCGTCCTACTCAGTCACCCTGGCAGAGGGAATGGCCCCTGGCGATCTTAGCTATTGGGGCTGTGAGGCTTTGGTTCGGAGAGTAAGAGCTAAATTCCCATGGCACTGGTGCTTCTATTTAAGATGGATAACATGTGTAAACTCTACTTTCCATTCTCCTATGCTACACATTCTCCAACCCATGCACTGTAGATCTGTGAGCAAATGAGATCAGCAGATTTGCGTCCTAAAAAATTTTAAATTTCTTATAAGCAAATGGAACTACCAGCTGCATGTTAGTAGTGAAGTTGATTCCCACAAACCACTCTCTCACTCATGCCACTGTATTCTGAAACTCTGCTTACTTCAATGTCTTGGACACTTGCATTAACCCCTTGAATGAAAATAGGAAGAACAACAAGAAAGGACAATGTACTATCAAACCCAAAATCATTCAATGTTCATCAGAGCTCCAACCCCTTCAAAACAAAGCAATCATATATTAAAACGAAGGGAATGTGAAGAGATGTAAGGGTGCACTCATAACAGTGTATACAGATACAAACTCCCATGGGTTTGGAACACAAGTAATAGGGTTGGTAAAATACAGAACATATACCCCATACACAAACTGCTGACATACAGCAACTAAGAAGTTTTAAGTTTATTTATCTTTGTAAAAAATAAAATTTAGAGACCTATTAAGGAAGAAAGCAACCCTCTATGATGTGTGCAGAATTTTGGTATAGGGTTCAGTTCTTCAGCTTTCAACTCACACGCCAATTACAGGTAACTGCAGTGGCACCTTCACAGGATTCTATCTTGAAGATCCGTAATAAGGCTGGAAGCTAAAGAAGTCAGCTTCTTTCCAGTCTCCCCAGCAATGTTCTTAAGGGAAGAGATATCCTGTGATGCCTAGAAAAGAAATGGGAAACCCAAAGGTAGTAGCATGAAAATCTCCAATGGTGAAGGTTCTATATAAACATTTTCAAGCAAAAACATAAATGGGCCCTAGACATACCTGGAATTGGATTCGGTTAATAAGGTCGGCTGCAGTCAGGTCAAGTCCAGAATTGTCCATGTCATGGCCAAAAAGATCGGCGCTTGATATTGCCGTTGAACCCTTGAGAAAAAAAAAAGAAAAAAAAAAGAAAAAAGAAAAAGAAGAAGCTTCATTTATGAATGTTTGAAAAGCCTTAAAAGGTAATCCTACATCCCCAACCCCACCCCCTCTCTCAATTTGCTTGTTCCACAGAGGGAAGTCATTCTCGTTTCATATAGTCACACTCCTAATTCCTAATTTGCTACTTTCTCAGAACAGTGGTTATGCGTCAATCAGCAAAGACTTCACTTACATTCTGCATTGGTTTTCTTGGTATAATTATTTAGAGGAATGCTACTTGCACACATATTCTGATGGGCAAACATGGTGGATGTGCAAGATCTGGACTGTCATCCAGAAAACGATATCATTGATGGGTCATGGTCCAAAAATCAGGCCAGTTGGGATCTGTTCTAATAGAAGAGTTGGGATTGTTTGATGGTCCGACTTTTAGTGTCAGCATATGGTAGGGCCACTGGATAACTGGTCCAAATCTTGTACGGTTCTGCCAGGTGCTCCCAAAGGAACTTGGGGCAACACGTACATAGAATTAGCATTCCTCTATTACTTGCATACCCATTTACACAGTTTTCCTGCAGATTCATTATCCATCCGGACTTCTTTCTTTATCTGCTCTTTTATGAACTTTAGGTGCATCACAATATGATCTGCAGTATTGACATATGCTTGTACAGACATGTCAATACATCTGGCTTTCCTGAATCCACACAACACTTCATCACCTCACTTGGCACAGAACTAACATGGATACCATTGTCCAGCTTACATAGCAAATAACTTCTATAATCAAGAAATGCAATAATAACACACCGAAAACTTCTGCAGGGAGACTTGAGCATCCCTTTCGCCAGCTTTGTTCTGGTCACCAAAAAACTGGGATGATGAAATGGACTTTGCATTCAAGAACTTCTCTCTTGCTTCATTACTTTCCTGAATCTGATGAACAAAACAAGCGTGAACAGGAAATAAATGACATCAAAGCACATGGTATCACACATTCAGAGATAGCCAACTGTTGCATATATGAATTGCGACTTCATAAAGAACTAATCCACTATAACACGATGATTTGAAGATTCTACAGTACATGGTAGGAAAAATAAACAAAAAAAAAATTTCGATGCAACATGAAAATATATTATGGGATTAGATCTGACGGGATCATGGGAACCATCACATCTCCATGTGAAAGAGTAGAAACCATCAAGACTGAATAGGTCAAAACAACATCATGATCCATGACAGCACAGAAATTAAAGATTAGTATATAAAACCAGGTCTACTTCAGAAAGCAGATTCACCATGATCAGTGACAAGCAATCTATAAAGACAGGCGTCTGATACAAAAGGTACAGAAAACTGACTATTCCCAAAGCTATATCAATTGGCATGGCAAGTTGGTAACTTTTACTGAAGATTTTGTGAAGAGAAGTCATTCAACACATTTTTGGAGTGCAAATTATGGTGCAAGTTCTATGGGCCAGCACTTAAACTAACAGATGCACGTGATTCCAAGCTGCTTGGTACAGAAGAACAATCTGGAGGCTCATACCATTTTTTTATGTTGTGACTAGAGGAATGCACCTCCAATTTTTAAGCGGCAGGAGCTAAAAGGGCATCTCCATTTCCTTCAAAAAAGAGTAAAAATCCATGATGTTGAAATTAGCATTTACTTGTTCTCTGTTATTTAGGCTATATATAGCATATGAAATCCATACTTTCAAGTGAATTTTCCAAAAAGGATGAAAAACTTCATATAGGTATATTGAGGTTCACAAAAGTGATTAGGAAGTTTCCCACATTTTTTTAGATAGAAGGATGTCAGAAAAATTACAGAACAAAAGGAAAATGTTACAATCAGTACTTAATGATGAAGTAGGTCATGAAACTTGGTGATAACTGATAAGCTTACCATCCCTGTCCGCCTGAAGAAAGGCAGCTTGGACTAAACAGCTATTTCTAAATTTCTACGCCCACTGCCCAAATCTAGGCATCTAAGTAGGATCAATCAAATTGACAAGTTAAAATAGTAGCCAATTATGTTTGCTCCAAGTGCCTGCCTTATCTACATAGCACAGTTGCACGGATCAAATTCAACGAGAATATGTCACATGAAGTGGGAGCCATTTCAGGTTGCGGGTAGGGATGATTTGGTTCTCAAAAAAAGTGTGAAGGGAGAAAGCCTGAGAGCATATCAATAGATAAGAACAAGATATACATTTGATTTTAGTAAAATATGAAATTAAACTTATTAAATCAACTTCACCTGGCAGTGAATGAATAGTGATGCGCCAGCCAGCCCCAAGCTGAGGTAAAGGAGGGTTGATGTCAGGTGGGCAGCAGGCAGCCAGTTGTTGAACTTTTTTTTTTTTTTTTTTAAAAAAAAAACATTGCCAGTTGTTGAACTTTGACTATGCAAGAATGGCTGATCCAAATAGCTAAAAGACAAGACTACATAGATGTTGATGGTGGAAATTAACTTGTTCAATGCCTCTCTTATAGATATGTAGCGCAACTACATTAAAAAACGAAGAAGAAGATGCAGAGCATCTACATTTGTAAACGATAACCGCAAAATAGTATGGAAATTGATCGAGATAAGGATGACTTCAATGGAGTCATATGGAATTGGGGTAGGAAGGGGAAGGGGACAGGAAGTGAAAACTTCCCAAGAAGATTGCTCCAAGGATATAACAAAAAGGTTGAGCCAGCAAAAGAGCTCCACAACAAATCTTCTATTCTTGTGTAGAAACCTAATGTGCGCAAGAAACCTAACCCACCTCCAATGAATTTAGGAAACAACTTGACTGATAAAAATGATGGGAAAAAAAAATACAAATATTCATAAATCACATCAGTCTCACTCACAAGTGGTTCAAATGATAAAAAGTACTTTAGCAATAAGGAAGAGACTGACAAGGTCTCTTATCTGGTCCAGCCCAGTTTCTAGACCACTAACTCAGATGATGCCCACAAATCAACACACCAAGCCTTTAGCTCACCTGTGTTTTGGAGGAACTGGAACTTGCTTTCTTCGGAAATCCACTGTCCATTCCAAAATCTGCAAAGAAGCTCGAAGACTTTGGTGGCAAAACATGACCAATTACTTGTGCACCTCCAGAGTTGGTTTCAGCAGATTGGACATTCTCAACATATTCAAAACGAGAAGGAGAAGATGAGTTGGGTATTGTTGTGGCATTAGATGTGGAGGTGATAGCAGGAGCTGGTTCTTCAGGCTTCTGGTCATAGAGACTTTCATTTGGCTGCGTACAAGAGGATCACTTATGTTAAGGAAAATGCTGTCACATTTTCTTTTTGCAAATCAAAGTATAACCATTAAAAGCACTTCTGAAATAGATTATTGAAAATCTTTTACAATCCTGCATTATATATTTTTATAGCAATTATTTGATTTGTAGAATTGCTTATATGTGCAGATGCATGCATTCTACCTTGGTAGTAAGCTTTCGGACACCAAGCCCTCCTGTCTTACTTCCAGTCTTCTTTGCACCAATCGGCTTCTTAATGGAACTGGTAAGAACTGAGTGAGTGGGAGCTTTAGGTGAACGAACGACTTCAGGAGTTTCTTGCCTATCCAATGAATTTTCCTTTGGTACGTCTGTAATCTTCACTTCTGGAATTCCATTAGCTGTAGGCGTTGACTTAGAAGCAACAGGTGATGAGGGTGAAACAGTCTCTTCTGAAACACTTTTAGCAACTTCTTTGGAAAGCAGTTGCCTGTACAAATCAGCAGCTCTCGATGTGTACTTTGCCTCAATTTTGCCTCCATCAGTCCATCCATGCTGCTTAAAGAAAACCTGTGCACGGTTGTTTCCCCCAAAACTCATCATCTTCAATTGCTCTGGACTCCATGAGTCTAGATTGGTAGATCTGGATGTCATGTGAAGAAGGAAAAAAAGAAAAGAAAAAGGAGAGCATTAGTTTAAGGAGCTGAAAAAGCTTCTCCAACAAATTATATTCAAGATTTATTAATGGAGAATAAATGGAAATGCTGAATTGTACTAATAGACAAGAAAATGATGGTTATTGAAGTTCTCACATATCAGAATTCAATATAATTAACGACACTTGAACTGTAAAGAATAAGCCAAGGGATAAAATAAAAGAAGTTAGCAATTAACATTCAAGGACTTGTGATCTAACAACTTGCGAAAACATGCAACAGAGAAAGGTAAGGGCCTGTGGCAGTAATATTTATTATATGACTCGTGTAAAAGCAAAGGAAAAAGGGAAAAGATTACATGTAGTCGAATACATCAAGACACTTAGACATTCCAACCAACCAATAAGTACTGTCCATTAGGTCCAATGTAGTTTCTTTTTCTTTTTTTTTTTCGTCCAGTACGCATTTCATGGGCTACCATGCCAAAAAAAAACACCCATTGGATGATTTGGCCCACCAGTAAGATACCCTTCTTTTTCATGGCCATCCATTTTCCAAGCCGTGAATGGGATGGTTACGAATTTCTGACAAACGCTGTTATCTAGGAACACAAGCAATCCATGATGAGC
Source organism: Magnolia kwangsiensis (assembly GCA_037074715.1). Lineage (NCBI taxonomy): Eukaryota > Viridiplantae > Streptophyta > Magnoliopsida > Magnoliales > Magnoliaceae > Magnolia > Magnolia kwangsiensis. The sequence goes on along the minus strand of CM073589.1, from coordinate 6,438,323 downwards.
CCCAACAAATAAATGGCTCAAATTGTTGATTGGACCTATTTTATGTAAATGATCCAACGCAGTTAAAGTTGTTAAACGCACCTACCCCTGTAGTGCCCGAATGCCTAGGTGCACATGAAGAGATGCCAGGAGCAATTTTATAAAATTTTATATCATCAGTAATTATATTTAATTGAGTCATGCTCCCCTGCGCACCTACGCACGTGGGCACCTTTGCACACGTGCCATGGGTGTCTAATCTAAACGGTTCATGTGATGCGGAATCCCATGAAACCCCATGTGACAAAATTTCACCCCAATCTAAAATTCTTGTGGGCCATAACAAAGAGAAATGCAAATCAAAGGAGGAAAATGTTTTCATTTTTCATGGCCCATCAAGTTTTAGATCAAAGTAAAACTTCGGCCTTGGGGGTTTCACGAGGTTCTGCTTCACATGAACGGTTCAGATTTTGGATCCACATCATGTATGATGGGTTTTCAAAAAAGTTCGTACGTAGTACGTATGAACCGGTTCGCAGATGAGCGTTCCGCTATTTAATTATTTATAGATGTAAGTTGATTTTTATTTTTTGAAACAATCAAAGTTAAAAACAATCAACTCCTCTTTAGCACAAAACCCCATATCCCCAATTTTCCACAAATACCACAATTCGAAATACAATCCCAATTTCCATGATTCCTAATCCTAAATTTCCCCTTTTCCTCATATCCCCAAGTTTGCCAATCCAAAACCACAATTTTGCAAAATTCCAAAAATAAATAAATAATCCAAAGCCTATTATCTAATTTCTCAAAATCCCCAAATCCTCTAAAGCTAAATTTCACAATTCCCCCCCAAATCCTCAATTCACCTTCAATATCTTTTACAGCAACAAAAGAAGAAGAAGCTCATATTGCCTTCAATAAGTCCAATGTGATGATGACCTTAACACACTATAAGAAAAAGATACAGCAACAAAAGAAGAAGAAGCTCATATTGCCTTCAATAAGTCCAATGTGATGATGACCTTAACACACTATAAGAAAAAGAAATGAGATAAGTTCTTGAAATTTAAGGGAACAATATCTCAAGCTTTAATCACATGAGAATTGTTGAATATGGCTACCCGTAAGGGTACCTCATGTAAAAAGCCAAGAGTGCCCGCAGGCACACCTAGGCACACACGAGTGCTAGGGGGCACTTGGTGCACACCTGAGGTACTGCCTCACCCAGAGTTCAGGTGAGGCACAGCAGCCCAAAATGCCTATTTGTGCACCTGGAACACCTTTGACAAAACTGAAATGATCTTGACCAACAATTATAGCCTATTCATCAGATGGTTAGACTGGTCCAATGAGGGAGGATTTTGCATGACTGCCTATGAAATGCATGCTAGACCTAATTTACCGGAATGATCAATTGGACTGTCCAAGTGTCCAGATGAACTTGACTACGGCACTAGCTATGGCATAGTCAACTGCAAACAGCCATTTCCTAATGTAGGCCCAATGCCCACCATGGGGCCCAGCATGTGCAGAGTTTCGGGCTGTTTTTTGTAAGTTTGAAGGCCTCAATTTCAGAGACTAACATTTACTATTTTTAGAAGATAAGGGTGCCATTTTGAAGATATGGTCACTGATTTACTTTTACTATGTTTAGGTCATTACAATATAGGTAATTTTTTGTGCATAGAGTTGTTGCTATTTTGTATGTTATTAGATCGATTTGGAATCAATGTAGTTGTTGGAAAATCTTAAATAAAGATTCATAAGAATTTTAGGCTGTCTTTTAGGGTCTACAGAAAGGGGTTGTTCTAAGGATGTAGATGAGTCGCATTTTCTGACTTTTCTGACTTTTTATTTAGGTACTTGTAACTGAAGAAGTTCAAATTTCAATAAAAGGCATTTAATTTATCCCTCTCCATTCAATATTCTTGTGGGCGTGTTTCTCATCCATTCTATTTGGGACAATATCTCATCAAGTCTTGGTGATCATAAACAGAATTCGATTCTGCATCATCTCAATATGGCTTCAAAGGGGATGACAGACGAAGAGTTTGCACAAGTTACTCAGCTGATTCGCAAATCACAAAGCAAGTGGATCAATTCATGCATACAGTAGGTACTCCCTCTAATCAAGTGAGAGAGCTCCGGCTTGGATGTAATTCAGAAACTGAAGTTGGAGCAACAGGACATATAGGGCTAGTTCCCCACTAAGGTCGTAACCAACGACGAGCAACCCTAGCCTTTTGTTGGAATGTGAGAGAGCCCTGAATTAATGTAGAAACTGGAATTCCAGTCTTTTGCAAATTGACGACTTCATCAATTGACAAAGGTGGAAAAAGTGTTTGAGTACAAGGAAATGATGGACAATGAGAGTGTTAAATTAATTGCCATGAAGTCTTCCAATCACGTGTTAGCATGGTGGGATGATCTTTAAGTTGAACAAGTCCGTCAAAAGGAGATAATTAATTTGAAACTTGAGCGACGATTTGATACCCAGGAGGACCATCATCAATGATGGGGAAGCAAGCTAACTTGCCATGTAGGACCTCTCATAGGTCGAAGGATAGCAGGCCAACATCCATCAACCTTTTGAGTTGAATTGAGAAAATTTGGCCCCAAGCAGTCTGGCCTGGGCGCAACCAATTGTTTCAGGCTCAGGCTTGAGCCTCCAACTGCTATATTGATCTGTCAGGCTTGGGAAGGGCTTGGGACAGCCTTGGCATTATAGTGTCAGACCAGCCAGGCATAGCCTGGCCCAGCCCAAACCCAGCTTACTGCCACCCTTATTTGTAGGCAACAAAATGAAAGGTTAGGGACATCTGATCAAGGGATTTTTGTAGAATGGTCCATCCATGGTGGGATTTAACAGACTGATGTTTTGGATTACCTAATGGCCTGGTTGCCAAACTGAAACTCGGGCTATATTATCCAAAGCCTAGGGTTAATAATCATATTGTCCTCTTTTGCATTCCAGAGAGAACAGCAAACCATGGTCAATTAAGTGAGCAAATGAAAGTCTCAAACTGCAAAAACAGTTAGTGAGCAGCAATCGTTTTTGTACTACTGTATTTTCATGCAATCTATGTGGAGCAAGGACATAGAAAGTGTAAAAGGTTGGAGCAGTTTTTGAGCTATGCCCTTGCCTCTTTTTGGTTTTTCTAGAGTAGATGGACGCCGAGAAATATTTCTCAATCTGTGCCTTTGCCTCTCTCAGATTTGCCCTAGAGCAGTTGGAGAATAGGATGAGCATCATGCTGTTGGGAAGTCCTGGAGAACATAAGACTCTTCAGGACCATAGGCGCTTTACCTCCACTTTGTTCAAGTCTCCCTACAAGTTCAGGAGCAAAATACATGAATTTGTTAACCCAATACCACCGCCAACTGGTTCAACTAGGACCAAGCCCAAATTATCCAATAATTCTTATCAATGTCAGCTTAAGTACCCAAAAGCAATGTTTTTTCCATGAACCACATAATCTTTGGATCCTTGAACAACCCCAGCCACTAGGTTCCACTAACAAGACAACTCTTGCATGGAAAAACGTTGGAACTCTTTTCTGGCTATTGCCCAACTGCTTATAGGGATATCAATGCTCTTAATTAACTTCCAAAAGGTTGCACTTTTCTTACTAAAAGCTTTGTCATTTCTCTTTCTACACATTATGATGCAAATGGTAGTCCTATGAAGCTTCTACACCTTATCCCCAAAGAAGAACATGACAGACCTTCACTCAAATGTTTAATCTTTACCCAGGAAAGCCAAATTGACTAAAAGATCGAGAAAACACAACACCTGGTCCTTCATAGTACAATGAACAAAAAGATGGTTTAACACCATTCCTTCCTCTTTTCAACACATGGTGCATTAGTTGCAAGTCAATATCCTCTTTCTTTAGGGCCTGTTCGTTTTCTCATTTACGGGGTAAATAAGCTGTAAATCAGTAATTATCATTTACCTCTGTATTTATGTTTTGCAGCCACCCATTGATGTTGATGGGAAGCTTGTTTGAAAAGCTTCTGCATTTGAACTGGGTAAAGGAAACCTTTTCTCGTTAAAATCTGTGGGGCCCACTATTATGTATGTGTTTGATCCATGCTGTCCATCCATTTTTCCCACTCATTTTATGGCATGAACCCAAAAATGAGATAGATCCAAAACTCAAGTGGACCACACCATAGGAGACAAGGAATTGAACGTTTATCATTCATTTCTTCTTTGGGGCCACAAAAGTTTTGGAACAAGTGGATATTTGTGTTTCTCTTCATCCATGTATGTGTGACACCATGAACAGGTTGGATGACAAGTACACATCCCTGTGGGCCCTTGGCTCATTTTTACTTTCAATGGTAGGCATTCAATTTTCTCTGTTTCCTGTGGTGTGGGCCACTTGAACTTTGTATTTGCTTCATTTTTTGGCTCATGCCCAAAAATGGACATGTAGAACAGATGGACGGCATGGATCAGACACATGCTTAACAATGGGCCCCACAAATAATATCGCCACAATTTCAACCCCTTTACCCACAATTTCCGCTACGGTTTTCGAGGTCAAATTACACCATAAATCACTTTTTATTTTTTTTCAAGCAAGTGTAAAAAGCAATAATGACTTATTTACACTTCATTTACCATGGAATTGAGAAAACAAACAGGCCCTTAGTGATCGCATACGTGGATTTAGATCTCGGAGTAGGGTGAGGATTTCCACCAATGGCAAAGACCAAACAGGCAAAAAAAATAAAATGAAACATCAACATGAAAACAATCCTCTAACATCCCACACACACACACTCTCTCATTGGAACTTCATCACACTTCAAGTACCTGTTGAAGACAAGCTTCCAAACTACTGTTATCCCCCATCTATCAAAGCACTCATGATATAGCCTGGCAAGAAGTTGATTTTTATCTACAATTACCCAACTATGTACTAAAGGTGATTTTCCTCCCTCCTTCCCAATCGAACAAACACAATAAAAAATAGAATTCTCTTCTAACAACTTCTATAACTTGGGACTCTTATCTAAAGCAATATTAATCTATATAAGACTTGTATCTAAAGAAATACTAATGTATATAAGACTCTTACCTAACAACTCTCTTAATATAGTTAGGACTCTATCTAAGGGATCTCTCCGTAGAAATCATTATTGACATGTGGCATTAGGCATCATAACAATACACCCCCTCGAATTGCAATACGAGCAATAAAGTCATTGTACATCTCCCACGTCGCATCTTCTTCTAGTAATCCTTCACATTGCACAAGTACCTTGGCAACGATGTGATTCTTATGCTTGAGGATTCATCAATCAAGTATCTTGTAAGGAGTCCACGTAGTAGCACCAATATTAGAAATTGGACGAGTGCGATCAGAGAAGGGATATTAGACCCCAATTTCTTTTTTAGGACCGACACATGAAACACTAGATGAATCTTGGACTGTGGAGGCAATGCGAGTTTATAAGCAACTTGTCCTACACGTGCCACGATTACAAAAGGACCATAGAACTAGGGAGATAATTTATGTGGCCCATGGTCTCCCACAGAGCGTTGTCGATAATGTTGGAGAGGTAGAAATAGCCAATCGCCAATATCAAAACTATGCTCCGTGCACTGGCGATTTGCATATATCTTCATGCAATTTTGAGCTAACTATATATTATCTTTGAGTACTCATAGGATAGAGGCACGATCACATAAAGCAAAGTCTACAGCATGCACACTCGTAGAGCCTGACACATAAGTTTCAATGGATGGAGGAAGGTGTCCATATATGGGTGACATTTTAACAGAGCTATGGAAAGAGTTGTCGTGCCAATACTCCGCTCAAGGAGGCCATTGAACCCAATTATGTGGGCGATGACTGGCAAAAATCTAAGGTATCGTTCAATAGATTTGTCCACCACTTTAGTCTGCCCATCTGACTGATGATGGTAGGGGTATTGTGGCTAGAGTTGGGCAAAAACCGGACCGATCCGACAGATCCGACCCGATCCAAACCGAACCGAACTGAAGGCTAGGATCGGGTCGGATCGAGTTGGCCTAGTCAGATCTGACCGTTGATCGGATCGAGTTCGGATCAATGGTCAATCCGGATCGATCCGATCCGGAACAGGTGTATATAAGTAATTTTTATTTAAAAAACTTTTTACTTTTTACTTACCCAGCTACCCGCGCCCGACATCCCTCCTGAACCCTAAAAACCCCCTTTCTCTTTCTCCACCTGAACGAGCGCTGCGCCATCTCGATCCGGCCACTGAGCGATCCGGCCACTGAGCAACCCGGCCCACTCATCATCACCGTTTACATCTCCATTGATCAAGTAGGTACCCTGGTTTTAATTTTTATTTACTTTTTTATTTTATCTTCTATTTTGGAGTATTTTGGAGCGGTGTGCCAACAACGCACTCATCTCTCCTCCTTTCTCTCCCTCTCTCTCCCGATTTCCTCCTCTCCTCCTTTCTCTCCTCCATTCTTTGCCTCTCTCTCCTAATCTTGATTCAGCCTAGTCCGAATCGACTGGACAGACTCAACTCGATCTGACTCGGTTCGGTTTCCTTGACCGAGTTGGACTCGGTTCGGGTCAGGCCACCAAGGATTCGGATTAGATCGAGTCAGGCCTACTGCACGCGGTCTCGGATCGAAGTCAGGTTCTTGGAAAAATCAGATCGAGTCGAGTTGGACCCAATCTGGTCCGACTCGACTCGATGCCCACCTCTAGTTGTGGCACAATTGAGTGTATTGTTGAGCAAAAAATGCATCCCAGAATTGACTGATAAAAATGGGGTCCCTATCATTGACAAATGACCATGGCATTCCATGCAACTTTGTCACGTCACAAACAAAAATACCTGCAACTGTAGAAGTAGTGTACGAGTGAGCGAATGTCAAGAAATGAGCGTACTTGCTGAAACGAACTACCACAACCATTATGGATGTTTTATGCTTAGGAGGAAGCCCATCGATGAAGTCCATTGATAGATCTACCCACACCTCTGAGGTTATAGGCAGCGGTTGCAATAAGTTGTGGGAGGGGCGATGGTCTCATATTTTATATGCTAACAGGTGCAACATTCAGCCATGTCTTTTCGAATGGCCCGTTTAATTCCTTTCCAATAAAAAAATGGTCAATATTCGTTTGTAAGTCGGCAAAAATCTGAAGTGACCCCCTATTGAGGAAGCATGGAATTCGTGAAAATTCTTACTACACCAACCGAAGTTAGCAGGAACAACAATTCAACCCTTATAACATAAAGTGTCATTATCTAGGGAATAGTGAGGGATGGTTGTAGGGTTAAGATGTAATTTATCGCGGATGGTGAAAAGATTCAGATCTTGGGAATAATCGGCTACAATATTTGAAAGAGTTAAGAATATAGGTTGCGGCACCATGTGATATTCAACATATTCACTTTGGTGATAGAGAGCGTCAGTTGCAATATTTTCCTTATTGGGACGGTAGACTATTTCATAGTTGTAACCAATCAATTTGGTGAGCCACTTCAGCTACTCCAAGGTCGTTAATTGTTGCTCCATAAAATACTTGAGGGTCCAATGATCCGTAAGGATTTTGAAATGACGCCCCAACAAGTATGGCCTCCACTTTGAAATGGAAAATATAATCGCTAGCATCTCTTTGTCATAAGTGGATAAGGTAAGGTGGTGGCTTGATAATGCTTCGCTGAGGTAAGCCAGAGGGCGGCTATTTTGCATGAGGACGACTCTAATGCCATATCCTGAGGCATCACACTCAAGAACGAATTCTTGAGAGAAATTTGGTAAAGCTAAGATGGGTGGTGGTATGTGCCTTTTTTAGAGTTTCGAAAGCAGTCTCAGCCTCAGGTGACTAGTGAAATGAATCCTTGCAAATCATACTTGTTAATGGTGCTACAATTTTTCCATAATCCCTAACAAATTTGCAATAATATCAAGTTAGGCCCAGAAAACCATAAAGTGCTTTAAGAGGGGTTGGTTTCAGCCATAGCAGAATTCCTTCGATCTTTGAGGGATCAACCTTAACACCATCACTAGAAATAACCTGCCCAATGAGCGAACAAGCACTTGCTGTGCTCAACAAAAAGTTTATTGGAGGGAATGAGCTGAAAAACTAACATGAGGTGATCCAGATGATCTTTAAAACTATTGCTATAGACAAGTATATCATTGAAAAATACCAAAACAAAGCGTCGCAAAAAGAGTCGAAATATTTCATTCATAAGGCTCTAAAAAGTTGTTGGGGCATTTAACAAGCCAAAGGGCGTAACGAAGAACTCATAGTGGCCCTCATGTGTTCAGAAAGCCATCTTTGTATGTTGGTTTCAACCACCTGAATCTAATGGTAGCCTGAGCACAAATCAAGTTTAGAAAAATTAGTAGTGCCATGTAGCTCGTCCAGTAGTTCATCAATAGTCGGAATAGGGTAATGATCCTTCACCATAAGTTCATTAAGGGCATGGTAGTCTATACACACACACTAGAATCCATCTTTTTTCTTGGCAAGTAAAACAAGAGAAGAAAATAGACTAGTACTAGGTCGGATAATACCTAAAACGCGCATTTCATGTACTAACTTCTTAATCTCATTTTTTTTGTTTTTGGAAATGAGGGTGGTAGTATGGTTTGACATTTGTAGGTGCACTGCTTGGGAGAAGTGGAATGCAATGATCATGACTTCTGGATGGCGGAAGCCCTCGCGGTTCAGCAAATATATCATCAAACTGCCAAAGTAAGGAAACAATGGATGGATGCATAGGGTTATCAAGTTTTGCTTTAGATTGTAACAAGTACACAAAAAGGCATTGGCGCTGCCGAGAGAAAAGCCAATGAAATTCGCTCGAGTCCTTGACAGTATCGAAAACGGAAGTGATGCTAGTTGATTGGATTGATTCCTTTCCCAAGTGAAATTGCATCGTTAGATTCCTAAAATTCCAATTAATAGTTGTAAGTGACTTGAGCCATTTGGCCCCCAAAACTACATCATAAACGCAAATGAGTAAGAGGAAAAAGTTGTTGGTAAATTTATAACCATGTACAGACAAGGTGATATTATGGCTATGTCCCGGACTGTGTACAACACTACCATTAGCAACTATAATCTTAATGGGATCAATCCAACTTACTAAAAACCCACATTGCTTGGCTACAGTCGGATGCAAGAAATTATGGGTGGTGTCGAAGTCAACCAGTATCGTCATTGGCCATTTCCTAATATGTCTGGAAAGCCGCATTGTGTCAGAATTTTGAGTCCCAATAAGAGCGTTCAAAGAAATTTCCATCATGAAAGCATCATGGTCCTCTAACCCAGGCTTGGATTCTGAATGGTCAAATGCTTCTAGTAGCAACAACTAAGGACATTTGCAATGGTGCCCTGGTCAAAACTGCTCATTGTAGTTGAAACACAATCTATTCTCTTTGCATTCCTGCTGTTCAGCCAAGCTCAATCGATGGACATTAGGAGATATGTTAAGAGGCTTAGAAGCTAATTGGGGTGTTGGAAGAGGAAGCTTGGAGGATGGCTTAGGTGGGGCGTGATTAGTGGACGGTTGAGGAGGTGAAGGTGGGAAGGAACGCAGAGGTTGTGCTCGGAGTGGTGATCGTCAATTAATGGAATTAATGGAAGTAACGATTGCAGCAATAGCCTCCTCTTGGCGCCTAGCCACGACGTAGGCATGATGAAGTGAGATTGGATTAATGAGCTTGACGCCGTGTTTGATATCCTTGTTAAGCTCTGAAATAAAACAACGAATAAGGAAGGCTTCAAGTAAAATTTGGGACCTATTAGCCAGACTTCGAACTTAGCCTGATAATCATGTGTTGTTGTTGTTTGTCGAAGCTTAGCTAATGATCCTTCTGGGTCCTCGTCTTCAAGAATGCCAAAGCGACTACACAGGGCTTGAACGAACATGCCCCAAGTAGGATGCCCAATGGTCATATGCTTATGGCCTCACCTGTCAAATGGACCGAAGCCATATCGACCAAGTGATCCTTGCGTATGCCATTAAGGCAATGGAACTGTTGGGCGCGATAAATCCACCCAACAGGATCAGTGCCATCGAAAGTAGCAAAACCAAGGTGGCTTGGACGCACTTGAAAACCTAGAAATTGAGCAAGGGGTAGTGGAGGGCGATTATCAGGATGTGGACGATGGGACCGGCCTCGCTCAGGAGCAAATGGTGGCACACCTCGTTCAGGAACAGGTAGTGGCACACCTCGATCAAGAACAAGTAATGACATGCCTCGATTGGGAGCAGGTGATGGCACTTATAGCTTTGTAGCTAGGGTCTCTTGGATCTTCAATACAACTTCAGTTAGCTCGGTGACCCGATAATATAAATTGGTGACTCTGCCACGGGTAGCAGCAAAATCATTCTGAATATTATCAATATCATTGTTAACTAGGACGTTGTATCCTTCAAAAGAAGACATGGCCGCAGATGAGGAGGCTCTGATACCAAAATGATAGAGCCTTGCAAGAAGTTGATTTTTATCTACAACTACCCAACTACGTACTTCCTTCTTCCTTCCCAATCAAACAAACACAATTATAAATGGAATTCTCCTCTAACAACTTCCACAACTTGGACTCTATCTAAAGCAATGCTGTTCTATATAAGACTCTTATCTAAAGCAATACTGATGTATATAAAACTCTTATCTAACAACTCTCTTAATATAGTTAGGACTCTATCTAAGGATCTCTCCATAGAGATCATTATAGACACGTGGCACGGGGCATCATAACAACTCACCACAACAATCACTATCCTATCCACAAATCTACGGAGGCTCAGAAATATAATACAAAGAACCTTCTCCTCCACCACACTTCTTCCCAGAGCCAAATTCCAATCGCCCCAACTACCCAAAGGCCATCCAAAACTCTCCTACTGCTTTACACAACAGCCAAAACCGAACAATAGGTGGTTTATGTTGCTGGACGTTAGTTGAACAAATTCCCAACTTTAAGTGAATAAAAATTTGCATTAGTTCAATCAAAATCTGGAAATTAATATCACGCCGCATGTTATTAAAAAGGATAATAACATGAGAATATACATAGAATACATTTTTTAAAAAGGATAAAATAAAGAAAATTTAATAAGTTCCAGAAATGATCTACTAAAATTAGGGTTTGCAGACAAAAATTGATATTTGAGAGAAACTGCTCGAATTATCGACAAAGAAAATGCTCCTTTCATTCATACATCATCGAATCATGGTCACCCGAACAAAATCCCTAACGTTTTCGGAACCGAAGAAATGCGACTGGTACCTCACGAAACTGATGTGGACGCCGAGGCTGCGATGAACAGCAGAGCAGTCGATGCAGAGGAAGATCCCGTACGTGACAGACGCCCACGTCGGATTCCTTGCATTGCAATCGAAGCATATCTGGGAAACGGAGAATCGAAGGGAAGGAACGGTGAGATCTGGTGAAATCCGTTCAGATCTAGGACTTCAAAGGCCGAATCTTCAAAAATCTAAGCGATTCGTAGCAAAGAAAAAGAAAACACGGATGAAATATGAATTTGGGAATACCTTGTTCTCGGACTTGGATTTGAGTTTCCTGAAAACGGCGTTTTTGTCGGTGAAGCTTTCGGAAGCCATGTCTGCAAGAGAGAGAGAGTATCCCAAGAGGAGGAAAGGGGAATTTTGTAACGGAAAATCCCTCCTCAGGGGAAAAGAGACCGTAAATGCAAACAAGGGCTCTCTGCAATGCTCCCTCGCGTTTTCGGCCGACGGAAATCCTCCGAGAGGTCTGCGAAGTCTACTCTCACTGGTAGGATTTGGATACTCTCTCGACGCTGCGTGTGCTATTTCTGTTCATCACATCAGGTGAGGGGAGTTACTTGATACTCCGGGTGCGTGAAGCCTGATACTCAGGCACTGGGAGTAAACCAACCAATTTGAAGAGTAAACCAACTAAATCGAGGAGCCCAATGTCTCCAAGTCGCAGTCCCAAATTCGAACGGGTGGGCGCGGCTTCTGTGGATCCCCGACTGTGGGGCCCACCTTGATGTATGCGCCTTACATCCACGCCGTCGGTACTTTTCTCCATCCTGCTTTATCTGAAAAATGAAGCAAATCCAAATCTAAGGTAGACCATAAAACATGAATAATGGTGATTGAAGACCGACCACTATAAATCTCTTAATGGCCACCAGAATATTTATTTGCCATCCAACCTGTTGATTAGGTCACGGAGACTTGCATGAAGGGACAACAAACATATCAGCTTGATCCAACAAGTTTTTAATGGCCAATCACCATTATTTTCTGTGGTGTAGTCTACCTGAGACTTCAATCTACTTCATTTTTTAAATCATGACCTAAGAAGAATGGATGGACTGCATGGATGTAAGGTACATATACCAAGTTGAGCCCCATAGTATGTAAGGTATATACACAAGTTGAGCCCCACAGTCAAGGATCCAATTAAGGCCGCACAGATGGGTTGAATAATCCAAACCTCTTATTAATGGATTTATTATTATTATTATATATTTTGAAACCAACTGCTGAATATTATTGATGCTTAATGGTCCATTGTATATCCACCGATCCGACCGTGAGATAACCAAATGATGTTACTTTTGAACCATACTCTGGAGCAGTTAGTTTGAATTAATTTAATTTCACATGCAATTTTGAAGCAATCTCACCTACGTGTGACCCATCATCCGTTGCCAGAGTATCGAAGTTTATGTGAATGCAAAACAGGTTTGAGTACGTCCACAACTGTAGCTGTGTGATGTGTTTGAACATAGCCGTTGGATCTATGGTAATGTGAGGTGATCCAAACTGTTCAGATGATAGGTCTCTAAACCATTCAGTGATCCCTGCATGACATCGAGACTCTCATATTGACAGATGGATCATTTGACTCATTTCCAATTAATATGGACCAGTCACGTCCTTTTGTAAGCCGCTGATAAAAAGTTTAGGATCGGACCTTGAATATGTTTGAATTACACACAGACGGCTATCTATAATGTCATATGAACAGTATGGATTGTTGTAAACCTGAAATCCAACGGCCATTGCCTGGCCATATCCTGCAGCAATAGCAAACCTCAAGGTGAAATCAAGACAGTTTGCTGATCATGTGGGTCACATTTGCACATTGGAATTTCAGTCCTATTGTTTTTGCCTATGGATGGGGGTAGAGGCACTTGTACATACTGGGCTAATAGTAGGACTCACCTTGGTGAAGCAGAAAGATTTCTTCTTGCAATATGTTTACTAGAATTCATCATAATGTATGCATAGAGACTTTAGCATTTGGATCATAGTAATCTTTGATCCAAACTGTTTATATAATGGACCTTAACTTGAAAGGCATATTCGGAGAATAAATATTCTTAGATATTTGAAATATTCAACTTTAATTATATGCTTTTTTTTCATTTGAATATGGACCTTCTAATTAATCTAATTAATCTTTTAACAAAAGGTTAACATATTTGAGTATGACAGTTTTATTAGAATCCACCATCCAAGGTGAGGCTCTTCATATATGCCGTTTATGTCATTTAAAATGATTTCAATCTAAGACACATCTTGTTACAATTGTTGGAATGTATCCCAGCAAAGGGTTTGCTGGAATACATACCAACACATTGGAATACGACACATTAGCCATGTGGTTTATCTTCCAATTAGCCAAAGCAATTATATAATGGTTTTTTTCTTCTTCCTTGTTGGATGTCGAAAAATAAAAGCTCCTAAATGCGTTCATTTCAGCTCTTTGACATATATATATATATATATATATATATATATATATATATATATATATATGATTGGGCATCATAAGAAATGATTATGATAATCAATTTAAGAATGGATCCAACACATGGCTCAATAGTAGATGGAGTGTCTTTCAACACTGGTCATGGATTCGAGTGCCCATGTGAGGGGTGTGTTTTGAGTGTACGTAAAGATGTAAATTAAAATAAAATAAAAAAAGTTTTTAGGTGTCCAAAATATAGTCTTATGAACTTATTACAACCATTGCTAGCATTGGATATCCATTTATTTGATTAACAGGCATATCTAACATGACAAGATCAGTAGTAAGCGCCAATAAAATATGGATGTTATCATATATGTCCACTTACGTGATTACTTGATAATGTTTTTATAATTTACTGAAATAATAATATTTTAAATTGAAATATTAAATACTAATACGTGATCTATTAAATTCTATAATATTCAATTAACATTGACATGGATGATAAGGTTGATACAAGTTGATATCAGTTTAAATGCTTTAGAATTTGTAGCTTAATATTAACTTATTATGTTGTAGTTTTTTTTAGGTGTTACCGTTAATTTCATTAGATATTTTATTTATTATTTAGCTTTAAATATTATATTTGTCAGATATATGATAATTTGACCTTTCCTTTTATATTCAACTTCCTTGGATGATATTCATATCTAACTTCTTTGGACAATATCTTAATTTATATCCATGGCCAAATCCAAAATTGGATATGGATATTGCAATATCCAACCCAGTTACGACTGCAATAGTGATATACTGGGTTCATTTTGGCTGAGCCATTTACCATTGTCGCTAGCCTAGCTCAGTCTGGACTTTAGGCCTAGATTCAAGTGTGGACATAGCTCTCGGATCATGTTGGGAGCTGTTTCGGTCAGGTCGGGATAACAATGAGTTTAATAAAAACTGTGATGTGGTACCATTTGATTGGCTGGTCAAATGCTTGTTACAGGGGGGCCACCAACATTCAAAAGGTTGGCTGATCCAGTTAGGGCTGTCAATGGGCGGGGTTAGGGTGGGGCCCAGCTCTGTCCAAGCCCCGCGTGCAATTCCGAACCTAAGCCCAAACCAGCCTGAGCACGTAACGGACTGAAAAGTCCAGCCCGTTCTGGCCCGAGATATTTATACAAAGCCCAAGATCTGAGCCCTGAATATCTCAATGGATAAATGATATTTTGGTATGCTTCATATGTAAGAGAATGAAAGAAAATGCAGAAAATTAGGCTTAGAAAATACTTATAGGATCGGGTCAGGTTTATGGATTTTGGGGGAGCTAAGCCCGAGTCCGGTCTGATTGTAAATCGGGTTCCTAATTTAAGCCCGAGTCTGACCGTTAGGCCAGATACACCACCCAAACCTAATATAATACGGGCCAAGCCCGAAGGCCCGTTGAGTCTACCTGACCCATTGACAGCCCTAGATCCTATATTTAGTGGACTAATAAAATGGCACCACATTGCGATGCAATAGAACTTGGTATTACACCAGCCTGATTGAATCCGTTCATAGCCAGGTTTAGGGTGGAGGTCCGTGGGCCAGGCCCTGCCAAGCCTGTTACAAATATTTCATTGATGTGTGACACTAGGGGTGCACACGGGTCGGTTTGATCCGGTTCTGGAGTGAAACCAAAACCAAACCGTTCCTAACGGTTCTAGGATATTTGGAACCGGAACTGGACCGTTGGCACCTTAGAACCGAACCGGAACCGGATCGGTTCCACGGTTTTGGACTTTTTATAATCCAGCTCAATTGCATGTTTAATTTTATTATCGAGCCCATGTCCATCCATGTTGTGGTCCATTTGATGAATGGTTTAGATATTGTATAAGGTGTTTAAAAATACATTTATGAAAATAATTAAATGGTGCATTATAAACCATAAATCATGAGTCAAATATCAAAATAATCAAAGGGTTATTGGTTCGGATCCAAGTTCGGTTTTAGGTTCGGTTCCACGGTTCAGTTCTACGGATCGGTTCTACGAATCGGATCCACGGTTTGGCTCTACAGATTGGTTTACGGTTCGGTTTTGGTTTTACATACTCCAAAATCGAGAACCGAACCGATGTAACCGGTTCTTTGATTTTTGAAATCAGAACCGGAACTGGTGCACTCTAGAACCGGACCATTTGGTCGGTTCCGGTTCGATTCCACGGTTCTGCAGGTTCAATGTGCACCCCTATGTGACACGAAGGTGCATGCGAGGATGGGTTTTTCCTACTAGAAGTACTCAGCAGGCTCCATGTCGTCATATCCGACCCGTCCGTTTTTCTCCCAGGTAAGCATGGGTAACCGTGAGAAAGCACGTCCATCCCATACAGCCAATAAACACGCGGCTTAAGCACCTCAATCCAAACCGTTCAAATAGGGGGGCCAACTTTAGATGGGGGGTACCGCAATTAGATTGGCTGGATGTTGTAGCCTCCTCTTTAGCAAATAATTTTTGATGAGCTTGTCTTGTTATCTAGTTTTCATTTTTAGCCGTTTAGTTGATGGCCATCAATCCTAACGTTAGGATCTTCTATTTAATTTAGCTTCCTAAATGCCCCTAAAAAGTAGTCCCGCTTTTTAAATGGTTTACATTGGGATACTACATGACACGTGTGTTATAATTATGTCCATGCGTATATGGCACGTGTATGGCTTACATACCCTACCAAAGTATCTAACAACTCGTGTCTGAATTACGGAAGTAGTGGCCTGGGAATCTGTTTACCGAAAATAGGTAGATAAGGAATTCAGATTAAGTAGAAAAAAAAAAAAAAAAAAAAACTTAGATACGCCGGTAGTGGGATGGATGATACGTAGGATCTTGGGAGCGAATTAGAATTTGCAAAGGTAACATACAACTAAGTACAGATACCTGACTATCAGATTGGTGGAATCTATCGTATGGTTAAAAATGGAAAATATTCAGTTGTTTCAACAAAAAAGCATTAACAAATCAGAGGTAGGGGTTGTTCAACCATTCTAATTTTGAGATTGTAATTTAGTGACAGTGAATTTTACAATTATTCAGTTTCATTTGAGCTTATGCATGCGACGTGTGCAATTTCCAAATGCCTGCGTATCAAGCATCATGCTCCTGAGTATCATCTAACTCCCGAATATGCTATGTATATATCCGGATTTTCACTAATGACAAGTTCGACCTATTGGTTTTTCACTAATGACAACTGTAGCATATAACCTCGCTTTTCACGTGGCAATGGGTTGGGATGGCCCACGGGTCAACCAGAGGGATCCGCTTTTGAGCCTGTACAGGCCAGGCTACATGGGTAGTGGGTTGGGCACAGGTTGGCAATGTGATACATTTAAGTAAATGGATTAGGCTAGCATTGGACCCTATTGATCAAACTCGCCCATCTAGGTTTATCAATGGTTGGACTGAATAAGCCAACCCACCTAACTCAAAAGGCAAAAGAAAATAATAATAATTGTTGATATTAAAATCTGATTGGCTCTCACCCCCACGTCGTCTTCGTCTTAATGTGTCACCCCTAGAACTTGCACCAAGAGAACAGGTAAAGGTGACCCTGGCTAAGCCGGGGGACCCTCCGATGCCTAAGTCAAGACAAAGAAATCGGGGTCTAAGTACAGAGTAGAAGAGAGAGCACTTGCTATTGCGTATCTGTAGACATGGTGTCGTGTGCTATTTATACTTTCCTGTAGAATGGCTTGGATCCGATAATCTCGGCACGATCTAGGGGATTCTCGGATCATGAGGATACTGCCCGTAATCTACTGATCACGCAACATATCAGGTAAGTAGTGCGTATCTGCGAGCGAAGTTATCGGCCACGACTAATAATGACAACTTTCGCATATGGTGTATGCCACCACAAGCCTACTCGGCTCGGCTCATCCGACCAATGAACAAAGGATGCGGTTTCTAAGTCGAGCGGTATCCGACCCAAACATCAGGTCAGATCCATTGTGGTCAGCGAGGCTTGCCGTTTCGAGCATAATACAACTAGCTGATTATAGGTCATCCGATCAGAGTGTGAAAACAGTTCCGAGCTGTACCTTAGCCGAGTCGAGCGACTCGGGCGGGTCGTGCCTCCTACTCGTTATTGTCGGGTGATGCTCGAACCTGGTCGGACCGGGAGTGCCTTGGACGTCATGGCTATGAGTCGGCCCGGACTAACGTTCGAACGGGTATTTTATCATGGGCTCGGATCTCTCGATAACAGAAGCCCCCTACTCTTCGAGTATGCTCGCAGACTTGAAGAGTACCCATGCGAGAGATCTCCCGCCCATAATGCATTGATGACGGAATTTGAATTCGAAGCGTCACATCCCAAGATTACGCGCGTGCGAGCCGCTTTGGTCGACGCGTGGCGATGGTTACGATTCTGAATCTCCTTCCGGCCAATGACAGGTTGCCACTAGGTCTGAGGAGGCGTGCACATGACGGCTCCCACTGCTCCGGCGACGCTTTGCATATCGCAGCACGCTGCCCGATGTCAGAGCCGTACCGTCAGTTGAGTTTTCTCCTAATGAGGTGTGGCCACATGTGCTTGAAAACAACTCGTGCCGATTCGGTTGTGGCCATTATGGCTTGCCATTAATGCAGAGGCCCTTCGTAGCCTATATAAGGGATCTCGAATTTTTGTCTGTTACTTTACATTGTGAACCAGAAGAGCGTACCTGAGAAGGCGATTTTCGATGAGGCAATTCCATTCGAATTCGAAGTTTTCGGCGGGCGATTCCGACTGATCTCACTTTTCCGATAGAAGGCGATTTTCGTTAGTCGTCCGGTGAGTCCCTTTTACTGATCTACGTCCTTCCTTTTCATAATGTCTTCCGACCTCGAAATGGTGCGCGAATACGCTGAGGACTCCGAGCCGGTGAGTTCGGAAGGTGAAAGTGGAGCTTCCAAAGGCCCCTTCGAAACCACACCCCTATATCCTCCGCCTCGGAGACAGAAGACGACGGGTGCTAAGGCCAAGCAGCCCAGCAAGAAGAAGGCCACCTGAGCCCTCCAAGCCAGCACTGCTGAGGCTGCTGAAATGCTCGCGAGTGGACGCATGGCGGAGGTTATCCCGGGAGGTTCCGTTTTATCGGAATCTCAAATAGAATGGATCCGTTCGGAGTTTCAAATTTTGAACTCCGTCCTGATAAGGGCCCCTGGGCCTATGGACGTGGCTGATGCTCCTGCCGAGAGGAAAGTTGCTATCTTCCTCTGTACGCTGCAGTGCGGGCTTCGGCTCTCACTTCACCCCTTCATCAGGGAGGTTGCGGCCTACCTCGGGCTGGCTCCAGGACAATTCGCTCCCAACGCCTAGAGGGTGCTGATTTCTGCCTTCATTATCTGGCGACAAGTGGGGAACCCTGAGCTGACCCCGGAAGAGTTGATGAGTCTATACCTGGTTAAGCACGACAGCAACGACCCATGATACTACTTTGCGACCCGAGGCAGCAAGGGGTCGAGACTGGTGATGAACCCGCCGTCCTCCAATAAAGACTGGAAAAATAAGTGGTTCTGGGTAGCAGGTGAATGGGAGGCGCCGACAGTAGAGTTCGAAACTTTAACAACATGGGTTCCGACCCATTTCACAAAACCAGGTCGGACTTTAACTAATATATGTGTCACTGCCTTTGTTTCCCTTTGTTGTAATTGAAGTAAAGCTTCTCCGTTTCCTTTTGCAGCTTTCCCGAAGGGGCTGCCTCTCCTTGACCCAGCTCAGAAGAACTGCATCGCGAAGGTTAGAGCGCGATCGGAGAAGCTTCGCTCCTAAACGAACCTGATAACAGCGGACAATCTTTATTGGTCCGGGCTTTGCAAGACACAACTCTTATCCACGTCCTTCATTAAGTTATCACAATCTTTCTGACGAGCTCAGTTTTGCCTACTTAGTCGCTGACACAGTCATTTATTTCACAGGCATGGCCGAGGCGTCTAGAGCTTGGAAGAGGAAGGCGGCTCTAACAACGGCGGAGTTGTTGAAGGAAACCCCCCGGGTGAAGATCACTCGGAAGAAGGTCCCTCCTCGTGAGGGAGGATCTTCTGCTGTGCCGATCTCTTCAGCCCCCGCTTCGAGGCTCGTCAGCCCGACTCTTGCTACGCCTTCTCACCCATAGACACCGAGTACAGCGCCGACCTCTGCGCGCCCTAGTGCGGTTATGGCTCCTCCGGCGGCTCCGCTTCTGGTGCTGGCCCGAACGACCCTGGCCTGCACCCCCGTCGTTCCAAGCTCTGTTCCCTCTCGCGCAACAGCCGTTCAGAGCCCTGCTCCTTTGATATAGAGCGGGTCGCGAACAATTTCATGGCCAAGATGGATCAAAAAAAGCACGGTCGACAACATAAGTGATCTGGATCGTTGGACCCTAGATCGGGCGTATCTTGTAATCCGGAATAAGTTATCTGACGTAAAATATATGAATTTGGGGTAGAACGAACTACTTTAGCCAACCAACCCCACTACGCCGGGTTGTGCAGCCCGAATTTGTGAGAAACCCCCTGATTGACGATCGTTTCCCTGTTTTAATTTCATTTTTACTATAAATAATAAGTTTTAGTTTGCTTATAGCTCTTCATCCGTTGGGCTTTAGGAGTTGTGTCCAACATGAAAAGTGCTTAGGATAATTAGGAGAACGGTTTGGTGAAGCCAAATAGGACACTTACTATTTTTGGCCAAAAACCTTGCGCACTAGTAGACATCATGACCGTCTATGAATAGTAAGTTTACTATTTATAGTAAGTCGCGGATTCTAGGAGTTTTAGTTGTAGTTTGAGTCTGATTTCTTTCCTGTTGCTTGGTTCCCTTATTTAAAGGGGTGTAAATTCATTTTTATTCATTCATCAATTAATTTTAAATTTATTAGAATTTATTTCTATTTTCCTGCTTTCTTTCCTCGTGGATTC
Organism: Magnolia kwangsiensis; assembly: GCA_037074715.1. Lineage (NCBI taxonomy): Eukaryota > Viridiplantae > Streptophyta > Magnoliopsida > Magnoliales > Magnoliaceae > Magnolia > Magnolia kwangsiensis. The sequence continues at coordinate 6,417,677 of CM073589.1, read as the reverse complement.
GAGAAGTCTTTGTGAGGAGTCCAGAGAAACTCCATGGATTCGGAGTAGTTATCCTTGAGGAAGACGGTGATCGACCTCATCACGTTCATCCCTGCGTCATCCTTCCACCGCCGTTCCCCTCACCGCGGAGGCTCCTATTGCAGCCCCCGAGCCCCCTATTACTATCCCTTCTTCCTTCGAACAGGAGGAGGCCAATGACCAACAACATGCTTTTCCCTCCCGAGGTCGGGGGAGATATTCGTGCCGAGGGCCAGAACTCGGCCGGTAGTAGGGTAGGGGCTGAGGAGGCTGTGGTCTCCCCCCAGGAGGGGACGAGCAGTGTGAGGTTCGAGTTAGGCTACCATATGGCCTGCTTAGCTCCGTGGGCTGCTAAGCATGCCCCCGAGGAGGACATATCTCGAAACCTCGACAGGTCGGACAGCTCCTTTCTAAATGACTTAGCTGCCGTATGCTACACGGTATGTCTCCGAGAGGATTCTCTCTTTCCTCTGTATCATCATTGTATATATTTTCTTGGATCCTGATTCTCATTTTCTATTTAGGCTGTCTCGGTGTTGCTTTCGATTCAGGAGAGAGTGCGGGAGCATCAGAGGAGGGAGATGGAGCTTGAGGCTCTCAAGGCCGAGATGGTGGCTTTAAGAGATGAGTCTGTCCTCTCGAAGTCCAAGCAGATTGAACTGCGCCGGCAGCTTTCAGACGAGAAGGCCAGAGGAAGTCGGCTGCAGGGGGTTGTGGTCGACTTGGAGACCAGGAGCTACTGTTGTGTTCACTCCCCAAGTGCAGGGTTGTGATGTAGTAATAACTCGGTAAGACCGAGGTCGAATCCCAAGGGACTGAAACTTGTACGTTATCTAAAATTAAATAGAACTAGAAGTAGGCTAAGATGAATTCTAAATCAATTAGCAATGGTGGAATACTTGTAGAATAATTAATCTAAATTTTAGGAAAAAAATCAGAGATAGGAACTAGGGATTCAGAGGATCCACTTGTAAAGATCAGGGAGAACTTATGCTTGCATCAAAAATCATGAAAATTACTGAACTGCCGTTGATCTAGTTTTCAAGGAGATGAAAGGTGTATGAATTAGAATGGATTCCATCACCAAACCATGCCCAAAAGACTATGGCAAACAATAGAATTAAACTAATTACCACCCAATCACATGTATGAAAGTTAGGAAGGGTACCGACATCCAACCATGCCCAGGAGACTATGGTGAACAACAGGGCTTCCTGACATCATAAACATTAAAGAGAACGGAAATATTCAAAGCCATTGCAGACCCATTGTAATTTCAGTCACAACAGACCATTAAAAACCTAAAACATTCCCATATTAATTAACTAAAATCAACGTCAATTCATGCATTAAAATTTAAATAAAATCAAATCTCCCATCTCACTACAAGCTTCACCTCTTAGCCCTAGCTAGGAGGATTTAGCCTGCTATGGATGGGCTCAATCCAAATAAATAAAGAGAAAAAGAAAAGGAAAAGAAAAGGGAAAGAAAAAACCAAGCTCCTCTCTCTCTCCTCTGCCCACGTTGAAACCCAAGCTCGAGCCCTCTTTTCTTCCTCCCAAGACCCTGAATGAATGCTCCCCACGTCCAAAACCTCCTTATATAGCTGCTGGAGTGGTGAAAATCGGATTTGAATCGGATTTGGAAAGCTATGCATGCCCATTGAAAGCTTTTTAGCAGCCAAGTTCGGTGCCTCGAAACACGCCACTTTCCTTTCTCAAATTCTAAAAAAATACTATCCCTTAGGATTTCATTGGGTCCTCTACATGATAGACGGTTTAGATCTGCCATATGATCAAAGATGGTGGGCCAAAACCGCCCGAAAAAGTCAATTTTCGCGGATGTGTGAAACCCTTTCGCACCATTTCGCTGTTGTGATCGGTGGGCCCCACAGAAGAATTTTCTGGAAAATCCACCCGGTCCATTAGATTCAGAACGAAATTTTAGTTAAGAATGAGTGGTTTTGAACGTCCATTGGCATGTCTCAGAGAAGAAATAACTAAAAGATCAGATTTGAACGCTACAGGACAGCCCTTTTGTGGCCTCTGTATCTCACACATGTGCACGCATGGATGCAAAAGGTCAGTATGGTTTTGTAGTTCTCGAAGCCCTCTACACGGTGGACGGTTTGGATTGAGCTTATGGGGCACGTGTGGAGCCCACCGTTGATCGCAAAACGGCCAGCGGCCGTGCGTTACGCAAATCCGTTTTTTTTTTTTTTTTTTTCTTTTTCGGTCAGAGACGGTCAACCGTCTCTACCCGTTTGCCATGCACGTGCAGTGCACTTGTACACTATACACACTTTATTCACGTGGGGTTCACTGTAATGATTTTCAGAAATCTTCACCGTCTAAATTATTTCTCATCTCATTTAAACCGTCAATAATAATTTTGAGGCAGTTCTAGATATCAAGTGGGCCCAGAATCAACGGTTTATGGGCTGATCTGTCAGTTGGGGCACTTTCCGAGATCTTCAATGACTGAAATTTTATATGTACGGTTAATTTATGGCCCTCATCACATATACGAAGTTTCAGGACAATCGGATGGTGGGAACCCTGTGATCTTGTATTTTGGATGCGTTTCAAGCTACTTGAACTTCAGTTTCTTAGTTTTCTCGAATTTCTGACCGTGTATATCTGTCGATCTTGGTCCCCTGGAGAGTGTCCCATGCTTTGGTGAATTTGGAGCGTTAAATCCATGCATTTAATATCCTATTTCGATCTAAGCTTGTAAAATCAACCTGTAACATAAACACGATTAAATCAGCCATTAAACACTATTATGCTCGTAAATCCGGACAATATTTGGGGTCTAATATGCACTATTTGACCCTCAACACAACCCCCAACCAGCATCTTGCTAGTCCCGAGCAAGGTATGCAAAAAATAAGTTGAGAATTAGAAGACGATTTCTATGAACTTGAGTGATTTTTGGAAAATAATCCAAATACTATAAGTCTAAGATTTATGAATGTTGGCATTAATTTCTCCTAAACTCAAGTGCACGGTAGACTTCATAATCAAGTGTAAAGTATTAATCCATCAATTAGAAAAATTTTAAACATTGAGATCCATGGATGTATAGCGTAATCTCGGCTTATCATCATTAAGATTGAATTTGTTATTTCAGGATCTCATTGGTAACCAGCGAGAGAATTCATGATAACCAAACTTGCCTCATAAATTCCATCTTTTGATCTTTTTAACTTTTTATTTTTCCATTAATAGTCATGCCAAAAAGAGGAATCAAATCCTTACCATTAGGGAGTAAACTTATGGTAAAAGACCAATTACCTAATATTTTTTTTTTTGAATGTTTAACCTTGGGGAATCAAACCTTCACCTATAGGGAGCAAACCCATGGTGAAGATTAATTGCCCAACCTGTTCAATTTTTATACCCTGATGGCAAGATATTTTAGGCTGGTTCCTTTCATGCTTAGTGATTACCAAATTAACCATTCAATATCAAACTGAAACGTTAATATGAAAGCGAGATGTGACATGTGAAACCATGACTCAATCAATGTTTAAAATCTCTAATCATGGATTGATAATTCAAACTCAACTGTGGAATCTATCAAGTAGCTAAATCCAAGAGTCATAAATTACCAACATCATATATCTCACAATTCTAAATCAAGGATATTCGTCAAAATCAGAAAAATTTAAAATTTTTTCACAATTGTTGCTTAAGACTAAGAAAATACTGATTAGGTTACCTAATCCCCCACCCCCAACCTAAAATCTATATTGTCCTCAATGTAAAAGATATAAACATGTAATGCACATGAGACAACGAAAGTAAATGAGAAGTGATGGGAAGATAGTACCTGAATAACGAATCAAGAGAGTTTTTTCAAGAGATCGCTGGGAGAGAGCAGATTAGTACAAGAGAGAAAACAAAACAAAATTAACAAAAATAAAATCCTATCTATACCACTTTCGCAGGTGCTCTCGATTGCATTTAGCATATGCAACAAGCCTTTAAACCCCTAGGTTACCCCTAGTGGATGAGTTGTAGTCTTGTGAGGGTTTGCAGTAATGTTACCCATAAACATTGAATCGATCATGGAACTTGATCATGCCATAAAGTTCCTCTTCCGGCCAATATCTTGATAAGTTTCTCAGTAAGTTTCTCAATAGGATCATCCAAAAGCCCTTTTTACAATAGGCTTGGATGCCCTGGAGTTTGACTTTCCAGAGAAACTTATTTACCTCATTAAAAATGTGTTGATGATTCGCATGAAGTATCCAAAGTATAAATGATTCACCTGTGTCAGAAAAAGTTTTAGAGTTAGTATCCCATGGTGAATTAGAGACTACAGATAGATCAAGTTGAGAAAGATTTTCAGGAAGAGGTGTAGTCTCAACACATTCCGAAGTAGTAGACTTCGGTTCAATTTCTAGCTCCTTATCCCCTAACGGTAAACATTCAGGATCTGTGGAAGAAGGGGCTTCAGAGTAAGGGTTCTCTCGGTCAGTACTGACTGCCGAGATGTTGTCTTGCAAGGCATTCACTATGTCTCTTATCATGGGATCATTTGAATCTGCAAAGTATGCCAAGCAATCATCAAAAGAGTTGGGACATTCTTCTGAGAGTGACTTATTTTTCACCTTGGAGCTTGTGATAATCTGCTCAAGGAATCCATCATCCTTGAAAGTGGACGGATGTATGCTCTCTTGCTCCAACCCTGCACAGACAGATTGAGAGTCAGTATGCGAAGCATTGATATGATCACTCTGTTCATTAAAATTACTCAGAAGAGGCATTGAATCGTCCACATTCAACAGTTTAGATGGTGGCCTCAACTGGGTGGTTTTAAATTCCAGAGTCGTAGCGCGCAACTCCTCTTTCTCCTGAATCATATCATCATTCAATTCAGGGGAGTGGTCCAAATATGTTTCACAAGAGTTATAAGGGTCGGTCATAAGGGGCTCCTCCACTTTTAGATCAGACATGTCAGGTGAGTGAAGTATCTCATTATGACCATTCTCTTCGCGTACTTCTTGATCATTAACTTGGACCAAACTTGAGATTAGTTCCAGGGGAATTGTGGTTATACATTCAGGATTGTCATCCCAATACTCATCATATTTTGGTTCAGTGCAGTGCACACTTGGGATGAAATTACTTTCCTCATATTCTTCACCTAGAATGGGTTGAGATTCGCATAAACTAACATCTTCATCATCATTAGAATCTAGTGTGTCATGTGATTGAAGTGTATCATTATATTTGAAAGACAGCCATGTCTCTTCCACATTCTTTTGAACAGTCATAGAAATCGGCTCATCGGTAAATTGGACCGTATGCTCGTTAATGGAATCCAACTCTTCATTCCAAATTCTAGAGTTCTTCAAAGGCGAGTTAGGATCACTTTCCTCGCATTGTATTTCTGGAATGAGTCGTGGCTGGGATGACCGAGCCTCCTCTATTCTATCAAGGCGCGAATTGAGTCCTTCCATTGCTTTTCTGAATTCCGTAAACCACTTCATGTTATGCTGAATTGAATTTTCCTGGTTCGTTTCTGGTTGAATCTCAAAGGTAGAGGGTCCAAGAGAATAATCACTTGAAATAATTGATTCCAAAGTTTTTATACTTTCTTCATAACGTGCTAAGTGATACTGAAATGAATCCTCTTGGATCGTTTCTGGTTGGATCTCAATGTTAGGGTATCCAAGAGGATAATCCTTATAACATATTATTGGTTCATCTTCACAGCTTTGATGTTTCCACTGGTTATAGTCATACTGATCATACATGAGAGAATATGATGGCTGATAATAATCCTCATTCACATAATTACGATCGTATACAGCCCTATTAACCGATGGAAGATAACGTTCTAGTCGGTTCTCAATGTCTGTTTATGATGGAGAAAAATCTTGAGGTATACGTTGAATTCCACAACCCTCGGGCATTCCCCAATATCTCCTATCCATCTCAGCGTATGCACGTACCCACGATTCCATGGTAGAACCCTGACTCTAAGTCTAATCCTAGAACAAAAGAAAAATCCTATAGAAATATGGAAAGTAAGAGAAGAAGTTAGAAGGGTGTTACCAAATAAGAAGTTCCTATGTTAAGATCCTGCAGAAGAAAACAAAACAAGTTAGTTTCTAAAACAGTTAGTCTAAGATTATAAAATTTCTAAAAACCCTAATAGAGAAAAAATAAAGAAATTAGAAAAGATATCACCAAATTAGAAGTTTCTATCTCAGAATCCTACAAAACAGGAAAGACAAGTTAGTTAAAAAAAAATCAAAAAAATCTAAACCTAAAACTGAAGTTAGTAAAAATCCTAATCTTGAACTAATACTAAAACTAATTAATTTCAGAAAAACGTAGCCGACAGTCCCCGGCAACGGCGCCAAAAACTTGTTCACTCCCCAAGTGCAGGGTTGTGATGTAGTAATAACTCGGTAAGACCGAGGTCGAATCCCAAGGGACTGAAACTTGTACGTTATCTAAAATTAAATAGAACTAGAACTAGGCTAAGATGAATTCTATCAATTAGCAATGGTGGAATACTTGTAGAATAATTAATCTAAATCTTAGAAAAAAATCAGAGATAGGAACTAGGGATTCAGAGGATCCACTTGTAAAGATCAGGGAGAACTTATGCTTGCATCAAAAATCATGAAAATTACTGAACTGCTGTTGATCTAGTTTTCAAGGAGATGAAAGGTGTATGAATTAGAATGGATTCCATCACCAAACCATGCCCAAAAGACTATGGCAAACAACAGAATTAAACTAATTACCACCCAATCACATCTCCCATCTCACTACAAGCTTCACCTCTTAGCCCTAGCTAGGAGGATTTAGCCTGCCATGGATGGGCTCAATCCAAATAAATAAAGAGAAAAAGAAAAGGAAAAGAAAAGGGAAAGAAAAAACCAAGCTCCTCTCTCTCTCCTCTGCCCACGTTGAAACCCAAGCTCGAGCCCTCTGTTCTTCCTCCCAAGACCCTGAATGAATGCTCCCCACGTCCAAAACCTCCTTATATAGCTGCTGGAGTGGTGAAAATCGGATTTGAATCGGATTTGGAAAGCTATGCATGCCCATTGAAAGCTTTTTTACAGCCAAGTTCGGTGCCTCGAAACACGCCACTTTCCTTTCTCAAATTCTAAAAAAATACTATCCCTTAGGATTTCATTGGGTCCTCTACATGATAGACGGTTTAGATCTGCCATATGATCAAAGATGGTGGGCCAAAACCGCCCGAAAAAGTCAATTTTCGCGGATGTGCGAAACCTTTCGCACCATTTCGCTGTTGTGATCGGTGGGCCCCACAGAAGAATTTTCTGGAAAATCCACCCGGTTCATTAGATTCAGAACAAAATTTCAGTCAAGAATGAGTGGTTTTGAACGTCCATTGGCATGTCTCAGAGAAGAAATAACTAAAAGATCAGATTTGAACGCTATAGGACAGCCCTTTTGTGGCCTCTGTATCTCACACATGTGCACACATGGATGCAAAAGGTCAGTATGGTTTTGTAGTTCTCGAAGCCCTCTACACGGTGGACGGTTTGGATTGAGCTTATGGGGCACGTGTGGGGCCCACCGTTGATCGTAAAATAGCCAGCGGCCGTGCGTTACGCAAATCCGTTTTTTTTTTTTCTTTTTCGGTCAGAGACGGTCAACCGTCTCTGCCCGTTTGCCATGCACGTGCAGTACACACACTTTATTCACGTGGGGTTCACTGTAATGATTTTCAGAAATCTTCACCGTCTAAATTATTTCTCATCTCATTTAAACTGTCAATAATAATTTTGAGGCAGTTCCAGATATCAAGTGGGCCCAGAATCAACGGTTTATGGGTTGATCTGTCAGTTGGGGCACTTCCTGAGATCTTCAATGACTGAAATTTTATATGTACGGTTAATTTATGGCCCTCATCACATATATGAAGTTTCAGGACAATCGGATGGTGGGAACCATGTGATCTTGCATTTTGGATGCGTTTCAAGCCACTTGAACTTCAGTTTCTTAGTTTTCTCGAATTTCTGACCGTGTATATCTGTCGATCTTAGTCCCCTGGAGAGTGTCCCATGCTTTGGTGAATTTGGAGCGTTAAATCCATGCATTTAGTATCCTATTTCGATCCAAGCTTGTAAAATCAACCTGTAACATAAACACGATTAAATCAGCCATTAAACACTATTATGCTCGTAAATCCGGACAATATTTGGGGTCTAATATGCACTATTTGACCCTCAACATGTTGTAGGAGAAGGAGAATAACCTTAAAGCCAGCAGTGACGCAATGACCGTCGAGCTGACCCGCGCCAGAGCTCACGCGGATTCCTTGACCGTGGAGACCACTCGGCTGGGTGAGGCCTTGGAACGCACCAAAGTTGAGGAGGCTGAAGAGTGGACCCGAGCCATCACTCAGAATGTAGAGGTTCAGCGGGTCAAAGATGAAGCTTCTCTTGCAGCGGCAGTTACCGCCACGATTGAAGATTTCAAGAACTCAAAGGAGAGGGACGCTGAAGCTGGGACGTTTTACAACCGCTGCTTTGATGCTTGTATCGAGGCAGTCCTGGGTTTATACCTAGACCTTGATCTTGATCCTCTTCTGCCTAAGGACCCTGAAGACGCCCCTGCCGATGTCGCCCGCTCGGATCATGCCCCCGACGCCCAAGCTCCTCCCCTCGTGTGAAGACATGTTTTACTTTTTTTCTTTTTTTTTTAACTGTTGATGTATTTTTTGTCCCTTTGAGAGGGATTTACTGAATGAGAAATATTTTCTTGGTATTTGTCCACTATTGACTTGCGATGTCGTTTTGTGGCCGAGCTAACCTCTTTACGGGTCTGACCCTTTCATCATTGTTTAGTTGGTTCTCCGAGCCCCCTCGGCCCAAGTCCTAGTTGGGTCCGATCTTTTAGGGTACTCGGCTCGTCGCTTGTCTGGAGAGGACTTTTTATTCTGTCGTATGATGAGCCGAGTACTCTATTGGAGAGTCGGGTCATTATTAGGCATTTTTCCTCAAGGGGATGCCTTGTCGAACCTTTGTATCGGGCGTAACCAGGACGACACTGGCTCCTGCTCCTTTAACATTGGATGACCCGTCAACATAAAGGGCCCATCTCGGATCCGACACTGCTTCTTGGTTGCTCAACAGGATGGGCGGTGTCATCTTGACTTCTTTACTGATTTGTTCCTCACTTGGAGTTGTGAACTCGGCGATGAAGTCAGCTACAACTTGACCCTTGATTGCTGTCCTGGGGCAGAATTGAATGTCAAATTCTCTGATCTCAACAACCCATTTGGTCATCCGATCAGAAACTTCGGGTCTCTGGAGGACCTGCCTCAGGGGAGAGTCAGTCAACACAACTATGGAATGGGCTTGGAAGTACGCCCGCAGTCTTCTGACCAAGACGACGAGGCAGAGCGCCAGTTTTTCCAAGGATTAATATCTCGTTTCCGCTGGCACCATGGATTTGCTCACATAGTACACGGAGTATTGCTTGCTTCTGACTTCTCTGATCAGAGCCGAGCTGACAGCTGAAGATGAAACTGCGAGGTAGAGGAACAAGGGCACCCCTTCTTCAGGTTTAGATAAGAGAGGCGGCGAGCTCAAGTACTGCTTCAACTGCTAAAAGGCTTGCTCACATTTTGGTGTCCACTTCGTCCTCTTGTGGCCCTTCAGTTGCTGGAAGAAGGGAAGACATTTATCTGTAGCCCTGGATATGAAGCGTCTGAGCGCTGCAACTCTTCCCGTGAGACACTGTATTTCCTTAATGGTCTGAGGTGAGTTCATGTCGAGGAGAGCCTTGATCTTATCCGGGTTAGTTTCGATACTTCACTAACTAACTTGAAAACCAAGAAACTTTCCCGATTCAACTCCGAATACATACTTAGCGGGATTCAATTTCATCTGGTACTCTTGAAGGACGTCGAACTTTTCTCCGAGGTCGGCAAGGTGGTCGGAGGCTCTGGTACTTTTCACCAACATGTCGTCCACGTACACCTCCATGGTGCTCCCAATCTGTTTGGCAAACATCTGATTCATCAGCCTCTGATATGTTGTCCCAGCATTTTTCAGGCCGAATGGCATGACCCGGTAACAATAGAGTCCTCTGTCCATGACAAAGGTAGTCTTCTGTCTGTCTGGGGGATACATAACGATCTGGTTGTACCCGAAGTAGGCGTCCAAAAATAAGAGTAGCTCATGTCCGACCATGCTGTCCACCAGTTGATCGATCCAGGGTAACGGGAAGTTGTCTTTAGGGCACGACTTATTCAGATCGGAGTAGTCTACACAGACCCGTCACTTTTTATTGGATTTCGTGACGAGCACAACATTTGCTATCCAGTCAGGATAATATACTTTTTCTATGAAACCCACATCAAGAAGGATGAAGACTTCTTTAACAATGGCTTCATATCGTTCGGCATCAAACGACCTTATTTTTTGCTTAACTGGCTTATGATCTGGGTCCACATTCAACCTATGAACCAACACGTCAGGTGAGATCCCTGACATATCTGCGTGTGACCATGCGAAGACGTCTCGGTGTTGCTTCAAGAAGGCCAATAACTCGTTTCTCCACTCGGAATGTAATGATGACCCGAGCTAAATAGTTTTTCTCGAGTCTGATTCATCGAGGGGGACCTTTTTCAGATCTTCAACTGACAAGCTCCCTGTCGGTCCTCGAGGATCCAAGGCGTCCACTACGAGTGCCTGTTTGGCAGCTCCCTTCCTCACTACTATCGCATAACACCTTCGGACCTCGCGTTGGTCACCTCGGAGATAAACGATCCCACCTTCAGCTGAAAACTTCATCATCAAATGGTAAGTTGAGACGACCGCTCTCATCGCATTGAGGGAGGATCGGCTCAGGATCACATTATGGACAGATGGAACATTGACAACCAAAAAGTCTACCAAAAGTGTGACTTGATGCTACCCTTCTCCCGCTGTTACTGGGAGAGAGATGGCTCCTTCAGAGATTACTCTCTCTCCAGCAAAGCCGTGTAGGGGAGTCTTCACGGATCAGAGTCGTGATCGTAGAATTTTCATCTTTTCAAATGCCTCGGAGTACATTACATCGGCCGAACTTCCAGTGTCGACTAAAATGCGATATACCTTGTAATTTGCTATGGTCATTGTGATCACTAGCGCGTCATCGTGCGGATGCTGGATCCTGCGTGAGTCATCTTCCGTGAATGTCAGGCTGCACGGAGTGACTCGGAGTTCCTTACTGGGACGTTCTGCCAGGTGAACGTGGTGTTTCAGCTCGGATCTCTGGGAATGGACTTTTCGAGCCCTGTTCGAATATCCTCCCCCAGCTGAGCCCCCGAAGATGGTACGAATTTCAGCGGGTTCTTCTGGGAGGTTGTTTGGCTGCTCTCGAGGTCGTTCCTCTCTCCGAGCGGACTTTTCTTTTTTAGTGTATCGACATAGATGCCCCTTGCGGATGAGGGACTCGATCTCGTCTTTCAGGTCCATGCAATCGTACGTGTTGTGACCATGGTCCTGGTGGAAGCGGTAGAATTTTTGCTTGTCCCGGTGCTCTGCGTCAGCCCTCATACAGACTGGCCAATTAAGTAGCCTGTCTCCTCGGATATCCAGCAGAAGTTGCTTGACAGACGTATTAAGAGGAGTATAAGAACAGAATTTTCCTTCTGGCCTACGGCTCGGTCGACGATTGTGAGAAGCGCGGTTGTCTGCCTCTTTGCCATTCGGCTGTGAGTCTTCGTTCCTGGGCCTCTTCCCTTTGTTTGCCGAGTCAGTTACTTGTGTACCTTTACAAGCATTGGTGAACTCTTCGGCATCAGTATACTTCTGAGCTTTTGCCATGAAGTCTGCTAATGTTTTCGACAGATTCTTTCTGACGGAAAAAAGCGAACTTTCTTTCCTTGAGCCCACTTAGAATGGCAGCAAGCGCCATCTTGTCATCATAGTCTTCAAACTGCAGCGCTTCCTCTTTAAAATGAGCAATGTAGTCCTTCAACGACTCTTTCGGAGCCTACTTGATGGTGAGCAGGTGGGTGTTGGGTTTCTGACTTCTCTTACCGCTTATGAACTGCGTGAGGAATAGTCGGCTTAATTCCGTGAAAGAGCCCATGGAGTTTGGTTTGAGCTAACGATACCAAATTCGAGCGGACCCCGTAAGGGTGATGGAAAACCCTCTGCACATCATCGCGTCCGTTGCGGTCTGAATTTGCATCCACGATCGGTAGGCCTCCAGATGTTCAGATGGGTCCCCAGATCCTGAATACTGGATGACAGGAGGCATCCGAAACCTCTGCGGCATCACCTCAGCCATGTTGGCGGAGGTGAATGGAGGCTCAGTCTCTTCCATCATTGTCTAGATCGTAGCAGGAACCGTTGATTGTTGCTGCTTTTTCTCCAACATCAAGAACTGGTCCTTTAGCTCCGCAAATTGTGCCTCCCACGGATTCTTATTTTCGGCAATGACCTCTGGGGCGTCCTCGATCTCCGGAGTTCTTCTTTCTCTTCTTCGTTCTAATTGATGACGGAGATCCATGGGTGGCAGGGCAGATGTGGTTGAATGGACTGTAGTAGGGGCTCGAGCAGTGACGTTCAACGCGGATCCTTCAGCATGCATCGCAGGAGAATTTTGACCCGAATGTGGCACCCCCGAATGCTGGGGAGCTTCAGGTCTCACACTCCTTGGCACAGAGCGAGTCTCCATAAACAGTCCCACCGGCTCGAGAACGGGCTGTTCCTGAACCGGGCGTGACTCTTGCTCCCTCTGCTGCTTAATTCTGTTTATCTCGTCGCGCAGGGTTTGGATCTTGTTCTGCATGGCGCGATATTTACTAGACCGATTGCGAGAACGTTTGAAAGGTCCTAGTGCAGACTCGGCGTGAAGTGACGATGATGATCGAGTTTGTTCGTTTACTACTGGTTCTACAACTGTAGCTTTTTTTTTCCTCGCCATTACTTCAAAGAAGGAAAATGAAAACCTGATTTTTAGTCTCAGTTTTTCATAAACGGCGCCAAAAAATGTTGATGTCAAAATCTGGTTGGCTCTCACCCCCACGTCGTCTTCGTCTCAATGTGTCACCCCTGGAACCTGCACCAAGAGAACAGGCAAAGGTGACCCTGGCTAAGTCGGGGGACCCTCCGATGCCTAAGTTAAGACAAGAAAATCGGGGTCTAAGTAGAGAGTAGAGGAGAGAGCATTTGCTATTGTGTACCTGTAGACATGATGTCGTGTGTTATTTATACTTTCCTGTAAAATGGCTTGGATCCGATAATCTTGGCATGATCTAGGAAATTCTCGGATCATGGAGATACTGCCCGTAATCTGCTGATCACGCAGCATATTAGGCAAGTACTGCGTATCTGCGAGCGAAGTTATCGGCCACGACTAGTAATGACAACTTTCGCATATGGTGTATGCCACTACAAGCCTACTCGGCTCGGCTCATCCGACCATTGAACAAAGGATGCGGCTTCTAAGTCGAGCGGTATCCGACCCAAATGTCAGGTCAGATCCATTGTGGTCAGCGAGGCTTGCCGTTTCGAGCATAATACAGCTAGCTGATTATAGATCATCCGATCGGAGTGTGAAAGCCGTTTCGAGCTGTACCTTAGCCGAGTCGGTCGACTCGGACGGGTCGTGCCTCCTGCTCGTTATTGTCGGGTGATGCTCGAACCTGGTCGGACCGGGAGTGCCTTAGACGTCATGGCTATAAGTCGGCCCGGACTAACGTTTGGACGGGTGTTTTATCATGAGCTCGGATCTCCCCATAACAATAATAATAATAAGCACAAAGGATATATTTATGTACATATGCATCCACTAATTGGGCCAGGCGGTGCACTCCAGTAGGCTTATGTTTCATTCTTGAGCATGAGCTGGGCCATGGTGGGTTGGGTAGGGTTAAATGGTTAGGTCAAGGTGATGGCTTCTTAGTGGGTTAGGTTAGGATGCTAATGGATGGTGGATTAGGTTTAGGGTAGAATTCTTGACCCATTTAGTAAATGGTCGAGCTCAAACTCACCTCAAACTCAACCTAATGCCAGTCCCTAAATTTTCTTTTGTTTGTTGTACTTTTTCTTTTTTTAGTTTTTGCTTTTTGGTACTGTCTCAACCTTAGTAGCAACAGATCAATGGTATGGTTTACTAAACCATGGGCTCACTTGTAAGAACCGAAAAAACCCAAGCATTCAAAGCCTCCAATCAAGAGTCCTATAATTTAATTGAGATGACATATGTATATCAAACAAGCTTCTCCCTTGAAAGTGTCTATTATAAACTAAACAGGTCATGTGTTAGACCATGGTGTTTGGAGGTTTGCTAGCCCTTGCATCCATCCGCATATTCCAACCTGATACGTGCGCCTAGAACATCATCTGCCAATCTAACAAGAGAATAGGGAATAGGGGTGTCAATGTCTGCATAATGTCTAGTCTTATAATTTGGTTTTCAAACCGTGAAAGATAAGAGCCGGTCCCCGTTTTGAATGACTTGGCTCTTACGCATCTTCCATGGTCACAGGTGTTGTGAATCAGCTCATCGCGTTGTGAATCAGCTCATTGCGTGACTCCCTGATATGGATTCAGTTGAGTAAGGCTTCAGGTAGGCCATTAGGTTCGCCAGAAGTTGGGACTGTATATTGTGATTTTTTTAGGTTATACAAAGTGTTTATATCATGCTTGCACCTCACAATCTATGGCGGATGCCAAATAATGAAACTCTCATCTTGAAATATTTTCAGACTTTGATCATTTAAATTTTTTTTCTTTTGAATATGGATGGTCTCCTATGCTGTTTTTCATTATCCATTGATTGGAAGTTTAGGTTCTTCAAAACTAGGAAATTTTCAAGGCAGCTACCTTTGTTGTTCTCGTAAGACCAACAGCATTAATTTGGAATGTGGTCCCAGATCCAACGGCTATAGTTCCAGCATATGTAATTGGAATATGTTGGAATGAATTCTAGCAAACCTCAGTAGGCCAAATATTTAAAAATTTAATGTACCCAAGATCCAGTTGTTATTTTCATACATGTCTAGGCTACACCGGAGTTCACTGTCCTGATTTTTGACAAAATCATTCACATAGTGGGGCCAGCAGATACACGTACTGGATTTTCTACACATGAGCCAGGTAGGCATGCTTGGTTGTAGCAGATGGGTGCTATCTAACTCCTTTTATCATTTTCTTTCACTTATTGGTAGCTTTTTTTGTACGCGTGACAAATGTGTACCAGATCTAAACCACTCATTCAGTAGGCCATCCCTTGGATGGTCCATGCGATGAACATCACACTTCTGCAAATAAACAGTTGAGAAACGAAATACAGTGGGTCCATGTTCAACTGAAAATTTTGCAACACTTGGGGTTCATGACACCAACGATGTAGATGACCGAACCATGGCCCCCACTTGTATAGCGAAAACCTTAGAAGCTTTGCATGTCTTGGGGTCGACGATCATATCAGGGAGTTGGTGACTTTGGAAGATTCAAATAGCTTGTTGAGGTCTCAACCAACGGTTGGTTTACACGTTACTTGCGAGTAACGGAATATCCGCCCGCTCAACCACTGTAGTAGGTTGGTTGCATAAAAGCAGTTGGATTGAAAAGATCGATAGTGAGCGGCTCACCTGTTACGGCGAGCCTGGCCCTCCTTTGAAGTGGGCTTGGCCTTAGGGTCATTTTAGCCTAACCCAGCCACTTCGCCAGGAACAACCTGACTTCATGTGTACATTTCAATCATCGGTTAGGCGAAGTATGCATCTTGCAGGCAGACCTTTGTTTTCGAAATTTTAATCTATTTATTTTGTACATGTGCTGTCCGCTCGATCCTGGCTTGGGCCTGTAGTGCCAGGGCACATGCTGGGTTCGAGCCTGGTGCCTTATAAAGTTGGGTGGGGCTAGGCCTAGCCTGGCTTGGTCCAAACCTGCCTATTACCATTCTTACAGGAGATTGGGACCCACTGCACCACCAAATTCCTTAAGACGAGAGTGACCACTAGTGAAGACAGATTAAAAGTTATCCGTTCACGCTCATTGGTTGAAAGTCTTCCATCCCCATGTCAACGGTCAAGATCGGATGTTATCAGTGGGCACACATGACGTATGGATGGTCGAACATTGATCTGGAAAGGCTATTAGGTTGCCTCACCTTTCTTGGACCATAATGAAATTCTCATATTGATGGGAGGATGCTAACCTTGCAAACATGTGTTTCTCATTTTATAACCATTGGTCTCCCAAGCCAGTGATGGAATGATGGAAGACATCCCATCAAAATGATTCCTTGGAGACTCATCATCCAAAGTGGTATCTATCAATGGACCAATCCATTTTTTTATGTCTCTGATGAAATGGTGAATCCAGGTCCATGAGGTATGAATGCACGTATCCAAAAATAGAATGTTGTTTCTCAGGAGTATCAGGTCTCTTCGCGAATGCTGAAAACTCTGAAAAAGAAAATGACAACTTGGGTGAATATTTACTGTTTTTCCTTTTTGATAAATTTTTTTTTTTTTTTAAAAGAGAGAGAGAGAGAGAGAGAGAGAGAGAGAGAGAGAGAGAGAGAGAGAGAGAGAGAGAGAGCATGGAATTATCTTTTTTTTAAATTTTTTTTTTTTTTTTTAAATCATGGATGTCAATTTCTTTTGAAAAAACATCCTAAATGCAAATTTCAAAATTGAGAAAGACAACTACTAACGGTTTAACATTTTTATGTAAAATTACGCAAATTTCGAGCCTGGCTCATTTAAGTTGCCACGGACTGGGGCGTTGCCTGAATTTTGGCCCGAAAAAATTCTACTAGTCCTCAGGAGAGTTGGGCTGGCGATGGGCAGGCCTGGTGTTAGCTCTGGTCTCAACTAGTCGGGCTTGGGTTAATTAAAATAAGAATTGTTCCAGCACAAGCCCAACCGGTTGCGATCTAATGGAGAAAGAGCCAACTCTCCCATCCCCATTTTAGCCACGAAGATTGTTGATTCAAAAAACTGATGCATCCTTCTCCTCCTGCCGCCTGCACAAGAAGAAGACAAAGGAGACCCTGGCTAGAGCCGGGGACCCTCCGATGCTAAAGTCAGGGACCGGATCGTGTGAGAGGATTTTTTGGGATAGTTTTTGCGTACCTTTCATCTTAGAGGTATCCTGTATTTATAGGAATGAAAGTTCCGTCATGCAGAGATCCTTCTCCTAGTATCTCGGAGATTTGATTTTAATCTGTTTTTGAATTCCACCCGATCCCGAGATCTTGGGGATCGGGGATCCTTTTACTAGATTTTCTGGATGGTATTTTCATTTACACCATCTTTTCTTTGCTCGGCTCGGTCCTAACCGACTCTAGGGATGAGTGGACTTCGGCTGGCTGCAAGGATAATACTGTTTGCCTTCTGTCGGACGAAATGAAACCGATCCGTAGTTGATACCCTCTCTTAATCCGATAGCTAATTCTATAACCGACCTAAATATGGGTTGGTTTTACGGTCGGTTGGGTGGCTTCTGAGCTTTGGGTCTTAATCGACCTTTTTGGATACTGTTGCCTCGTTTACCGAGTCAACTTTATACATCTTATATACTTTTCTTTGTGGCTCATGACTTTGTAACTTTAGGTCGGGATTCATTTTTCAGAACCCGAACTAAGTCTCTCCTTCAGGCTTTTTGCTTACCTGCCTTGGTCGGGCTTATTGCCTCGGATCCTTGGGCGGTGTCAGTAGAGTTTGTCCATTCCATAGCCGAGCCTCTGGACTTATTCTATTTTTTTCCCAACAGTAAGCCCCCTGCTCCTTGCATCAATGTTGTTGACGCTATGAAGTAGAGTAATCGTTAGGTTGGCTTGAGGTGGGACCGACTTTATGATGGACTATTTAATGCTTGCAGGAGTTGCATCATCCGGAGCACGCGATGGTTGGTCGATTAAGGTCGCACGAGTGAGAAGCCGTCAGAGCATCCTTTCAGCTTATGAGCGTCGAATGCCTGGCGAGGGCGACGTTTACGTCAGCCAGCGTACGCCACATGTCGGGCGGGGGAGTCGAAGCGGCCGTTGATTTGACTCCTTAAATGCCCTTGCCATGTGGCAGAGCTATAAAAGGAGGAGAGGGCCGCTTCTCTCTCATTTTCGTGGGCTCGTTTTTCCTCTTCCCGACTCTCCATTTTCCCCGTTTTCATGTTTTGCCATTTTTACTTTCATTTTCAATTTTTACTTCCATGTCTACGTCCTTTTCGCCATCTCCAGTAAGTTTTAACTCTCTCCCTCTCTTTCGCTTTTAATTCCCATAACAATGCAAGATTCACAAAACTCCAGGAGCGAGCTTCCGGTGACAAGGGCAAAGCGAGACATTTTTGGAATGTTTTGGAATCACCCTCGCTGCTGGCGGAGATGGTCATAGGTGCTAATGAAACCTTTCAGTATTTTGAAAGAGTAGCTGGGTCTTCAGCGGAACACCTTGCTTCGGCAAGTCCTTATTGCAAAGGAGAGTCGTTGGCAATTGCCCCCGGTAGGCCTAACCCTCCTGAGGAGGAGATAGAAGAGAAGGATGAATCGGACGAAGGAGCTGGTGGGTTGGTCTCTATCCGGAGATCGGCTAGGACCGCCAAGTCGATGGCCGAGGGAGGGGAGGTCGGAGATGAGCATAGGGATCCGGTTCCATCGATCTTAACTGAGGCGGATCTGGACATGATTAAGGCTGAGTACCATGTTCCGAACTCGGTCATCCTTCGCCTTCCCCTACCAAGTGAATTATCCAACCGTCCTCCCGCTGGGATGGTCGCGATCTTTCAAGTGGCTTTACAATACGGCTTGCATCTAGCCCTTCAGGGCATTGCTCGGGATTTGCTTTCCCGACTCCAGATAGCACCTGGGCAGATAGTTCCGAACGGGTAGAGGAACCTATTTGGATGCTCGGTGTTGTGGGCTGAGACAGAGCAGCCCCTACTGACGATCAATGAGTTTCTCCATCTGTTTTAAGAACAACCGAATAAACAACAGCTCGACTGGTATTTTTTGTGTGCTTGGTGGAACAAGGGCGATCCCTTAATAACTGACCCCCTACCTCCAACAAGCACTGGAGAGATAGATGGTTCTAAGCGTGTGGCCGCTAGGAGACTGCTGAGCCAGGGCCTGTCAAACCTCGTGTTCCTTGGGTGTTCTCTCAAGCAGGTAACTCGACATACGCTTCTTTTATTTATCTTCTCATATTAGTGTCTTGGAGTCTAATTAGATATGTTTCGCAGATATTCCCGAGTGAAGGCCAAAACTCGGAGCTAGCGCTTTGGCTCCGATTAAGGATCTGAAGGTACTGAGTCCGGAGCAGTGGTCTTGGAAGAGACTTCTCCAGCCTGAACATCTTTTTGACTCGGGTTTGGATTCAGCCCTGACAAGTACCTTTTGGTTTTCTTGTCGCATTCCCTTTGAATTTTATTTAACTCGTCTTACTTTTGATGCAGAGATGGTTGAGGCTCAACCTTTCCTTCGTCCGCCTTCCAAGATGAAGGACCCTCCAAAGTCAGAGACTTGGTCAGAGAGTTGTCCTTTAAAGAAGTTGAAGACAGTCTTAAAGGCTAAGGGCCAAGCCGCCCCGACCATTCCAACCGTGATAATCCTTGACCCAGAAAAAGGGGCGGAAGTGGCGGACTCGGTGGCTCCCGTGCCCCATGTGGCTCTTTGAGTTAGGACCTGTTTCCAAGCAGTTTTCGGAGCAAAGGAGAGGGGAGCCCTCTGGAGGGGAGATGACTCAACATGAGATGTCGATCTTTCAATGGGCCGTGTCGAATATGGTCCCCTGGGCTATTTCCCATGAGAGCGAAAAAGAGTTCGCTACCCTCTTCAAAGCTCCTCAGAGGCAGACTCTCTCTCATGTGGTAAAGATTCTTCTCAAGGTAAGACTTGAACTTCTCACTTATCTCATCGATTCCTTCGAATTTAATTTGACTTTACATTTTTCTTTTATAGTTCGCTCCTTATTTGCTCAGGGCTAGCTCGAATTTGACCGAAGCTCAGAGTCAGGTAGCGGAGGCGGAAGCAGCTCGAAAATGGACAGTGGAGGTGGAAGCACAACTCGAGGCTGCCATAACTCGGCCCAACATAATGGCTGATGACTTAGGGCTTACCATGAAGGCCTCCGATGATGCCAGGGCCGAGTGTGCCCATGCAGCCTCGCTATTGAAAGAGGCCCAGGAGGAGAGTCGGAGAATTCATCAAGCTCATGCCTCCTCTAAGGACAAGTTGGCTCGACTCAAGGTTGAGACCTGGTCCACCCTTGAGCATGCTAAGGAATAAGCTGTAAAGGCCTTTCTTGAATCCGGGAGTACTTGGAGGAACGAGACCGCTTGTATCAAGATGAGTACATTAAATGTATTGAACTGATGAAGCAGTCTTTCCTTGATCTCGATCACTCGGGATTTGATGAAGGTGCCTCTAGATCCGAAGGTCCGGAGGCCGCGGCAACTGGGTCTGTTGATGTTGCGGTTGATCCCGAGGTCGGTTCTGAGGTCGCTCCTGAGGCGGTGCCAGAGGTTGCTCTAAGTGACGGCAACAGCTGAGTCCGAGTTACCTCCTAAGTTAACCCTCAATGTACCTTGGAGCTTGTAAAGTGTGTCAGGTACTTCAAGCGCACCAAGCTTCAGGCACACCAAGCACACCAAGTGTCACGCCCCAAACCCAGAAATCGAATTCACAGGAATCCCGATCACCGAATCCGGTGCCGACAGCCTCCGTGGTACCCCATTCTCGACTCCTATCATTCATATGGCAGATTTTCGATCCTGGGATCCTACAAGGAGGATTTTTTTTATATACATTTAACTAGTAATAAGCATAACTACAAGTTTACCCAAATCATAAAGGCAACATCATCATCACATATCCACTAATATAATCATTTGAATACAATGCTGAAAGGAAAATATATATGTCAAAATCAAAGCTTCAGAAAACAGCTGCACGCTTCAAGCTCAATGCTGCTGCAACCTAATATCACCTGCACGCATCTATCGTGCATAAGCTTATAGAAAGCTTAGAGGGTGATGTAAGTGTGTGCACGAGATAAGTGCCAAGTATTCAATACAATATCATAATCATACAATATCGGAAAGCTATTAATCCATAAACCATACAATGACTGAATAAGCAGAAACACTGATAAGAGCAGGAATTATCAGCGTAAACAGAAATACTGATAAGATTATAATCATGCGATAACAGAATAAGCAGAAGTATGAACAAGTCCATAAGATAATAAATATCAGAATACGTAATATAGGACAGCTATGCAAATGATGAGTCATAGATAATCAAATGTCGAATGACAAGGATATAATGCAATACAAAATTCGAAAGAGCTAACAAATATCATCACTCTCATCTGAGTCACAGGAATACAGAAACATAACAACCCATAATGCCACACGCCGAAGATATAATGGAATATGCAGTATATGGTGCTAATGGAATGACCATACTGGAGTGTGATGTCGGGTTGATAGTACGTAGTATTCCAGGCTACGGGGTACACCACAAGGAACCTCTATCTAAACCAGTCCCATACCTAAATTTGGATAGTCTGACTCAACGTGGTAAACTCCTGATCTTAGGTTAGTCGCGCGCCCAACTAAAATCCTTTCCATAACGAAGATACACAATAATTAGTTGCACACCACCAGCCCGAGTGGATAGTGAATGGATGAATGAATGAGTATGCAACTCCTACTCAGTAGCCTGTCAGCACAGTAGCCTGCCAACCGCTGGTAGCTCTCCCAGTGTGGTAGCTTGCCCAGGCCTAAGCCCCACCCACATCACACCCGCCCACATCAGCGTCCGCCCACGTGCGTCCTCCCACATGCACAACAGTGACGGGATGTTATAATATCATGTCAGTCCTCATATCAGTACGGCTCCTCTCTGGAGAAATCACCGGGGTCAATTACACTTCACACTACCTGCCGCCCCAATCAAGCGCACAACTGGATAAGTGAAAAAGACCTCACTATTCGCCTGTCAGTAGTCTACCAATACCTACCCGACTCGCCGATAGCGAACCCATTCCTCGAGCTGGTCAAACTCAGCCTAGCCATGCCTACTCCCTCGGGCGGGTAAGGCCGCACCCCCTTCCAACCGACCACGATACAGTGGAGAGCGTATCCATCTGGTAATCGACACTCAAGGCTCATCTACCCACTCGGTCTAGATGTTGGAGCATCTTTTGGAACCAAGAGGGTATTTAGGAATTTTCACCCAGGGCCATATATGGCGGCCCGATGCTCGAACAGATTTTTGGTGTCCCATCTGGCCATCCACGATATGCCTGTGGAGGCTACGACCCTAATGTTACTAGGGCGTACAGTAATCACAACACAATGCAAGATGCATGAGTCATACAATCCAATCATACAGCAATCCTGCGCATGTCATGCGCTCATGTGAGATAATCTCCACCTATCAGGGAGTCTCACATCATCCTGTCTAATGACATATGCAATGGTCAATTACATCTCATAACAAACATGCAGATGATGCGAATGGGCATGTATCATGATGTTATGATGTCACATACTCATAAATGGTATCAATAACCGGCGTCGACAATGTGAACTTTTAACCAACATTACCCCCAAGGAATGACCCACATAGAATCAAATATATAATGGGCACATGGCCTCACATAAGGACCAAATATACGAAACAGGTGGGCCCTGGTCATGGGCTTAACACATATCACAATGGGCTTTGCCCATAGGCCTCAAATACATCAGGATGGGTCGCACCCATGGGCCTCAGATATATCACAATGAGCCTCAAATATACTTCGCAAGTGAGTCACATACCTGGGTCTAATACACATCAGTATGGGCTACATCACATAGGCCTAATATACATCACTATGGCCACAACCCATAGGCTTTAAATACACAATAGGTGGGCCCTACACATGGGCCTCAAATATATACCACGGGTGAGCCTCAATGGACGGGTCACCAATACAACAGGATGGGCTTAATGACATGGACCCCATAAATATATCGAATAGGCCGCACCAATTGGGCCTTACATACATTGTAATGGGTCATGACCCATGGGCCTTGCATACATCACAATGGGCCTTGCAACATGGGCCTCATATATATTTAAGGTGGGCCTTAACAACGGGCCTCATACACATCAAGGTGGGCCTCAACAACGGGCCTCATACACATCAAGGTGGGCCTCTACAACAGGCCTCATACACATCAAGGTGGGCCTCGACAATAGGCCTCATACACATCAAGGTGGGCCTCAACAACAGGCCTCATACACATCAAGGTGGGCCTCAACAACAGGCCTCATACACATCAAGGTGGGCCTCAACAACAGGCCTCATACACATCAAGGTGGGCCTCAACAACGAGCCTCATACACATCAAGGTGGGCCTCAACAACGGGCCTCATATATGGCCTTAGCAACAGGACACAAATATATCAAGATGGGCCTAATCAATCATATGTGCTTAATCAATCAAATGGCCAATACGAGCAGGCCGATCAAATGGACCGATACAAATGGGCTGTGCGTCATGGAGTTATACTGAGCATGTTATAAAGTAATGCCCTATCCTTACAACGCAGCTGGCTTAGACGGCTTGCATACAACAAGTACGGGCTTACCAATGGGCCCTAGGGAAAGTCACAATGCGGACATTTAACCAACATTATACTCGCAATGTGAACGTCAAACCAACATTGCTCCCAAGGTGTAGCCCGTAGTGAATAACATTACGTAAACCAGGTTGGGATCACACATTGCAATGGACCTTAGGTACACCCCAATGGGCCTTAAATATATCAAATGGGTCATGTCATATGGGCCTTTTACTCATCAAATGGGCCACATCAATGGGCCGCACCAATGGGCCTTATGTGCATTGCAATGGGTCATAACCCGTGGGCCTTAGATTGCATCAAATGGTTCTCGACCCATGGGCCTTATACATATCAAATGGGACTAATCCCATGGGCTTTAAAATACATCAAATGGGTCCACTCCATGGGCCTTAAATTACATCAAATGGGCCTAATCCCATGGGCCTTGGAACACATCAAATGGGTCCACTCTATGGGCCTTAAATAGTTCAACAACTAGCTACATTCATGGACCCAATTAAATTCAACTGTGGTGGGCCTCAAAAGTACATTCATTAATCCCAACATTTAAGGAACTAAATGTATAAATCATTTCCTCTAAGATCTTTATAATATGGTGGGCCCCACTCCTCAAAATTTCAACCCAAGGCCAGCATAGTTATAACATGTTGCTGTCCTAAATTTGGGCACTCCATTGGAGTGGGTCCGAGGCCTCTAAAACTCTAAAAATTGAGAGCCAAGGTCCCTCATCATGCATACAATGAGAGGAAACCCAAAAAGGTGGCCCACCATTAGAAGAAATATTTTTGAATTATGGTTTTTTATCAAGGCATATTGCTGGACTGCACAGCAGAAAAAATTTGAGAGTCCAACTATCTTGGCCCATTCTTTTGGATACCCAAACGGGGTCACTTGAGGCTAAAATTTCACATAGTGATACTTCCATATGTGGGCCACACCCCCACAAAATTTCATAATTTTTAGATATTTCTAAGTATTTTAATTAATTTAAACAAAACAGACTGTCTAGAAAAATCAGACGGACCTAGACGTCCCAACGTGGTGGGCCAGTCCGGCCCTCACCACGGTGTGTACAGGGGTCCATTGGCCAGAAAATTTGGTATGTGAGTTCTAACATTAGTGAAACACACTCATAAAAAATTTTAAAATTTTTGAACATCTGTAAATATTTTAATTCATTTACATAAATCAATCTGTCCTGAAAATCGGACTGATCTTGACACCATATTATAATGGGCCGGTCCCGCCATCACCATGGTGTGTACAGGCGTTCATTGGCCCTAAAATTTTGTAGATAGGTCCTACCATAAGTATGCCACCCCCCTAAAAAATTTTATAATTTTTAAACACCCATAGGTATTTTAATAAATTTCAACAATCCAACTGTCCATGGTGGAATGTTGCTGGAACAGTGCAGAAAATCCAGACTGTCCACCTCACTTGGACCACACCTTTGGGACCCCAATGAAGGTCAGTTGGGGCTGAAATTTGGGGGACATAAAGATGAGATCCCCACCTTTCAGAAAAGTATATTTAATAGGTATGAATAGTCCACCAAACAGTTCCAAAATCTGGTCAAAAAATAACCAGAAACTGTCCAGAAAATTCTGGACAACAACATGTACTTAGATAAAATTTATTATATAAGTTAAATAAAAAAGAAAATACATTAATGGGCCACACACATCAGGAAATAAAATGAGAAAAAAGAGAGATAGAAGGACAATCCGGCCATAGGAAAAGGGGCTCTGCCACTATTGAGCCCTTCCAAGATCAATCACACCCACACATCATACGTAGATTTACATTTACAACATGAATCTTGCACATGCATGACATATAATTAAAATGCATGGTGAGGATGTCATTCTTACCATGGTTATAAGGTCTAGATCACCCAAACATAATATGATATGAAATAAAACTATCATGATGGGGCCCATAGAGAAAGGCCCCATGCATGGATCATGCATGCATAAGGTAGGCCATTAGGCCATAACCATGGGATTGTGTGGGATCTTCACCATTGATTGGTGGGTCCTATACTTCCCTTATGAAATAAAGAAAACATCTAGGCTATAGAAATCAGATTTTTTATATCTAAAGGAGCACCCACCGTTCGATCTTCTTGCTCCTATGAGTTCCTTAGCACCTTAGTTTTGATTCCGATGGAGGAGATGGGGAATGGATGATTAGGATGGGAGATCATGGAGTAGAAAAGTGGGCCACACTTGAAGTTTTGAAAGAGAGGGAGAGGCTTGGAGAATTCTCATACGTATGAGATTTCTCTCCTTAGATTTTTTGAGTTTGAAAATGAGAAAGAGAGAGAGAGAGAGAGAGAGTTGTAAAGGGAGAGAGAGATGGGTGATGGATGTGGTGAGTGATGGGTGTAAGAAAATCTTGACTTTTGTGACCATTTGTGTAAGAAAAGCATGGGTGGTGTAAGAACTTTTTGACTTTGAGGGCTTTTGGTGTAAGAGAGGTATGAGCTTGTAAGAGATTCTTGACTTTTGTAGTTGATTGGGAATGGGTGAAAGCTGATGTGTACTTGACATGTACTTGACATGTGATAGATTGATGGATTGATGAGATTGATGTGACACCTCGTAGAGATTCTTTTGGGTTTCGCAACACGCGGCATTTTTTTTCACACCGAACGTTGGCCCACATCTCTTGATCAGGGTATCGCCTCGGCGCGCAAGTCGCGGCATCTGAACCGCAGCGACGGCGCGGTCGCTATGGTAAAGGTCTTGGGTTGAGTCGATATGGGTTGACGACATACGAATCAGGGTCGCACACAAATATTGGTTAAGGGTCGAAGGTTGTCGAAATTCAACCGGTAAAACCGCGGAAGTCTATGGAACGATACGGTCTAGGATACAGGGCTTACACCAAGCTTTAAGACGGGCTCGAGAGCATCTACAATTGGGAGAAGACATCGTGTGTCGCGGTCGACTCCTTTTGCCACTATCTTTGTTATCCTATTAATGTAATTCCATAGTAGAAATCAGTGTAATCTGATGTAAAACTCGTACTGATGAATGAATACACTCGGTTTTCTTATTCATTTAACTCAACTTACATGTTTTTCATTCTTTACTTAATCGAATCTTTCCTATCGCTCAACGGCCGACCTAAGGATAATAGATTTTTAGATGCTCGACATTCTAAGGACGGAGGAGTAGTTTCCTGGTTTGATCTTCCAACCGATACGTTCCAGGTCGGATGGTGCTTGAGACTATATAGGGTCCTTCCCAATTGGGTCTCAGTGTGCTTACACCAACTTCTTTAGTATTTAGGAACATTTTTCGAAGGACCATGTCTCCTACTCAGAAACATCTAACCTTGACTCGGGCATTGTAGAACCGAGCTACTTTTCGTTGCCAAGCTATCATACATAGGCGAGCCATTCCTTTTGTTCTTCCAAAAGGTCGAGTTCAAGAGCTAGCAATTCTTCATTGTCTCGCTCATTATACGAACTGACCCGAGTTGAAGGCAGTCCGATCTCAACTAAAGTAACAGCTTTCGATCCATATGTAAGGGAGACGAGAGTTTCTCCCGTGGTGGTCTAATCGGTGGTTCGGTATGCCCATAGTATTTTAGGAAGCTTTTCGGCCCACGCTCCTTTAGCTCGGTCGAGTCTGATTTAGAGGTGTTGTTTTATGATCTTGTTAGCTGCCTTAACTTGTCCGTTCGTCTGAAGATGGTGGGGGGATGAGTAGACATTTCTGATTCCGAGATTATCGCCCATCTCCTTATACCGTTTATTGTCGAACTGCTTCATATTGTCAGTAATTATGGTCCGAGCTATCCCAAATCGGTAGACGATATTTTTCCTAACAAAATTCGTGATATTTTGTTCAGTTATTTTAGCCAATGGCTCGGCTTCAGCCTACTTTGTGAAGTAATATACTGCAACAACGACAAACTTGGTCTGGCCTTTTCCCAAAGGGAGCGATCCGATGATGTCGATTCCCATTGTGTGAAGGGCCAGGGGGCGACCATAAGGGTCAGCTCCTCAGGTGGCTGTCTCGGGACAACCGCAAATCGTTGGCATTTGTCGTAACTTTGGACGAGCTTGTGAGCATCGTGCTGAATGGTCGGCCAGTAATACCCTTGTCACAAGACCTTGTGTGCAAGCGATCGTCTTTCCGAGTGATTTCCATAGATCCTTTCGTGGATCTCTTGCAATACATAGTCGACTTCATCATGATTTAGGCAACATAGCAAAGGGGTGAAAAATCCTTTCTTGTACAACACTCCATTAAGTATGGTGTAACGAGAGGCTCGGATCTTCAATCGTTGGGCCTCGGCACAATCCTTGGGCAACTTTCTACCGTCGAGATATTGGACGATCAGGTCGAGCCAAGTCAGTTCCGAGTCGATTGGATGTATGGTCGAACTAAGCGAGTCGATGATACTCAGCTTAGCGACATACTCGATTGGGATGAATCTGGGTATATCATCTTCGTTGGCATAAGCAAGCTTCACCAATAGGTTAGCCTTAGTGTTTTCTGTTCGAGGGATCTGAGTGACAATGTATAGTTGAAAACTATTGATCAATTCTTGAGCTTTCTTCATGTATGCTTTTAGTTGTTCTTTAGAGTTTGATACACACTAGTGACCTAATTGACGACCAACTGCGAGTCGCTGAATACGTTGAGATGAGTAACACTCAGACTGTCTACTAGTTGGAGGCCAAGCAATAAGGCTTCGTATTCTGTTGTATTGTTCGAGGCTTGAAATTCAAGTCTTAAGGCATATTCCATGTAGGTTTGATAAGGAGTTTCCAGGACGACTCCTACCCTGTTTGCCTTAGAGTTGGATGGGCCATCAACATAAAGCTTCCAGGGAGTTGGGTCAGGTGATGACTCAGGAGAAGCAGTTGTCGACTGATTAACTGAATGATCTGCTGACTCGATATGTGAATTGGCTTGCGGTGTAACTTCGGCAATGAAGTCGGCCACAACCTGTCCTTTAATCGCCACCGAATTTCGAATTCACTAAGCTCGATCGCCTATTTCGTTAATCGGCCGGATGCATCTGATTTTTGAAGGATCTGACGCAGTGGGAGATCGGTCATGATGATGATAGTGTGAACTTGAAAGTATGACCGAAGTCATCGGGAGGAGACAACTAAGACTAAGGCCACCTTCTGCAGAGGCGGATATCTAATTTTTTTCGGCAACAGTGCTATGCCGACGTAATACACTGGCGATTGCTTTCCTTCGTACTCGTGTATCAAGGCCGAGCTTACAGCTGCGTCAGAAACTGCCAGGTACAATAACAAAGCTTCCCAAAGCTTAGTTTTGATAAGAGAGGTGGAGATCTGAGATACGTTTTCAGCTGTCGGAACACTGCTTCACACTCTTTCGTCCAATCTATCGTCCCTTCAGTTGTTTGAAGAATGAGAGGCACTTATCGGTAGCTCGGGAGAGGAAGCGGTTGAGTGCGGCTACTCGTCCAGTTAGCCTTTGTATATCCTTGATCATTTTTGGGGATTTCATGTCGAGTTATACTTTATTTATTTTTTTGGATTCGCTTCAATCCCTCGCTGATTGACCAGGAATCCTAGAAACTTACCTTATCTTACCCCAAAGGCGCCCTTATTCGAGTTCAACTTCATCTGGTATTTACAAAGGATGAGAAACATCTCTTCTAGGTCGGCAATATGATCGGCCGCGTGTATACTTTTGACAATCATGTCATCAATGTATACTTCCATGGTTAGGCCGATTTACCGTGCGAACATTTTGTTTACCAATCGTTAGTAGGTCGCTCCTGCATTCTTTCGGCCAAATGGTATTACACGGCAACTGTAAAGTCTTTTGTCAGTGATAAAGGTAGTCTTAGATTTATCTGATTGATGCATTACAATTTGATTGTATCCAAAATAAGCATCCATAAAATTAAGAAGTTCATGTCCTTTCGTGTTATCTACCAGCTAATTGATCATCGGAAGAGGGAAGATATCCTTTGGGTAGGCTTTGTTTAAGTCGGTATAGTCAATACAGAGTCGCTATTTCCCGTTGGTTTTCTTAACGAGTACGACATTAGCTACCCATTCCGGATAGTATATCTCCTCAATAAATTTTTCCTTGAGGAGCTTGCTGACCTCTTCTTCAATGATAGCGTACCTTTCGGGCCCGAGCGGTCTTCGCTTTTGTCAGATCGGTCGATAGGTTGGATCGATGTTGAGGCGATGAGTTATCACTGAGGGATCGATCCCAGGCATATCTTCAAGGCTCCATGCAAATACATCAGCGTATCGTCAGAGTAGAGATATCAGCTTCTCTTTCAGAGGCGGCTGTAGAGACGAGTCAATTCGAACTGTCTTAGACTCGTCTGTATCGACCAGAGGTACTGAGAGAAGGTCTTCTACTGGTTGTCCTCGCTCATGAGTCTCGGCCCGAGGATCTAACGATTCAATCATGCTTACCTCAGTTGGAGCTTTTACGGCCGTCGCATAACAGCGCCTTGAGTCATGTTGGTCACTTTTGACAACTTCTACTCCTGACTCAGTCGAAAATTTCATGGAGAGATGGTACGTTGATACCACAGCTCGGAGAAGGCATAGGGAGGGTCGGCCAAGTATAGCGTCGTAGACTAATGGTTGGTCGACTATCAGAGAGTCGACCATTACTGTCGCCTGGCGTGGAGAGTTCCTAGTAGTGAGTGGCAATGAAATGATTCCTTCAGGGAGGATCTGTCCTCTTGAGAATCTAATCAATGGGGTGTGAACTGACTGTAAAACCGATCATTCGGCCCCCATTTTGTCAAACGTTTAAGTGAATAGTATGTCTGCAGATAATCTAGTGTCAACGAGGTTGTAGAATACTTTGTAATTTGCAATCATAAGGGTGATGACCAATGCATCATTGTGCGAGTGATGAATGCCCCGAACGTCTTCATCAGTGAACGATATGCAGTACTTCTCTCTTTTCTTTTCTTTTGAAGGCCGAGCTAAAATTAAGATTTTGGATTAAGGTCGACTGATGTTCCTGACATGATTTTTCGGAGCATTATTTGAGTCGCCCCTGCCTTGGGGATCTCTGACAATGGTCTGAATTTCCTCCATAGGTCGGTTATCTCCCGAACATTCTTTCGTTGCTCCAGTTCTTTCAACGTGCTCTTTGAGATGGCCTTCTCAGATGAGCTTTTCGTCTTCTTGCTTCACATGGTAGCAATCACTAGTATTGTGCCCGTGATCGCGATGATAATGACAGTACTTATCTTTGTCCCGTCGGTTGGAATTGTTGCGGAGCTTATTGGGCCAATTCATGAACCTTTCATTTTTTATCTCCATAAGGACTTGCTCTCGTAACTTATTGAGCGGAGTATAGGTTGAAAACTTGTTATCGGGCCGCTTATTCGTCTTGTGATCATCGCCAGACCGATCCTCATTTCACTTTTTACCACTAGCCGAGTCAACTTGCTTTTTTGCTGACTCTTTGGCTGAGATTTTTACGTTCTGAGCGGCCTTGCGTAAGATCCTAGTTTCTTTGGCATCCGCATACTTATCCAACCGAGCCATGAATTCTACCAAAGTAGTCAGCGGGTTTTTGTCCAAGGAGGCCAGAAACGGCTTGTCTCTTACACCTTGCAAGATTGAGTTAAGTGTTGTTTCGTCCGAGTGCTTTCGGACCTGGAGCGATTCAAAGTTGAAGCGCTTGATATAATCTTTCAGTAATTCTCCTTGCTTTTAAACTATATTGTTCAGATGCACAAACGGCTTTAGTTTCTTCTTTCCACCAATAAAATTGGTGAGAAAGGTGTCGCTAAGCTCTGTGAACGAGCTAATGGACTTTGGTTTTAATTATTTGAACCAAAGTTGAGCTACGTCGGCTAAAGTGAGGGAGAAAGCTCATCACATAACGACATTTGAAGTATCATGCAGTTTCATATACGTTCGAAAGGATTCAATATGCTCTGTCGGGTCGATTTTGCCAGTGAAGGGCATAATCTGAGGTAGACGAAACCGTTCTAGTAGCCGAGCTTGCATTATCTCTTCCGCGAATGGGGATGCTTTTATCTCGGGCGTTGTTTGATGTATATCACAGCCTTGCTACATATCTTCGATCTCTTCCCGCACTTCCCTCCTGAAGTCCTGTAAGTCGGCTTTACAGGGTTCGTCGCTATCTATCGTCCTTTCACTGAGGGTTTGCCGCGCCTTCTTTGATCTATTTCATATTGAAGATCAGTGGAAGGTAGTGGGACAGTCATAGAATGAGTGGGTGTGGGCTCGGGCGGACCCTGGTGCTGACTCGGCTGAGGGAAAGATCGGGGAGCTATAGGCTGAGGATCAACGAATTGTTACGAGGTGTTCATCGCCTGCCCATCGTCGCGCTGAGGCAGCTGAACTTGTTGTCGATGAATCTGTTCCAGTATTTGCTTCATGAAGTTTATGTCGGTCCTGAGTTCCTGAACATTCATATCCAGCCATCCATTCCCTCGATTCCGCTGAGTATGTCGAGTTGAAACAGAGGTTACCGGTTGGGCCGCAAAACCCTGCCGGTTGTCGGGTCGATTCTGGGCTCCGTTCGTACTTAGTGGGCCTTCGGTTGCCGGTGGTCCAGTGACAACGACCTCATCAGGCTCGTTTTAAGCAATTCTTCTGGTTTTCGCTGTTGAAGTTTTTCAATAGAGCTTAGAAAATGACCTTTTGTATCGTTTTCCACAAACATTGCCAATTTGTTGATGCAAAAAACTGATGCGTCCTTCTCCTCTTGCCACCTGTACAAGAAGAAGACAAAGGAGACCCTGGCTAGAGCTGGGACCCTTCGATGCTAAAGTCAGGAACCGGATCGTGTGAGCGGATTATTTGGGATAGTTTTTGCATACCTTTCATCTTGGAGGAATGAAGTGCGAAGCACTCTGTGTGGCCTAACCACTGCCGACATCCTAAGTACAGCTCAGATTCATCGAACACGTCCTATGTGGCGAAGACAGCCTTAGCCACCACAGCAGAGCCTATTACCGATTGCCTGGACCATAATATAATCTCAA
Organism: Magnolia kwangsiensis; assembly: GCA_037074715.1. Classification (NCBI taxonomy): domain Eukaryota; kingdom Viridiplantae; phylum Streptophyta; class Magnoliopsida; order Magnoliales; family Magnoliaceae; genus Magnolia; species Magnolia kwangsiensis. The sequence goes on along the minus strand of CM073589.1, from coordinate 6,385,062 downwards.
CCACATGCAATTATAACAAGTAACCATATGAGATTATCAAAGCAGTAATGAATAAATAAGTCCATCCTACAATCATTTGAGCATACTATGGAATATAACTTAAACATGAATATACAGTTCATGGAAGAAATCAAACACAATTAAACATGAATAAACTGACACTATAATATACAGTACATGTAGGAAATCATACACACAGCTAAGGTAGTTGGGAATCATATCTCAACTTCCCTATAAATCACAATTTACTAACTACTAACTCATTCAGACAGTTTTACAAACACTTATACTACACCTTCCAACATACATGATGTATGTTGGTTATATTACGTATTAGGGCAACTCCTTTCGCCATGGAATTGTCGCCAATGCAACAAACTTATATGCACGACAGATAATCATGTCAACCACGAATCTAAAATCCATACGTATTCAAGTATCTATAGGAATGAGAGAGTCCCGTTGTGCAGAGATCCTTCTCCTAGTATCTCAGAGATTCGATTTTAATATATTTTTGGATTTCACCCGATCCCGAGATCTCCAGGATCGAGGATCCTTTTACTAGATTTCCTGGATGGTATTTTCATTTACACCATCTTTTCCTTATTTGACTCGATCCTAACCGACTCTAGGGATGATTAGGCCTCGGCTGGCTATAAGGATAATATTGTTTGCCTTCTGTCAGACGAAATGAAACTGATTCGTAGTCGATACCCTCTCTTAATTCGATAGCCGACTCTATAACTGACCTAAATATGGGTCAGTTTTACGGTCAGTTGGGTGGCTTCTGAGCTTTGGGTCTTAATCGACCTTTTTGGATGCTGTTGCCTCGTTTACCGAGTCAACTTTATGCATCTTATATGTTTTGTCTTGTGGCTTATGACTTTGTAACTTTCGGTTGGGATTCATTTCCCAGAACCCGAGCTAAGTCTCTCCTTTAAGCTTTTTGTTTACCTGCCTCAGTCGGGCTTATGCTTCAGATCCCTAGGCGGTATCAGTAGAGTTGGTCCATTCCATAGCCGAGCCTCTGGACTTGTTCTATTTTTTCCCTAACAAAGATTATGAATAGTTGGTAAAGCCCAACATCATTGGTGATGGGCTTGGTGGATTGCTGTTGAGTATTGGGTGTCGGTATGGTAAGGGTCTATCTTGGTACTGTACATAGACCCTGGATTATCAACGTTCTTGATTTGTCCGACTAAGCCTAGGTTTTGCAAGGTATTCTGTCAAGGACCAACCTGAGGTTGGGAAACATGCTTGTTTGAAGGCCCTATTACTAAATGGGCCGGATCCATCCACGAGACTATTTTAGCCCAACAAAAAAATTGTGTTGCCCAGAGCCTGGCCACTGCTGTCCTCAATCGAGCCATTTTGCTACCATTGGTCCAGCCAGATTGTTTCCATTCCAACTGTTGGGCGGTCATGATCTCTCTCCGGAACCTTTCGCTTTTAGCATTACCTTAGGTTTAAGTCTCACTCAATGTATTAATATAAGACCTAGAATATGTTAACAAGCAACAGTTGTTGGAATTTTAATTTCCTTGTTGTGAAAGATTCATGTAATTTAGCTCCCTGGGTTCATTAATAATAATCTAATTAAAGAACTCCAGTATGCAGGTCACTCCACAAATGAATACCCCGCATCCTTGTCACAGTAGAGCTGAAAAATATTTATTGTGATTGGGACGGTTGTTCTTGTGGGCCACCATGTGGATGGGCCATATCCCAAAAGGCAGGGGGATTGGATCGTGGTAGCCCTCTGATCGATGGCCTAAAAAAGGAACTGTTAAAGCAGAATTCTAACAAAACTCACAATAACTGGATGGTTGAAATTGTCTAATCATGGCGATTTTTACCCTATGGCCCACCCCCTTGGTGGCCCTCCTGATCCGCCATTTCGATTGTAGGACATATTTGCCATGGGTACTACGAGGAGTAGAATACGCAGGGACCCGCATATCACCATTCCTCGAATCTGAAAACATTCGGATTGTGATTATATTAGGTCACGTTGATCACGTTCTTTCCAGTGAAATTAGTCGTGTTAATTAACTATAGTCTATACTCCTTTGCTAGTTGACCAATTTTGCAAATGGTGGTGAGTCATCCTCCTTACGTGTGAAAATGATATACAGCTATCCAGACCGTCCAAATTGTGGGTCACATCATGGGAGGAGCACATCTCAAAAAACAAACTTACCAAGCAATCCTAACTCTCTGGTCAATAGCTACGGATGAATGGTTGGAAGTAAAATAGTGAGTCGTCCAGATTCAAAGAAAAAAAAATAAATCAGATACTCTAATATTCTCACTGTCATTTTTGGATTATGATCTATCCATAGTTGGGTCATCGATTTAGATGGTCCTGATAGGGGCACAACCATGCCCTGTCAATGGGGGAGAGCCACGACAGGTATAACCATTTTTAAATGGTGCTGACCTAACATTGGAGTCAAACTCATAAACTATAATATGGAAACCTCCTGCCTCGATTACGAATGTCATACGTTAGTTGCAAATAAAAGAAAAAGATGGCTTATTCAATTATCAAAATTGATCATGGGATCCTCACGGACAGAAAAAGATTGCAGTCAGTTTGATAATGATCGAGTGACATTGCTTCTTCGGTCCGAATCAAGGAATCAGTTAGATATGATGCAAAATGGATCTTGTTCTGCCGTGGCAAATAGTCATATGTTACTTGATTATAGCATCAAAATGTATATTGTAATTCGGCATTGTCCAACAGGTCTAAGTTGGTTTGGGAAATGCTGACACGCATCTCAATGTCCAATGTAGCTCCCTCCTCGCACGTGGCAAACATATGTACTGATAAAGACCGTTGATGTGGTGGGTGACTTCGTCAATGCTACTAGAAAAACCTTAGGGCCTGTTTGGGAGCGTGGATTTGAAACTCCTGAATTTGGAACCCTCCGGTGGTGTTTTTCAACTGGGATTGAGAATAACTTTAATCCAAAAGTAGCTATTCAGAGTATAATTACAGCGGGTTTGAATTTAATTACTAAATCAATTTTAATATCTTTAATTAGTGAACTTATGTAATTTTTGACACAATGGTTATAATAAGCCTGCTGAAATGTATACTTACCAAAAAAATGATGAAATGCCAAGTCTTGGATGGGTAACAAGCACAAAATCACATCCGAGTGATTAACCAATGATTTTTAACTTTTAATTTACATGGATAATGTTTGGTTGGTACTAATCATTGCATTAAAGTAACTATAGTGATGCAATTGACAATCTAAGTATTTTAGGATATCATTAGTGGGTCATGTGTCCAATAGATTAAATAATCTAGTGATAAATATATTACACATGCAACTATGAGAATGATTTTATATGTAATTCAAGGTCTCACCTTAAATTAGAAACACCCGATTACTTTATGATGCCAAATAACTCAAGAGATTTGAAATCCCCTCAGATCTGCCTAAATTTATAGACAACTCACATTATCACAAGTGGTAAGATGATTGAATGCCAACCACTTCTGTAAAAACTCATTCCGGAGGAGATATTGAGTCTAACCCATGATACAAGACTACTCTTACCGACTCGTCCTGTCCTGACTCAAAGTTGCTACTCACCCGAGTTGGGGGTGAATTAGCTCGACTCGTTCAAGTAACTCATGACTCCTTGGCGTGAGCTAGACCGGTCCGACCTGAGTTCGAGTAGACTCCGGTGCATCCGACTTGTCCTAGTCATCAATTAGTGGAAGATGCACAAAACTTCTGTGGTCTAGTGACTGAAAAGGTTTTGTCCAGCTTATTGAGAGAGTTGATACACGTGTGAAAATAGTAAAACCTATGCCACATGTGCCAATATGCCAGGGGTGAGATTATCCATCTTTAAGCATTTTAGAATGTGCCCATCCAACCTTCAAGTGTTCCACAAATGCCGATGTGCCACTATGTACATGCGCTGCAGTAGATCTTCATGCACCCAAGGGTAGCAATGGGGTGGGTTGTACTAGGCTAGGCCTGGACTCAGCCCAACACTTAAGGCCTAAGGCCTGAGAAAACAGGCCCAAGTCCGAGCTGATGTGGTTGCCGAACCGGGTAATCGCTTGACGAGTGGACACTCTCATATTTGCTGTCTATTCTCATTAACGTCTTACTTACCTGATGAGTGGAACAGAAACATTTTTGAGGCATGGAATATCCATAAGGGCCCACTTTACAACGAATGCCTCGTATGAAAGGCCATGGCGCTTTCGTAGCAGTTCGTGTGTCCGCCCACGGAGGGAGATGATACAGTACAGCCGGAAGAAGATAAATATGGTAGCGCCATCACGGTACAGTATACCTGGCGGGGTTATATGTCAATCAGGGCCGTCCATCAATACGCCCTCCGTATTATGGATGGAAAATGGTTTAAGATTCGCATGGATCCAACAATCCGAGGCATCTGAATTGTCATTGGACAATATTAAGCGACTGAAAGTGTAAAAAAAGTCATGATCATGGTTGTCTGATTAATTTAATTTTCAAAACATAGGCATTTATATCCACTAGTTGGACAGTCCAGATTGACATTCCTACCACTGTGTACATTAGAGAGATGGCTCTCCCGCATCATTTTCCCTCTTCAGCCCATCAATTTCAGTGCTCCACCTACTGATATTTATCATGCTTTTAGCTCAAAATAAAAAAAATATATGTCTGTCATGAGTTTTGTGTGGCCTCCAAAGAGCTCAGTGGTCACATTTGTCTTGGCCTATGCCCTTCCAATTCGTGAGAGCTTTTAATCCGACTCACAGCCCTACAAATGAAGATGGGAATATAGCACACATGACAAATTAGTACACGTGTGAGAGATCTGGACCATGTGTAAGGTAGTGCTCAAGGTGGACACTCCTTGTCCCACAAGAAAGGCTGGTCCACTTACCAAGTGGGCGACGGATGTATGTTGAGTACGGCAGTTGGTGATTTTTCATTTCCATCCGTCACTTTTCCTCTTACATGTATGACCCACCTGATTATTGCATTGGCTTGATTTTGTATCTTAATGATCGGCCTCACCTAATGATTGGCTACGATCACTAGTAAGTTCGCCGTATGGGTAGGTGTGCGGCCGTTCATTTCTTCAATCTCTCCTCGCTTGAACGGCTGTGGCATTCTCCAATTCATTCATTCGGTTCATGTGCCCGTGTAGGAAAGGAAATAGAAATTTGGAGGCTTGCCACTCCCAAGCGTTTAGAGCCACATTACACATCTACTCGCAGGCACACATGTAAAGGCGAAACATGTGCGTTATATCTGAGCTTTCCAAAAGCCAGAAAATCATGCTTAGATCATTCGGCTAAAAAGGGTCTCACATACAGGGTAAGTTGACGGTTAAAAATTATTTTTTTACTAGCCATTCAGTGGCCCACCTGAGGGGTAAAATTGCCTAATTTTTAAGCTAGAAGATTTAAACAGTGTAGATCACCTGACGGGACGCTCAGATCTAACACGTGTCACCTCAGATATTTGATATCTCCAATTACGCTTAAAAGCATAACATAGGATAGATGAGAATAGTTGGTAGGAATGCTCATTATTAGGGAAATCCATCTCTTTTGTCTTGATAATCAAGCAATCTAAGAGTATGAGTTGTAGCATTGATAGATGTGGTCCCCCGCCCCATCTCTTAAAGAGAAACATGATGGCTCTCAGGTGATAAGGGGACGGTGCACCTGACCGGCATGTGCCCCTCCCTAAATGTTTCCTCGGGGTAGGCTGACATTAGAAAATATATGGTGTGTTCGATCATGCAAATTTGCTAGGCCCCACAATCTGACACATCGAGCTTGCATCTCGGTAATCTAAAGATCCTAAGGCCTCGATTTAGATTTGGCACTATGGATTTGGAAAACCTGTAATGAAAATTCTTTGAATTTGGAATATCCTAGCTTTGTATATATTTTGGTAAAAAAGATGAAGAAATTCTAAGCCTTGAATAAGCCACAAATGTAGTATCATAATCAAGTGACTAATTAATGTTTTTTCAAATCGCCAATGTTTAAATTGCTTATATTATTAGTGATGCGGTTGATGATTTGATTGTTTTGAGATATTATAGTAAGCTACATGTATGCTAAATTAGCAGCATAGTGACACATGTTACACATGTGACTTAAAAATAAAAGATTGATAATCCAAGCAGCACGGACATATTGCAAAATTTACTAAAAGGATTTGAAATTCTTAAGGGGTTGCTTGGCATGCTGAATTTGAAGAAATTTTATATCCCTTAGGAAGTGTTTGGCATGTTATTAGATGGGATTAGGTGGAATCGAATTACATTTGGTCCTGTGCCAATCCCACTCAATGTTTGGGAAGAATGGAAAAGCTCAAAATTAGATTAGATGGAATTGCATTCGGTCCTATGCCAATTCCACTCAATGTTAGTAAGTTATATAGGTCCCACCATGATGTGTGGGCTATATCCACACTGTCCACCCATTTTTCAAGATTATTTTAGAGCATGGGCTAAAAAATCAAGTAGATCTAAAGCTCAAGTGGACCCCACCATAGAAAGTAGTGGGGATTGAATACCTACCGTTGAAAACTTCTTTGGGGCCACGTAAGTTTTGGATCTGCCTCATTTTTAGGCCCCTGCCATAAAATAAGGTTACAAAATAGATGAACGGTTTGAATATAACACATATGTGTTATTCTCAATAGTTTCAAATGATAGTGGGTATATCCATTCAATGTACCACCGTATTATAGAATTAAGCTCATCCCATGGTAAGAGGGGATAATCTTTGCCATATGTAATAATTACATTTTTTTTAATCCCGTCTCATCTAAGCCTTCCCAATACCATGTGCCAAACACCCCCGAGAGATGTTTGGCACTGTAAAGTAATAAAGGATTTTAAATTCATAGGATTTCAAATTGCCTCAAAGAGAGAGTTTGAAATCCAAGGTGGATGATTGGATTACACCTAAGATCCTCCTAAAGAATTGCATATGTAACATGTGTGTTGCTAGGTTACTATCTATTGGGTACATGACCCATTAATGATATCCCAAAATAATTAGATTATCAATTGCATCATTATAATTACTTAAATAGGATACTTAGTACTGTCCAAACATTGTCCATATAAATTAACAATTAAAAATCGTTCGATAGTCACTTATATGTAATCTAGTGCTTGTGGCTTATATGAGATTTGGAATTTTATCATTTTCAAGTATATATTTCAAGGGGTTTATTATAACTATCGTGTCAAGCATTGCATATGTACACTAATTAAAGATATTATAATTGATTTAGTAATTAAATTTAAATCTCTTAAACATTTTACACATAGCTATTTTTATTTTACTAGGGATTTTAAATCTAGGATGCCAAACGCAACGGGAAGATTCCAAACCTAGGGGAATCCAAAGGGTTTCAAATCCACACTCCCAAACCGGCCTTGGATTTGAAAATTTCTCTAATCTGCCTAGCCAAATAACCAATGAATTCGAAATACCCTCCAATTCCCTAAATTTGCAGTGCCAAACAACCCCTAACAGTTTAATTGTGATCCCCACCAAATGTGCATGACTGGTCCAGTTGATCCACAAATCAGATGGCTGGGAATACCCAAAGTGTGGATATTGGGTAGTGGATTATCCATGATGAGGCCCACAATATTCGTGATTCAGATCACCAATAGAAGGCCCCATTTGTACCATTTACCAGTACTGTTTATTTGGATTGAGGCAATGTGCATTGTCTTTGCCAATACACATGAGTTGCCTTCAAGGTGAGAGACTTGGCTAACCAACCCAAATAAAACAAGCAGATGACAATTACTACAAGCAATATGGATTTATTAATAGACTATTTTGATTGGGAGGGTGAATGTAGTGCAAGCCGACGGTAGGAGTTACATATCAGCTTGACTGGAGAATCTTATCCTTTCGTTTTGGGTCTGCCAATGGATGATTAAGAAGATAAATAAATGAGATGTTGACGTTGACCTAAACATAAAAAAGAAGAGAGAGAGAGAGAGAGAGAGAGAGAGAGAGAGAGAGAGAGAGAGAGAGAGAGAGAGAGAGAGAGAGAGAGGGATTCTTCTAATATGAAGATTATGGACACTAATAGCCCAAAATTAAGACGAGTCTAAAAACTCTTAGTGGATGCATGCTGTCCGTTCATTAATTTTTCAGCTCATTTCAGGGGTTCAGCCCAAAATTAAAGGATATATATTGCTCAAGTGGACCCCACTACGGGAAATAGTGGGATAATGATGCTCCCAGTCAAAATCTTCTCAGGGCCCATAGTGATGTTTATTTGTCATCTAACCTACCCATAAGGTTACACGGATACGAATGAAGGAAAACACAAATATCAGCTTGATCAAAACATTTGTGCCTCTATTAAAATCTCAATGGTAGGTGTTCAATTCACACTATTTCCTATGGTGTGTTCCACTTGAGTTTTAGATATATTTCATTTTTAGGCTCATACCTTTAAATAAGCTAGTAAAATGGATGGACGGGGTGGATAAGACAAATAACTCATGGTGGGCCTTGCAGAGCTTACTACAACCTACTGAGTTACCCAGTAGGGCAATCTGATTTTGATGATTCAATGATAGGTGTCCCAATCCCCTACCGTATAGTATAGCCTGATTGAATTTTGGATGCACCCACCTCCTAAAATGAGCTATCTCATATATTGGATGGAGTAAATCCTAAAACCTAAAACACTAAACCCAAAAACTCAAATGATGAATGGAGTGAATGTCACACAAGCATTATGGTTCACCTTATCATCGTCCGGTGATGACACACTAGTCATATGATTTGTAAGTTGTTAAATCCAATAGGCTTTAAGTGGAACTTTTACTAGGTGCAACAATTCCCCCCTACACCGCTTCCCCCTCCTGCACCAAAATATCCCGCTTGATTTGCACCATACACGTGGTGGGCCTGCCTTTGGTGGTTAGGACCATTTGGTGATCCAATACTCGACAGAACAGTCAGTAGTGCAATAACAGCATTCCGTTGTTGAACATGTATAACAAAAGAGGTCGTTTTCATTCAACCATTCATTCACAGAGCGCGATCAATGACCAGGATCCATCTGTCTGTCGCTGTCCACGTATGCATCATCAGCTAAACAAATTAAGACACGTGCGTAAGGTGAAGATCGGGTAATAGTCAAGTGGACCCACGTGTGTCATGATAAGTTGAACTTGGTCATTGCTCAAATGCATGAATCTCCTTCCTAGAAAGTGAGGAATATTTTATATTACCCACGAGGTAAAGCATGTACATATTTTTAAAGGCGAAAATTGCCAAACTACTGCCAACATGAAATCAAAACACGGAAAAAGAAATACACGTTTTTCTACGTTAAAAAGAGAAAGCTGACTCACTAACGAGTAATAACGGGAACAAATGTTGGGACGAGAAAAAAGCCCTAAAGCATCCTTGCTAAATGTGGCCAAGTACAAGGAACGCGGATTTCCGGATAATGCCTCTAGGAGGAAGTTCCGGCGGTGTAAACCTAGGTGGCCCACCGTGATGTTTTAAAAATCAACACCATCCATCCGTTTTGTGAGCTTATTTTAAGACTTGAGATTAAGTAAGATACAAGACTCATGTGGGCCGTAATAAAGGAATAAAGGAAAAGGTGAGTTGAAATCCTCCTGCGTCAACAGTGATGTTTTCATGCCATCCACACCATTTATAACATCCTTCCTATTAAGATTAACAAAAAACACAAATATTAGCTTGATTTAAAACTTATGTGGCCCATGAATATTTCAAGTGTGGACATTCAATTCTTACATATTTCAACTCACATTTTCGCCCATTTGAATAGGCTGGCCTGATGTCTTAAAGTGATCTCACAAAATGGATATGCGGGTGAGTTTATAACAAACACCATATGGTGGGACCCATCTTGGGGTGCAGTAGCTTTCTGTCGAAGGCTGTAGGGTAGCAGAAGAAAAATCGCGTCCAACTACAACTCCGCCACGTGACCTGAAATGGACGTGACCACGGCTGTCTTTGTCTTGTCCCACAAAAGTCCAGTTGCGGAACGCGGATTGCATACTGATAATGGGCGGTGTTCCGTGAGCCCCCACCATGATGTATCCAAATCTCAGGTGGCCCACAAACGGTGGTGATTGGATGCTCACCGTTAAAAATTTTCTAGAGCCACTATAATTTTATTTGTCATCAACTTGTTGATTGGATCACAATAACCTAAATAAAGGAAATAAAATTAAATATTAGCTTCATCCAAAGCTTCAGTGGCCAATGAGTTTTCAATGGTGGGAGTTAAATCACCACTGTTTCTATGTGATTTGAACTGACTTATTTTTACTGAATCTGGATCTTCTACTACACAAATTAAAAAATTTTGATTATTGCAATCTAATTGGATCACATTATCCCACATTGCATTTAATGTAATAGCGCTAATGATGTTAGTAATGACATGGACCAACCATGATGCAGGAAAGTAAGACTTTTCTAACCGTGGCAGGCAGCCATCTTGACTCATTTTTATTTAGCTTATGTCATCAAATGAGCTGGCAAAATAAATGAAACATAAGTATACAAAAATATACATCACTGGACCACATAGCACCGTTTCCATCATGCATTCGTATGCAATCTGCGTCACTACATGGGAGTTTTCATAGGGTGGCAATCCGGGTTGGACCACAAGTAACCTTCCACGGTATAAAGGCTATGGTCTTATCATTGATGATCCTGGCCTTAGAATCTTGGAATTGAATATGAGCCATTAAATATTCCTAGGCAATGCCCTTTCAGCGTAGGCTTCATGGATGGTCCAGAAATCTTAGATTCTATAACATGAACGGTGCAGATCATCATTTAAGATGCAATCCCACGGTGGCATGATAATTTACGAGAAACCCTAGCCGCTTTTGCCGACATCCGCGTAGCCTGAGATGGGGATTGACTGCAGTATCGCAGGAAGTTCATGCACTTGGAAGCTAGGCCCACCGTGATGTCTACTAGAAATGTACGGGATTGGCTACTGACAGGTCGAGTAAACTGCTACGAAGTAACGTTATCAAGTTTTGTGGGCCTCACCATGATGTCTATTCCGTATCCATGCCATTCATTCATATGGAGAGATCATTTTAAGGTAATATCCAAAAAATGAGTCACATCCAAAGCCCTAATGGATCCTACCATAGAAAACAGTGAAGAGAGTGACGCCACTATTAAAAACTTCTATTGGCTACAAAAGTTTTTGATCAAGTTGATATTCGTGTTTTTCCCTTTTTTTATGTCTTTTTTAACTTTTTAATAGTTTGGATTTCAAAAAAACATCATGTCGAGTCTTAGAAAAGTTTCAATGATGGGCATCAATCTTTGTGCTGTTTATTATAACGGTGTCTACTAAAGATTTGGATCTACATCATTCTTTGGTTCATACTTTCAAATAATATTTCTAAATAGATAAACATCATGAATACAACACATACATCGTAATGAAGTCCATGGAACTTAGTGACGCCACTTCAGTACCAAGCCTCTTTGCTCAACCTATTATCTAATCCGTGTCCATTAGAAATCCACCACTGAACCGACAGTAGCAAGTTTTGTTGCTGAAGTGCTGTCACCACTATCTTTGGTCCCATCATGATGTATGTGTTGTATTGACACCATTCACCTATTTAGAGAGATTATTTTAAGCATGAATCAAAGAATGAGGTACATCCAAAGTTAATCGACGCTGCCACAGAAGCAGTGGTGAGAGTGTCATTGAAACTTTCTTAAGACCACCATGAGGTTTATTTGAGATTCAACCTGTTTATAAACTAATATATATATGGAATAAAGGAATACGTAAATATTACCCTAATCGAAAGCTTAAGTGGACTGAAGTAGTTTTTTAACCGTAGGTATTCATTTCCCACTGTTTTCTACACTGGGGGTTCACTTGAGCTTTTGATTTGCCTTATTCTTTAGCCCATGCCATAAAATGATATCTCCAAGTGGATGAATAGTGTGGACACAACACATACATCTTGATGGAGCCCACATAAGATGGTGATGTCACTTCATTAGCGACCCTGGTAATGCCGAGTTCAGTAGCTAATCCCCGTCCCATGTCCACTAGTTTTTTCAGCTTATTTTAAGAAATGAGACAAAAATGAAATAGATAAATAATTCAATTGGGCCAAATGAGAGAAAATATTGAAGATTGAATTTTCACCATTGAAACATTCTTAGGGCTACATAATTGTTTCGGGGTAAATATTGTGTTTTCAATCATCCTCGTGGGAATGATCTTACGAATTATTTGGATGCAATATCTAACTATAAGCATTTCTTTTCCACTTTTTACTCTCATATAGCACATTTAAGTTTTGGATCCACTTCATTTTTTATCTCATGTCTTAAAATGATCTCAAAAAACAGATGGACGGAATGGATTCCTTATAAAAATTACAGTGGGCTTCACCTTACTTCAGAGAGGAGGAACTTCCCGGTACACCCTATCTCAGGCAATTGGGTTCCCATCCCATTCCCCAGACATTATTTCCACCACTTGCGACGTGTATCACGTGTCTCGTTGTAAAATAAGTCGGGTTTTTCACGTGCACTTGCCGGCCATCAAAAGCATCGATGATTGGTGCACAGGACTGCACCATAACCGAGTAACCGCCCAGCACGTTTAGTCCCTGCTAATCTCGTGTGGCCATTCGTTCCCACCTGTAGGACGGCATTTTCCTCATAGAACTTGCTCCATGGGTTTGGGACAAGTCTTTCACTTCTCAATGTTTAGGTTTGTATGGGCTTTTTAAGGTGTGTCCACCACGTACAGTGGACTCCGGCTTGCAGGGCCCTTGATCAAGTACCGACGCAGATTGCATGGTCACCCTGTCACGCCGTAACAGGGTAGCCTTTTGATTCTGTGATTTTGATTGAGCACCACATGTGCTAGCATTAGATACATCTAATTAAATACCTGCTTCATCTCCGTCCTTATTCAGCGATAGACTGGTACAAGGTCATGAGTTTTAGTGCCTATTTAGTGTGTTTTTTTTTTTTTTTATGGTCACTATAGTGTAAGTGTGTTAAAAGAAAAAAGTTAACTAGTTCACGTCTAACAAGTACCATGCCTATCATTCTGTGACCTGCAATGAACCGCTTTGCAGCTGTTTGACTGTTTCCTCAACTTATTTTACCGCATTAGCCTAAAAATTAAAACCTAACCTAAAGCTCAAGTGAGTCACACATGAGGAAGCAACGGATATTATAAAATCCACCCTTGATGCCTAACACCCATTGTAATATTTATTTGCAACCCATTTTGTTCATAAAATCATATAAACTTAAATAAAGGGAAAACATAAATATTAACTTGCTCCAAAACTTCTTAAGCACTCCGGAAGTTTTCAACCATAGGCCACTATTTCGTATAGTCTGATTAAAGAATTCATGCTGGCCAATTTTTTTCTTCACATTGTTTCCATTGACATGAATCCTTTAAGTTTTAATATCTGGCTTATATTATGTATTAACAGTCCAAATAATAGTTCTCAACTGATGATCAGAGTGGAATTTACGTATAGAGCTTGGTGGCTCCACATTGCTTGGTTATTTTACACCTAAAATAGGTTTGGTAGGCCAGTACCTTGCGCATGTAAAAAATCAGATTCATTCATCGGGTGGGACGCACGGTGTATATTCCGCTGTGCAAAAATTAGGTAGGATGGGTCGTCAGGTGGACCACGTGGTCTTTATAGCAACCTTTTTCTTATCACATATGGTGCGGACCTGATGACTTGATTTGCCTGATCTGTGTGGGCTCCGACACATTGACTGTAACACCCCGCAAAAACCGATCCGGATCTTTCGCAGGCATGAGACTTGTGCACGTGTGGGGAGAGTCGGATTCTGGTGTAGACATGGCACTTCTTCCTTTCAAGCGTAATGCGGGACCGGAAATGGTAAAATTCAGTGACGGTATAGTGACCAGATGTTGACCAGATCAAAGCTGAAATACATCTCAGAAATAGTTCATTTTGCCTCCGTCGCGCGACTGAGGATCAAAGCTTGTGTCGCCACCTACTGAGGCCCACGTGTTAAGTACTCAGACGATCGGAACTGTTCATGTTGTTGACTTTATTCTATATGGCCTACCTTAATAAAGGTAAGATGAACGGATGATGGTGAGAATCACTATCTACAGATGAAAGAAAAAATTCTAACGGCTTACATTCAGCTATGGAAATTATCGGTTTGGATCACCACTGATGGTTGATTATTGCATACTAGCTTATTTATGGGAGAATATGGGCGGTTCAAATCTCCATAGCATCTCAGATGTGGGTCCAAGTGGTTGGCGATACATGCTTGACGCTCACTAGCGATCGCGACTCATGACCATGGCGGGCGCCGTCCACTGGGTCCCACATGTTGAGTGGGCTGAAAAAACTGCATTCAAGGAATCTCGCGAGATGAGTTAATAATTGAAATTCTCGTCTGCATGGGCGAAACGGCAACATTGCATATCGTGGTATTTTTTGAAACTTCTCGAGGTGGCACGATATTTACCTTTTACGAGAATTAAGAAATGAGTACCATTAAGAGGACAAGCCCACGCATGCCAACGTGGCATATATGTGCGAAATCTGGGCCGTTTAACAAGAGGCCATAACCTTGAATGTCGCCACGCCCATTAGCGAGGACGCATCCCTCGTTAGGCTAGGGAAATGTGCACGTCGAGGGCAGCCTGACCACTAAAGGCCATGACCATGAATCATTGATATTTTCGTACGGGCGTGGCCCACCTGATAAGTTGGTCTCGGCACGCGGTATTAGATACCGCAAGGTTGAGCAGCGAAACTAGCTGTTGAAGTGACGTCATCAAATTCGGGGAGACCCACCATGATGAGTTTTGTATCCACACCATCCGGAGAGATCATTTTAAGGCATGAGTGTTATATCCAAAGCTCCAGCGGACCCACTGCAGAAAACAACGGAGGGAGTGACGCGACCATTGAGACCTTCCTAAGGTCTACCATGATGTTTACCTGATATACGAGGTATTCACAAGTCATGATAGATATGAAAAAAGGGCGAGCATAAATTTCAACTTGATCAAAGACTTTTGTAACCCTTAAAAAATTTAAATGGTGGGCGTCATTCTTCCGGCTGTTTCCTATATTAGGTTTACTTAAGCTTTGGATCTGAGTCATTTTTTGGATCATGCCTTAAATTGACAAATAGGCAGTGGGATACAACATATATATATATATATATATATATATATATATATATATATATATATATATATATATGTTGCAGTGTTTTTATGGGACGGTTTTCCTTGGCGACGGACCCTCCTTCACCTGCATGGAAATAATGTGAAGGGAACCCTGGCTAAAGCCGGGAAACCTCTGATGCTTAAGTCAGTAATCTCGTCTATAGCTCAGAGCTTCTCTCAGTTAGTATTTGCGTACCTTTTACTGTTCCAAGCTTAGAGATTTATACAATCTGTCAATCCTTATCTTCGGAGGATTCTTCTCCTGCGATCGCTCAGGATCCCGAGAATCTCGGGATCCGCTATCAATATCCCTGGATTTCCGTAGATCAGCATCTGTCCTCGTTCCGCCACTACCTGTCTCGGTTGGATCCCGACCGACTTCGGGGTAGTCTCGGCCAGGTCATGACCGACACCGGGGGAGTCTCGGCCGATGCAGGAGGACGGGTTCTGAGCCGTGTCCGACAGAATTAACTCCCTGAGGAGATCTTCACTCTATCGGTTGAATGGCTTTCACACGCCCGGCCTTCAGTGGGGTGATGCAGGCGAGGTTACCACTCTGACAAAGCGACTTTACTCGTCTTTGCTTACACCTAACGGCCTGCCTTCTGTCCTGTCGATGTTGTCTCGGATTCTTCAGGCAGTGTCAGCAAAGCTGACCTACTCTTATACGAATCTCGGGACTTTACCCGAGCCCGACACATTTTTCCCCAACAGTGAGCCCCCCTGCTCCTGGTGCCGTCTATGGCAACAAGGAGCACGATTTTATCGGTCGGTTGGCGTTGGCATCCGAGACAATCATGAGGCATTTAATGTTCTTTGAGTCGTTCTTAGCGTGCGTCGTTGCGCCTTCCAAGGTCGCACGTGCGGCCAGCCGTCAACTCGCTCCGTCCGCGTATAAGTGGTGGACGCGTGGCCACGATTTCAGCGCAGTCAATCAACAGTCGCCACGCGTCGGACGGGGGAGCCGAGGCGAACGTCGCTTCGCTTCCGCCATAATGACCCGTCTACGTGGCAAGGCTATAAAAAGCCCGGGCGGGAGGACGGTTCGAACTTTGTTTTCGTCCTCCTTCCTCCCGTCCGTGTCCGATTCCGAGCGCATTTTCGCTCTCTTCTTCCTCTCCTCTGCTGTCGCTTCTTTCCTCGTCAACCATTCCTTGCAATCACCGTCGATCCCTTTGGTGAGTCTTTTCCTTCTCCTTTAATTAGCTTTAATGGTCGCACACGGCTCTCAAAGCCCTTGGGAGGAAATGTCAGTAGATGAGGGCGTGTCCCAACACCTCTGGGACGTTACAGACCCACCATCCCTGTTGACGGAGTTCGTCGTCGGAGCTGAGCCGCATTTCGGCTTGTCAGAGAATCCGGCAGCCCTTCGGCTGAGCATCCCGCCCAGACAGGTCCATCAAGCGGTGGGACATCTCTGGTGACTCGTCCAGGGAGACCTAACCCGTGGGGGGACCAGATGGAGGACGATGAGGGAGAGGGAGAGGACGATTTAGTCACAGGTGAGGGAATGGCCGTTCCATACCCTGTGACGCGAACTGCGGAGGCTTCTGGATCGTCTTCGAAAGGAGAAGGAGACGAGCCTAGCGGTCTCGTAGCTTCTATTCTCACCGAATCCGATTTAAACCGAATCAGGGCTGGTTACCATGTACCTGATTCGGTCATCCTTCATCTCCCTCGTCCGGGTGATTTGACCGACCATCCCCCCGCAGGGATGGTAGCAATTTTCCAAGTCTCGATGCAGTGTGGCCTGCGCCTGCCACTCCAGCCCATTGCCCGTGACTTCCTTTCTCGAGTCAAAATAGCCCCCGGCCAAATCGTCCCAAATGCGTGGAGGAACTTGTTCGGGTGTGCCGTGCTTTGGTCCGAGCTAGAGCAACCTTCTCTTACGGTCGACGAGTTCCTCTACCTATATCAAGTCCGACCAAACCCCAACTTCCCTGGCCTCTACTTTCTAAGTGCATGGAGAGGCAAGGGGGGATCTCTAATAACCGACCCACCTACTTCGAACAAGTTCTGGAAGGAGAGGTGGTTTTGGGCGTGCGGTCGGTAGGAGTCGGCCGACTCGTGGCCGTACGAGCCTCAAGTATCCCGCATATTCTGTAGAGCAGGTGACTCGGCGCCTCGGCTCACTGATCTTCTCTTTTCTTATTCTCCGTTTATATATTCTCTTCCACTGATCTGGACTCTACCGTGTCTCGCAGATATCTCGAAGAGTAGGGGGAAGCTCGAGTCCGGGGCTTTGACTCGGATAAGAGAGTTGAGGAAGCTGAGCCCGGCGGAGCGATCTTGGAAGTTGCTCCTGCAACCTGAGCGTCTTCACCTCGCCGGCCTTGACTCGTTCGTCTCAGGTATTTCGCTCTTCCTTATATTCGTCTCCTTGGTTTTTGGTTTGCTCTCTTAACCTTTACACTCGTTGTTGCAGACCTCCCCGAAGCTCGCCCAATTTTGAGACCTGCCCCAGAGAGCATGGCCGAGCCCCGACCCGCCTTGAAGCCTGTTTTCAAGGTGAAGGCTCCCCCAAGATCGACTCTACTGTCTGGGTCCCGACCTTCAAAGCAGCAGAAGATCGCGGGCAAGGGGAAGGAAACGGTCGCTCCACCTGCTGCCGCGCCCGCCGTTCCCCAGGTGGTCGTCCTCTCCGACCTTGATGAGAGGGCCGAGGAAGCGGGGCCAATCCATCCAATGACTCAGGCGACACCTGAGTCGGGGCCCGCCGCTGTGGAGGTCTCGGGGCCAAGGGAGGCCCTGCGTGAAGAGTCCCCGAGAAGGGAGATGACTCAGGCGGAGTCCCCCTTCTCGAAGATTATTGCGGGGATGGTGCCTTGGGCGCTTGCCCACGGGAGCGAGAGAGACTTCGCCAACTACTACAATGCTCCGACGGCCCAGACCCTCGGGCATGCAGCGAGGCTGCTTTTTGAGGTAGAATTTTCTTCATTCTTGTGTCGCTTTTTGTCTAGGTTTTCCAAGACAACTCACCGTCTCTGTATTGCAGCTGGCTCCTTGCCTCGTTAAGGTAAGCTCGGAGCTGGTCTCCTCTCAGAAACTCACGTCCGAGGCAGAGACTGCGAAGAAGATCGCGGCCGAGGCTGATGGCCGTAGGGAGATCGCCGAGGGCCGAATCGGCATCATGACCGGTGATCTTTCTATCGCCCGGAAGATGGCCGCTGACGCCCGCGTAGCTCTCGAAGGCATGAAGGCCGACAATGCTCGCCTTACTTTGCTCCTTCAAGAGGCCGAGGAGAGGGAGCGGCTTCTTCTCCAGGTTCACGGCGAGTGCGAGGGCGCCCTCGCTCGCGTGAAGGCCGAGGCTGCCGAGCTTGTTCAGGAAGCCCAGGGAGAGACGCGTCGAGCCAAGGAGGAGCAAGACCAAGCGGTAGAGGCCTTCCTCGAGTCTACCGAATTTGAGGAAGAGAGGGACCACCTTTACCAAGGTGGCTACAAGGCCTGCGTTCTGGAGATGAGGGCGGCCTTCCCTGAACTCGATCTCTCCACTTTCGAGGTCGACAGTCCGTCCGCCAAGGCTGCCGAGGGCGACGCCGCTGAAGGAGATGCTGTCGTTGCTGTTGCCGATGAGGCCGGTCCCTCGGGCGCCTCCTAGGATTATATTTTTCTTTTTGTAATAAAAAAATTTTTTGTAACTGACTTTCTGTAACTGGCCCGACATTGGGTACTTACATGAAATAGAGCTTTTATTGAGTCGACTTCAATTACAGTAAGAATGATTGTATCTTACGGGTAATAAACTTTAAGATTCTCGGCGTTCTAAGGATGAGGCAACAACTGCCCGTTCAGGTCTTCCAGCCGGTAGGTTCTAGGTCGGATGATACCTGAGACGACATAGGGGCCTTCCCAGTTCGGCCCTAATGTACCCGACCCAATTTTCTTAGTGTTTGGAAAGGTCCTTCGGAGGACCATGTCCCCGGTTCGGAATCGTCGGACTTTGACTCGACGATTGTAAAACCGAGACACCTGTCTTTGTCGAGTCATCACCTTCAGTCGAGCACTTTCTCTTCTTTCTTCTAACGAATCAAGTGCGAATGAGAGGAGTTCATCATTCTCTCGTTCATCATACAAGTTGACTCGGGCTGAACCGATACCGATCTCGACCGGTGCGACCGCTTCCGCACCATAACATAGAGAGAAGGGGGTTTCTCCCGTCGCGGTCCGTGCCGTGGTCCGATAAGCCCACAGTATATTCGGAAGTTCTTCGGCCCATGCTCCCTTTGCCTCGTCAAGTCTTGTCCGGAGATACTGCTTTATGATTTTGTTGATCGCCTCGACCTGTCCGTTCGTCTGAGGGTGATGAGGCGAGGCGTATACACTACGAATCCTGAGGTTACCGCACATCTCCCGAAATTGTCTGTTATCGAACTGCCTGCCATTGTCTGTTACTATCGTCCGGGGTATTCCGAACGGACATATGATATTTTTTCATACGAAACTCGTGACCCTTTGCTCAGGAATTTTCGCCAACGGTTCTGCTTCGGCCCACTTCGTGAAGTAGTCCACCGCCACCATGGCAAATTTAGTCTGGCCCTTCCCCAATGGAAAGGGCCCGATTATGTCTATTCCCCACTGCGCGAAAGGCCAGGGTCCCGACATTGGAGTCAGCTCCTCGGGGGGTTGTCTTGGGATCACTGCGAACCGCTGACACTTGTCACACCTTTGGACGAATCGTTTGGAGTCATGCTGTATGGTCGGCCAGTAATATCCCTGCCGCAACACTTTGTTGGCGAGCGAGCGTCCTCCCGAATGGTTTCCACATATTCCGTCGTGTATCTCTCGTAAGACATAGTCGGCTTCTTGGGAGTCGACGCACCTTAGTAGAGGAGTATGAAAGCCTTTTTTGTACAGAATCCCATTCAGGATAGTGTAGCGCGAGGCTCGAGTTTTTAATCGCTGTGTCTCGGCGCGATCTTCTGGCAGTTCACCATTGTTAAGGTAGCGGACGAGTGGGTCGAACCAAGCGGCCGCCGGATCGATTGGAAACAGGACCGAGACCGTCGGCTCGTTTACGCTTGGTTCAGGGACATGTTCAATTGGAACTGACCGAGGTATGTCTTTCTCATCTGCTGAGGCAAGCTTTGCTAGTAGGTCAGCTTTGGCATTGTCGGTTCTGGGTATTCGAATTATTTCACACTTCTGGAATCCGCTGATCAATTCTTTAGCCTTCTCCATGTACGCCTTTAACTGTTCTTTCCGAGTCTGATAGATGCCGGAAACTTGGTTAACAACCAATTGTGAGTCGCTGAAAACGTTCAAATGGGTCGCGCCCAGACTCGCGGCGAGTCTGAGGCTTAGTAATAAAGCTTCGTATTCTGCTGTATTGTTGGACGCTTGAAAGTCGAGTCGCAAGGCATACTGCATACAAGTTTGATCGGGAGTTTCTAATACTACGCCTGCCCCGCTTGCCTTCGAGTTGGATGAGCCGTCGACAAATAGC
Source organism: Magnolia kwangsiensis (assembly GCA_037074715.1). Classification (NCBI taxonomy): domain Eukaryota; kingdom Viridiplantae; phylum Streptophyta; class Magnoliopsida; order Magnoliales; family Magnoliaceae; genus Magnolia; species Magnolia kwangsiensis. Next base: position 6,364,338 of record CM073589.1, on the reverse strand, counting down.
TTCCAGGGTGTAGGCCCGAGAGAAGAGGAACCCTCGGGTACATTAACTCCCTCTGGTTCGGGCAGACTATTGGGATTAGGAACCACTTCGACAAGGAAATCGGCGACGGCCTGTCCTTTTAAAGCAGCCCTGGGCCGGTAATGTATGTCAAATTCACTTAATTCGACTGCCCACTTTGTAAGTCGGCCAGAGGCTTTCGGCTTTTGAAGAATCTGACGGAGCGGTAGGTCGGTCACAACGGCAATGGTGTGGGCCTGAAAATATGGCCGAAGGCGTCGTGATGAAACTACTAGGGTGAAGGCTACTTTCTCAAGCTGAGGATACCTTGTCTCAGCGGGCAGCAAGGCTTTGCTAACGTAGTAGACTGACAGCTGCTTCCCTTGACTCTCGCGTATTAACGCTGAGCTTACTGCGGCTTCAGACACGGCCAAATACAACAATAACACTTCACCAGGCTCGGGCTTAGATAACAGCGGTGGAGATCCAAGGTAAACCTTCAATTCTCGAAACGCTCTCTCACATTCCTCCGTCCACATCATAGTCTGTCGTCCCTTCAATTGCTTGAAGAACGGGAGACACTTGTCTGTGGCTCGGGAAAGGAAGCGATTGAGCGCGGCCACTCTTCCTGTTAACCGTTGAACATCTTTGATAGTTTTGGGAGACTCCATTTCGAGTAAGGCTTTGATCTTCTCTGGGTTTGCTTCGATTCCTCGCTGACTAACGAGGAAACCGAGAAACTTTCCCGAGCTCACGCCAAACGCGCACTTGCTAGGGTTCAGCTTCATCTTATACTTACGCAGAATTAAAAATATTTCTTCCAAGTCCTTCTCATGGTCGGATGCCTGTTTACTTTTGACGAGCATATCATCAATATAAACTTCCATCGTTCGGTCAATTTGCCGGGAGAACATTTTGTTCACCAACCGCTGATAAGTCGCTCCGGCATTCTTTAATCCAAACGGCATCACTCGGTAACAATAAAGGCCTTTGTCGGTGACAAAGGCGGTTTTTGATTTATCATTTTCATGCATTACAATTTGATTATAGCCTGAATAGGCGTCCATAAAGCTGAGCAATTCATGACCCGCCGTACTATCAACCAACTGATCGATACGAGGAAGAGGGAAGCTATCCTTGGGGCAGGTTTTGTTTAGGTCCGTATAGTCTATACAGACTCGCCACTTCCCATTGGCTTTCTTCACTAGTACGACATTAGCTACCCATTCCGGATAGTATACCTCTTCGATAAACTTGGCTTTAAGAAGCTTGCCGACCTCCTCTCCTATGATAGTGTACCTCTCCGGGCCGAGAGGTCGACGTTTCTGCCGGATGGGCCTGTAGGTCGGGTCGATGTTGAGTCGGTGCGTCATGACTGAGGAATCGATCCCAGGCATGTCTTCATGACTCCAAGCGAAGACATCGGCATACCTCCGAAGCAAAGTGATTATTCTTTCTCTAAGAGGCAGGCTCAAGGATGAGCCGATTCGGACTACTTTTGAAACGTCCGTCTCGGTTAACGGCACCGAGATGAGTTCTTCCATCGGTTCTCCCCGCTCGTGCAACCCGATACGGAGGTCCAGTGATTCGATCATCGAAATTTCTGCCGGAGCTTTTACTGCGGTGGCGTAGCACCTCCTAGACTCTTGCTGGTCTCCTTTCACTACCCCTACTCCCGACTCAGTCGGAAATTTCATGGAGAGGTGGTAGGTAGACACTATGGCCTGAAGGAGGCTGAGAGACGGTCGGCCGAGGATGGCGTTGTACACTGAAGGTTGGTCCACGACCAGGAAGTCGACCATCCCGGTCCTTTGATGGGGCGCAGTTCCCTCGGTGAGCGGCAGCGAGACGATTCCTTCTGGGAGTACCTGTCCGCCTGAGAAACCGATGAGCGGCGTCCGGACAGGCCGTAGTACCGACCGACCTATGTCCATTTTATCGAATGCTGTAGTGAATAGGACGTCCGCTGATGACCCTATATCCACCAGTATCCGGAACACCTTTCTGTTCGCGATGGTGAGGGTGACTACGAGCGCATCATCGTGAGGATGATGAATGCCTCGAGCATCTTCTTCAGTGAACGAGATGCAATACTTCTCTCGTTTTTTCTCTTTGGGAGGCCGGGATAGCAGGAGAACCTCGGACTCGGGGCGGTCGAGGCTTCTGGCGTGATTTTTTCGGGCGTTATTCGAGTCCCCGCCGCCTCGATAACCCCCGACGATCGTTTGAATTTCTTCCTGGGGCTGCTCTACACTCGGTCCCGCGACGGCGTCGGTCCCAGCCGTATGTTCTCTTAGCCGGCCTTCTTTAATCAGCCGCTCAATCTCGTCCTTCAGATGATAGCAGTCACTCGTGTTGTGACCGTGATCGCGATGGTAGTGGCAATACTTGTCCTTGTTCCGACGACCAGGATTTCCTCGCATTTTTCGAGGCCAGTTGACGAAGCCCTCGGTTTTGATCTCCATCAGTACTTGTTCAGGAGATTTGTTCAGGGGGGTATATGCAGAGAATTTTCTGTCGGGTCGCTTCCCTGACCTGCTGTCGTCTCGGCCCCGGTTGTCTTTTCACTTTTTCCCTCCGGCCGAGTCGGCTTCTTTTTTGGCCGACTCTTTTGCCGATGGTTTCGTATTCTGGTTTTTCTCTCTTAGGAGTCGCGTCTCCTCCGCATCGGCGTATTTGTCTGATCGAACCATAAACTCGCCCAAAGTATCAGGCGGGTTTTTATCCAGTGACGCCAAAAAAGGCTTGTCTCTAACTCCCTGCATGAGAGCGTTGAGTGCTGTTTCCTCAGAATGTTTTCGAACCTGGAGAGACTCGAAATTGAAGCGTTTAATGTAGTCTTTGAGTAATTCTCCTTCCCTCTGAACTATGTTGTTCAGATGCGCGGGAGGCTTCAGTTTCTTCTTTCCGCCAATGAAATTGCTGAGGAAGGCGTCGCTGAGTTCGGCGAACGACTTTATTGACCCGGGTTTCAGTTGCTTAAACCAAAGTCGGGCAACGTCCGTCAAGGTCAGAGAAAACGCTCGGCACATAACAGCATCCGAAGCGTCGTGCAATTCTATGTAAGTCCTGAAGCATTCAAGATGCTCTGTCGGATCGGTCTTCCCAGAAAATGGAGTAATCTGGGGTAAGCGGAACCTTTCCGGCAACCGGGCCCGCATTACCTCGTCCACGAACGGAGAGGCTTTTTCTTCGTGTTTGGTCGGATCTGAGTTCCGACCGTGCTTTATATCTGTCATTTCCTTTGCCATCTTCTCTCGGACTTCGTTTTTGAAGTCTTGCATGTTAGCCTTCCAGGGTTCGGCGCTCTCTGCCGTTTCTTCAGCGTCTGCAGGTAGCCGACTGCGCTTCCTCTGGTCTATTCTATGCCTCAGGTCAGAGGGAGGCAGAACGGCTGTTGCCGAACGAGCAGGTGCCAGGTGACTTGGTTCTCGGGGCTGACTCGGTCGTCTAGGAGACAATGGCGCGGGTGGCTACGCTACAGATGCTGGTGGATGAGCTGACGTCGACTCTTGGCGCTGCATCTGCTGGTTGCACAGTTGTTCCAGCATGTGTTTCATGGCGGCCATCTCGGAACGTATTTCCTAAACCTCACGATCCAGGTATGCGTTCCCTTGGTTGGGCTGGCTTGTAGTCGCAGGTGGCGTTGCCGGGGGGGCTCCCTGAGCGACGCTAGCGGCGGTCTCCCTTACTTCATCTGGGTCCGTCCTTCGTGTTCTTGCCATTTGAATGGTTGGAGAAAGCGGTTTTTTGTCTGTTTCCCACAGACGGCGCCAAACTGTTGCAGTGTTTTTATGGGACGGTTTCCCTTGGCGACGGACCCTCCTTCACCTGCACAGAAACAATGTCAAGGGAACCCTGGCTAGAGCCGGGGAACCTCCGATGCTTAAGTCAGTAATCTCATCTATAGCTCAGAGCTTCTCTCAGTTAGTATTTGCGTACCTTTTATGTTCCAAGCTTAGAGATTTATACAATCTGTCAATCCTTATCTTCAGAGGATTCTTCTCCTGCGATCGCTCAGGATCCCGAGAATCTCGGGATCCGCTATCAATATCCCTGGATTTCCGTAGATCAGCATCTGTCCTCGTTCCGCCACTACCTGTCTCGGTTGGATCCCGACCGACTCCGGGGGAGTCTCGGCCAGGTCATGACCGACACCGGGGGAGTCTCGGCCGATGCAGGAGGACGGGTTCTGAGCCGTGTCCGACAGAATTAACTCCCTGAGGGGATCTTCACTCTATCGGTTGAATGGCTTTCACACGCCCGGCCTTCAGTGGGGTGATGCAGGCGAGGTTACCACTCTGACAGAGCGACTTTACTCGTCTTTGCTTATACCTAACAGCCTGCCTTCTGTCCTGTCGGTGTTGTCTCGAATTCTTCAGGCAGTGTCGGCAAAGCCGACCTACTCTTATACGAATCTCGGGACTTTACCCGAGCCCGACACATTTTTCCCCAACAATATATATATATATATATATATATATATATATATATATATATATATATATACCATGATAGATAGGTCTCATAGCAATGGGTGACGTCGCTTCAATAGTAGATACCATAGAACTGAGTGACGTCACTTCAATAGCAAGTCTCCTGCTCGTAGCTAATACCAATATGGCATGTGTGATGGTGCACGTGCGTGTGTTAAAAAAAAAGAAAAAAAAATCTCGTCCTCGATATTGCTAGTTGTGCAGTACTAACACATTCTGTGACACCCTAGATAAACAGTCCAAATGTCACGTCTGTGCAGAGTCACCTTGATATGTCAGATTTATTACGACTTAACGTCAGATAAATATGTAGTCAACCATCTAAAATGAGATTAAAATTACTTTTTAACTTTAATTTAACTTATATAAAATATTGGTGCAGCTTAAATATTGGTGCAGCTTAACATTTCTCATGTGGCTGTATAAATTAAACAGGGTAGGGCTCAAGCAAATTTCAAAAGTATCCAACAGGTCATATCGATAGATCGAAGGGCCCGTTGAAACGTTTCTATTTGAAATCGTTAGAATTTCTGAAAAGACCAATCATAAATCAGACAAAGGCACCTCCAATTAGCCCGATAGACCTCAAAAGTCTAATTGAGAGAGTTTGGAAAAATCTCCTGGAAATAACCACCATACATGCCACCGTTGTGGCTGAGAAAAGTAATCCCAAATAAGGTCCTTGAAAGTCCCGGTTTTATAAAAGCTTCAAAGAAGGTAGCTTAAAATACCCTGACAACAAAATGAGCCTACAAAGAAAATTTATGGGTCTAAAAACGGCCAATCATGATCTGTCTTTGGGTCTATTTTAGGATAATAGTAGCAAGCCATTCTAAATGGAGATAAAAGGTTGGGAGCTAAAAGGGGCCAAAGTTGCTGAAGAGATCTTGGCAGGTTAAAGCTCGAGTTGAGTCAAGCCGAGGCCATCATGCCACAACAAATTTTAAGATACACATTAAAAAAGTCCGCTTTATTCCCCCGTCAAATTCAAAAAGGCCAAGTGTGCCGTTACTCTATTGAATTGAAAGCTCAAACAATCTAGTGAAAGAAACTATCGAAGTCAAAGAATAAGCTTAGGATTAGAGACATTCGACCATTCCTTTTGTTAAAAAAGGGTGTTTGGTTTTCATTTTTCCTTCTTACATCTCAAATCAATATGCACTACACCCCGCAATTTCAAGAACATTTATAACCATCACACATAAGCATTATCTTATTTCTATCTTCTATTGTTCTTTATTTTTTTTAAAAAAAACTTTTGCCTAATTGGGGTCTTACTACTCTGCGAATTACAACTTAATCACTACAAGAAAAGGAGTTTCTAGTGACGAAACTTTTAGCAACGAAATTTTTTTCATTGCTAAAAGTGACTTTTAGCGACGAAATAAACTTTCGTTGCTAAAAGTTTACTTTTAGCGGTGAAATTGTAAATTCGTAGCTAAAAGTCACTTTTAGCAATGAACATTTTCGTAGCTAAATGTTGTGAACATTTTTTTAAAAAATAACAAAACGAATCCAAAAGTTTACTTTTAACAACGAACATTTTTCTCGCTAAAAACTTGGCTGGGACTTTTAGCGACGAAACATTCCGTCGCTAAATGTGTGAACACTTTTTCCAATGGTTGACTTTTAGCTACGAACATTTTCATAGCTGAAAAACGTGGCTGGGACTTTTAGCGACGAAAATTTGCGTTGCTAATGTGTAAACATTTTTTGATATAAAATCCAAATGTTTACTTTTAGCTACGAACATTTCCGTAGCTACAAAAACCATGGCTGGAACTTTTAGCAACGAAAATTTCCTCACTAAATGTGTGCAGAGTTGTTGAAAGAAAATCCAAAGGTTTTCTTTTACCTACGAATATTTTCGTAGCTAAAAAACGTTGCTGGAGCTTTTAGCGACGAAAATTTTCGTTGTTAAAGTCTTGTTTTTTATTAAAATTCATCTCAAATTTCCTTTCATCATATTTTTTTAGATATACATGTGTTATATAAAATATTTCATCATATTCATATTCACATCCATCTAAACCGAAACTACGTAAATCCATCCAGACATAAGCTACATTCATCCAAACATAAACTGAATCCATCCAAACATAAATTGCATCCATATAGACATAAACTACATTCATCCAAACATAAACTGCATTCCTCCAAACATAAACAATCCTATGGAAAAAAAATAAATGAAAAGAGAGAGAACATATGGGAGATGATCCAGACAAATGAAAAGAAAAACAACCTTAACCTAGGTTAAGGTTTAGGTTATAGGTTTTGGTTTAGGTTAAGGTTATAGGTTTTGGTTTAGGTTTTGGGTTTAGGTTAAGGTTATAGGTTATGTTATAGGTTTTATAGGTTTAGGTTATAGGTTATAGCTTTGGGATTTGAGAATATGTTAAGGTTTAGGTTTAGGAATTCGGATCGGGTTCGGGATCGGGTTTAGGCTTGGGTTTTCAAGTTTAGGTTTAGGTTTAGGTTAGGTAGTTGAGTTTGAGATTTGGTGTAGGTTTAGGTTCAGGAATTTGAGAATAGGTTAAGATTTCGGTTTAGTAAATCGGGTTCGGGTTCGGGATCGGGTTTAAGCTTGGGTTTTCAAGTTTAGGTTTAGGTTTAGGAGTTGAGATTAGGGTTAGGTGTAGGTTTAGGTAATGGAATTTGAAAATACATTTAGGTTTTAGGTTTAGGTTAAGGTTATAGGATTAACTTAGGTTTAGGTTATAGGTTATAGGTTATAGCTTTAGGGAATTGAGAATAGGTTAAGGTTTAGGTTTAGAAAATCGGGTTCGGGTTCGAGATCGGGTTTAGGTTTAGGTTTTTAAGTTTAGTTTTAGGTTAAGTAGTTGAGATTAGGATTAGGTGTAGGTTTAGGTTTAAGAATTTGAGAATATATTTAGGTTTTAAGTTTAGGTTTAGGTTATAGGTTTAGATTAGGTTTAGGTTATAGGTTATAGGTTATAGTTTTAGGGAATTGAGAATAGATTAAGGTTTAAGTTTAGGAAATCGGGTTCGGGTTTGGGATCGGGTTTAGGTTTAGGTTAAGTAGTTGAGATTAGGATTAGGTGTAGGTTTTGGTTTAAGAAATTGAGAATACATTTAGGTCTTAGGATTAGGTTTAGGTTTTGGTTTTGATTTTGGTTTAGGTTATAGGTTTTGGTTTAGATTTTGGTTTAGGTTATAGGTTATAGGTTTAGGTTATAGGTTTTGGGATTTGAGAATAGTTTTAGGTTATAAGTATAGGTTTAGGTTAGGTTATAGGTTTTGGGATTTGATAATCGGTTCGGGTTAAGGTTATAGGTTTTGGTTTAGGTTATAGGTTCAGGATAAGGTTTAGGTTTAGGTTTAGGTTATAGGTTTTGGGATTTGAGAATGGGTTCGGGTTTAGGTTATAGGTTTTGGTTAAGGTTATAGGTTATACGTTTACGTTTACGTTAAGGTTAGGATTAGGTTATAGGTTTTGGGATTTAGAAATAATTTTATGTTATAAGTATAGGTTTAGGTTAGGTTATAGGTTTTGAGATTTGATAATGGGTTCGAGTTTAGGTTATAGGTTATAGGTTTAGGATAAGGTTTAGGTTTAGGTTTAAGTTATAGGTTTTGGGATTTGAGAATGGGTTCAGGTTTCGGTTATAGGTTTTGGTTTTAGTTTTGGTTTAGGTTGTAGGTTTTGATTAATGTTATAGGTTATAGGTTTAGGTTTAGGTTATAGGTTTTGGGATTTGGGAATAGTTTTAGGTTATAAGTATAGGTTTAGGTTAGATTATAGGTTAAGGTTTAGGGATAGGTTATAGGTTTTGGGATTTGAGAATGGGTTCGGGTTTAGGTTATAGGCTTTGGTTTTGGTTTAGGTTATAGGTTTTGGGATTTGAGAATGAGTTCGGGTTTAGGTTATAGGTTTTGGTTTTGGTTTAGGTTATAGGTTTTGGGATTTGATAATAGGTTCGGGTTTAGGTTATAGGTTTTGGTTTTGGTTTAGGTTATAGGTTTTGGTTAAGGTTATAAGTTATAGGTTTAGGTTTAGGTTAAGGTTAAGTTTAGGTTATAGGTTTTGGGATTTGAGAATAGTTTTAGGTTATAAGTATAGGTTTAGGTTCGGTTATAGGTTTTGGGATTTGAGAATGGGTTTGAATTTAGGTTATAGGTTTTGGTTAAGGTTATAGGTTATAGGTTTAGGTTTAGGTTTAGGTTAGGTTTAGGTTATAGGTTTTGGAATTTGGGAATAGTTTTAGGTTATAAGTATAGGTAGGTTAGGTTATAGGTTTTGAGATTTGATAATGGGTTCAGGTTTAGGTTATAGGTTTTGGTTTTGGTTTTGGTTATAGGTTTTGGTTTAGGTTATAGGTTATAGGTTTAGGATAAGGTTTAGGTTATAGGTTTAGGTTATAGGTTTTGGGATTTGAGAATGAGTTCAGGTTTAGGTTATAGGTTTTGATTTTGGTTTAAGTTATAGGTTTTGAGATTTGAGAATGGGTTCGGGTTTAGGTCATAGGTTTTGGTTTTGGTTTAGGTTATAGGTTTTGGGATTTGAGAATGGGTTCGGGTTTAGGTTATAGGTTTTGGTTTTGATTTAGGTTATAGGTTTTGGTTAAGGTTATAGGTTATAGGTTTAGGTTTAGGTTCAAGTTAGGTTTAGGTTATAGGTTTTGGGATTTGGAAATAGTTTTAGGTTATAAGTATAAGTTTAGGTTAGGTTATAGGTTAAGGTTTAGGGATAGGTTATAGGTTTTGGGATTTGAGAATGGGTTCGGGTTTAGGTCATAGGTTTAGGTCATAGGTTTTGGTATTGGTTTAGGTTATAGGTTTTGAGATTTGAGAATGAGTTCGGGTTTAGGTTATAGGTTTTGGTTTTGGTTTAGGTTATAAGTTTTGGTTTAGGTTATAGGTCATAGGGTTAGGTTTAGGTTATAGGTTTTGGGATTTGAGAATGGGTTCGGGTTTAGGTTATAGGTTTTGGTTTAGGTTTAGGTTATAGGTTTTTGGATTTGAGAATTAGTTCGGGTTTAGGTTAAGGGTGTGGTGTAACGCCCTGAAAATCGGGGGTCGAGCATAACTCAACTCCCGAGTTCCAAAACATCACTTATGCAACATTATGGATGATGCTTGTATGTTGTCTGTGTTAGTGCATAAAATATGAAATAGATCAAGCTAGATCAACAGACATAACTCAGGGATATTGAGGAAATGCAAGCAGAAAACTTAAATACATATATAATTTAAAAATAATCTCCAAAATATGCATGCTCTGCCCAGAGCAATATATACAACTGTGTCTCAAAATATATGGATCAACTATGTAAAATTGTCATATACATATCCTAGAAATCCCCGCTGGTCAGGACGTGGCTCACATGAACCCGCCTGAGAACTACATATATGAGAACGCTTCCTCGTCCTCATCAAAGTTTGGCTCCACCTCGCCAGCATCGCCATCACCTGCAACTATATCAGAGTCTGTTTGGTGTTTAAGCACCGTCCCAGAACGTGGGAGTGAGTGATCAACTCAGTGGTACTATATAGTAAAGGTTAACATATTATCAATCCAATCAAGTAGTAATGATAAGGTAATACAAACAAACATGTCCTAGATACTCTTGTTAATGCATGAATGTTGTGAAGGAATGATGCATGCCCTCACCACAAACTCCCTTTGTGATCTTCATCTTATTATCGCGCTTGTCAGTGACTTCCTCAGTGCTCTTACACCAACACCGATAACACATGCAATGCGATGATATGAACATGCTTACCAAGTTCTTATTAGTCATTTTTCATAGAGCAGGATTGGGAAGCTAAGACGCCTCCCTTGTATCAATTCCCAACATTGATCCATTCTAGGGTCGTCAGTTCTAAGGATTCTCATACGATGGTACGTTTCTAGGTGTCTGCAAGGGCTGTCAGGGCTGTTGCACCCAATCGTTACACCACTCTCCCATCACTAAATCAATACAAGCCTAGTTATATCCTTGATACTGCAATAGGACTCGTCGCCCTTATATAGGGTCAGGATATACTCGAGATTGTGCGAGAATAAAGTGCTCAATGGTTACTACGAGGAGGTTTGTAGCCCCAGCGTAGGCCGACAGCTCGACCACGGTGTCCCAGACTACCATGTCCGGCTCATGAGTCTTAGGGGATCACGGTACCACGGTTAATGGGAGTTTCATTGGTAAACTCGGTGTCTTAGATTCAAACAGTAGCGACCAAACATGGTGAACAAACATCGGTTAATCGGGTTAGTTGATAAGCTCACCTAGGCCAAGCGCACGTTGAGTTGAATGACATGAAATGCATAAGCACTCCGTGTGGCCTAACCACTGTCAAACGTTGTCACGCCCCAAACTAGGAAACCAGGCTCATAAAATTCTCGATCGTCAAATCCGCCGCCAACAGCCTCCATAGAACCCCATTCTCGGCTCCTAGCGCCCATTCATCAGGTTCCGATCCTGGGATGATACGAGGAGGATTTTTAACGTCAGTTTGATTCGTAATAAGCATAACCAAAGGCATAACCCACAAACAATAACCAAGAACTCCATTACATTTCCAATATGATCAAAAACTTTACAAGTACAATGAGCATAAAGGGAAATATAATGGTAAAGAACAAGAACTCCAAAAATGATCTGCAAAGTACTCCTGCCTCAGCGCTACTACGCCCCAACGTCACCTTCACGCAACGGTCGTGCATAAGCTTATAGAAAGCTTAGAGGGTGGTGAAAGTGTGTGCGCAAGGTAGTAATATGATCATGCAATATCAGAGTAATGCGGAATATGCAGATGGATCCATAAATATCATGAGCCGTACCAAGGCTATGCGATGCAAGATGCAAGTCAAGCATACAATCCTCATCTAAGTCCACATGTCAATACAACTTGACTCTAGAATATCACCGGAGTTTAGTACACTCTAAACCAGATCGCCGCCACATCGCACGCAATAAGGTAAGTGAAAGAGACCTCACCATCCGTCTGCCAATATCGGGCTCGACTCGTCGATAGCGGACCCATTCCTCGAGCTGGTCAAACTCAGCCTGGCATTGCCCCCTACACTCGGGTGGGTAAGGCCACACCCCCTTCCAACCGACCACGATACAGTGGAGAGCACGACCATCTGATAATCGGCACTCAACGCTCATCTACCCACTCGATTTAGACGTTGGAGCAACCTCTTGGTACCATAAGGGTTTAGGGACTTTCACCCAGGGATATCTATAGCACCCCATGTAGAATAAGATTTTCGGTATCCAATCCTACCAACCATGATGTGTCTGTGGAGGTTACGACCTCGATGTCGCTAGGGCGTACAGTAACCATATCACACAGTGCGAGATGCATGAATCACACTATCCAATCATGCAGCAAATCCTTGCACGTAACGTGCACTCATGTATGGCAACACTGCCTAATCGGGAGCCCATAAACAACCTGCCCGAAGGCATATGCTATGATCAGTTAATTCTCATATCAAGCATACATATGATGCGTATGATCATGAGTTATGGAACTATACTAAACATGTTATAATGAGATGAACTATCCTTACAATGCAGATGGGCCTGGACGGCCTATAAACAACAAATACGGTTCTAACAATAGGCCCTAAGGAGAGTCATAATGTGGACATCCAACTAACATTACACTCGCAATGTGGACGTCAAACCAACATTGCTCCTAAGGCGCGATCATTACATAATCCGTGTTGGGATCACACATTGCAATGGACCTTAGGTACATCCCATTGGGCCTTTAAATATATCAAATGGGTCACATCCCATGAGCCTTATATTCATCAAGTGGGCCACATAAATGGACCACACCAATGGGCCTTATGTGCATTGTAATAGGTCAAATCCGTGGGCCTTAGATTGCATTAAATGGGCCTAATCTCATGGGTCTTATATGAAACAAATGGCCACACCAATTGGGCCCCATGCACATCAAATGGACCACACTCAAACATAAGTGGTGGTAATGATTTCCACCATTGAAATCCCCAAGGCCTACCATAACATTTATTTTTCATCCAATCTGATCATAAGGTCACACAGACTTGAATAAAGGAAAATAATTTTTATGGTGATGCAGATTCCCTGTGATGCCCAGAGGATTTCAATGGTAGACATTCAATGCTCCACTGTATTTAGCAGTGACCCACCTGATGAGTAGATCTGTCTTATTTTATCCCAAGCCTAGATGAAATCCAGCCAACTAGATGGATGGCTTAGATGTACCACATAAATCAGCGGTGGGTCCCACTCAAGAGACGGATGGGTATGGAGGACATAACAAATGCAACAATGGGCCCACAGAACTTGCTGGCATAATAGAGCAGCTATTAGCTGCTGCAGGTGTGCCAACCAACCTGCTTCAATAGTAGGTGGGGTCCACGCTCACCAAATGGATGGACGGTTTGGATGCTGCACATACATCGAGGCGGGTCCCACTGTCACTGGACAGTGGAGACAAAACACATGCATCATGGAGAGCTCCACCGTCCGCTGGACGGTGGATGTAGAAAACATCAAGGTGGGTACCACCATCCGCCTGGACGGTGGATGAAAATCACATACATCACTGTGGGTCCCATGTGGGGTCCACCATCATGTTTAAATGGCATCCAAGCCATTCATATGGTCCTACGGACCTAGATTAGGAGGAAAAACAAGTTTCATCTTGATCCAAAACTTCTGTGGCCCATAACAGGGATTTCAATGGCAGAGGTTCAATCCAACTGTTTCTTGTGGTGTGGGCCACCTGAGCGTCGGATGGGGCTAAAATTTGGAGGGGGGCCACTTCAGTGAGGGACCCACCAAACGAATGGTGTGGATATTATAAATACATCATGGTGGGGCCCACGACAGCAGCCGTGGGACGCTGCCCGGCCGCCCGCTGCACGCAGCGCGTGCTGCTGCTGCAGCAGTGTCAGAGGTAGGAACTCATGTATATTGAAAATTTGAAAAAAAATGATTTTTTTTGAGGTTTTTGTCATGTGGGACCCGCATCTAATGAATCCATTCCAGCCATTGGAATCAATGGCTCATAACGAATCCAATGAGTCCGCTAATGGCCCTCTTTCGACATGTAGAAGAAATCTAAATAGATTTTAATGGTAAAAATGTTATTTTTAACACCATGGCCCACTAAATACTCCGATCAATCCCATCTTTCAGTTCAACGCTTAAAATGATCCGTTGAATGGGATGGACGGCATGGATTGAATACATACATCAAGGTGGGGCCTAAGTGAGAGGACACCCCAAAAGCTTAGAAATCAAGCTAATATTTGTACTTTCACAGAGACGTCCAGCGTCCCTGGATGCTGGACAGTCCTCACAACCAAGGTGGATTCGGGTGGGCCACCACATGATAAACGGTGTGGGTATAACACACATAAGGTGGGCCCCACTTGAGGATGGCTTGGACAAAATAAATACTTCAAGGTGGGGTCCATTCAAGTGGGCCACACAAACACATCATGATCTTACAAAAGAAAATGAAATAGAGAGAGAGATAGAGAATGAGACACGTGTGATGGAGGGACCCCGACATTATGGGCCCTCCCTTACAATGAATCATACATCAAGTGGGCCCTAAATCATGTGGGACCACCGAAATCTAAAATCAACGGTGGAGATCCTTTCCCCACCAATATGGACAGTCTAGATGACCTTTCTAATGCAATAAAATAAATATCATGATGGGTCCATGGAGAATGGCCCCATCATGGATGATCATGATGATTAAAGTGGTCCATCGGCCACAACTTAGGGTCCCAAGTGAGATCCAAACCATTAATCGGTTGGCCTCACTTGGCCCATCTCAAAAACATGAAAAACTAGTATTAACTAGCACCCACCGTTCAAATTTCTTGCTCCTATAGGTTCCTTAGCACCTTAGCTTCGATTTTAATGGGTGAGATAAGGAATGGATGGCTAGGATGGGAGATGATGGGGTAAAAAAGTGGGCCACACTTGGAGCTTGTGAATGCTTGGAGAAATTCTCATACGTATGGAGGGTTCTTGCTTGGATTTTTTTTCTAAAATGAGAAAGAGAGAAGGAGTTGTAAAGGGAGAGAGAGAGTGATGGATGGATGTGGTGATGGGTGTGTAAGACACCTTTGTTGACTTTGGTGGCCTTTTGTGTAAGAAAAGCATGGCTTGTGTAAGGATTTCTTGACTTTTGAGGCATTTTGTGTAAGAAAAGTATGGGCATGGAAGAACTTTTAGACTTTTGTGGTTGCTTGGGTATGGGTGAAAGGTGATGTGTACTTGACATGTACTTGACATGTGATGTAATGGGATTATTGATTGATGGGATTGATGTGACATCTCGTAGAGATTCTCTTGGGTTTCGCAACGCGCGATGTTTTTCTCGCACCGAACGTTGGCTCACATCTCTTGACCAGGGTATCGCCTCGGTGCGTAAGTCACGGCATCGGAACCGCAGCGATGGCGCGGTCGCTATGGTAATGGTCTTGGGTTGAGTCGATACAGGTTGACGGTATATGAATCAGGGTCGTACGTAAATATCGGTTAAGGGTCGAAGGTAGCCGGAATTCGACCGGTAAGACCGCAGAAGTCTACGGAACGGTACGGACCAAGATACGAGTCTTACAAATGTGCCAAGCATGACTCAGATTCATTGAACTCATTCCACGTGGTGAAAATAACCTCAACCACTATTTGGGGTATGATTACCAATTACCTGGATTGTAGCACAGCGCCACTCACATACAAGCTCAATAACTAGTGATGAGGGTCAAATATTGCATATCAGACCCTGATTATTGCCTAATTTTACATATATGATAATGCTTAATGCCATAGTTTAATTGTGTTTTGTTGCAGGATGAAATAAAGAGCGTTGATTGAAAAAGTGTATTAAAAGCATGGATTTGATGCTCTGAAGTCATCAGAGCAAAAGACGCACTCCAGAGTACCAAGATTGATGGATTTACATGCCAGGAATTTGAGAAAATCGAGCTGCTCACGTTAAAGGGGCCCGAAAACCAGCCAGAATGCAAGATCACATGGTTCCCACCGTCCGATTGACTCGAAACTTTATACACGTGATTAGGGCCATAAATTAACCATACATATCAAATTTTAGCCATTGAAGATCTCAGAAAGTGGGCCAACAGACAGATCAGCCCATTAATCTTCAATTTGGGGCCCACCTGGTATCTGGAACTGCCTAAACTTTGGTATTGACGGCTTAAATAATATGAGAAGATGAATGACTGGATCAGATTTCAGAAACACATCATCGTGGACCCTACATGTACGGAATGTGCATAGTGCATATATGCACTAGCCGTGCACGACAAGCATCAGAGACAGTTTGACCGTCTCTGACCGAAAGAAAAAAAGAAAGTGAAAATTTCCAAAGCCAGTGTAACGGATGGTTGGCGTCGTTTTTGTGATTAGTTGTGGGCCCCACACGTGCCCCGTAAGGTCAATCCAAACCGTCCACCGTGTAGATAGCCACGGGCACTACAAAACTATGTTTAAACTTTTCACTCATGCAAGTACACGTGTGCGTTACAGAGGCCACAAAAGGGCTGCCCTGGGACGTTCAAAATTGATTTTATTGCGATTTATTCTCTGGGCCGCGTCAATGGACGTTCAAAACTACCCATTCTTTACTGAAATTTCATTCTGAATCCAATGGACGGGGTGAATTTTTTAAAAAATACCTCTGTGGGGCCCACGGATTACGACAGCGAAAGAGTGCGAAAGGTTTCACACATCCGTGAAAATAAAATTTTTTAGGCAGTTGTGGCCCACCATATTTGATCATACGGCAGATCTGAACCGTCTATCATGTAGAGGACCCAAAAACGTCCTAAGAGACGATGTTTCTTTGGAAATTAAGCGAGGAAAGTGACAATTTTTGAGGCACCGAACTTGGCTGCGAAAAACCTTTTATTGGGCATGCATAGCTTTTCAAATTCAATTCAAATCCGATTTTCACCACTCCAGCAGCTATATAAGGAGGTTTTGGACGTGGGGAGTGGGATTCAGACCTGTGGATCTTTGGTTTTGAATGTGAAGAAGAGAGAGAGAGAGAGAGAGAGAGAGAGAGAGAGAGTTAGAGTAGTTCTTTCCTTTTCTTTTCTGTTGCTTTGTTTAAGGGATTCCAGCCCATTCATGGCGGGCTAATCCTCTTAGCTAGGGCTAAGAGGTGAAGCTTGTAATGAGATGGGTGATTCTATGCTTTTAATTTAATTTTAATGTATGAATTGAAGTTGATTTTAGTTTGATTAGTATGGAAATATTTTTAGTCTTTAATGGTCTATTGTGACTGAAATTACAGTGGGTCTGCGATGGCTTTGAATGTTTAATTTTTCTTTTATGTTTATGACGTCAGGAAGCCCTGTTGTTCACCATAGTCTCCTGGGCATGGTCGGATGTCGGTACCCTTCCTAACCTTCATACATGTGATTGGTTGGTAACTAGTTTAATTCTGTTGTTCGTTATAGTCACTTGGGCATGGTTTGGTGATAGAATCCATTCTAATTCATATACCTTTCATCTCTTGAAAACTAGATCAATGACAGTTCAGTTTAAACTCCATGATTCTTGAAGAAAGCATAGGATCTCCCTAATCCCTACAAGTGGATCCTCTGAATCCCTAGTTTCCTATCTCTGAATTTTCTTAAGTTTTAGAATAATTATTCCACCATTATCCCTCAAATTACAATTAGTTAGATTTCACCATATTCTAGTTCTAATTCTACTTAATTTTAGATTACGTACAAGTTTCAGTCCCTTGGGATTCGACCTCAGTCTTACCGAGTTATTACTACATTACAACCCTGCACTTGGGAAGTGAACAACTAGCATGATTCATACCCTACATTCCAATGAACATTCATGGCATATAACTGAAACTTAAATACAGTGCATGGAGGAAATCATATACACATGTAACATGGATAATCTAAGTTACATGATTCATGGAGGAAATCATACACTCTAGTGCTGTGATTGAGATTCATATCTCAACAACCTTAGCAATCATACTTTACTAACTTCTAACTCATTTAGGCATTTATATAAACATTTAAATTACACTATTCAACATACATCACATATGTCGACTCTATTGCATATTAGGGCAAGTCCTTTCGCCAAGGAGTTGTCGCATTCATGTTAAGCATATAACAACGATAATTAATCATGGCAATCAAAACAGTAGATTTCATACGCATACAGGTATTCTAACATATACATGAAATACGCTATTTACAATATAAAGCATCCAATATACGAAAATTGAAACAAATATCGCATTTGGCATGTGTAACAGTAATCACAACATGAATAAATCATTATCTAACATTGAAAGTCTTGCAAACCATAACCTAAACTTATATAGTCCACACCTTAAACCAGAAAATACGTATTCGATATGATTCAGATGATGTGTCTTCGTCAACTGTGGATACGCTACCTATGACATGAAACATGTTAGCTATAAATTCATTTAAACTATTCTAGGTTTAAAAATAGGTTAGGGTTATCTTCACTTACCCAAAAACAGAATCAGAATCACCGGAAGAACGATTCAGATATGCAGATTCGATGAATAGATAGACTAGGAAGAATCCTACGGAGATTCGATAGATTCTCCCACACTTTCTCTCTCTTTTCACTCTCTTAAGCAATTAGGGTTTAGAAAATTCGTATGGGATTTAGAACTAAGGGTTTAAGGCCTTTTTATAAGCCTAAACATGACGAAAACAGACTTAAGGTTAAGGTATACTTATGATATAACCAAATCAGACTCTTTCCGATCCAACGGAGTACTTTTGGAGGTCCTCTTATTGAATGCGGTCGGACTTAAGATCACTAGCATCGGATCTTTAGTAAGTTAAGTTTTCAGTCCGATCGAATTTTCAGATCATCCGTGGTGGACCAGCTTCAATTCAACGGTTATCGAACTTATATCAGGGCTACAAGTTCTATGATATGAAAGGGCCACTTATCTTGATTTAAGGGTGAATTTAGGTCGAATTCTAATGGTCAGAACGGTTACAAATAACGCGCAAGTGAAACGTTCCAGATTACTAAAAAATATATTTAATTTTTAAAAAATCTTCATTTTCCTACTCTCTTTACTCCGGGCTCAATAAAATGGTCTCAGGATATTATTTGGGCTTAATTTTCTAGGTGATTGTCAAGTCCAATTAAGCGGTCGTAATGGTCAAAGTTCATAGCTATCAGGCTTTCGATGTATGGTCTAAATCTAATACAAAGTTACAAAGCATTCCCGAGAGCAACTGGGTTTAGAGTTGGATCCTAGATTTCAGAGTAAGATAGCGTCAATGATTCTCTAGGTTCTGGGTCTTACAGATTGCATTGAAAGTTATTGGTACTAATTCCATAAGTAATCTAGTTTAGCGTTAGTTAAAACACATTACATTTCTAAAGGATTTGGTTCTAAATGATTTCTACTAAAGGTGGTACTCGGGTCTAAGTACGGATTTTTCTAGGTCGTTACAATCTACCCCCCTAAGAAAAAAATTTCATCCTCGAAATTCATACCTTCTCATACTCCTCGAGGATCTGGGGGTAATTCTTCCTGACTTCAGCTTCCGTCTCCCAGGTAGCTTCTTCTTCGTTATGATACGTCCATAGTACCTTCACAAGTGGGATAACCTTGCTACGCAATACGTACTCTTTCTTATCCAAAATACGTGTCGGGTGCAGTTCATAAGTGGCATCCTCGCTAAATGTTGAGCGTCAAATATTGCATATTAGACCCCAATTATTACATGGATTTACGAACATGACACTGCTTAATGGATTGTTTTAATCGTGTTTTTGTTGCAGGGTGTAATTAGGAGCGTTGACTGAAAAAAATTATTAAAAGTATTGATTTGATGCTCCAGAGGCACCAGAGCAAGGGATGGACTCCAAAGGACTGAGATCAGTGAATTTACAAGCCAGGGATCCAAGGAAATCAGGCCGTTCACATTAAAGATGGCCCGAAATTGGTCCAGAATGCAAGATCACAGGGTTCCCGCCCTCTGATTGACTTGAAACTTCATACGTGTGATGGGGGTCATAAATTAACCGTACACGTCAAATTTCAGCCATTGGATCCATGTGGAAGTGGCCCAATAGAGAGATCAGAGGGTGTTATCTATTAAAGCACATCTTGGTAATCCATTAGCGATCAAGGCTCAAAATTAGGCGTTGGAAAGAGCATGAAAAATAACAACTCCTGGTAAAATTTTGTCTCATTTGAACGGTGTAATTAAGAGATACGGATGGCAAAAATTATAATAAATGAAAATGGCAAATTTGTAAATAGATGTCCATGCATACATGCATACGTGAAGCCAATTATGTTTTAACGGTGAATATCATATGCATAGCAGTTGGCCGTGTGGCCCACCCTGAAGTTAGATCTACTTCAAACTTGGTAACATGGGCTATCATGATATGATAAAAACGGTGAAGGGATCAGATTTTCTGAGAAAATGCCATAGTGGGCCCCACCTATTTTTTTGTACAAGACATCCAAATAGTGCGAAAAAAATGTCAGTTACGGACGTGAGTTACATTGGGTTTTGACTGTGGACCACTATCATGGTCCATATGATGAATCTGGACCGTTCATCAGAATTCTACGGCTTATATCACCAAGACATAGGTGACAAAATTTGAAGACATTATGTCATGGGCGTTTTAACCGTTCAAAAGGCAGAATGGACGGTAGGTTTAAAATTCTGTGGGTCGCATCATCGGAATTCCAAAACAGTCCATTCCTTACTGATTTTTCGCCACAATTTGAATGAACGGAATAGATTTCTTAATAAATCTAGATAATGGGCCCTGCCATCATCTCAGCGCAAGAGCGGAAGCTCTATGCGCGTGTCCGAGAAATCCGGTAGCTGTGGGCCCCACGACGTTCGTGATCGTCATCAGGTCGAAGATCCGCACCATCCAGATGAAGCTCTGGCAAGAATTGACCTTAGCCATGGAGTTCAACTACAACGTGAGGCTGTGTACCGTTCTAAAAATCAGGCCAAACGCAGGTTGATTCGCGTTGTTGCTATACTCGGTGCGAAGAGAGTCCGTTTTCCGTCCGAACACAGCACCCTTGTGCGGAAACTTCTAGCCTTGTAGATGGATACAAACCGACTGATTCCCTCTGCCTATAAAGAGAAGAAAGAGGAAAGAGCAAAGGTATCACGTGGAGGCTCGGCTTGGAGGCTGGGAACGGCTGGAGCTTGACGTGGGCAGGAGACAGAGAAGCAAACTTTATTTTTTTTTTCTTTTTCTTTTTTTATTTTATTTTATTTTATTTTTGTTTAAGGAATCCAGCCCTTCATGTTGGGCTGAACCTCTTAGCTAGGGCTAAGAGGTGAAGCTCGTGGAGTGATGGGAAGATTTTATGGCTTGGATTATGTTAGTTGAACTATTTTGATGATTAGTTTTGATTATAAGGAATTGCCTATAGTTTTTAATGGTTTATTGTGACTTACATTACAGTAGATCTGCGATGGCTTGAGTATTTCCTTTCCTTTTTATGTTCATGACGTCAGGAAGTCCTGTTGTTCACCATTGTCTCCTGGGCATGGTCGGATGACAGTACCCTTCCTAACCTTCATACATGTGATTGGTTGGTAATTAGTTTAATTCTGTTGTTTGCCATAGTCTTCCGGGCATGGTTTGGTGATGGAATCCATTCTAATTCATATACCTTTCATCTTTTGAAAACTATCTCAACGATAGTTCAGTTTAAATTCCATGATTCTTGATGCAGGCATAAGATCTCCCTGATCTCTACAAGTGGATCCTCTGAATCCCTAGTTTCCTATCTCTAATTCCTCTTAAGTTTTAGATAATAATCTCACAATTCTTCATTAAATTTTATTTGATTTAGATTTCATCTCATTCTAGTTCTAGTTCTAGTTAGTTTTAGATAACGTACAGTTTCAGTCCCTTGGGATTCGACCTCGGTCTTATCGAGTTTATTACTACATCACAACCCTGCACTTGGGGAGTAAACACTAAACTGCACTTGCTCCCATCTGATAATATGCGAAGGATCAGGTATGTACTTCTTCAGCATGGACATGTGGAAAACATTATGCATGCCTGCGAGTGGTGTGGGCAAAGCAAGGCGATACGCTACTGCCCCCACTCGATCAAGTATCTAGAATGGACCAATAAATCTCGGTGTGAGCTTCCCTTTCTTACCAAACTTAAGAACTCATCGCATAGGGAAAACCTTAAGGAACACATGGTCCCCAACATCGAACTCAAGCAGTCGCCGTCTCATATCGGCATAGCTCTTCTGCCTGCTCTGTGCTAAGAGCAGTCGGCAACGAATAATGTCGATCTTCTCTGAAGTTACCTGAACCAACTCTGGGCCAATCAAAGTCTTCTCGCCTACTTCTGCCCAATAATGCGGCGCTCTACACGGACGACCATACAATGCCTCATAGGAAGCCATACCAATACTCGCCTGAAAGTTGTTGTTGTACGCGAACTCTGCATAAGGAAGACAATCATCCCAACTGTCCTTGAAGTCCAACGCACAAGTTCGCAACATATCCTCCAAAATCTGATTCACACGCTCCGTCTGCCCGCCTGTCTACGGATGGAACGCGGTACTGAACTTCAACTTCACACCCATCGCTTCCTGGATACAAGTCCAGAAGATAGATTGAACCGGGTGTCTCTATCTGACAAAATCTCTAAGGGAACTCCATGCAGGCGTACAAGCTCCCTAATATACAATCTAGCCAACTCGTCTGCAGAATTTGTGACTCTGATCGGTAGAAAATGAGCTGACTTCGTCAACCTATCAACGATCACCCAAATAGAGTCATGTCCCTTCCTCTTCTTCGGTAGACTAGAAATAAAGTCTATGGAAATAAAGTCCCACTTCCATTCAGCTATAGGCATGGGCTGAAGTAGTCCAGGAGGTCGGCAATGCTCTGCCTTAACCTACTGGCACGTGAGACAACGGGATACGAACTCAGCAATGTGGAGCTTCATATTGTCCCACTAGTACGATTTCTTCATATTCTGATACATCTTCGTGCTACATGGATGCATCGCAAGCCTCGAACTGTGGGCTGACTCAAGAAGCTCTCGTCTCAAGTCAGGTATGTCTGAAATGCACAGGCGGCCTCGATATCGCAAGCCCCCATCCGTACCAATAGTCCATTCAGAGTCCCTGTCAGTACCAACCCGCTCTTTCATCTTCTTTAAAAATTCATCGCCTGCCTGAGCCTCAATGATACGGCTATCTACGAGCGGTTGTACATGAATATGTGTGACAACTTCATATGGATCTTTCACTATGAGCTTCTACTCAAAGTCTCGCACGAATTCCATCATAGGCCAGTCTGACACCATAAGCGGAGCCACAAATTTTATAGCCTTATTGCGGCTCAACGCATCGGCCACAAGGTTCGCCTTGCCCAGATGGTAGGAAACCTCGAACTTAAAATCTTTCAAGGTCTCCATCCATCGGCGTTGTCTCATATTCAAATCTCGCTGTGAAAATATATATTTAAGACTCTTGTGGTCACAAAAGAGCTCGAACTCTTCTCCGTAGAGGTAATGTCTCCAGAGCTTTAATACGAAGATGACAACTGCCAACTCTATGTCGTGTGTAGGGTAATTCTCCTCGTGCTTCATTAATTGTCTCGAGGCATACGCAATCACCCTGTCCTTCTGCATAAGGACACAATCCAGACCAACGCGAGATGCGTCAGTATATATCGTAAACTTAACCCCTTGCTCTGGCAATACTAGCACAGGGGCGGACGTCAACTTGTCCTTCAGCTCCTAAAAAACTGCTTCAGCCTTCTCATTCCAAGCAAACTTCAAGTCTTTCCTTGTCAACTGAGACAATGGTCTGGCAATCTTAGAAAAATCCTGAATGAAGCGTCAATAGTAACCTGTCAAACTTAGAAAACTCCTCACCTCGGTAACTGAATTGGGCTGCTTCTAATCCTGAACCGCAGCTACCTTAGCGAGGTTAACCGCAATGCCTTCTTTGGACACCACATGTCCCAGAAACTTCACTTCTTCCTTCCAAAAGTCACATTTTTTATACTGTGCGAACTACTAGTTCTCCCTGAGAGTATTCAATACCGCTCTCAGGTGCTCCTCGTGCTCTTCCCGACTAGGGGAGTATATCAAAATGTCATCGATAAAGACAATGACGAACCTGAACAGGAATGATCGAAACACTCTGTTCATCAGATCCATGAATACGGCTGGAATATTCGTGAGTCTAAAGGACATCACGAGAAACTCATAATGACCAAAACTGGTCCTGAACGCAGTCTTCTGTACGTCTTCATCTCTAACGCACAACTGATGATATCCAGATTGTAAATTTATCTTTGAGAAATAACGTGCCCCCTTCAACTGATCAAACAGATCATCAATCCTGGACAACGGATACTTGTTCTTCACTGTCACCTGATTCAACCTGCGATAATCAATACACAACCGCAGGGAACCATCTTTCTTATTCACAAACAAGACGGGTGCTCCCCAAGGTGACACACTCGGCCGAATAAAGCCTGCTTCAAGCAAGCTATCAATCTGACTCCTCAACTCCTCCATCTCACATGGAGGCATACGATACGTCGATAGGAAAATTGGTGTAGCATTGGGCACAAGATCAATGGTGAAGTCAAACTCGGGTCGAGGAGGAAGCCCTGGAATCTTCTTAAACACATCAGAGAAATCACGAACTACTGGCATATCTTCTAACATCGGAACATCAGAACTCTCTAACATAGAAGCGTAACTGCTAACACGGCAGGACCAACTGACCTGAACTGGAAAAGAGAAGACTGTGCCCTCAGGTCCATAGGCTGTCGCAACTCTGGCCTCGCAATCAATCTCTGCTCTCATCCTCGCGAGCCAGTCCATCTCAAAAATAACATCATAATGACACAGTGGGGTGACAATCAAGTCAACGACCACTGTGCTGCTACCCAAATCTATCGAGCAAGACTCACAGGTCCGAGTAATATCTGACGTAGTCCCTGTAGCTGTCGTGAGTCTCACTCCCTTCGTAGGAACTGTAACTAACCCTAATCGCTTAACCCCAACACAAGAAATGATCGAAACAGTGGACCTAATGTCCACCAACATGAAGATAAGTGTACCTAGAATGTGCGCAGGAACCTCAAATGACGTTGGTACTGAATCTGCCTCGGGCGCCTCAGTTGTGAGCGCATGAACCCGAGCCTACTGTGGTTGATGCGGTGGAGGAACCATGGGCCGTTGTGGCGGCCTGAAATGAGGTGTTGGAGGTCTGAAGGATGGATAAGCTGGTGTTGATCGAAGGGAAGGCGCTGAAATAGCCTGAGGCATTGGACGACCGATCCTCTTAGGCGGTGAGAACCCACTGTCCCGCATCCTGAAAAAATATGATATCTCAGCGTGGCCAAGCTTCTTGCAGTAGCTGCACCACACATCAGGACGCCTCACATAGGTAGGAGCTGTAGAAGACCCCTGCGGTGAATCAAATCGAGGCCTCTTACCAAGGAAAGGCCTACTCACAAACTCAGGTCGCGGCTTAGGAACCACAGGTGCTCATGTGCGGGACAACCTCTCTCTGTCCTTCTTTGCTTGCAAGGACATGCTCACTAGCTCCGCATAAGAAGAAATACTCGCACAACACATCTTCTATCTAATCTCAGGCCGCAAACCCTCAGAAAAATGTCGCATCCTTAACTGCTAATCACCCAAAATCAAAGGAGCATACCTGCCAAGCTCCGTAAACTTGTTCTCATAATCCGTCACCGACATGCCTCCCTGGCAAAGGTGAAGGAACTCACTCTCCTTCTTGTGTCGGTATGTGACAGAAAAATACTTCTCGTGAAAGCGAGCCTCGAATGTCGCCCACGTCCACTCCAATCCCTCCGCAACTGTGCGGAGAATGCTGTCCCACCATAGGCTAGCCTCCTTCTCAAACATGAAAGTGGCCAGCTCAACCTCTGCCTCATAATAATGCAACAGTCTCAGCATCTTCGAGATGCGGTCTATCCAATACTCAGCCTCCTCGAGTCTGTGAGTACCCGAAAATGTAAGAGGCCTCAAGCGCAGAAATCGCTCGAAAGCACTGCTCGCACTAGTATGCCTAACAGGGTGTAGAGACGAGGCAGGTGGAGTCGCCGCCATCGACTGAGCAAAGATGCCAGCCATGGAGGACAAGAACTGCTGCTATTGCTGCTGCTGTTGTATTTGTTGCTGCTGCATCAACAACATCATCTGTTCTTGCTTATCAAAAGGCAGAGCGGACTGTGAGGTAGAAGGTGCCGACGCAGATGCACGACTTTGCTCGGGAGTCGCAGGTGTGACAGGAGGCACCACAGAAGGTGTCACAGGAGGTGGCTCAGTAGCAGGACCAGAAGCCGGCTGAGAACTCGGCATGGGATCTGAACGAGATGGGCCCAAATGGGGGTCCATATGAGTATTGCACAGGGCAAGGGCCCCGTCGAGCGAATCTCCCAGAGAAAGACGGGCCGAAGATCTCGAACCCTTAGGTGGCATACCCTACACACAACAGAGGGTAGAAACCAATGAGATTAGGCATTCACACAGTCCATTCACAGCATAAACTTTACAAGCCAAAGGAAACAACATGCATCTCATTAACAAAATTATCACAATACATGATTTGTAGCATTACATGAATCGCGACAGAGAAAGCATGTGAACAAAACATCTGAGCTTCAAACACTAAGCTTCAACACTAAACAACTACCAACTACCAAACAACTAGCAAACCAAACATAAAAACAAGCAACAAACAAGCAAACAACGACTACATAAAGCCTATCCATCAGACTCTGGCGATGGAGAAGGGGCACCCTTATCCTTCAGGCAGCACAAGATGGTCTTCAGCGTGCGGGTCACTTTCTTGAACTTACTCTTCACGAGGTCCCCCAAATCCCCAATATCCTGTTGAAGAGCAGCCTGAACCTCCTCGAGTCGCACTATACGGGCTTCTTATCAGCCTGAGTCACAGGAGGAGGACTCTCATCAGTATCCTGAGCCTCCTCTTCCTCTTCTTCTTGGACTTCTTCCTCTATCTCTGTCCCACCTTCCTCTTCGCTTGCTTCTTCTTCACTATCATACTCTTCCTCACTCTCATCATCAAGTTAGGCTTCACGCTGCTGAGGCTCCATCTTCATCTGGTTAAGAGTGGCCTCACTGATATAATGGATCGGCACTGGCAACTCCACCCCAAGTCTGTAGGAAAACTCGAGCACAATCTTACATATGAGCCGACCGAAGAGAAGCGACTCAGTCCTTCTCTTTGATCACGCGATAAGGATGATTTGTCGCAGGATAAACGTAGGCACGCACACCTTCTCTCCCTGTCCTACTTGATACAAAAAATCTACCATGAGACGCGTGCATTCACTGCGATTGCTCCACTTGGGATAAACATTGAACGTGTAGATGTGGTGAAGTAGACGAAAATTGCCTGACATATGGGTCGCTAAGAGGTTCTTGTTACGCTGCCACACAACTATATGACCACATAAAAACCTGGTGCAGAAATCTCTCTCGCGAACACTATTCAGATTCCTTGCACTTGGATGTACCTCGCTAAGTGGCACGTTCAGGAGTCGAGCTATCAACCCAGCATTTATTGTAGCTTTTCAATCTCTGTCAAAGGGGATCTTGAACTGCAACGGCTCCAGCGTAGGATTTCGAATATGAGTATAGAAGGCGCGAACAATACTCACATTTGCACGAGACTCGCCCTCAAATAGCGGACCCCACCAGACAGCTTTCATACACTCAAACAACAAATACTCGCCAAAGAGTCATCCATTCACATGCACTTCAAAGAGAACCCTATGATCCTCAGAAACGCCATAAGCCAACTCTGCTAACAACGCCCTTCCAAATGGAGCTTGGGGATCCAAGTCCCGCTTCGAATGCAGCTCTCTCCCAACACTAGAACTCGTGGTAGCTCCTCTAGGCCGCCTCGAACGAGCGGGACGACTAGGCCCAGCCTCGTCTATAGGGGCACGCTTCTTGCCCATCAATGAATGGATGGTGAAAATGGAGAAAAAGGCTACAATAACCTCCATGAAAGCCATGGAAAGAGAAGAAAAATGGAGAAAAAGGCTGACCTAATGGGTTTTCACGGATCTAGGTCTGAAAGAGGAATGTAATGGGTCAAAGAAAGGGAACATAAAAGAAAGAAAAGATCAAGATAAGAGAAGTTGGGGGATCACAGTACCACGGTTAACGAGAGTTTCATTAGTAAGCTCGGTGTCTTAGATTCAAACAGTAGCGACCAAACATGGTGAACAAACATCGGTCAATCGGGTTAGTTGATAAGCTCAACTAGGCCAAGCGCACGTTGAGTTGAACGACATGCAATGCATAAGCACTCTATGTGGCCTAACCACTGCCGAACGTCCCAAGCACGACTCAGATTCGTTGAACTCATCCCATGTGGTGAAAATAACCTCAACCACTATTTGGAGTACGATTACCGATTATCTGGAATGTATCACAACCCCACTCACATACAAGCTCAATAACTAGCAATGTTCATACCCTACGTTCCAATGAACATTCATGGCATATAACTGAAACTTGAATACAGTACATGGAGGAAATCATATACACATGTAACATGGATAATCTAAGTTACATGATTCATGGAGAAAATCATACACTCTAGTGCTGTGATTGAGATTCATATCTCAACAACCTTAGCAATCATACTTTACTAACTTCTAACTCATTTAGGCATTTATACAAACATTTAGATTACATTATTCAACATACATCACGTATGTCGACTCCATTGCATATGAGGGCAAATCCTTTCACCAAGGAGTTACCGCATTCATGTTAAACAAATAACAACGACAATTAATCATGGCATTCAAAACAGCAGATTTCATACGCATACAGGTATTCTAACATATACATGAAATACACTATTTACAATATAAAGCATCCATATATGAAAATCAAAACGGATATCGCATTTGACATCTGTAACAGCAATCACAACATGAATAAATCATTATCTAACATTAAAAGTCTTGAAAACCATAACCTAAACGTATATAGTCCGTACCTTAAACCACAAAATACGTATTCGATATGATTCAGACGATGTGTCTTCGTCAACGGCGGATACGCTACCTATGGCATGAAACAGGTTAGCTATAACTTCATTTAAACTATTCTAAGTTTAAAAATAGGTTAGGGTTAACTTCACTTATCCAAAAATAGAATCAGAATCATCGGAAGAACGATTCAGATACGCAGATTCGATGAATAGATGGACTAGGAAGAATCCTATAGAGATTCGACAGATTCTCCCATACTTTCTCTCTCTTTTCACTCTCTTAAGCAACTAGGGTTTAGGAAATTCGTATGAGATTTAGAACTAGGGTTTAAGGCCTTTTTATAAGCCTAAACATGATGAAAACAGACTTAAGGTCAAGGTATACTTAGGTTATAACCAAATCGGACTCTTTCCGATCCAACGGAGCACTTCTGGAGGTCCTCTTATCAAATGCGGTCGAACTTAAGTTCACTAGCATTAGATCTTTAGTAGGTTAAGTTTTTAATTCGATCGGGTTTCTAGATCGTCCGTGGTGGACCAACTTCAATTCAACAGTTACCAAACTTAAATCAGGGCTACAAGTTCTATGATATAAAAGGGCCACTTATCCTGATCCGAGGGTGAATTTGGGTCGAATTCTAATGGTCAGAATGCTTACAAATAACGAGTAAGTGAAACGTTTTAGATTACTAAAAAATATATTTAATTTTCTAAAAATTTTCATTTTCCTACTCTCTTTACTTCGAGCTCAATAAAATAGTCTCAGGACATCGTTTGGGCTTGATTTTCTAGGTGATTGTCAAGTCCAACTAAGCGGTCATAATGGTCTAAGTTCATAGCTATCAGGCTTTCGATGCACGGTCTAAATCCAATACAAAGTTACAAAGCATTTTCGGGAGCAATTGGGTTTAGAGTTGGATCCTATATTTCAGAGTAAGATAGATTTCAGAGTAAGATAGGGTCAATGATTCTCTAGGTTCCAGGTCTTACAGATTGCATTGAAAGTTATTGGTACTAATTCTATAAGTAATCTAGTTTAGCGTTAGCTAAAACACATTACATTTCTAAAGGATTTGGTTCTAAATGATTTCTGCTAAAGGTTATACTCGGGTCTAAGTACGAATTTTTCTAGGTCGTTACATGTGGTCCCTGCAAATACAAATATAAACACGACCTGTCCAAATGGTCAGGCCCTTCCAATTTCGTTCATAGGAAATGAACAGCTTCATCATGGTTATAACAGCGGTTCCCACCTTCCACAGACCCCCGCTCATCCGGATAGCTCCGACGCACATCCGGGTCTGCTCTATTAATTTCGAGCAAATACATAAACATGGCCTGTCCAAATGGTCAGGCCCCTCCAATGTTGTCCATAGAAAATGGACAGCTTCATCATGGTCATAACAGCGGTTCCCACCTTCCAAGGACCCCCGCTCAACATCCGGATAGCTCCGACGTACATCCGAATCTACTTCATCAATTTCAAGATAATATATAAACATGGGCCTGTCTAAATGGATAAGTCACTTCATCAATGAATCATATAGTATGAAGGAAAGAAGACTCACCAAGTTAGCTAGCAAGGAGAGAAAGTGTGAGTGTTTGGAATGTCGCCTTTTCTTTGAATAATGGATGCATATTCCACAATGCAATCTGAGAATGAGTAAGTTTTTTAGTTTCTCCGACAATGCATATGGGCACAGATTTACATATAAAGATTTTAAAGATTGTAAAACAGAGTAAATGATTATATTAACTTCTAAGTATTGATTAAGAAGAAAAATATAAATGATGATGAGAAAGAAATCTCGATATATAAAATTATTGAAGGACAATGAGACATACCAAGACTACAGGTGCCCAGAGCAAGAGTAGGATTTCTTGTAGTGAATGTAGTGATACTGAAGTTCCCCCAAGTCTCTAAAAATATCATAAAGTCCCATAAATTAAACACAATACATAGCAAGGATGGAAAAGTGTCCTTAACCTTTTCATTTTTTGTAATCGAAGCCCATATATAGAATTTATGGTATAGATCAACTACAAGAGTTACGTGGGTTGAAAAGTCTAGTGATCTCTTGGCTCACGAGTGATTCTATGGTTTCTAGTTGACCATAAATTTTGAAGTGTGTTTGACAAGTGGCGACTCTAGTGGTATTATATATCTAAATCTAAAACACACCTCATAACATTGTGCAACCAAGGAAAAAGTGATTCCAATCCATAAATCACCAAAAGCTAAAGAGCAGGAATCACAACTTGTTGAGTGTGTTCACTCACGCAGAGGTGTTCATAGAATCTCACATGAGTAACTTTGTTAGCCCAGATTCTAGTAGAAATCCTCTCAAGTTTAAAGAAACAATTAAAGATGAATGGTGGATGAAAGTCAGAGATCAAGAAAGTAAAGCGATTCAAAAGAATAGAACGTGGGAATTGTTGAGAATTATTGTCAAACCTGTTGTTGCCAATTCAATCAAACAAGGCCACATGTGTGAATGGGGGCTTATATTCAGTTGTTGTGTGTGGGTATGATGCACGGGCGTATTATAGTCCAATCAATTTAAAGTATGATTGAATCACTACTGTTCCCCCGTGTTGAGATGGATAGATTGGAGACCGGACAGAAGATCCAATTATCCTCTCGACTACCAATTGCACTTAGTGTTCAAGTAATTTGTGAAAGGGTAGGGTTAGCTGTAATGACCTGGATAAAATGTAACAAATCCATGCATGCATGCACGTACCAAATCAAACCACACACACCATACACCACTCACATGTCGCACATATGTGACACACATGCAAAAAAGAAGAAGAAATAAATGACTTTAATAAATTTTTATATTAGAGAAACGTAAATAACGTTTGAATTCCACACTCCATCCATCCGGACCATTCACATCTCACTATACTTACTTTTATCATCTAGCCAATGTATCCTCACATCCATCTAAACCATTCAAAGAGTTCAAACCCTGACCTACTTCCCAATAGATGGTCAAACGAATCAAAATCATCCAATGGAAAACCGTATCATCTGGACTGTTGAATTAGAATCTATCATGTGGAGTGCCCATTTAGAAATCTAAATCATTCATTATCAGATCCATCTAAGTATACATCTAATGAACGATATTCTAACTTCATATCTTTTTTATGTGCATATTATTTTAAATATGAGTATAGGTATTAGCATGAGAGGTGTTACGGAGGTTGGAATTTTTTAGCATTAAGTAATGAAATTAGTCTTTAATTATGACTTTTAAAATTTATTTATTTATTCATGCACGAAAGACCATTAAATTTAGCTTTAAAAAAAAAATAATAAAACTCATTCATAGTTAATGTTAGCACTCATTTTCTTCACATATGAAGCACATACATGAACATTTATGACATAGGCCCTATAAATAGGGTGTAGCCATGAGCTTACGGCATAAGTGTGAGTCCAGTAGAGTTTGAGTGTAAGCCACCCTTAGAATCATAAAACAATAGTCGTTGTGTGCATGGTGCATATGCGTGAATCAGTTAAGACTCAATCTTAGACATTGTACACATTGAGTGTATACATTGGGTTTATACTGCATAAGGTTTGGTCCATCATTTCAAAGCAGGTAGGTGATCTTAACTTGAAATTTAAAATTTTTAACATATTATTATGTTATCTTATTCCAAATTTTAATAGTAATGTTGCTTAAATTAATTATTTACATGATTGATCTTTTATTTAAAATTTATTTAATTATTAAGCTTAATTGTTGAAAATTTGAAATATACCTTGAAACAATTGTTGAATTAAATTAGTTTGATTCATAATTGAATTTTAATTTAATATTCAAATTATTTATATATATATATAATAAATCTTAATTAACTTACATCAATTAATAAATTATTAAAAGTATAATTTGATTTTTTTTATAAATAAAATCTAATTGTAATTCTAAACTTTTAGAAATTAATAATTTAAATAAAATTTGTTATTAAAATAATTAAATTCATTAGCTTTGGAATTTATTTAATAAATTAGATTATAATTTGATTGATTTAAATCAATTTCATTAAAAGTTAAATTTAAATATAAATCTATTTATTTTGTGTAAAAATACTTGATTTATATAAATTTATTAAATTTTAATTTAATTTTAGAATAATGAAAAAATTTATTTGGTAAGTTTATGTTGTAATTAAAATAAAATTTAAAATTTAGAATTTAGTGAATAAAAATAAAAATAATTTATTTTATATTAATATATTTATTATATTTAATATAATTAAAAAAATAATTTAATTAAAGTTATAATAGTTTTTAAAGTAGCAAAAACACGTGAATAAATCGATGATAGCTTTATGTTGATATTTACGATTGTGAAACAATGTTTCATCTTACATGCATGTTTAACATTCATTGAACATTGATATTAATATGTCGAATGTAACGTAAGCAAGTAGGTTGATCGTGTCCCTTGGATGGAAGACCCTAAAGCCAGCAAGTAGTGCAATTGTGTCCCTTGGGTGAAAGACCTTATAACCCACTGGATCCTTTGGAGTCTCTTTTGTGTACGGCGTATAAGTACAATTGTGTGCGCGGACATACGTCAAAGGTACAACTGGAGTAATTGTCTGATCAACTAACGTATAAATATGTCCCTCACCACGAGGTACTGGTGCACGGGCATTAATGTAACGTGGTCATCCACTTGGGTACGGTGTTATAAGAGATGTCATATATCGTTTATGAGAGTTTATGAAAAGTATTACATGTGTAACATTTTTATAATTTTATTGCTTAAATTTACGTTATCTTATTATTCATATTTTATTTTTTTCTCTTATTTATAAAAATTTAATATAATCTGAATATTTTAAATTTTTAGTAAGAAATGACCATATTAGGTTGTTACGCTCACCCTACTACAAAAATGCACAGGTTCAGCACTATAATACTACAAGTAGGCGAGCCTCTACTATTGATTTTTATTTTCATAGAAAATTATGTTTACTTTAAATTTCAATTCAATTCTTGTTATTTAAGTTTATTTTAAATTCCAAACTTCGATGTAGAAAAGAAAACTATCAAGAGAGTTCAATTTAGTGAACTATTATTTCAGCAATATTTTCCTTTTAGATGACTTTGAATATCTATTAAATTTGATTGAATTATGTGGATTGTAATAAATATCGACATATTAAAACTCACAAACTTAGGATTCGGGTACCTGAATGTCGGGGTTTGACATTAGCTCTTCCGAATGGATTCTTTTTTCCTTGTGACAATAGACGTGAGTTTACAGATTTAATGAAATTTTCTTTCACTAGTACTTTCAACTCAATATTTCTCAAAGGAACAAGAATGTATCGATAAATAAAAGAATGTCAAATAATGTCAATTTTATTGTTATTTAAGGGTATAGCCCCGTTACAATCAACAAAGTGTTAATCTACCAAATAAAATAAACAAAAAAGGAAGATAAATACATGAATCATCTATCGAAACAAATGATCAAGACGAGTGGTCAACATGATGTGACTAAATAGGTATGGTCTACTAAATTGAAAAGTAGTTAATCATGATCCTATAAGTTAAGGTTAAAGATATTAAATCTACTCTTAAGGTATTGTAGCGGAAGCCATTAGGTAGTAAAGATCTAAGCTAGAACTAGACTAGGTTATATTAAGACATAGGGGAAAGATAAATGTAAAGTAGATAAATGTATTTAACATAGGGCCTCAAGCTCTTCATCGTGTGCTCCTTTTATAAACTTCTAAGAGGTGGTGGCCTTGTGATCTTTAACATCATGAAGAATTCGGACGATCGGCTATGTAAATCTCTTTAATTATTCCACTCCAATGTAGCCAATCGCGTACGACTACATATATAAAAGAGGGATTCTCGCTTCTTCAAATCATGTGTTGGCTGGAGTCCTCTATTATTAGACTCCCATATAGGAAAGTTATTCGAGTCCTTCGTCACTTAGCTTTGACATCGTAAAGAGTACTTTTGGCATGACTTTAACATTTAATGTAAGATAAAGATATGCTTTGATAAGATTTTGACATTTAATATTGAGAGATAGAGAGACTTGCTTTAATAAGACTATTGTTTTATTTTTGTAGAGAGTACTTTTAATAGA
This sequence comes from Magnolia kwangsiensis, assembly GCA_037074715.1. Taxonomy (NCBI): domain Eukaryota; kingdom Viridiplantae; phylum Streptophyta; class Magnoliopsida; order Magnoliales; family Magnoliaceae; genus Magnolia; species Magnolia kwangsiensis. The sequence continues at coordinate 6,329,606 of CM073589.1, read as the reverse complement.
ATTTTAGCATTTAATTTTCTCTCATGTGCACGTCTCTAATCTTCCTCTTGAAGTCATTTACACTAAAAATGTTGTGGCTACCATGTGGTGCCTTCTGGACCGTTCGATCTGAGCATGTCAAACCAAGTGTAAATACATGGTATGCGAGTATGATTTCGTCAATTATTTGCCACTTAGTGTCAACACGTAACAACATCTCATTGGTCCACATAAGTGTGTAAAAAATAAGTGTAAACAAAGCCCTAATTTAATTAGTTTACTCAATTATTGTACCCCGATTTTCGAAACCCAAGTACACTACTCATTTTTTGAAAACCCAAGTGTTAACCTTTATGGTGGCTCAACTTTTACGTACATTTTTTTCTTTATTATACTTAACTGTTTTAGCAGAATAGAAACAAATCAAGTATAAGAGGGAGTCCAAATATACATAACCAAATATTCAAATGGCTACTTGAGAACTTATACAAACTAATGTCTTAAGTTTTAATGGTACATGACAGTACAACTTAAATGCAAATGAAATTAATAATAGGGAGTCACATTGTCTAGCTTCTCCTATTCCACCTAAACACCAGCATGTGCACCCTTTGCGTCTCCTGCACATTGGTTATAGTTTGATGGTGCCAATGGCTATCCCGGTGAGGTATAACCACCAAGATTTATCGTATCATCAAGATAATTAAGCATAGTTATTAGGAATAGTGTAAAATAAATATTTCACAATGATTATCATAGAAATCAGATAAAGTTCATCAAATACGCATTCATCAGATAAATTCTATGAAGATAATCTTGTTTAAATGCATGAATGCATGCACATGCTAACAGACCTGGGGATGCACATCCAGCTGGCAAAAGTCACTCAAGGAGAACTAGCCCCTGAGAAAGTCCACAAAGGTACGCTTTAAGGAGAACTAGTTACCCGGAAAAGACCATGCAACGAGGACACTCAAGGTGGCTTAGCTTCTTCGAAGAGTACTTCATGTACGTCTGAGGAAAACTAGACACCTGAAAAAGCCCATGCGAAAAGGACAACCCATGGTAGTCGAATGCATGCAATGAACACTTAGGATTACCAGTTAAAATATTCTATGGTACAGCCCATAGTGACCTAAGAAAACCCCGCGTCTTGTATCGACCAATCGGTAAAGTCTGTATGCCATGAAGATACATTATTAGCCCAACCATCATTATTCCAATTTTAAATAAACATTTTAAGAAAGCTCAAAGGTCACTATGCAGGGTTTGTCACCTAGCAAATAAACTTAAGAAAGCTTATTTTGGACTCATTTAAGCTTAATCATGACCATTGGTCTATGATGACCTGCCAAATAAAAAGTTCTTACAGTTCTAATCTAAAGTGATTTAGGGGGGATTGTCTAACTACCTTGTGACTCTTTCAAAGCTAGGCTTGTTTTATGGTCTATTATCCTTTTTTTTTTTTTTTTACACAAGCACTCACACCCTAAACATACTTATACACTCACACTATAGTGAGATTTCACCACAATGAGTACTCGCGGACCCACGACCTTGTGTTGAAACTCTTGTGAGTCTACTCTGGTTCATGGGTGCAAGTCCTCTAACTTATAGTTTTATGGTGCATCACACTTGTCCATGGCACAATAGATTGTATTAAAGGACATCATTTTTGAACCATGGGCTTAGCTTACATAAAATGAAACGAAAAAAAGAAAAGAAAAGAAAAAGAAACAATAGAACGAAGAATAATTTATTTTTTGTGGCTACTCTTATTGGGTCGCTGATGTAGAGCAGGTCGCGGACGCTTTCATGTCCTAGATGGACCAAAGAAGGCCCAATCAGATGCAGAAGTAATCATGACCCTTAGAACCCTAAAACATGCATATCTCGCAAATCGGAATGACTTATGTGACGTACTATATATGATTTTACGGTAGGAGAAGCTCTTTAGCCAACTAACCCCGCTACGTCGTGTTGCCCATGCCAGATTTGTGAGATTCAATTAGATTGACAGTTGAAAATACTTTTTAATTTCATTTTTATTATTTATAGTAAATTTTAATTCAATCATAACGCTTGATCCTTTGAGCTTTAGGAGTCGTGCCTGACATGAAAAGGGCTTTTGAAAAAAGAAGAATAATGTGGCTAGGCCAAATTAGACACTAATTATTTTTGACCGAAAATCATGAAGTCTAGTAGGAATCATTATCATCTATAAATAGTAAGTTATGTTTTTAGGGGGTTTGAGTTGGAGTTTGATTCTTAAATTTCTTCCTAAGTTTGAGACTACTATTCAGAGGATTGTAATTTCGTTTTATCATCAATTAAGCTATTTTTGAATTTACCAGACTTTATTTCTATTTTTTCTCGTGGATTTGAGAAGTCTTTGTGAAAAATACAGAAAAGCTCCGTGGAATCGGAATAATTATCCACTTTGAGGAAGATGGTGATCAACCTCATCACATCCATACCTGCGTCAATCGCTACAAGGGCTTTGATAGAGAATGGTGCCCACCATACCATAGCCATCGAGGGCGGGTTTAGAACTTGAAATACATATTAGATGATGAAATAAACTGTTCATATTCTAGTCTATCCTAAGAAGCATCCGCTGAACTAATGATTGTCTAGGACAGAAAATTTAGAACATTGAGAACTAAAGATCAAATTGCTCATATTCGAATCCAAGCATGATAGGTTAGGATCAACAATGAAGCATTGCTACCATAGCCTCTATGGCATGATTATAACAAAAACAGTGGAGATCATAGTTTAGGAAGCAAAACGGATTGAAAACCCACCCCAGCAATGTATGTTGATAAGGGGCACCGTGAGCTGTCAAAATCCTCACTGCAAAATGCATGCCAAGGGATGGATGACGAAATGCATCATGGGAAGTTCTTGTGACCGGCAGCTATGTGGACCCACAGAAATGCAGTAACAAAATCACTTTGTTCATGATTTTCTCAGGCTCGTAATAAGACAGTCTAAAAATCGGGCAGATTCAAAACTAAGCTAGGCCACTCCAAGTGAAATACTGAGAATGGAAACGTCCACCATTGAAACTTCGTAGAACCGATTATGATATTTATACACCATCTCAACCGTTAATAAGGTTATCACCACACGAATAAAACCATGGGCGCAAATATCATCCCAATGTCCTACCAAGTTTCCAATGGTGGATGTTCCATCCCGGCTGTTTTGTCTGACGTGTGGCCCACCTGAATTTTAGATCTGCCTGATTTTTGAACTCTTCAATGGGCCCATATAGCTTATTACCATTGAAGCGGATTGCAGAGTAACTCACTATGCGCTTAGCGTACCAAGTAAACTTTGTGAGGTCCACCATAATTTATGTATTTTATCCTCTTCGTCCTTTAATGGATAAATTTACGGATTGAGACTAAAAATGAGGCATATCGGATGTTAATAAGGACCACACAACAGGATACAATTGAATTGAACATTTACGGATGAAAAATTCTTGGGAGTCATAGAAGTTTTGGATCAAGCTTAGATTTGTGTTTTAATTTCATCCATGTCTGTATGATCTTATGAACAGGTTGTATGACAAAAAACTATGATTGTGGGGCCTAAAAAGGTTTTTATGGTTGAAATTATCATCTCTGTTGTGTCCAGTGACATGATCCACTTGATCTTTGGATGTTTTTCAATTTTTGGCTCAACTCCTTAAATTAGACGGGAAAGATGGATGGATGACATGGATAGACCAAATACATTCAGGGCCTATTTGGCTAGGCGGATTAAGAGGGATGGGATGGTAAAATCTTGAGATATGCCAAATGAGACAAACAGACCCGATGAATTTGTCCCAGGATATAACAAACCCATGGATCTTAAACCAATCCCCTGACATTACCATCATTACCTTAAAATTGATCCCATCCTTCCTGATCCCGATCGATTATGCTTGGGGCATGTTTGGTTAGACGGATTGGAAGGTAAAATCCTGAGATATGCCGGGCGCGCCAAACAGACTCGGTGAACGTGTACCCGATGTAGTAATCCCACGGATGTTAAACAAATCCACCAACACTATCATCATTACCTTAAAATCCATAGCATCCCTCCTAATCCCATGGGATCGGCCCGTCCAAACAAGCCCTCGAGGTGGCCCAACTGAGTTACAGAGTAACTCAGTACGCAATCCGATTTCTATTACCATTGGAACTTCCTGTGGGTCCACGGCAATTCCGCGTCGCGTCTCGGAGAGATGCCTTTTCGGATCACGACTATTCTAATTTTCGGCGAGTTGGAGGGTAACGCCTGTCCGCCGCAGAGTCCGTCAGATGAAAAAAGTTCTGACCACCTAACAAAAACAAATTGAAAATTCAAAGACACCATGCGCATCAAAGTGATTTCTCGTGTCCTCACTCTTCTTGACACCGCGGGTTTGCAATAACACGGTTAAGGCTAGTGACCCAAACACCCGACGCGGATTAGTTGCTGACGCTCTCAGTAGCTATCTCACTACTGAAATGACGCCACCTGTGAGCACTGCCATGCTGTATGTATTTTATGCATACGGTTCACCATTTCACGAGATCGTTTTAAGGCAAGAGCTAAAGAACGAGCCATATCAAAAGTTAAGTAGACCCCACCACATAAAGCAATGGGTCTGAACACTTACCATTGAAAACTTCATCGGACCACATGAGTTTCTGATCAGGCTGATGTTTGTGTTTTCCCTTTGTGTGAACTTGTGAATAGGTTGGATCTCAAATAAACATCACGGTGGGTACTGGGAAGATTTCGACAGTAGCTGTCACTCCCTGCACTGTTTTATGTAATGAGATCACTTGATCTTTCGATCCGCTTTATTTTGGGCTTATACAATAAAATAATCTTACCAAATAAATGAATAGTGTATTTAACACATACATAAGGGTGAGTCCATGTAACTTGTTGACATCATTTCAGTAGCCATTTTAGTTAATGAACCCTCGGTAACTAATCTGCATCCCCAATACCGGCCTACTAGCTTGTGTGAGGGTTCTGTTAATCCCACTGTGGTGTATTTGTGTTATCCATCCTGTGAATCCGTTTAGATCACTTTAGGGCATGAACCCCGAAATGAAGTACATGCTGAGGTATCATGCTAGTATACTCGTACAAGGTACTAAGGGTGAAAGTTGGGCGAGTTCAACCCAGCCGACCCGTGACCGACCCGACATTGGGTTGAGCTTCGGCAGGATATTTCAGATCCGATCTTAAGCTTTGGCCATACAAACACCAACCCGATAAATCTTGGGTTGGGCTCGAGTTGAGCTCTCAGGTTGCTCGACCCAACCCGAAGCCGATTAATATATAAGTTACTTATAAAATATAATTGAGTGTGAATCGTTTGTGTTGAAGGCACACTAGTGATGTTGAGTCTCATTTGTCCATATCATTTTCAAGAACTCAAGCTAACAAGATATGCTAGATTTCTCTCTCCCAAATAGACTTCATACTATGCTACATGACTTTTAAAGGAGTAATTGTTTTATATTTTAACTTATTTTTTAAAGAAAAAAAAGAAATTATTTATACTAAATAATCACATATATAATTAATAAAATTATAGATGTAAAAAATAAGTCTTATATTGAAATATAATAAATTAATATAATAACAAATATATTACCATATATATACTTGATCAACCCGATCAACCGACTAAGCTCACTTGGGTTGAGAATTTCCAACCCAAGATTGGATTTGGTTGGATTAAGTTTGAAGTATAGGAACCTTGGATTGGGTTAGGGTTGAACACCAACCCGACCCAACCCGCCCGACTTTCAGCCCTACAAGGTACCTAACGGGTTTGCTTAAACCTGAGGTACAGGCCTTTCATTAGATCCAACCGGTCAATCAAGTAGCTGCCTTGTTTTAACCGTTTATATGCCATCCAGTTCATTCGTAGATGGCCCCATCAGTACGAAAGAACTACCCATAGGGCACAATATTCCATGGGCCGTAACACATGAATTTAGAAAGTTTTAGTTATAATCTTTTGTGGTGGCCCACCTGAGTTTTCCATCAGTCTGATTTTTGAGATCCAGGCCAAAAAACGGTGGGTGTACCCGATGGACGGCGTGGATTACATGCACGTTGAGTCGTTTCCCTTGCATTAGTTCATTGCTGGAGCTCTTCAAATCTGGGAATTTTTTGGTTAAATGACTATTCAGGATGAGGCCCATCATCTCAACGGCTTAGATCACTAAACAGACTCACTTGTACAAACCACCGACCCTAACGTGATGGTACAACTATCTAGTTCTCCGTGGAATGTCCATCCACGTGCCTCACGCGCTCAACAGTCCAACCGAGCATCGCCGTACATATTTGCAAGCGTAAGGCGGATACCGTCGATTAGAAAATGAGGGCGCACTGAGAAATGGATGCCTCATCTTCCAAGTTGTGACAGGGAATTTGGCATAGATACCGAGAAACGATATCTAAAATGAGAAAATGCGAGAGATATTCAGACGCGACGATATTTTCTAACACGGAAAGGTGAAACTCCATCACATGGTAAACAGCTGTGGACACGTGCACGCAGATATACAAAACGTTGTTTCATGAAAGACATCGAGCAAAACGTGTCCAGAGTTTTTTTATTTTTCCGCCCGAAATGGGACGAATTTTTAAATGATAATCCGACCAAAAGCGACGAGCCAATCAATGGCTGCGATCATCCTCGTGGGCCAACTCGTGAAGTCACGATTCCATTACAGTTATTATACTTCTTCTTTTTGTTCTTTTTTTAACTCTTCCGGCGCATACACAAGCAAATTAGAGAAATGATACACGCGGGCAAGGTACCATAGCTTGTAGCACCATACCATCTTTTCTGGAACGTGCCATCATGGAGGACATCATTACCGTAAAAAGGGTAGACCCCACCACGAAGATCATTTGTGGCAAAAACGAAGCGGTTTATCTCATTAGGTGGGTCACACAGTTGGAATATGAATCAAATGGACAACCGACTGTATGACTCAACACTTATGTGTGGTCCACCTAGTTGGCGAATCAGCTTGATTTCAGAGATCGGAGATTTTCATGATGGGGCCTGCTGTTTTCACCGTATCGATGCCCTACACAGTACCACAAGTTGTGATACCCGTGCCTGCCGGTGATGAAAAACATAAGGTTCACAGTTGTTAAGCTGGGCCTATGTCACGTCATCCACACCGTTGCGGTGTTGGCCCCATCGTGGTTGGACCATCTCCTCAAAATGAAAATCCTAGCGTTTCAAAATTTTTCCTGAAATTAGATTGCTAAGAAGAGCAATTCAGCACCAATCCGCTATCAAGTATAAAAACCTTGAGCTCAGTGGCTAGGACCTTCGAGTCTGGAAGAATCTTGGCTCATGGTCCATCTAAGGTGATTACAGGCAGTGCAACGGTCTGGATGGAGGGACCATTGGCCCACTTGTACAAGCTTAAAACCCAAGCATACGCGTAATCTCGTCGGGTCGAAGATCATGTAATTCCTCTCGTTCGGAATGTGAATGGTGAGCTGTTAACTCGGGTTAGAAATTAACCCTGGTCTGAAACGCTGCGATGTTTTGTTCGAATTCCTCGGATCAGACGCGTTCAGGCAGAAAATTAATGAAAGCGGAAAACTTTGATACTCTGGCAGAGTGTCATTGACGATACGCAAGCGCATAAAATTACTAAGAAATTGCGTTCGTAGCTTATAAGAAATTCAAATTAAACCGTTCAAATTATGTGTACCATCTATCAAGACCAAAAACTAAGATTATTTAATTATCTGTAGATTGGTGGACATTTATTGAACGGTTAATGATGAAAAAAATCCCATGGCTTGACTCCAAAAAACCAAGTGTTCACTAATCTGACGTTAAGACTGTTCGAATAATGTAAGTTTAGGCATGAACTTAACCACATGGTTTCCACAACTTAAGTAGTATGATTTGAGTCAATATATACCACGTGTACCATTTCCAAGTGGCTGCGTGAGCATCATACGCAGCCAGAGTAGACGAAGATTGCATGGATTGATCAATGTCACTTCAAAATGCAGGCCGCATGTATGTCATGCATGTACGGAAATATGTGCCGTTGAAGTTGTGGGCCCATCACGCAAATGGCATGGAATCAAAAGTGATAGTGTGACTTTGAAGTTGGGGGCTCATCGGGGGCATATCGCTTACAACCAAAAGTAATTGGGTGATCTGAGCCGTGATTTTCTGCGCTTGAATCGGCACCATCTAACATGGCTAATGTAAATTAGACCAAGAACTGAAATGATTTATATATAAATACCTAATACTTTATTATGTGAAACGTTTACATATGCACGTGAACATGGCTTAGACGGGATGGCGCTGTTTACAGAAAATAATGAGAATCCCTGAAAGCCCGTTTGATGCGACTTAAAAACAGAACATCTCACGTCCAAAACTACTTAATTTTTAAACACGTTTTAGCATTGACATGTTAGTTATTATTTTTTAATTTTTTTTCACACACGCACACACACTACCGTACACTCACGTCGTAGTGGAATTTCACCACCCATGGGTACTCGAACCCTCAACAGGTGTTGAAACTCCCCAGAGCCTACCACCGGATTAAGAGTAAGGACCCAGCAGGGGCATGTTAGTTGCTTACTAAAATGCAGTTACATATATGAGCCTAAAATCTAAACTGTTCATGTGATATGGCACCCCATGGAACCCCTAAGACTCAACTTTCACTCTATTACAAACTTTAGTGGGCCATGTTAGAAGAGAGATAAATCAAGGAAGGAAATTGTTTCATTTATCCATAGCCCACAAAGCTTTAGATTGGATAAAAGTTGGGTCCTGTGGGTTTCATGGGGTACTGCATCACATGAATGGTTCAGATTTTGAGCTTATATAATGGGATATGAGTGTTCACCAGTTCTTGTGAGAACTGGCGCATAGGTGTGTGTGTCTATAGCATGGGACATATATATATATATATATATATATATATATATATATATATATATATATATATATATATATATATATATATATATGCACATGTGCCATTTATTAATTCAAATTAAACTGACTAAATTGTGGAACCCTTAGTTGCTAAGTTATAGCCCCAGATCAAATTAGTTGAGTAAACCTATCTTTAATTTTATAACTTTAAAAATAAAAATAAAAATTAGCTGATTATTTTTCGTATAAATTTATAACATATTTCTTTTTACATAATCAATTTTAACTAAATAATTAAAGAAATTGTTTAATATTATTAATCATCTATGCACTTCTTTGAAGAAATGCCAAGTGGGCTGTAAGAGCCCATTTCTAAAGGTGACACACACTGGGCTGATTTAGGTTGGGTACAAGGGTACCTATTTTGACACGGGCAATGGCGCTATACTCATGCTAGTTTGAAGTTGGCACCCATACCCTTATTATTAGGATGTTGGGTGCCCAATAGGGTTTTAATATCCACTTATGATTTCAAATTTTAAAAAATAGTATGTTACAAAGAATTAATTAGTAATTCTTATTCTACCAAACAGTGCTTTTACTTAAAAATTTTAGGAGGTGCTTATTGAAAGATATAATAGCCAAAATGTCCTTTTTATTTTCTTATTGAGAGATGTAATAACCCAAATGCCCTTTTTATTTTTCTTTAAAAGGGTAAGTTTGGAAATTGTGGGCCAGTATTCCATGACATCCAACCCATCCAACAATGTTACCCGCCATGATAATAAGTTGAACCAAAAGTCTAGAGAGTCTAATGATGAGGTGGTTCACAACATTAAAAAATAAAAATAAAAATAAAAATGGTAGAGTCTATACATAAGGGATGGGTTTAATGTCATGCACATGCTATGTGGGCTTTATAATTCTCAATGACTTTAAACGTTAAAAAATAAAAATAAAAAATTAAGGATGTTTTGGTAGTTACTGTTATGGAAAGATCCGAGCCCATGGTAGAACATCAATCTGGCTGTAAATCCGAGCCGAGGTGCCCGAGGCACGACCCATCTGACTAGAATTCAACATCGCAACAAGGACACGCGGGGATCTTTGGGTGAACGTCAACTCGGAGGGGTCCTAACAATCTGATCGAATAACCTATTATTACCCAACCACGATATGCTCAAGTCAGCCGCATCAGATTCGGGACGACGGGTCGGGTCGGATATCGTCTGACTTGGAGAACGTTCTTTACTATGGTCTGATGAGCGAGCCGAACAGACATTCAGATGTGCATATCCCATTCGTTAAACATTGAAACTGGCATAACCAAACGTGACCGATAACGTCGCTCGCAGATACACATTATTCGTCGGATACGCTGTACGATCAACCGATTGTGGATGGCATCTCCACGATTCGAAAATCTCTCTGATCATGCCGAGATTATCGAGACCAGACCGCCCCACAGGCAAGTATAAATAGCACACAACGCTATATCTACAGGGACGCGATATCGAGCTCTTTTATCTTCTACTTTCTACCTAGACCCCGATTCCCTTGTCCTGACTTAGGCATTGGAGGATCTCCCGGCTTAGCCAGGGTCACCTTTACCCGTTTCCTTGGTGCAGGCTTTAGGGATGACACGTAGAGGGCGACGTGGAGAGAGGGCCGACCAGATTTTAAACTCAACATTTTTTGGCGCCGTCTGTGAGAACCTGAAACTAGAAATCAGGTTCTCATTTTCCCAAGCAATGGCGAAGAAGAAGAAAGCTGCAGTGGTGCAGCCGCAACATAATGAGCAGACTCGGTCGTCATCACCGCTTCATGCCGAGTCCGCACCAGGACCTTCTCAACGTTCACGCAATCAGTCAAGCAAGTATCGCGCCATGCAAAATGAAATTCAGGCCCTACGCGACAAGATAAACCGAATGAAATAGTAGAGAGAGCCAGAGCCATGTCTGGCTCAGGAACGACCTGTTGTCGAGCTAGTAGGGTTGTTCGTGGAAACTCGCTCTATACCGAGGAGTATGAGACCTGAAGCCCCCAACACTCGAGGGTGCCGCATTCGAGTCAAAATCCTCCTGTGGTACACACCGAGGTATCAGCACGAAACGCCACCACTAGGGCCCCCACAAACATTCATTCAGCCACATCCGCCCTGCCGCCTAAGGACCTCCGTCATCAGTTAGAACGAAGGAGAGAAAGGAGAACGCCGGAGGTCGAGAATGCCCTAGAGGTTGTCGCGAAAAATAAGTACCCATGGGAGGCACGATTTACAGAGTTGAAAGGTCGGTTCCTAACATTGGAGAAAAAACAGCAACAATCGACAGTTCCAGCTACGATCCAGGCGATGATGGAAGAGACTGAGCCTCCCTTCACCCGAGCCATCATGGCTGAAGTGATGCCGCAGAGGTTTCGGATGCCTTCCGTCATCCAGTATTCAGGATTTGGGGACCCATCCGAACACCTGTAGTCCTACCGATCGTGGATGTAGATCCAGACTGCAACGGACGCGATGATGTGTAGGAGGTTTTCTATCACCCTCACAGGGTCTGCTCGGATTTGGTATCGCCAGCTCAAACCCAACTTCGTGAATTCTTTCGCGGAACTAATTCGACTATTTCTTACGCAGTTTATAAGCGGTAAGAGAAGTCAGAAACCCAACACTCACCTGCTCACCATCAAGCAGGCCCCGAAAGAGTCATTAAAGAATTACATCGCCCGCTTTAATGAAGAAACATTGCATGTCGAGGACTACGATGACAAGATGACTCTCGCTGCCATTCTGAGCGGATTGAAGGAAGGAAAATTCGTCTTCTCTATCGGAAAGAATCCACCAAAAACGCTAGCGGACTTCATGGCGAAAGCCTAAAAGTATACTAACGTCGAGGAGTTCACTAACGCTCGAAAAGGCATACAAGTGTCAGCGTTTTATTGTCGTGCCCAGGAAACCGGCAGAAGAAATGACCCCCATAAGCGGGCCGTCGCCGTTCGCCCAATGGGGAATCGACATCATCGGTCCCTTGCCCACTGGGAAGGGACAAGTCAAGTTCGCTATAGTTGCAGTCGACTACTTCACTAAGTGGGCCGAGGCCGAGCCAGTCGCGAAGATCACTGAGCAAAAAGTAATCAACTTTGTGTAGAAAAATATCATCCGCCGGTTCGGAATCCCACGAACCATCATTTCTGATAACGGCCGCCAATTCGATAATGACAAGTTTCGCAGTATGTGTCAAGGGCTTGACATTGTAAACGCTTACTCATTGTCTTGGCACCCGCAGTCGAATGGACAGGTAGAGGCGGTAAACAAGATCATCAAGCACCATCTCAAGACAAAGCTGGAAAAAGTGAAGAAAAATTAGGCCGAGGAGCTCCCCTTCGTCCTCTGGGCTTATAGGACCACAGTCCAGACTTCGACGGGAGAAACCCCGTTTTCGTTGTCCTATGGCTAGGAGGCAATGGTGCCAGTGAAAATCGGACTCCCAACGGCGTGGGTAAGAAGCTTCGAAGAAAATCAAAACTCTGAGCAGATCGCTGCTAATCTGGATTTGTTCGAAGAACTCAAAGAGATTTTCAAGCTCCAAACGGTGGCTTGACATCATCAGGTAACACACTTCTACAATTCAAAGGTCAAAATCAGGCGCTTCCGCCCAGGGGACTTAGTCCTTCGACGGGTCTTCCAGAACACGGCTGAACGGGGGGCAGGAGCGCTCAGACCCAACTGAGAAGGACCATATCGTGTGGTCAGGTCTGCCAAACTAGGCTCGTATCACCTGAAAGACCTCGAAGGCCGTTATCTCTCTCATCTTTGGAACGCTGAGCACTTGAAGATCTACTACCCATGAGGAACTAGCATTTAAGGCTCATAATAAAATGTACGCCTCCGAGCGGCTAGCCTTTAAAGCTCTTAATAAAAGTTTAATTATACTTTGGATATTGCCCGATTGTCTTATCAACACAAGCACAAATTAAATGGTCCCGATCCTTTAAGGGATCGGAGTCTAATCTTACGAAAGATCGACAAGGCATTCCCTCGAGGAAAAAAGCCTAATAATGACCCGACCCTCCATTGGAGTACTCGGCTCGACAATATGATGGAATGAAAGGGTCAGGCCCATAAAGAGGCCTGCTTGACTACATTTCAGAACAAGTTAACGCAATACCAAAAAAAAAATTTTCATTCAATCCCCTCGGAGGGGCAAAAAATACATTTATAGTAAAAAAATTGATGATAAAATGTCTTCATGCTGGAGGAGGAGCCTGGGCATCAGGGACTTGGTCTGAGCGGACAACTTCAGTAAGGGCATCTTCGGGATCCTCAGGCAGAAGAGGGTCAAAATTGAGGTATGGGTACAAACCAAGGACTGCCTCGAGATAAGCATCGAAGCCGCAGTTGTAAAATGTCACAACTTCGACATCCCTCTCCTTGGAGGTCTTGAAATCTGCAACCACGGTGGCAACCGCTGCGGCCAGAGAGGCCTCATCTTTGGCCCGCTGAGCCTCCACGGCCTGATCTACGGCTCGGGTCCGCTCTTCAGTCGCCTCGTCCTTAGCGTGTTTCAGAGCTTCACCCAGTCAAGTAGTCTCTATGGCCAAAGAATCTGGGTGAGCCCTGGCGCGGGTTAGCTCGGCGGTCACTACATCGCCACTCGCCTTAAAATTATCCGCCCTCTCCTGCAGATGCAGCTCCCTGGCCTCCAGGTCGATGACGACTTCTTGCAGTGGGCTCACCCTGGCCCTCTCGCCCGAAAGCTGACGGTGCAGTTCGATCTGCTCGGACTTCAAGGTCGTCGTCTCAACCTGGAGAGCCTCGAACTCCATCTCCCTCCTCCGATGTTCCTGTACTCTCTCCCGAATTGAGAGTAACACCGGGACAACGTGAACAAGAAACAAGGGTCAGAACTTGGAGAAAATATATACGATAATTATACAACACAAAGGAAAATGGAGAATCATCTCGAAGGCGTACCGTATAGCATACGGTGGTTAGATCGTTCAGAAAGATGCCCTCCGATCTGTTAATGTTCAAAGCAATGTCCTCCTCGGGGGCATGCTTGGCGGTCCACGGAGCTAAGCAGGCCATATGATAGCCCGACTCGAATCTCTCACCGCTCGTGCCCGCCTGGGGCAAGGCCAAAGCCTCCTCGGCCCCTACCCTGCTGTCGGTCAAGTTTTGACCCTCGGTACGGACATCTCCCCCGATCTCAGGGAGAAATCATATTGTTGGCCATTCTAATGGCCTCCTTTAGTTCGGAGGAAGATGGGATAGCGATGGGGGGCTCGGGGGCTGTAGCAGGACCCTCCGCGGTGGGGGAAACGGTGATAGTAGGAGCACGAGGAACAACAGGGCTCGGAACGACCGGGGTGTCTGCCACGATCGTTCGGACGAGCCCTGGAGGAGGAGATATCACCAGGCGCAAAACTGCCGAAGAAGCTGCGACAATACTAGGGCGCGTCGGGGTTGATACCTCGGGGGTAGAGCCGACTGGTCTCGGAGCTGGGGGTGCTAGGGTCGGCGCAATAGAAGTTTCTCCCGTGAGAGGGAGAGCTGACTTCTTCCGAACAATCTTCACTTGGGGGGTTTCCTTCAGTAACTCTGCCGCTGTTGGAGCCGCTTTTCTCTTTTGAGCTCCGAACGCCTCGGTCATGCATGCGAAAGAAAAGACGGTGTCAGCTGCTAAGTGACCCAAAGGAAGTCTATCGAAGAGATTAGGGCAGCTTACTGAGGGAAGTGGGCAAAGGCTGGGACTTACAAAACCTAGACTAGTGAAGGTTGGCCGCGGTGATCAGATCCGCCTAGGAACGAAGCGTCTCCGATCACGCTCGGGCCTTCGCAATAAGATTCTTCTGGTTTGAGTCGAGGAGCGGCAACCCCTTTGGGAAAGCTGCAAAAGAAAAATGAGAAATTTCACTTCAATCAAAACAGGTAAAAACTAAGGCAGTAATCCGGATGCTAGATGAAGTCTGACCTGGTTTCGTAAAATGGGTCGGAATACGAGCCGTTGAGGTCCTAAGCTAAGCTGCTGGTGCCTCCCATTCACCTGCCGCCCAGAACCACTTATTTTTTTAGTCCTTGTTAGAGGACGGCAGATGCATCACCAATCCTGACCCTTTGCTCCCCCGAGTCACAAAATAGTATCATGGATCGTTGCTATCATGCTTGACCAGGTACAGGCTCAGCAGTTCCTTTGGGGTCGGCTCGGAGTTTTCAACTTGTCTCCAGATAATGTAGGTAGAAATCATCACTCTCCAGGCATTCGGAGTAAACTGCCCGGGAGCCAATCCAAGGTAAGCCGGAACCTTCTTGATAAAGGGGTGTAGTGGGAGCCGGACCCGCACTGTAGCGCACAAAGGAAGATGGCTACTTCCCCTTTGGCAGGAGTGTCAATTACGTCTAAAGGCCCAGTGGCCCTTATTTGAATGGAGTCAGGGATTTGAAATTCCGAGCGGATCCACTCCATTGAGATTCCGACATGACAAAGTCTCCTGGGACTACCTCTGCGGCGCGCAAACTCGCGGGCATTTCGGTGGTGACAGTGGTCTCGACTCGACGGGCTCAGGTGACCGTCTTCTTGCTGAGCTGCTTGGTTTTAGAGCCCAACGTCTTTTACCTCCGAGGCGGGGGGTATGGGAGAGTGGTCTCGAAAGGGCCTTCGGAAGCCCCACTCCCACTTTCAGAACTCTCCGGCTCGGAGTCATCGACGTATTCACGAACCATCTCGAGGTCGGAAGACATGGTAGAAAGAAGGGTGAAGATCAACAGGACTCACCGGGTGACTGTCGAAAATCGCCTTCTACCGAAAACTTTAAATTCGGCCGGAATCGCCTCCTCCGGTATGCTCTTCTGATTCAGAATGTAAAGTAACGAATGAAATTTCGGGGTGTCTTATATAGGCAACGAAAGAATTCTGCATTGATGGCGAGCCTTAATGGCAGCAGCCGAATCGGCACGAGCCGATCTCCGAGCACACATGGTCGCATCTCATTGGATGAGTACTGAACCGTTAGTACGGCTCTGACATCGGGCAGTGTACCTCGATATGCGAAGCGACGCCCCAGCAGTCGGAGCCGTCACGTACACGCCTCCTCAGGCTTGCGTGGCAACCTCTCATAGGCTGGGAGGAGATTCGAGATCGTAACCTTCTCCACGTGTTGACCAAAGCGGCCAACACGCACGTAATTCGAGACCCGTCATCATTGTAATAAGGGCAGGAGATTTCCTACATGAGTACTCTCCGAGCCTGCAGGAAAACTCGAAGAGTAGGGGGCTTCTATTATGGAAAGATCCGAGCCCATGGTAGAACATCAATCTTGCTGTAAATTCGAGCCGAGGCGCGACCCATCTGACCAGACTTCAGCATCGCAACAAGGACACGCGGACATCTTTGGGTGAGCGTCAACTCGGAGGGGTCCTAATAATCCGATCGAATAACCTATTATTCCCCAACCACGATATGCTCAAGTCGGCCGCATCAGATTCGGGATGACGGGTCGGGTCGGACATCGTCTAACCTGGAGAACGTTCTTTACTACGGCCTGACGAGCCGAGCCGAATAAACATTCAGATGCGCATATCCCATTCACTAAACATTAAAACTTCCATAACCAAACGTGACTGATAACGTTGCTCACAGATACACATTATTCGTTGGATACGTTGCACGATCAACAGATTGCGGACGGTATCTCCACGATCCGGGAATCACTCTGATTGTGCAGAGATTATCGAGACCAGATCGCCCCACAGGCAAGTATAAATAGCACACAACGCCATATCTACATGGACGCGATATCGAGCTCTTTTCTCCTCTACTCTCTACCTAGACTCCGATTCCCTTGTCCTGACTTAGGCATCGGAGGGTCCCCCGGCATAGCCAGGGTCACCTTTGCCCGTTTCCTTGGTGTAGGCTTCAGGGACGACACGTAGAGGGCGACGTGGAGAGAGGGCCGACCAGATTTTAACCTCAACAGTTACTTCCATAAAAATTGTCGGGGGCTAATTTCGATTAGCAGAGTCACTCTATGGTAAATTGACTACTTAAGAGAATTTGCCGTAAAAAATCCCTTTAAAAGTTTCTCACCATGAGTTTACCATGCCACATATACCGCCATCATTATGAGCTAGTGCCAAAGATCAACTACCAACTATGGATACATCATGCTTTTAAGAACATTATGGATTTTCTCTTTCACTTTCCAATTCCTTAGTGAGGCATTTTGTATGTAGGTGCATGTATGCCATCCACACCTAGAAACGAGTGAGCTTCATCATGATGATGAGATGTTAGGAAATTAGGATTATCGAATCACTAAATGGACCATACCTTGGAAAGTAATAGAAAGCCATGAGCGTGCACGCATGAATGCACACATGTATGAGGCACTTTCAAGTCCAACTAGTTGGACTATACCCTAGGTCCAACCAGTTTAGATGTTGTTAATTTAAATTAATGTTGATAAGTACTATGTAAGAAAAAATTATTTCTTAACTTAAAAATAACACAATGCATGCTTGCATTTATTATTATCTTTATTACACCCCTTTTTACTTCTCTTTATTTATTACTAATTATTATTGCTCGAATCTGACTAGTGAGGTATAGTTGCCTGTAAATGCACATATACTTGCATTAATAATATGTGAAGGATAGTAGGGGTGCCTATTGCAGCTGGAGATCCTTCCATGCCTAAGTTAGGTGGATAGACCAAAAGTGGAAGTGAGACTTGAGATAGGGTTTTTGTTACTTACCTCATTCAATTGCGATGGGTGTACTTATAGGGTATATAGGCGGCTTCAAGACATTGGTATCCTAGTGGGATTTGTTGGAGGGTTCTTATTTGGATGAAAATCTACTTCCAAAAGCATCGTTGAGCTCATCTCGGTTAGCATGATATTTTCATAGAATCGTGCCGAATCTTTTCTTTCTTAGTTTAAGGCAGAATCCTTTTTGAGTTTCCCATCTGATCAGCTCGAGAGATGATTCTCATCACCTAGCTCTGTCCTCAAGTAGCTCAGCTCAAGGTGAACCCAAAACTCATCTCTCTATCAGTGCCTTATCAGCTCAGGAAGTTCATCCTGGCATTCTAACTGGTGCCGTTTCAAATCCCCTAATATATTTAGCTCCATAAAGTAAGTTGGGGTTTCAAATTTAGGGGATTTTAAATCCTCTCAAAGAGAGGATTTGAAATCCAAAGTGGAAGCTTGTATTACATCTAAATCCCTTGCAACATTTTCACGTGTAACATGTGTGTCACTAGGCTACTAATTTATTAGGCATATGACCCACTGATGATATCCTAAAATAAACATATTATCAACTACATCACTATAATTATTTTAATAGGACAAACTTCGTCATCCAAACATTTTCCATGTAAATCAACGGTTAAATTATCGATTTGCCACTCGGATGGTGCTTATGGCCCATTTGAGACTTGAAATTTCATCATTTTGAGCAAAATATATATTTCAATGGGCTTATTACTACCATTGTGTCAAACATTGTATACCTTCACTAATTAAAAATATTAAAGTTGATTTAGTAATTGAATTCAAATCCTTATAAATATACTATGCATAACTATTTTTGGATTAAAGGGAATTCTAAATCCAATGTGTCAAATACAATGGGAGGATTCCAAATCTAGGGGGGGTTCCAAATCCACGCTCCCAAACAATACTTTAATAGTTTTGGATTTTAAGCCACTTAAATCTAAATGACACTAATTAACCTATTAAACAATTTATATATAAGTCTAAGAGTACCATTTTAATTACTATAAGAAAAAGTATACAGTTATGATATACAAAGGAGGAGAAACTAAAATATTGTGATTTGGAAATAAATAAGTGCAAAAATGATTGAGTGTATTAAATAAACAAAGAATTGAAAATTAAAATAAAATGCCTAGATTATTAAAAAAAAAAAAAAAAAGAATACATTCATTTAAACCATGGATTTGATTTTAGCAAATTTTTTACATTAACTTGGGCTAAGTTTTTAACTTGATAAATTAGCCAAGTAAAAGCAATACTCAGTTGTAAAAAAACTTGGATGAGTTTTGGAGAGGATCAATCCATAGATTGTGAATTGGTTAGGTTTCTGGACAATTCTGGTTAACTCAATGGAGTTCCTATTTGATCCACTGAGTTTTTTAAAATGCCATAAATAATGAGGATAGATTTAAAATCTTTAATTTATATGCTCCAAATCCCTCACTCTAAGTAGCTGCAAGGACCCATTTAAACTTTTCATTGCATGGATTATGGGATTGGTTACATGGCTAAGTGGCAGATAGACTTTGTTTCAATATGGAGGTCATAGGTTCAAGTATACATTTAGTATAATATGGAGGTCATGAGTTCAAGTGTCCATTTAATGTATGTGTGGTGTGGATGTCTATAATAATCCAAATTCCTATAGTGATTTACACACTCTTGCGCCCACTTAAACTCTATAACATATGGAACTTAGCAGACACTTAAACATACCGTTTATCAGGAGGAGTATCCTCACCCATCCACATGTTGGGTATATTTGAATTTTGAGTAAAAAAATTCTTATAAGGGGGGTGAATGTAATGACCTGATATTTTGGTACACATGCTTGCATTTGCATCCATCTAAATATTCATGCATACATGCATGTATAAAGTGTACAAGTTGTGACCATTGATATGTATGATCGATTTATTTAGTATGTATCATTAATTTTTAATTATATAGTTTTAGTTGTGTATATATGTATAAGTGTACATGCACCATCTTTACTCATATACTTAAAATCAACCGTACATCTATCTGATTAAAAAAATATATATATCTTGTACATATCTGAGTATGTAAGTAACCATACATTAGCATGCATATAGGATTAGACTCTTAATCATTTCATTAGTTCATATATATTTTATCATTCAACCATACATCATACATGGATCTGACAAATGGGCCACGTAAAAATCAAACAAAAATCACTTTGATGATTCTCATATTTTTTCGGATAAATTTACCAGAGTACTTCTTACATTAGAATGTGGTTTAACATGTTTTAGAAGTCCACAAGCCATATATTTTGGTGGTAAACTCATAATTTTAAAAGAGGAAAAAACTATTCATACATTTATACATATAATTGTAAATTCGACGCCTCATATCTCACAACCGGATAACCAATTCATAAAATCGACTGTACATCGACCTCTCTACTCATTGAGGTACCACATGGTCCACTTAAATATTACTTTCAATGCATCCCAATTGTCCATCCATATACGGTATAACTATTTAATATAGTATAGCCTAAACGTGTCTAGCATGCTTATTTAAATTATAACATTTTAAAGTATTAATAGTGACGCAGGGAAGGACATGAGTCAAGCACCGTCTTCCTCGAGATGATAAATATTCCGAATCCACGGAACTTCTCTGGACTCCTCACAGAGACTCCTCGAATCCACGAGGAAAGAAAACAGAAAATAGAAAAGAATTTCTAATAATTTGAAATTGATTAATGAAATAATTGATAATTCTCTAATGAGTCTCTTTACACCATTAATATAGAAAAAATAAATAAACTAAAATTCGTAATTACCAAAAATAGTAAAATTCTAACTCTAACACAAATCCTAATTCTAATAAAACTCTTCTAAAGCTTAATTTCTAAAAACAAAAATTACAAATAAAATTTCTCTAGAAGAGTCCTAATATAACTAAAAGTTATTTCTAAAAGGAAAGAAAATCTAAAACTCTAAAAATATTAAAAAATCGGAATTACTAAAAATAGTAAAATTTTTCTAAAAATTCATTTTTGAGCTGAAAGCGCGCGTTTTCTGATGAAACGGACAGATGCGACCCACCTTGTGGGTTGATTCACCTCAGATGGCCCATTTCAGTAAAGATTTATAGGTTGTACATCCCGTAACGATACCCGGATCAAAAGTTATGGTCAATTCACAGTCCATCTCCTTGTGGCTCAACCATGCTGGGAATATCTCTGTGACACGTTCTACATCAGACCCCTCCACTTGAAAAAAACTCGTCCTCGAGTTACGCAAGAGACTTGGCACATGAGTCTGAGATAACTTCTGACGCCGATGGTCATTATCCCTTTTTTCATACTTGACATTAAGCTCTTGAGCTGACACAATACATGCACTCATGCTTTCCTTGACTTGACTAATATTGATCAGTTCTTTCACATTTGACACAATACATGTACTCATGCTTTCTTTGATTTGACTAATATTGGTCAGTTCCTTCACATCTGTCTTTAAGATCTCATATTTTTTCTGATAATGTGGACAGTTAGGCGGACTTGCCCCTGAGACGGGATCAACGTGATTTTGTCTATCTCGTATGGGAGGCAATTTATTGGAGGGTTCATCGAGCACAATCTCCTTGAACTCCTGCAACATCAGCTTCAAATTTTTTGAGATATTCACAGGCTCCATATATTCTTTCTTTTCAACTAATGGATATATAGCTCTTGTTTCCTCAGATTGTTTAACAAAAGCCTGTTCAGTTGTGAGAGACTGTTCCTCAACTTTAGAAGTCTTGGGTTCGTTCTCCCTTCCCATAGGGGCGAGGATAATCTTTTTGTCATCTTTAATAAAGAAGATAAATAAGTTATCCCGATCCCTATGTGTAGCATTAATATTATTTTGCCAGGGTTGACCAAGTAACAGGTGACAAGCTTCCATGTCGACCACGTCACACATTACTTCATCCTTATAATATTTACCAATGGAAAAAGATATACGACATCGTTCAGTTACCTCTGTTTTGTTGATCTCTTTGATCCATCCAATCGTGTATGGATATGAGTGTCTCTCTGTTTTCAGTTGTAGCTTCTCCACTATTATTTTTGACACGAAATTCTTATCGCTCCTTACACGAAATCCTAATTCTAATAAAACTCTTCTAAGGCCTAATTTCTAAAAATAAAAATTATAAATAAACTTTCTCTAGAAGAGTCCTAGTATAATTAAAAGTTATTTCTAAAAGAAAAGAAAATCTAAAACTTTAAAAATATTAAAAAATCAGAATTACTAAAAATAGTAAAATTTTTCTAAAAATTCATTTTTGAGCTGAAAGCGTGCGTTTTCTGTTGAAACGGACAGATGCGACCCACTCTGTGGATCGATTCACCTCGAATGGCCCGTTTTAGTAAAGATTGATAGGTTGTATGCCCCGTAATGATACCCGGATCAAAAGTTATGGTCAATTCACGGTCCATCTCCTTGTGGCTCAACCATGCTGGGAATATCTCTGTGACACATTCTACATCAAATAGCATGTTTTAAATATTATTATTTTTTAATAAAATATAAATATATTAATTCATAGTAGAGTTATTAGCATATGGATATTGGATTTAGAAATGAAAAAATGGTATATGACTATAATCAGGGGTCACTAATATAGATCACCTATCACAATGACTAAACCAACAATTTAAAATCGTCCAAGTCTATTTATAAGATCAGTCGATCACCCATTTGTTAACTTAAACTAATGGATTGAAACCGTTAAATTTATAAACAAATCAGAATTGTCTAAAGAGCTCTTCAACTCGCCACCCAAATTCATCCATCCATTCATTCCATCAACCCAACTACCTAATCAATTATTCATAGTACATTAACCATTTTACATGTATGCCCCATGTGTACACTACTCACACATGCACAACTATGCACATGTACAACCACACATTACGTCCATCATACACGTGATGTATTTTTTTTTTTTTTTGTAGTAAATGAAACTAATGGTGGTGGATGTTTCACTTAAAGAGATATCATTTAAAGAAGAGGTTTTATTTTATTTTACGTGTGTATTACATATGATGGGACTCTCTAATAAAAATAGGGTAATGGGTGTAGCCGTATAAGCACGAGAAGAGAAATTGTGAGAAAAATAAATAGAAAAAAAAAGTTTAAATAAAACTAAAACTAATAATGAGAAAAAAAAAAGGAGTTATAAGATCTTGTCAAGGTGGGTGATTCATCTCTAATCTGAAAATTTTATAATTGTTGTTATTAAATTTTTATTATTTTTATTATAATTAATTGCTTATAAATTGAATTTTGTAAGAATTATTATTTCTTGTTGATATTTTTATTGTTTGAATATTTAGAGAAAAAAATATGTTCAATAAGATTAAAAGAGAAAAAAACTTAGATTTCTAAAATTTTGAATTTAATACAAAATAAATTTTTAGCTATTTGAATTATGTTCAAATTAAATTAAAATTATTCCGAATCCTACTTAAGTTATATTTTAAATTAATTCTAGTGATGTAAATCTATAAAATGACTCAAGTTATTCATTTTAGATTTAAAAAAACTAATTCGAAATAATATATTATAATAATTCATATTATTTAAAATAATGATATGTATAATATAAGGTGGATTTTAATAATAAATAAAGTTCAAATTTAATAATTTAATAAAACATAAATTGAGTACAATTTTTATTTTAGAAATACTAATGTACAATTAACTAATCTGCATTTAAATTTAATTTAACATTGTTTAACTTGGTTGTTCGTTGGTAATTTGATTAAGTTATGAATTTTAGAATTTATAGAATTAATTTTGATTAGGTAAATTTAATTATAAATAAACAATATATATATATATATATATATATATATATATATATATATATATATATATATATATATATATATATATATAGTTAATTTAAAATTTAACATTTAATAAATTAAATTTTAGATATTAGAAATTAATTATTAATGTGGGTTTTTCATTTATATAGTTACCCAAGCTTAATAGGATGAACTTTAATAAAATAAAAATGTAAGTCTAATGATTTTAAAATTTAAAAAAAATAAAATAAAAATTAAATTAATATATATTTAGAATAGATCTTTATTATAATCTATTAGAAGGAAGCATAAAATTATATATATAAAAATAGTTAAATTTTATTCATATATTACTAAATTAATTAAATTAGAATTGTTAAAACTAAATAATATATTAATTTATATGAAATTGTAATTTAACATGGGTTACATTTAGAAGTTTCTATGCTTGATTGATTTACAATTTCATAAAGAAATTTTAATTCAAATTTAAATAAACTTTTGATTTTGATAAATTAATTATCAACTTATCTAAAAAATTAATTCTGAATTTATAATCAAGTATTTTAATTATTTAATTAAAATCATTACTAATTTAATAGCTATCAAACCTTATAATAACTTTTATACAAAATTTGAGAATAACGAAGAATACGTGATATTGATATATAGTTTGTATGTAACATGCAATAAGTCGCATATTTAATAATTCTTATTTGAATGGATAGTGGTCACTCATATCATGTGTATATTTATTTTTAATTAAGAATGAAGGTTGGAATATAGGTGCATTGCCTTGGGGATGTCCTTAAAAGGCATAATGATGTAGAGCAGGTCGCGAATAGTTTCATGGCCAAGATGGATCAGAAAAGGCTCGGTCGACGAAAAAAGTGATCCGGACCGTCGGACCTTAGGTTGGGTGTATCTCACAATTCGTAATGAGTTATTGGGTGTAAAATATATGATTTGGGGTAAAACGGGCTACTTTAGTCAACCAACCTGGCTATGCTGGATTGTGTAAGCTGGATTTGTGAAATACCCCTGAATCGATGGTCGTTTTCCTATTTTAATTCTGTTTTTACTATAAATAGTAAGTTTTAGTTTGATTATAACTCTTCATCCATCAGGCTTTAGGAGTTGCGCCCAGCGTGAAAAGAGCTTAGAATAATTAGGAGAATAGTTTGGTGAAGCCAAATAGGACACTTACTATTTTTGGCCGAAAACCTTGCGCAAAAGTAGACATCACGACTGTCTATAAATAATAGTAAGTTGTGAATTCTAGGAGTTTTAGTTGTAGTTTACTTCTAATTTCTCTCCCATTGCTTGGTATCCCTATTTAAAGGGTTGTGAATTCATTTATTTGATTCATTAATCAATTTCAAATTTTATAGAATTTATTTTCTATTTTGCTTACTTTTCTTTCTTGTGAATTCGAGAAGCCTTTGTGAAGAGTCTAGATAAATTCCGTGGATTTGGAATAGTTATCCTCTTAAGGAAGATGGTGCTCGACCTCAATACGATCATCCCTGCATCAATTGGTATCAGAGCGAGGATTCCCCTTGTACCGATGACAAACAACGAAGGTATGAGCCAAAATCCTTTGGACGGTGATCCAGGGATTCATAATCTTATGGAAAGAATGAAAGCTTTCCATCGAGAGAGTCAGTTGACCATGCAAGGGTTGTAGACAACCCTCGACTGTCTTGCGGATACGCTAATTCCACCCCAAGCCCTAGGCGATGCTCCGCCACCTATGATTGCTCCACCGCCCGTGGTCGCTGTACGACATAACTCCGATTTTCATAAAGCGTTACCAGTGGCAAACGATAGGGCTACACCGGATGATTCAAGTTCTAATGACGAGGACAATAATAAAGTTTTTGCTTGATGACCAATCCATGGAGTTGATTATTTAGATTGTGCTGAAAGAGACTATCAAGGTAAGGCGATTATCTAGATCGTGGATTCGAGAAGCCTCTACGAGGAGTCCAAAGAAATTCCGTGGATTCAGAATAGTTATCATCTTGAGGAAGAGGATGCTTGACCTCATCATGTTTATTCTTGCGTCACATAAGCAGGTAGGGCAATTGTGTCCTTTGGGTGAAGGTCCTTAAAATTAGCAGGTAGGGCGATTGTGTCCCTTTGGTGAAAGTCCCTAAAGCGAGCAAGTAGGGCGATTGTGTTCCTTAGTTAAAAGACCCTAAAACTCACTGGATCCTTTGGAGTCTCCTTTTTATATGACGTATGAGTACAATTGTATGCGTGGACATATGCCAGAAGTACAATTGAAGCACTAGTTTGACCAGCTAACGTATAAATGGCCCCTCACCTTGAGGCACCGATGCGTGCGCATTAATGAAACGTGGCCATCCAGTTGAGTATGGTGTTGTAAAAGATGATGGTTATTTAATTTTATTATTTATATAATTCATGAAAAGTTTCACATTTATATAATTCAAGTATTGCGTTCATCTCATCTTTTAAGATTCGGTACTCTAATTCATGTTTTAAACTTTAAACCAAATATTTTATTATTTGTACAATTTGTATAATTATACAAATTTTATATTTGGATTGGATATGATCTCACGAGCTGTTATGCTCACCCCCACATTAATAGTATTTTAGGGTTTGAAGATTAGTCATAGGTGAAATGGAGCAACGATGTAATCGTACGTCTAGTTATAGTAATATCTTTCTATTTATATTAAAAAAAATGTATAGTGAAAAACTTAAAAGTGAATCTAAACATTGTATTAGATGAATATTTAATTTATTGTAATGTAGTTTTTATTAAATTAGTAGTTGAGAATATTTAAAATTTTTAATCACAACTTAAGATTCGGAGTTGAGTTTGGTTAACTCAGCACTGAATTTCGGAGCATGACAATGTCCTTAAAAAAGAAAGAAAAAAAAACCATTCAATGCCATCTTAATTCACTTTCAATGTAAGAGTCCCCACAAATGATACTACCCATTAGATTATGAATCAGAATGATCAATGGTTTGGATTAAAGTCCATTCTCCTACAATAACAGAGGAACGTACCATGGTCGAATTCATTATAGGCCTTACCTACTGAAGTGCCTTTTGTGCTGATCAACATGGTCCAGTTGGCGGACTATTTCAAATCGGTAGTCCTCGATGACCTGCTTTTCACGACTGAAAATATTTAAAGCGAGCATGACTAGGGAAATGGTATTATAAGGTCAACCTCATAGGTACTTACCATGAGGTTGAACTGTGTGAGCACACCGTGATGTGTGTCGTACATCAACATCATGCATTTTATGGGTCCCATTTAGGTTGTGGGATATCTCAAAATCAACCGTATGCTAAACTCAGGTGGGCCATACCATCTAAAACAATTTAAAGACATGGCTAAAACATAAAAAAGCACTTGGTGGGGATAACTTGAGTTTTGGATGGGTCTAAAACTTGGTTTTACATCTAATCTAAGTGAGACACACACAATAGATGGGATGGATTTATGAAAATAAATCTCCGTGGCCCAATAAATGATTATAAATTTTTTAATGGAAGGATAACCCTTCTCAAATTTTGTATGTGGTGTGGCCCACCAAGTCATGCATTGATTTTATTTTTAAGTCCATGGTCCAGCATGGAACGGTGCACCTGACTAATGGGGTAGATGTTCAACACACATCTCGGTGGCTCGACCTCATGGGAAGTTCCCATGAGGTCGACCACGTACTACCATTTCCCGCGTAACTAATAGTTGAAGCGAAGAAGTTAAGGTTCCATTCCGGTAACTTTGTCTAAAGAGACTACTCGGTCAGAATCTGGCCATCCATACATATGCACAATGCCACCTTACAAATTGCAGATAGGTAGATCAATCTAAACCGTCCACGTAATCAATCTTACTCTGAAATTTTGTCAAACATCTATTTTTACTAGAATCCCAGCTGAGCTTCCCACCCATACGATTTGCCATGGAATACGCTGTCCAAGTTTTTTAATCCGGACCTTCAATGTGTTGCGTTCCTCTGTAGAGGAACCACTTCCAAAAGGAATCCTAAATTATAATATCCGTGTGACCGATCTTTTCAATTTTTTTTGATAAGTACTGTCCGTACATGTCTTCAAAGCCATTTATTTATAGGTCATACATCAAACGGATTTGATTTCCCATTGTTGAAAATCAATGGTTTTTTAAAAAAATAAATAAAAATTCGAATTTTCAAAATTTTAGGATTTTTCCGCCTAAACGCTTTTTGAAATATTTTGAATTAAAAGTGCGGTATGTGTGTTTTGTCCCACATCGAAAATGGTTGAGAAACTTTTGTGGTTTATATGAGATGTTGTGTAGAGTATTCTTACTTGGAGCTTTTGGAGAAGGAGATACATAGGTTGCGTGTTTCAGTGCGTAGCACTGGAACACATGCACGCACGTGCGCGCGCGGGCACTCTCGCTCGTGCTCGCGCACGGGCACGGGCGTGGGCGAGGGCGTGGGCAGTGTGGCTATAGTGGCGCTAGATGATGCACTTTGCACTTCGCACGTGCGCATCGTGTCGTAAAGTGGTCGCTCCTTCGCGACCTTACGCGAACCGGCGCGAGACGGTGCGATGGGTCTGGTCAGTGCCTTTGGGCGGTGCGGATCTGATATGAGCCTGGGTTTTATAGGTGATTGAGAACGGTCGGATCTTAAATTCGAAACGTTCAGCAGTTTCAGAAAACGGCTCTATGCCTTGAAAGCCAAACGGTCCGAAAACGGACGGCTCATGATGATCCAACGGTCAGATCCTTTGATCCGACGACCAGAAACGTCTGTGATTAATGGACAACGGACAGAAACATTTTTCAAACGTTCTGAACCTTTGATTGCAGCCTAGCAACGGTTCACTACCTGATGCCTATATAAGCTAGACCATTCCAATCCGAAATCATCAACTGAACACACCCCTCTCTCCTATCAGATCAAATTCAAGAAATATCTCCATAATAGAATACTGTTATCATCTCTATCGTGCAAGTCTGCCATAAAAGATTTACTGCGTTAAAATTGTTCCACAGTGGACCTATCGTGATTGCTGCACGCTAGATCCAGATAAGGCTTGTCTTATCCTGGAAGCAATTCGCATGTAACCCATCAGCAGTTTATAAGGGGGCGAATCACGCTTTAAGGACAGCGTATTTTATACGTGATTCAGCCGATCAATTTTATTTTTATTTTTTATCTTTAATACCTCGGTGTATCCAAACTTGGATTTCTAACAATCTTAAAGTGTGATTCGATGGACACCGAAAGTGTTGCATCAATCAAATTGATGAACCAGGATCTGATCCGATTGGACCTATTCGATGGTTCAAATTTCACTAGATAGCAGGACAAGCTAAAATTCTTGCTGACCGCGCTGAAGATCTTCTACATCTTGGACCCGACTCTCCAGCCTCTGTTTGAAGCAAAGGACACAGACACTCCAGAACAGATCGCTGATAGGATCAACCGACAAGAAGATGAACTGTTGTGTCGTGGCCACATCCTCAATGCCCTCTCTGATCAGTTGTACGATTTGTAGACGGGGACCACATCAGCTAAAGAAATTTGGAGCGTGCTGGAATACAATATAAGGCTGAAGAGGAAGGTACACAGAAATTTCTAATTGCCAGGTACTTCGACTTCACGATGGTAGACAATCTACCGCTGCTGACTGAAATCCAAAAATTGCAGCTTATTGTAAATAAAATAAAAGCCATAAAAATTGAGCTTCCTGAATCCTTTCAAGTCGGAGCTTTAATCGCAAAATTACCTCCGATATGTAAAGATTACAGAAAGAAACTACTGCATAAATCTGAAGAGTTCACACTAGAACAAATCCAGAAGCATCTTCGTATTGAAGAAGAATCTCGTAACCGAGACAAAAAGGATGACACTAATGGTGCATCCTCATCCAAAGTGAACGCAGTAGAAAGGACATCTCAAAATAATACTTATGAGAAAGCTGATTCCCTTAAATTTAACAAAGATCAAGAGAAATTCAAGAAAATCCAAAAGAAGAAAAACGACAAACCTAAGGGAGCCTGTTATGTCTGCGACAAGGCCGAACATTTCGCCCAAGTCGTAGGGACTGAAAAAAGCCTAAGAAAGAGGCTAATGCAGTAGACGATGAAATTGTAGCCATGGTCACAGAAGTGAACCTAGTTCAAGAGAAAATTCCTGGTTGGTAGTATGATACAGGTGCTACTGTCCACGTATGCAATGATCGATCTGCCTTCAAAACCTATGAAGACGAGACCAATGGTCAGGAGGTTCAAATGGGAAATGAAGGACAATCGAAAGTTGTAGGCAGAGGAACCGTGGAATTACTCTTTACCTCTGGAAAGAAGGTAATTCTGACTAACGTACTGCATGTCCCAGACATAAGGAGGAATCTTGTTTCAGGGGATCTCTTAAGCAAGCCTGGAATTAGGGTTGTGTTTGAATCAGGAAGCTGATCTTGTCTAAGAATGGAAACTTTGTGGGTAAGGGATACGCTTGTAATGGGATGATCAAATTATCTTTGAATGAAAATAATTCTTTTGCTTATATGACTGAGTCTGTAACATTATGACATGGTAGACTAGCCCATATTGGCTACAGTACCATAAGACTCATGGCTAAGAACGGCCTAATATCATACAATGATAGTAACAAAGAGAAATGTGAAGTATGCATATGGTCTAAAATAATCAAGAAACAATTCCCTAGTGTTGAGAGATCATCTCAAATATTAGACCTAGTGCATACTGACATATGTGAGCTAAATGGCGTTCTTATCCGTGGAGGTAAAAGGTACTTTATAACATTTATAGATGATTGTTCAAGATATGTATATGTATATATGTTAAAATCGAAAGATTAAACATTTAATGTATTAAAGATCTATAAATCTGAAGTAGAAAATCAGTTAGATAAACATATTAAAATCCTTCGGAGTGACCGAGGAGGAGAATATTTTTCTAATGAATTTTCTAACTATTGCGAAGAACACGACATAGTACATCAGTGCACAACACCTTATACACCACAACAAAATGATGTAGCAGAGAGAAAAAATAAGACATTAGTAGAAATGGTCAACTCAATGCTAATACAAGCACAATTGCCATTAAACCTATGGGGAGAAGCACTGTTAGATACATGCCATGTTTTAAACCGAGTTCCATCTAAGAAAATCAAGACCTCTCCATACGAAATATGGAAAGGAAGAAAACCAAACATAGAGTATCTTAGAGTGTGGGGGTGTCTTGCATACTGCAGAACACCAGAACCTAAAAGAACTAAGTTAGGTCCAAGGGCTATCAAGTGCGTCCTTGTAGGATATGCAAAACATAGTAAGGCCTATAGACTTCTCGACTTAGACTCCAATGTAATCATAGAGTCTAGAGATGTAGAGTTCTTTGAGAATTCCGTATTTACAGAGAAAAAGAATGTTGAGATTCAATCTCCTAATGAAACGATAAAAGAAACACATATAGAAGAGAATACACCAAGTGAACCTCGTAGGAGTCAAAGAACAAGAGTAGAAAAGAGTCTTGATCCTAATCAAATAGACTCCTAGCGTCTCTCCTTTCTTCTAGTTGAAGGTGATAGAGAGAAGGTGATTAGGAAAATACCTATGGTTTTAACTATAGAAGATGAACCTAAAACCTTTAGTGAAGCTATGACTTCAAGAGACTCTGCTTTCTGGAAAGAAGCCGTTAATGATGAAATGGATTCTATAATGTCTAACAAAACATGGGAATTGGTAGATCTACCTCCAGGTTTTAAACCAATAGGTTGTAAATGAGTTTTTAAGAAGAAATATCACACAAATGGTACAATTCAAACCTTTAAGGTAAGATTAGTTGCTAAAAGTTTCAGACAGAAAGAAGGAATCGATTATTTTGACACTTATTCACCAGTAGCTCAAATAACATCGATAAGGATCTTATTCGCTCTGACATCCATACTTCATCTTCATATCCATCAAATGGACGGACAACATTCTTGAATGGTGATCTCGATGAGGAGGTCTACATGGAACAACCAGAAGGGTTTATTCTACCAGGAAATGAACGAAAAGTGTGTAGACTTGTTAAGTCTTTGTATGGATTAAAACAAGCACCAAAACATTGGCATGATAAATTTGATTTTAAAGTTCTGTCTTATGGTTTTAAACATAATATTGCTGATAAATGCATATATTCAAAAGTATGTAATGATTATATTGTAATCATATGCTTGTATGTAGATGATATGTTAATAACCAGTAACAAAATGGAAGGTGTAACTGAAACCAAAAAGTTTCTCTCTTCAGTTTTCAAAATGAAGAATCTTGGATAAGTGGATACCATATTAGGTATCAAAGTTAAAAAACATAGTGGGGGTTTTGTATTATGCCGGTCTCATTATATTAAGAAAGTAATAAACAAGTTTAATCACTTGAAAATTAAAGAGGCAAAAATCCCGTTTGATCCAAGTATCAAGTTAAAAGAAAATAGTGGAAGAGCAGTTGCACAACTAGAGTATGCTAGTGCTATAAGCAGTCTTATGTATGCAATGCAATGCACAAGACCGGATATAGCATACGCTGTGAGTAAACTAAGAAGGTTTACGAGTAATCCAAGTGTTGAACACTGGAAAACAATAAGTAGAGTTCTAGGTTATCTTAAAGAAACCAAATAACTAGGGCTATTTTTCTCAGAATTTTCAGCAGTATTGGAAGGATATACCGATGCAAGTTGGATATCGAGTGCACGGGACAACAAGTCCACTACAGGGTGGATATTCACCCTAGGAGGTGCAGCTGTATCTTGGGGATCCAAGAAATAAACTTGCATAATGCACTCAACTATGGAATCTGAGTTCATAGCTCTAGCCGCTACAGGCAAAGAGGCTGAGTAGTTAAGGGATCTTCTATTAGAAATTTTATTATATGCGAAGCCTATACCGGCTGTTTCACTTCATTGTGATAGTGAAGCCACTCTAGCGAGAGCCTATAGCGGTACCTATAATGGAAAGTCCAGACACATAAGTTTGAGACATGACTATGTAAGGCAATTGATTCAAGATGAAATCATTGAGATCTCATATGTGAAGTCAAGTAATAACTTGGCTGATCATTTTACTAAACCTCTAACGAGAGTAGTAAGGACAACATCTAGAGGGATGGGGTTGAAACTCTTTACTTAAGTTTCACCAGTGAAAGAAACTCAACCATAAATTAGAAAATCTCTAAATATTGGGTTTAATGGGTAATAACAATTCACTGATAAGTAAAAAGTTTCAGCACTAAAGAAAATAATGACCTCATCTACGATGATAGTGCTTGCCGTTATAAAAGAGGGATGAGTATTAAACTCTTAATGAAGTCCAATCAAATAGGACAAGTGTTTTAATGAAAACACTGGAAGGATTTTACCTATGTGAACGTAGAAGTGGTGCCGCTTCTCATGAGAGTTAGAGTTATCTCGGGATCGTTCATGAAACAGGATAATCACATGGCCATTAAAAGTGCTAAGCGAGATTATAAAGGAACATTTAACGTAGGAGCTATTATTCGTATGGTATTTTTGGTTATATCATATAGGAATAACTGGTTCAATGCTGCGGCAACCAGAAATTTTGAAATAACTTTAAAATACTTACACTAAGGAAAGATTCAAATCGCAAGATATCTTTCTTTATGCATAATAACTGTTATTCTTGCAGAATTTTCAATGTTTTAAAAAAACCAGTGGGGGATTGTTAAAAATCAATGGTTTTTTGAAAAAATAAATAAAAATTCAAAATTTTAAAATTTCAAAATTTTTCCGCCTAAACGCTTTTTGAAATATTTTGAATTAAAAGTGCGGTGTGTGTGTTTTGTCCCACATCGGAAATGGTTGAGAAACTTTTATGGTTTATATGAGATGTTGTGTAGAGTATTCTTACTTGGAGCTTTTGGAGAAGGAGATACATGGGTTGTGTGTTCCAGTGCGTAGCACTGGAACACACGCAAGCACGCACGCGGGCGCTCGCGCTCGCACTCGCGCACGGGCATGGGCGTGGGCAGTGTGGCTGTAGTAGCGCTAGATGATGCACTTTGCACTTCGCACGTGCGCATCGTGTCGCAGAGTGGTCGCTCCTTCGCGACCTTACGTGAACCGGCGCGAGACGGTGCGATGGGTCTGGTCAGTGCCTTAGGGCGGTGTAGATCTGATATGAGCCTGGGTTTTATAGGTGACTGAGGACGGTCGGATCTTAAATTCGAAACGTTCAGCGGTTTCAGAAAACGAGTCTATGCCTTGAAAGCCAAACGGTCCGAAAACGGACGGCTCATGATGATCCAATGGTCAGATCCTTTGATCCGACGACCAGAAACGTCTGTGATTAATGGACAACGGACATAAACATTTTTCAAACGTTCCGGACCTTTGATTGCAGCCTAGCAATGGTCCACTACCTGATGCCTATATAAGCTGGACCATTCCAATCCGAAATTATCAATTGAACACACCCCTCTCTCCTATCAGATCAAATTCAAGAAATATCTCCATAATAGAATACTGTTATCATCTCTACCGTCCAAGTCTGCCAGAAGAGATCTACTGCGTTAAAATTGTTCCACAGTGGACCTATCGTGATTGTTGCACGCTAGATCCAGATAAGGCTTGTCTTATCCTGGAAGCAATTCGCATGTAACCCATCAGCAGTTTATAAGGGGGCGAATCACGCTTTAAGGATAACGTATTTTATACGTGATTCAGCCGATCAATTTTTTTTATTTTTTATTTTATCTTTAATACCTTGGTGTATCCAAACTCAGATTTCTAACACCCTATATATGATTTTCTTTGTTCATCAACCATTAAGGACGAAAAGAAACATATCAACTGATTGGATTAACTAATTATGAGTCCCACTGGTCAAAAAATGCACATAAACTATACAAAGCCCTGGCCAATTCTTCATTCAGGGTTTTGGGAGGATGAAAAGGATTGAAATTATGTTGGATAGTATTGTATTTAGTGCTATTCAAAATTTTTAATAAATTTTAAAATTCATTGCACAATTTTATTCGTAAAATACATTCATATAGACATTTTACATGTGACATTATAGTTATATAAGTGTACAAGTGATTAACACCCATTGTGAATTTGGTTAGTTGATTACAACTCAATAATTTATCAAATGGAGTTCCTCTTAATCAAATATTTTTTTCATAATAACAAATTTATCCCAAACACGAAAATTTAATACCAAAATAATATGATATTTCCGGACATACAATCTAAGAGTGTTTATCACATCTAATGCAATTGGATGCCATTTAATCCTACAGACCAAGCAGGTCCTGACAGGCAGCCGGAGCAGCTGAAGTTGCATTTTCGTTATTTCAGGCGAACGTGGCACAACGCCAGTTTAAAATTGGCAGGCAGTATAAAAACTGTGGCGTGTGACTACGCCCAGCGAGCTGCTTGGAACCCCGATTTAATCGGCGATGCTTCTGAGAAGGCGCTGCTTGGGTCACTTCCAGTATCCAGCCCTACATTAAAATTCACATCAAATGAACTCCAAATCCACCCAAATCCAAATGAACTGATATCCCCCGCATATCAAACCCCCCCCCCCCCCCCCCCATCTCATCTAACCGCCTCCAAACCTCTCCTCCTCTCTCTCTCTCTCTCTCTCTCTCTCTCCATCAAAACCATCCTTGGAAACCGCCTAAAAAGCCTAACCGTCTCAAACCCGGTTTTCCGTCCCCCAAACGGAACGTCCGTAGCCCCGCGACGAGCGCCACCGCAAAACCGCTCAGACCCTAACTCTCACGCCCTTTCGAGCCCCCCGCCATCTCTTCCCCAAACCCGGTTTTCCGTCTGGTTCATGGAATGACGGAATACCGCTACCCCACGATGAATCTCTGGACGGATGACAACGCCTCGATGATGGAAGCCTTCATGGCTTCCGATCTCTCCCCCTTCTCGTGGCCCCCATCATCATCGGCATCGACCACAGCGCCCCCTGCTCCCGCCGCAGCATCTGATCCATCCAAATCCCTTGCGGCAGCTCCTCCGTCGACCTCCTCCTTCCTCAACCAAGAAACCCTCCAGCAGCGCCTGCAAACCCTAATCGAAGGTGCGCGAGAGAGCTGGACTTACGCTATCTTCTGGCAGTCGTCCGTTGATGTCTCAGGCGCCTCGCTCCTCGGCTGGGGCGACGGATACTACAAGGGGGAGGAGGACAAGCGCAAGCGTCGGTCACCAGCAACGTCTGCCGCTGATCAGGAGCACCGGAAGCGCGTGCTCCGCGAGCTGAATTCTCTGATCTCTGGGGTTGCTACCTCTATTGATGATGCTGTCGATGAGGAGGTCACCGACACCGAGTGGTTCTTCCTTGTCTCGATGACGCAGTCGTTCATCAACGGCAGCGGCCTGCCTGGTCAGGCCTTCTTCGCCTCGGCCCCTGCATGGGTTGAGGGCGGGGACCGCCTCGCCAGTTCATCCTGCGAGCGAGCACGGCAAGCGCAGGTGTTTGGGCTGCAGACAATGGTCTGCATACCATCGGCGAATGGGGTTGTCGAGCTGGGGTCGACGGACCTGATCTTCCAGAGCTCGGATCTAATGAATAAAGTTAGGGTTTTGTTCAATTTCAATAGCCTTGCGGCGGGCGGCACCTGGCCATCGCAGGCTGATCAGGGCGAGAGTGATCCATCGGCACTTTGGCTCTCAGATCCTTCCGCGATAGAGATTAAAGACACCGTTGGGGGCAGTGGGTCCACCACTATCCCAGACATTTCGAAGTCGATGCAGTTTGAAAACCCTAGCTCCAGTAGTTTAACCGAAAACCCTAGCTTGATGCAGCAGCCGCATCAGCAGCAGAATCACCAAACACAGAGCTTGTTTATCAGGGAATTGAATTTCTCTGAATACGGATTTGACAGCTCCATGAGGAACGGTGGTGGCGGCCCCTCACAGAATTGTAAGCCTGAATCTGGTGAGATCTTGAATTTCGGTGAGAGCAAGCGGAATTCAAATGGAATTGTGTTCTCCCATCACCAGCAGACAGTAACAGAAGATAAGAAGAAGAGATCGGCAACATCCAGGGGCAGCAACGATGAGGGCATGCTGTCTTTTGCGTCGGCGGTCTTGCCTTCTTCTGGTGTTGTGAAATCCAGCGGTGGTGGCGATTCTGACCACTCTGATCTTGAAGCATCAGTCCGGGAAGCTGAGAGTAGTCGCATTGTTGACACAGAGAAGCGCCCGCGGAAGCGGGGGCGTAAGCCAGCAAATGGCCGTGAGGAGCCACTAAACCATGTCGAGGCTGAGCGGCAGCGGCGGGAGAAGCTCAACCAGAGGTTCTACGCCCTGCGGGCTGTTGTCCCTAATGTCTCCAAGATGGACAAGGCATCCCTTCTCGGGGATGCCATCTCCTACATCAATGAGCTGAAGTCAAAGATGCAGAGCCTTGAATCAGACAAGGAGGGATTGCAGACTCAAATCGATACCCTAAAGAAGGAGGTTGCGAGCAAGGACTCCCGGTACCCTGGGCCACCGTCTGATCCTGATCTCAAGATATCGAATTCAGCAGGTGGCAAGTGCGTGGGCGTTGAGATCGAGGTCAAGATACTGGGGTGGGAGGCGATGATCCGGATTCAGTGCAACAAGAAGAACCATCCAGCTGCAAGGCTAATGGCTGCCCTTAAAGAGCTTGACCTTGATGTGCATTATGCGAGTGTGTCGGTTGTGAATGACCTAATGATCCAACAGGCAACGATCAAGATGGTGAGCCGGATGTACACTCAGGAGCAGCTCAGCGCTGCCCTATTTGCCAGAGTTGCTGAGTCTCCAAACGGTAGATAAAAAAGGCTTCTGTAGTGTTTGTTCCCTACATGGTGTAGGATGCTGGGAAAGTTTATACGCTGGCGTTCTCTCTGTATAATATATTACATGTTTCGATCCCATTAGTTGTTTTAGAGATCTCATGGAGTTTAAATTAGGCCAGTTTAACTTGCAGAGGAGCTGCTGCTCACATCGATTCAGGATGGTTCTTCAGAAGGATCAATCTCTTTCTATTCATTGAGTGGCTTGTACACGGTTGAGGTATGCTGTAAAATCAATTGCAGCCTCCATTTTTTTTTTTTTCCGTGTTTGTCTTTGTTTTCCTGTAGTGTATATAAGCTTGGCCCATGTTTGGATTGGGCAGACGGTAAGATTTAGTTGTAGCCATGTTTGTGTGTAATCAATGTCCATTTGCTTAGCAGAACACGGGTTTTTATTATCGGAAGTGGTATCTGTGATGGGGGGACTGTCGGCAGTCTATGATTTTCCATAATCTGTGGGATTAAGAGCTTGTGTAGTGTTGGATTACAAGTTCAATAGAATAATCTCTCAAATGTAACAACATCCTTTGAAATGGTCAAGGCCATTTGTACATGAACATGAGCATTTGAAATCCTTCTATTTGAGATTGACGAATTGCTAGCTACTGAACGAGGGAGCTTCTTCCTTTTCTTCCCCAAGCTCTCTAATTCTTCTTTAGACGTTTTTTAAGCTCTAATATGTGATTGCCAAATGGTTTGAAAAGGCTATTTCATTTGACCATAAGGTACACATGTTGTTTGTTTTTAGTGGGTTGATTAGTCATTCTAGTAGCATGTTTTCCATTGTGCATTGTATTATGTAGACATGTGCTTCTTCTATCATGTAATTGCTGGGCAGCGCTGGTGCATTCCTCTGGAAGTCCTTGCAAGAGTCATGTGGTATGATTGACCTAACGCCCAAGTGCATTGTATCTTGTATTTGCACATGGGTTCTTTCTACCTTAATGTCTCAATCCATTCAAGGCTTTGAATTCCCGACTCATGTCATCTCCATTTCTTCAAATCATTGATAGGAATATACTAGTCAGAGATATCATGCTGCCCAAAGGAGAGGAACTTGATTCTCTTGGCAGTGTGAATGGCATTTATTTAGCTCAACCTAATCTGTCCGTATTGGCCCCCACCACTGTGGGCAACAGCTTCAGGAACAGATTGATTGGAGAAATTCTAACCATTAATTAATGAATATTAGGTTCATTTTAACAATCCAGTCTATTGATGTATTTTTGTGAGTGAATCTTTTACTCAGCCCGTCCTTCACCTGCACAATCACAAAGACAAAGGGGACCCTGGCTAGAGCCGGGGAATCTCCGATGCTTAAGTTAGTTACGGAAACGATGACAAAGGATTTAGGATTTTTCTGTTGCGTACCTTTTATCGTAAAGGAGATGGTTATTTATAAGTTTGGGAGAGTCCTGTTGTATGAGGATTCTTTTCCTTCATCTTCGGAGATCTGATCCTTTTGACAGATTTCGCCCGATCCCGAGATCCTCGGGATCGGACACCTGTACTTCTAGATTTTCGGGACGGCATTCGCATTCACACCGCCTTTTCTTGTCTCAGCCCGGCCGTTACCGACTCTTGAATAGTCTCGGCCGGCTTAAGAGAATAAGTTTTTTGCCTTCTCACGGACGAAATAGTCTTGGTATTTATCCGTCATCCTTCCTTACTCCGTGACCGACGAAATCAACTTATTTGGTCAGTTTATTCTGTCGGTCGGGTGGCTTGTAATTTATTTGGCCTTTAGTCGACTTACGCAAATGCTGTTAACTCGCTGACCGAGTAACTTAAGTCGTCTTATACTTTTGCCTCTTAGCCTTATGCACTATTCTCTCGGCTCTAACCATTGTCTCGGACTCCTCAGATAGTGTCAGCAGAGTTAACCTACTCCATATCCGAGTTTCCAGACTTAACATATTTTTCCCCAACAGTGAGCCCCTTTACTCCTTGTGCCTTTCACGACACCAAGGAGTAATGAGTTTATTTAGGTTGGTTCACATCAGAGGCCAAGGTCATAATGAAATATTTAATGCTTTTTGAGTTGTCCTCAACACATGATGGTTCGTTTCCCAAGGCCGCACGAGCGGCTAGCCGTCAGGTCGTTTCTTCCGCGTATGAGCGCTGGACGCGTGGCGAAGGTGTTACCGCCGTCAGTCGGCGTGCCCCACGTGTCAAGCGGGGGAGTCGAGGCAAGCGTCGTTTCTTCTGCCCATTAAATGCTCTTGCCACGTGGAAAGGTTATAAAAATGGGCGGGAGAAGCGTGCGAATTTTATTTTTGCCTCTCGCTCTCTCGCTCCTCTGTTCTCTTCCGATTTTTCCTTTTTCTTCTTCTTATCTTTTTCCGTTGCTGTTTTCTTCTCCGTCATCTTTTTTTGTGTCCATTGCTGCCTTCTCTAGTGAGTTTTTTTCCTCCCTCTCTAACGACATTAATGGCTTCGCATGGCTCTCAGAGTCCCCGAGAGAGAACTTCTGGTGATGAGGGTGATTCGCAACGCTTTTGAAATGTTGCGGAGCTACCCTCTTTGCTGGCGCAGATCGCCGTTGGTGTGGACGCCACTTTTTGGCTTGTCAGGAGGGCCGCTGAATTGCCAGCGGAGCGTCCTGCTCTGGCCTGTCCTTCTAGTGGCGGGTCATCTCTAGTAACACGTCCAGGGAGACCCAATCCCGCGTTAAATTTGTTGGAGGAGGAAGAGGGAGAAGAGGAAACAAGGATCGCTGAGGTGGCTTCTGTGTCGGCCCCAGTAACTCGGTCGGCACAGGCTTCTGAGTCGTCTTCCGAGGGAGAGGGGGCCGAGGACGATCTGAGCAGTCCCGTTGCATTAATTTTAACCGATTCTGATCTGAACCGAATCCGAGCTGGGTACCATGTTCCGGACTCGGTCAAACTTCGGCTCTCTCGTCCAGAGAATTTGCCCGATCATCCCCTTGCTGGGAAGGTCGCAATTTTTTAGGTCTCGATGCAATGTGGTTTGCGTCTGCCTCTCTAACCCATTGCTCGGGATTTTCTGTCTCGTGTTAAACTTGCTCCTGGTCAGATAGTACCGAATGGGTGGACGAATTTATTCGGGTGTGCAGTGCTATGGGCTGAGCTTGAGCAGCCCCCATTGACAGTCGATGAATTCCTCTACCTGTATCAAATAAGACTGAATCCAAATTTTCTCGACTTTTACTTTCTGAGTGCATGACGAGGCAAATGTGGCTCCCTTATAACCGACCCACCAATTTCCAACAAACACTGAAAGGAAAGATGGTTCTGGGCATGCGGACAATGGGAGACGGCTGATCCGTGACCCTACGAGCCTCGAGTCTCCCGTTCATTTCGCAAAGCAGGTGACTTGGCTTAATACCTT
This sequence comes from Magnolia kwangsiensis, assembly GCA_037074715.1. Taxonomy (NCBI): domain Eukaryota; kingdom Viridiplantae; phylum Streptophyta; class Magnoliopsida; order Magnoliales; family Magnoliaceae; genus Magnolia; species Magnolia kwangsiensis. The sequence continues at coordinate 6,288,851 of CM073589.1, read as the reverse complement.
TTGTTTCTCCACATTGTAATGTGCTGAATCTGACATTTTGGTATTTTGTAGATATTTCGAAGAAAAAGGGGGAAGCTCGGATCCAACGTTCTAGCTCAGATCAAAGATCTAAAAAAGCTAAGTGCAGAGGATCGGTCTTGGAAGTTGCTACTGCAACCGGAGCGTCTTCATCTTGCGGGTCTAAACTCGTTTGTATCAGGTAACTCCCATTGCGTCACCATATCCTCTCGACACATTGTCTGACTCGCCTTTATTCTTCTTTTCAGATCTTCTCGATGCTCGACCCTTTTTTAAGTCGGCCTTCGCTAGCATGGCTGAGTCTCGTCCTTCCCTCAGGTTGATCTCTAAGGTGAAGGCTCTTCTGAGGTCGGCTCTTTTATCGGGGACTCAGCCTTCGAAATAACCAAAGACAGCTCCAAAGGCAAAGGAGCCAGCTGTCCCGTCTGCCTGTGTTTCATCCGCTCCACCCGTAGTTGTGCTCTTCGACCTTGATTAGAGGGCGGAAGAGGCGGAGGCAGTTCTTCCTATGTCCCAGTCGGCTCCTGAGCCGAGATTTGTTTCAGAGGAGGTGCCGAGACAGAGAGAGGGGCTGAGCGGAGAATCTTCGAGAGGGGAGATGACTCAACAGGAACTGTCGCCCTTACATAAGGTTATATCAGGGATGATTCCTTAGGTCATCGCTCACGGGAGCGAGAAAGACTTCGCCAGCTTCTACAATGCCCCCATACTGCAGACCCTTAGTCATACGTCGAGGTTACTCTTTGAGGTAACATCCTTTCCTTTTATTTCTCTGTAACTTCTGATTTAAGGCTCTTATTGCAACTTACTGTCTCCCGAGATTACTGCACATCTCACGGAACTGTCTGTTGTCAAACTGCCTTCCGTTATCAGTGATAATAGTCATCGGTATCTCGAATCGATATACGATGCTCTTCTAAACAAAGCTCGTAATCTTCTGTTCGGTTATCTTTACTAATGGCTCGGCTTTGGCCCATTTCGTGAAATAGTCTACTGCAACCATGACAAACTTAGTTTGACCCTTTCCCAAAGGGAATGGTCCGATGATGTCGATCCCCCACTGTGCAAAGGGCTAAGGTCCAGCCATCGGGGTCAACTCTTCGGGGGGTAGCCTCGGGACTGCTGCGAATCGCTGACACTTGTCGCACCTTTGGACGAACTTCTTAGCGTCATATTGTATGGTCGGCCAGTAGTATCTCTGCCGCAGTACTTTTTGGGCGAGCAAACGTCCTCCTAAGTGGTTTCTGCATATTCCTTCGCGTATCTCCCATAATACATAATCGGCTTCATGAGAATTCAAACATCGTTGTAAGGGAGCATGGAATCCTTTCTTGTACAGTACTCCGTTCAAAACAGTGTAGCGCGACGCTCAGATCCTTAGCCGCTGAGCCTCGGTGCGATCTTCAGATAGCTTGCCCTCGTTGAGATAATGGACGATAGGATCGAACCAAGTAGGTTTCACCTCAATGACATGTACAGCCGAGTCAGTCGACTCATTTATACTCGGTTTGACTACGTATTCGATTGGGACCGACCTACGTATGTCATCTTCGTTGGCTGAGGCGAGCTTTGCTAACAAGTCAGCTTTGACATTCTCGGTCCCCGGAATCCGAACTACTTCACATTGCCAAAATTCACCGATTAATTCTTTGGCCTTCTCCTTATATGCCTTCAATTGTTCTTTTCGTGTTTGGTAAATACCCGTAACCTAGTTGACGACTAACTGCGAATCACTGAAGACATTGAGATGAGTTACACCTAAACTCACGGTGAGTCGGAGGCTAAATAGCAAGGCTTCGTATTCTGCTGTGTTATTCGACGCTTAAAATCTAAGTCGTAAGGCATATTGCATACAGGTTTGATCGGGAGTCTTTAATACTACCCCAGCCCCTCTTGCCTTAGAGTTGGAAGAGCCGTCGATGAATAATTTTCAGGGGGCAGGGTCGGGTGAGCGTTCGAGGAAAGAGGATGCCGATGCTCCGATAATTCTGTCAGACTCAGACATTGTGTTGTCCTGTGGAGTAACTTCAATAATAAAGTCGGCCACGACTTGTCCTTTTATGGCTGTTCTCGGCTTGTACTGTATATCGAACTCGCTCAACTCGATAGCCCACTTCGTAAGTCGGTCGGAAGCTTCTGGTTTCTGAAGGATCTGACGCAATGGTAAGTCGGTCATGACGACTATGGTGTGAGCTTGAAAGTATGGCCGGAGTCTTCGCGAGGATACTACTAGGACCAAGGCTACCTTTTCAAGGGGAGGATACCTTGTCTCTGCCGGTAGTAATGCTTTGCTGACATAGTATACAGGTAATTACTTTCCGTCACATTCTCGTATAGAGCCGAGCTAATCGCTGCGTCGGATACAACTAGATATAATAATAAAGCTTCTCCTGACTTGAGTTTGGATAACAGTGGTGGAGACCCGAGATAAGACTTTAGTTGCTGGAACGCTGCTTCACACTCTTCCGTCCATTCCATCGACTGTCGCCCCTTCAATTGTTTGAAGAACGGGAGACATTTATCGGTGACTCGGGACAGGAAGCGGTTGAACGCGACTACTTGCTCGGTCAGCCTCTGTATGTCTTTAATCGTCTTGGGAGACTTCATGTTGAGTAGGGCTTTGATTTTCTCAGGATTCGCTTCGATTCCTCGTTGACTAACAAGGAACCAGAGAAACTTTCCCGAGCTTACACCAAAAGCATACTTGCTCATTTAACTTCATTTTGTACTTGCGCAAGGTTAAGAACATCTCTTCTAAGTTCGCTATATGGTCGGCTGCGTGTATACTTTTGATGAGCATATTATCTATATATACTTCCATGGTTCGGCCGATCTGTCGAGCGAACATTTTGTTCACCAACCTTTGATACGTCGCTCCGGCATTTTTCAAACCAAATGACATCACTCGGTAATAATAAATACCTTTGTCAGTGACAAAGGTATTCTTAGATTTATCGGATTCATGTATTACAATTTGATTATACCCAGAGTAAGCATCCATAAAACTAAGTAATTCATGTCCTGCGGTACTATCTACCAACTGATTAATGTAGGAAAGAGGGAAGCCGTCCTTGAGATAGGCTTTGTTTAGATCTGTATAATTAATATAGAGACGCCACTTTCCGTTGGCTTTTTTCACGAGCACGACATTAGCTATCCACTCCGGATAGTATATCTCTTATATAAATTTAGCCTTAAGGAGTTTGCCGACTTCCTCTTCTATGATAGCATACCTTTCAGGGCCGAGAGGACGTCTTTTTTGTTGGATTGACATATAAGTTGGATCGATGTTGAGTCGGCGCATCATGACCGAGGGATGGATCCCAGGCATATCTGCATGGCTCCACGTGAATACGTCGGCATACCGTCTAAGCAAAGCGATAAAATCATCTTTGAGAGGTGACTTCAGGGATGAGCCGATTTGTATTACTTTCGACTCGTCTGTCTCGGTTAGTGGTTCCGAGATAAGATCTTCCATTGGTTGCCCTCGTTCATGAGATCCAACTCGAGAGTCCAACGACTCGATCATCGATATCTCCGTCGGGACTTTTACTGTTGTTGCATAACAGCGTCGGGCATCTTGCTGATCTCTTTTTACGATTCCTAATCCCGACTCGGTCGAGAATTTCATGGAAATGTGGTACGTATATACTACAGCTTGAAAGAGGCTTAGAGAGGGTTGACCGAATATGGCATTGTAAACTGACGACTGGTCGACGATCAGGAAGTCGACCATTATAGTTGTCTGATGTGGAGGACTCCCAGAGGTGAGTGGCAATGAAACGATTCCTTCAGGGGGCACCTGTCCACCAGAGAATCCTATAAGTAGGGTTCGGACTGGGCGTTAAGCTGATCGTCCAATGCCCATTTTGTCGAAGGCCTGAGTGAACAATACGTTCGCAGACGACCCAGTATCCACCAGTATACGAAACATTTTCTTGTTGGCAATAGTGAGAGCAATGACCAGTGCATCATCATGAGGATGATGGATACCTCGGGCGTCCTCTTCAGTGAATGAAATACAATACTTCTCTCTCCTCTTTTCTTTTGAAGGTCAAGGCAGCAGGAGAATCTCGGATTCTATACGATTGATGCTTTTGGCGTGATTTTTTCGAGTGTTATTGGAGTCTTTACCGCCTTGATGCCCACCAACAATAGTTCGGATATCTTCTGTGGGTCGATTTTCACTCGGGCTTTCTTCTACAGTGCCGGATCCTTCCACATGTTCTCTGAGTTGGCCCTCTTTAATGAGCCGCTCGATTTCATCTTTTAAGTGATAATAATCACTCGTGTTGTGACCATGGTTATGGTGATAATGACAGTACTTATTTTTACTCTGCCGATTCGGATTCCCTCGGAGCTTCCCGAGTCAGTTGATAAAGCCTTCATTCTTAATTTCCATCAACACCTGCTCTTGATATTTATTTAAAGGGGTGTATGTAGAAAATCTTCTGTCGGGTCGTTTGCCTAACCTACCGTAATCTTGCGCCCGATCCTCTTTTCGCTTTTTTCCTCCAGCTGAGTCGGCTTCTTTCTTGGCCGACTCTTTAGCCGAGGGTTTTGCGTTTTAGACCGTCTCTTGTAGGAGTCGGGTTTCTTTTGCATCTGCATATTTATCCGATCGAGCCATAAACTCGCTCAGAGTCTCCGGTGGATTTTTGTCCAGGGATGCTAGAAAGGGCTTATCTTCGACCCCTTACATGAGCGCGTTAAGTTGAAACGCTTGATGTAGTCTTTCAGTAATTTTCCTTCTTTCTGAACTATGTTGTTCAGGTGTGTGGGCGGCTTCAGTTTTTTCTTCCCGCCGATGAAATTAGTAAGGAAGGTATCGCTGAGTTCTGCAAACGAACTGATCGACTTCGGTTTCAACTGTTTGAACCAAAGCCAAGCTACATCAGTTAACATAAGGGAGAAGGCTCGGCACATAACAGTGTCCGAGGCATCATGCAACTCCATATAAGTTCTGAAGCATTCAATATGCTCTGTAGGATTAGTTTTTTCGAAAAAAGGGAGTAATCTGGGATAGGCGAAACCTTTCCGGTAACCGAGCCTGCATTACTTCATCCACAAATGGAGAAACTTTTACCTCGGACTTGGTCGGGTATGTATTCAGACCATGCTTCATGTCTGCCATCTCTCTCGCCATTTCTTTCCGAACTTCTTTTTTGAAGTCCTGGATATTAGCTCTCCAAGATTTTGCGCTCTCTGCTGTTTCTTCCATGGGAAGCCGACTTTGCCTCCTCTGATATGTTCTATGCCATAGATCAGAGGGGGGTAATATAGCTGTTGTCGAACGAGCCAGTGCTGGTTGACTCAGACCTTGATGCTGACTCGACTGTTGAAGCGATCGCGGGGCAGAAGGTTGAGCATCGGATGCTGGAGGAGGAACCTATGCCGTTTCGCAATGTGCCTGCATCTGCTAATTATACAGCTGCTCCAGCATGTGCTTCATGACGTTCATTTCGGAACGCATCTCGTGAACCTCTCGATCTAATTGCGCATTCCCTCGATTCTGCTGACTATTGGTTGCAGCAGATGCCGTAGGCGGAGCTGCTGGTGGGATCGCTGGCAGAGCTTCTTGAGCTACGCTGGCAGCGGCTTCCCCTGCTTCATCTTGATCCCCTCTTCTAGTTCTTGCCATTGGAACTTATTCTTCAGCTTTTCAGATAAAGCATAAGAAATGACTTTTTGTACGTTTCTCACAGACGGCACGAAACTATTAATGTATTTTTGTGAGTGGATCTTTTACTCAGCCCGTCCTTCGCCTGCCCAATCACAAAGACAAAGGGGACCCTGGCTAGAGCCGGGGAATCTCCGATGCTTAAGTTAGTTACGGGAACGATGACAAAGGATTTACGGTTTTTCTGTTGCGTACCTTTCATCATAAAGGAGATGGTTATTTATAAGTTTGGGAGTCCTGTTGTACGAGGCTTCTTCTCCTTCATCTTCGGAGATCTGATCCTTTTGACAGATTTCGCCCAATCCCGAGATCCTCGGGATCAGACACCTGTACTTCTAGATTTTCGGGATGACATTCGTATTCACACCGCCTTTTCTTGTCTCGGCTCGGCTGTTACCAACTCTGGAAGAGTCTCAGCCGGCTTAAGAGAATAAGTTTTTTGCCTTCTCACAGGAGGAATAGTCTCGGTATTTATCCGTCATCCTTCTTTACTCTGTGGCTGACGAAACCAATTTATTTGGTCGGTTTATTTTGTCGGTCGGGTGGCTTGTAACTTATTTGGCCTTTAGTCGGCTTACGCAGATGCTGTTAACTCGCTGACCGAGTAATTTAAGTCGTCTTATACTTTTGCCTCTTGGCCTTATACACTATTCTCTCGGCTCTAACTATTGTCTCGGACTCCTCGGACAGTGTCAGCAGAGTTGACCTACTCCATATTCGAGTTCTCAGACTTGACATATTTTTTCCCAACACATTCCATCCAACAGTTACAATTGTCTGTTCAACACAATTTTTGTGTTAAAAGCTCAAAACCAAATTATGGAGGATGGGGATCCTAGCGGTCTGGGAGGAAAGAAATGGGAGGATGCTTATTGGATGTCTTAAATTCTGTCCATGTTATTTCTAAAGTTAAATGTCTCTTGAGAGAATGGGCATCCCAACTTAATATGTTCAAGGGCTATAGCCTCTGTTTTATTGGTGTTTAAGTTGAGTCTGCATTCTCAGCAGACCTTCTCCCTTTTTGTTATCTTTTCCTTATTAATATATAGTCATCTTTCAACCAAAAATAAAATAAAATAAAAAGCTGATCACAGTGGCATGCATTCAACATGTATGTTGGCAGTTGGTAGCGCGGATTTGTGCATGTGGATGGTAATAGGATATGACAGCGAATGGAATAATTCAGGGGAATATGGATGGAAAAAGAACCTAGATGACTCTTGTCAACAACCCTAACTGATGGACCACCTGAGTATTGAACATTGGATTTTTTGTGTGCGTGCTGATGTCCTGCAAACGTGTGAGATGGCAGTGAACGTGTAAAAGATAATCCATCTGGTGCCCAATTCCAAGTGATTGGGTGCCCTTCCAGAGTTTATAATTCCTTGGAACTTTTGTAGACATAAAACTGATTGAGATGGAAGTGGAGAGAAGGGATGTGAGAGCTTGTTAACTTACTGAAGGGAAAATTCTTATATAGGTTTATTTGATGTGCTCGTAGAGGATGCGTGCAAAATGAAAAATAGCAGGCCTCGCCCAGAAGTGGATTAACTATAAAATCCCCGTCATTTCTAATTGATGGATTTGGACCATCGACTATTTTCTTTTCGACCATTCATTATATGTTTGGTAATCATAGGGAAAAGTACTGTTGATTTTGATTTCTGGGCTGTGGCCCGTTGACAATGGGGACCATGATTTAGAGAGGTTCGTTGAGGATGCACACATGCCATGTATAAAATTAGTTGGTTGTGTGCGTGGATCATCCAAATGGTTTGAGTATTTAATACACACTTAAGAATTAATAACTAGATTCATGTATGATTTAAAAGTACAACATTAGGTTTGTGTAGTTATGTAGCTGATTATGATAATCACGCATTGTGCATGCGTGTACGGCTATGCTATGATCCAAGACTCCCATCCTTGTGACGTGCACTTCTCTTGCTATACCCTTTTTGTATTCGGCTACACCATAAGGGCCTATTTGGCCGGGCGAATCCCATGGGATTAAGAGGGATGGGATGGATTTTAAGGTAATGATGGTGGTGTCAGTGGATTGGTTTAAGATCCATGGGATTGCTATATCCCTAGACAAGTTCACTGGGTCTGTTTGGCACGCCCTAGCATATCCTGGAATTTTACCTTCCAATCCGCCCTGGCATATAGACAAATTCACATAAGCAGGTCCACACACCAACCTGTCATGCCTGCGGCATCCTAACTTTCCATCAGGTGGGCTCCAATGTGCAGATCACCTGCCCAGGAGATCAGGTTGACAAGGTGGGAGACATGGCTGCAAGCTCCAACCTGGCACGTGCCTGCACTACCTGATTAGTTCATGACCAGCCTGATTTTAGGATAGAGATAAAACTCTCATGACCAGCCTGTAGTCAGTGGATCTGATGTACGGTTGTGACACGCTACCCATGTAGGCAGCCCATAAAGGGGCTCGGTGAAAACGAATGCGGTAAATCTTACACTCTCCTGTGAGAAGGGTGAGATGATGCACGTTGATCGGTCCATGTAATGGAAGGGTGGGCCAGGGATTGTTGGGCCCCCCAGCTTATTAAAAATTTGTCCATTGATTAGCCTGGCTTAGTCTGTTCCCACTATAATCAGACTGGTGGGTCTCACGACGCCCGAACTCATCAAATTTCGCGATGGCCCTTTATTCTTTCTAAAAGAAAATAATATTTTGATGGATGCAATGAACACGTAGAAAAAGCATAAACCAAGAACAGGAAGGAGAGAATGGAGAAGGGCCCTGCATGTTTGGTTGAGAAATCTGCCGCAATTTTTTCTCTACCAAGTTCGTACAAGCACCGGTTTTTGTTATTTTGGAAATGAACGGTCACGATTCGGCTGTCTCCTGAAATGGTACGAGGGACTTTAAATGTCCGAGGCGTACTTACCTGAGGCGTGCGGTTTCTTCCTCCTTTCCATTCACACTTGTATTCTATTTCAAACACAGCGTGATTCCGAGATTGTGACCGTTGATCACTTGGGCCGTGCCATGTCGATGGGGCCTTGGCAGAAAATTATCGGGATCAGATGAATTAACCGAACGATCTGAGTAGTTGGCCATATTTAGAAAGTCTCAAAATGGTGACAACTCATCCTCACACGTGTTGCCCATGTAAATCCAATCAGACCGTCAAAATTATGAGTGCAGTAGCTTAAAACAAGTGATCTTAACCATCAATTAGTAGCTATCAAATGTGGGGTTCAAGTTAAGATAGTGAGTGGTCTGAATTGTACGGGAAAGATCAGATGGTGCTATTATCTGCTCACCGTGAGTAGCGATCTGGACGGTCCGGATTGCCTTACCGCCACGCCATGTCTACACACTGTATATCCAACTTTAAGGTTGTAATGAACCATGATAACCAGTTTAGCACACTTCCACATCCCCAAGCTGAGACGTTTCCCACCCATTCAGCAAAGGTGTGGGGCCCACTTGGAAACAAGATCCGATCACTATCTTGGAAAGAAGATCTGATCACTAACTAACGCGGAATTGAAGTAATATGCGTTTTGCTCTTTATAAAAAGGGACTTCAAAGAGCTTTATGTAGCAACGCCGAAAAAGCATAGTATTTGCACAGTTGAAGCCTTTCTTTCACTGCACTTTGGAAATCTGCGGCATCTCTTCTAGTAATCAATGAACGGTACATGAACCGAGTTAGCTCGGTTAACCTGATCAACTCGACTCCAAAAAGTTCGACTCGACTCGAATCTGGATTGGAGCGGAGTCGAGCTAACTTCTTAAGTCCGAAAAAAATTGAAGTCGAATCCAATCTATACTGAACTCGACTCAACTCGGCTCAAAACTTAACATGAACTTGGCTTGGTTAGAATCCATCCAACACTTAGTATAAATATTTTGTATATATTTATATATTTAAATAAATTATATATAATATATATTATATTTTATACATATTAAAAATCATAAAACCAAAACTTAAACTTAGCTTGAACTCAAACTGAGCTAGAAAGATTGAGCTCGAGCTTGGCTCAAGCTAGCCCAAGCTACTGACCAAGCCAAGCCGAACTACCCAGTCAGGCTTGAAGATCAAGCCGAATTCGAGCTGGGGTTGCCTGTTAGCTGAGCCAAGCCGACGTGAGCTGGGCTAAGCTTGACTTGATTTGACTCGTATACAACCCTACTGCCGTATGTAGCTCTGCTATTAGTTTTGAGAGAGAGCCATGAAGTTTCGATTTTACAAGGACGTTGGTTGGGATTTTCATAGGGTGTTTAGCAATTTACGGGTGTGATTTTACCTGCAAAACTTTGTCAATGGTGTGGATTCTACCCATCCAAGTCCTTTCTCATGCAAAGTAAAAATAAAATAGGAACAATGGATTGATGGATGCATTTGGGTTTACTCCCATGCAAGATGGTATAGCTTATAAGAGGGTTTTTTTTTTTTTTTTTTTTCTTTTCTTGCCTGTGTTTATTTATTTATTTATTGACGTGGTTAGGGACATGATGAGGTCGATCATCATCTTCCTCTGGGAATATCTACTCCAAATCCATGGAGCTCTTTGGACTCCTCAAAGAGCTTCTTCGAATTCACGGAGGATAAAAGTAGAAATAATTTCTAATAAATTCAAAATAAATTAATTGATGATAAAAAAAATAAAATTACAACCTTTTAAATAATGAGCTCAAACCTAAAATGGAGTTTTGGACTCAACTCCAACTCAAACACCTTAAAAAATTTAACTGACTATAAATAATAAACTTACTATTCATAGATAGCCTCTCATAATTTTCGGCCAAAAATAGCAAATGTCTAATTTGGCCCAATTAATTTATTCTCCCAACTTTTCTAAGCTCTTTTCATGTTGGGCTTTTCATGTTGGACATGACTCTTACGCCTTGAAGTATTAAAAGTTATACTCAAATTAAAACTTACTATTTATAATAAAAATGAAATTAAATGAAATTTTTGACTGTCGATTCGATAGAATCTCACAAATCCAGCATGGGCAACCCGACATAGTAGGTTGGTTGGCTATAGTAGCTTCTCATACCCCAAAATCATATATGATATGTCGATGGGAAACTCATCCCAGTTTGCGAGATATGACTATTTTAAGGTTTTAACGGTCTAGATCAGTTTCTCCTGGCTTTCTCAAGTCCATCTTTGCCATGAAAGTGTCTCCAACCCGCTCTACATCATATATTTATTATTAATATCTATTTGGCTGGTAATCATTTAAAAAGTACTATTGCCTCTGCATTCATGTGTACAAGTAGCCTGCATTATTTGTGTGTACACCATGCACCCTCCTTCCTCTCTTTGCAGCGGTTCCTCACAACTTGAGCCTATCATAACCTGGGGTGTTTGGATGACTGTATTGCATGCAAAGAATTGCATTGCATTATTGTAATGATTACTTGCTACAATACTTACCTCCTAGTCAAGTATTTTAACTAAAACTATGGTATTTGAATAGTTACAATTAGTGAAATGATTAAAATGTACCAGGTCTATATCCTAATTAACGTGATAATTTTATTTTATTTATTATTATTATTATTATTATTATTTTTAAATATTCTCTCAATTCTATGTTTGGATAGAAGATTTCTCATGTATTGCATTGTATGTTTATAATGATTACTGTTATGGAGAAATCCGAGCCCATTTCAAAACGTTAATCGGACTCGAAGTCCGAGCTGAGGCGCCCGAGATATGATTCATCTCATCAAGACTACAACATTGCAACAACAACACGAACGTCTTCGAGTCAAAGTTAGCTCGGAGTTGGTCCTAATTGTCAGATTAGATAACCCGCTACCCCCCAACTCCGAGGCGATTAAGTCAGTCGGATCGGATTCGGTATGACTGGTCGGATGACGTCATACTCGGACCGGTCCTCAATATGGCCTGAAAAGCCGAGCATAGCAGACCTTCTAACGTGCGTATCCCACTCACTAAACATGAAAACTTCCATAACCAAACGTGTCTGATAACTTCGCTCGCAGATGCGCATGATCCGCTAGATACGCTGCTCAATCAATAGATTGCAGACAATATCTCCATGATCCCAAAATCCCTCTGATCGTGCCAAGATCATCGGAACCGGACCACCCCACAGGCAAGTATAAATAGCCCGCAGTGCTATGTCTACAAGTATGCGAAATTAAGCTCTCCTCTACACTCGACATAGATCCTGATTCCCTTGTCCTGACTTAGGCATCGGAGGGTCCCCCGGCTTAGCCAGGGTCACCTTTGCCTCCTCTTGGTGCAGGCTTCATGGACGGCACGCGGAGGATCTTGAAAGCGTTGAGGGAGAGCCGACCAGATTTTTGCATCAACATTTTTTGGTGCTGTCTGTGGGAACCTAAAACAAGAAGTCAGGTTCTCATTCACCTAAGTAATGGCGAGGAAGAAGAAAGCTGTAGTGGTGGAACCGGTACCGAGCGAGCAGGCTCGGTCATCATCAACGCTTCATGCCGAGTCCTCACCAGGACCTTCTCAACGTTCTCGTAACCAGTTGGGTAAATACCGCGTCATATAGAATGAGATCCAAGCCCTGCGCGATGAGATCAATAAGATGAAGCAGCAGAGGGAACCAGAGTCACTCCTAGTTCAGGAACAGCCTGTTCTCGAATCGGTGGGACTCTTCGTGGAGACCCGCTCTGCACAAAGGAGTGCAAGACCTGAAGCCCCCCAACATTCAGGGGTACCGCGTTTAGGACAGAACCCTCCTGCGGTGCATGGCGAGGGATCCATGCGAAATGCCACTACCCGGGTTCCCATAACCGTTCATTTCGCTACATCCGCTCTACCGCCCATGGACCTACGACATCAGTTAGAACGGAGGAGAGAAGGGAAAATGCCGGAGGGCGAGGATACCCCAGAGGTCGTGTAACACCCCGGATTTTGGCTAACCTGGGATTTGACGTCCTTAGGCAGTGGGTCAATTAAAACACCTGAAAAATCGTTCAGAACCCAATTCCATAGCCAAAGAAACCACTTAGGATAAATTTCTTTAGAAACTAAGCATAAGTTAGCTAGCGCAACGTTGGAGTGGCTGGGAAACAGTCCCTGATTACTTTAAATACGTTCTACAAGGCCCAAAGCGAGTGGAACCAATGGTGCTATAATGCTCTAAAACCTCGGACCAAACTCTAAGCAGGTTTGTTCTCGGGACCTCCTTGAAACTTTGTATTGGATCTAGACCGCGCGTCGTAAGTCAGATGCCTACCATCTTAGACCGTTATGACCACTTAGCTGGGCTTGGCAATCGTTTCGAATATCAAGTCCAACTGACGATCACAGGCTATTTCATTGAGCCCGGACCGAAGAGAGTGTGAATAGGGACATAGTTGGAATTTCAAATTCAAATCTGGCACACAAATTTGACGCATCAGTATTAAGCATTCTGACCGTCAGAATACAGCCAAATTACACCCTTGGATCAGGAAAAATTTCTATTACATATCACGAGACTTATAGGCCTGATCTTGGTGCGGTGACCGTTAAACTGAAACTGGGCCGCCACGTGCGATCTGGGAACCCTACCGGCCTGAAATCTGGATGCGTGCTAGATCCAGTATGCACGAGCTTAAGTCCGACCGCATTTGGCCAGGGGACCTCCAGAAATGCTCTTTTGGACCGAAACAGCCCCGATTTGGATATACTTTAAGTATACCTTGACTTGGAGCCTATTTTGGGCATGTTTAGGCTTATAAAAGGGGTTGAAACCCTCACTCCTCTCTCCCATCCGAATTTACAAAAATCCCTAGATTGGGAGAGAGAAAAGGTGAGAGTTTGTGAGGGAGATTGGAGGAGAATTCCTTGCCGCTTGTGCTACCTGTTGCAAGTGCCTAAGCAACGCAACTCAATCACGTTGCCGGTGATTTCTCCGCTTTTCTAGGTAAGTAAATACCCTAAATAGTTGTTGATTTGAGTTTCCCTTGTTTCCATAGCGATGCAGCTTATGGATCTCGTAAATCAGGTTCTCTATTCGCCGTAGACGAAGCGTATACGCTCCGTTTCAATTTTCGAGTCTACAAGACATAAGGTGCGGATATTAGACGCTTTGATTGACTGTTTCCAAAGCTTTCAATGTCGTTTAATAGTAGATTCTTGACGGCATCGCCGTTTGACATGTACAAAATGCTCTCCGTTTCCCGTTTCGTAAGCTAACGAAGAATATGAGATTTAGGGCATTTTAGTCATTTGTAGGAAGTACTGTTTACATTCATATTTTGCTGATGTGATTGACATGGTTTGTTGTCGCATTAGGAAGTTAGGAATGCGTGCATAATTAGTTTGGCGAAGAGATTCGCCTAGTTGCGCACTTTGGGTCGACATACTATATGTAGACTTAAGTGTGTAGTGTATGTGTTTGTATAAATGCTTGTATTAGTATGTATTGAATTAAATGATGTTATTTGATAGTTTGTGATTGATTTTTCAATTATTATGCTGACCTAAATGATTTTCTACATGTTGACAAAATGCATGATTTCATTACATGCATGGAATGTATGTGCTTGAGGATTTGCTTAAGTTGAATATGCATGGGAAGTATGCCTTGAAGATTTGCTTAAGTTGAATGTTATAACATGTGCTAACATGCTCACATGATGTATTTCAATTCCAACACCTTTGTATAGTGTTAATGTAATTCCATAGATGTGTGGGACTTGACTTAGTCCAGGCAGTCGGTAACCGAGCGAATTCGTGGCTGACTGGTCATAGCCACGAACGACGCGTCGATGAATGTGATTCGTGTTGAGAGTTGGCGGCAGTGGTTAGGCCACGCGAAGTGTTTCACGCACTTCATGTCGTTCAATTCGAGATGCGATCGCACTAGTCGAGCCCGTCAAGTAACCCGACTGGCCGATGTTTGTTCACCTTGTATGTATCATAACTGCTTGAACCTAGGGTACTGAACTTACCATTGTAAACCCTGTTAACCATGGTACCTTGATCCATAAAGACTCATGAGCCGGGCATGGTGGTATGGGACACCGTGGTCGAGCTGTCGGCCTACGCTGGGGCCACAAACCTCCCCGTAGTGACCAGTGAGCACCTATGACTCGTGAGCAGATTATGGTGGTATGGGACACTATATTCTTGCTGTCGGCCTACACTGATAAGGTGATGGGGGAGCGGTGCAACGAGTGCGAGCAACAGCCCTGGCAGCCCTTTGTAGTGACCGCGAGCGTATTCTGAGTCTACGGGAGGCGACGACCCTTCCGTAGCAGTAGAGTACAGTAGGCCTGTATTGATAAGGTGATGGGGGAGCGGAGCAACGAGTGCGTGCAACAGCCCTGGCAGCCCTTGCAGCGACCTACAAAATATACATCGTATGAGACTACTAGGAGTGACGACCCTAGACAGGATCTGTGTTGGGATTGATATAAGGGAGGTACCTTAGTTTCCCAATATTGCTGTATGAAAAGGACTAATAACAACTCGGTAATCATATCACCATAGCATTGCATGTGCCTGGAAGATGTGGAGCACTCTAGGGAGTGTGGCATGCCGCGGTCGTAAGATGTTGCCGCATGAGGGTGATCGTCGGTGAGGGCATACATCACGTCATGTCATAATTGCATTAACAACAGTATTAGGATTGTTTGATTTATTGCTTTACTATTATCGCATGATTGATTTGAGAACATGTTAATCCTTGCTCTATTATTCCACTGAGTTAGCTACTCACTCCCACGTTACGGGACGGTGTTCCGGACACCCACCAGACCTTTTTGTGATTGCAGATGATGGCGCGGCCTGTGAGGCAGAGCCGGACTTGATGATGATGAGGAGGATCCCTCCTTTATGCGTGTTCTGATCGACGGGATTACAGGGAGGTTGATTAGAAACTTTGACATTTGTCATTTTATATTTTTAGCGCACTCATGTATATTCGTTTCATCTACTTTTGGAGTATACATGTATGTGTATAACCTGGTAACATGTTCACACTCTGGAGACATACAACAGTTTATATATGTTATACATACTATTACAGACTTCCGCTGGTTAATTTAACTGTCTCTGGAGTATGATATGCGGTTCTAGCTTAATCTCACTCATGTCTAATACATTATCACAGACAACATTCAATCATACATATCTATGTTGCATAAATAACATTTTGGAACTCGGGAGTTGGGTTTTTGCTCGACCCCCCGATTTTCGGGATGTTACAGATGGTATCAGAGCATGATTTGGATTAAACCGGGCCTGGGTTATGGTCACGCGACGCACGCTGTCGCTTCCTTTGACTTAGGTGGGTGCGAGAAGGGTCTAGAAACACTTCTAGGATCGCAGATTCGCCGATAGGCGAAGTCTATTAGGATCGATCGCAAGATCGAGTCTGTAATGCATCTCGGGTCGCGTAAGGCAACCCGAATAGCTCCTAGGTTGTAGGTAAGTGGGTTGAGCTGTTCTTTGAACAATTCTAAACCCGTTAATGTGAATCCTTGGGCCGTGGGACAACCACGACCCCTGTATTCAATCGCCAGGGCTTTAAAACCCCGTTTTACCAAAAATCTTCAAAATTCCTCCTCTAAACATTCCAATCTTCATTTCTTTCTTATCCATTTCATATTAGGCATCAAACCTAATGTGAAAATAACACAAATTAGTACTTTCACAAAATTTTACAGTGAATAGTAAAATTTCATGAAAAATGGCCATAGGGCCATTCTAACTTCACTTTCTTTAGCAACTAAGGAGCTAGATAGGTGTAATGGCTCCTTCTACCCCAAATTCATATGCTGCATCATATGGTTTGGTATTCGGGATTGCGATGTGGACCCGAAAAGCTCCGAACACATGTTTGGGCTCATAGAGACCAAATTAGTATGAACCAGGGGGTGGGACCTAACTTTTTGGGACCCTGGGACCATGGGGGACCAGACCCATGGGGTCCCACCGGTCAACTTGAGAGTTGACCGGCGATGCCATCGCCGGCCGGGCGATGCATCGCCGGCCGGCGAGCTCCGATGGGGCCGTCCTTCGGGCGCACCCCCTTAAACAGGGTCCGCATCACCCCTATGCACCTCCCACCCCAAGAAAACCCCAAATATGGGTACTTCCTTCACAAACAGCCCCTCCCCTAGCCCCATTTTCGTTTTCAGCTGCCCTATCCCAAAAATTCCTGATTCCAAACCACCCTAGATCCATTCCCTGCCAAAAACGACCACCCTTCGTCATTCCTTTCAAGTTGGCAGCCCTCCCTCCTGAAGATTTCATCCGTTGGAGCTCCTAAAACCCCAAAATCGAGCTGAAATCGTGAGGTGCTCCATTCCCCTTTTTCATTTTCATTTCTTTCTGAAAATACATCCTAGGGAAGCTTGAAGCATCCCTCTACAACGCCTAGATTTCATTCTGTCCCTTTGGGCGACCATTTCTTCGCATTTCCTCCATTTTCCATGGCTATTGTTAAGGCTGTTTCAGCCTTTTTCCTCCCTTTCCATCGTTCTCTCTCTCATGTCCCTTTTATTTGAGCCTTTACCCCCTTTTTGGGTCTCAGAATCATGCTAACCTCAAATCCCATTTCTCAACTTTCTCCGTTTGAGAAGTATTGAAAACACATGGCCGATAGAGCTCTAATGGGCAACTGACAGTATTGAACTTGATAGTATTCAAGAAGGTCAGTCGGGACCCTGGTAGAAGTCCTTTGGTAGAATTAGGCATCTATGTCGTTGCCCTTTAGCTTGTTTGACTACTGTTGAAATTTCTGTGTTGTTTTGTTGTTAGGTAGAAAAATGTGTTTGTGTTGTGGTTTGGGCTTAATATAGCCAAAATTTGTCGAATGGAATGCATGTTGTTTCATTTCGCTATAAAATATTGTCCCTAGATTGGGAGTATTATAACTCCCTGAGATCCAGCCTACAAATTAATTTTTATCCCCACCCACCCTCCTACCAAGCATACCACATCCAATCCTGCCATGGGACTAGGAATGCAGTTCCATTTAATACCACTAAGCGCTACCGGCCACATAGGCTCTAGGTGTTTTGATTCTAGTGTTAACACTCCTAGATTTGAAGGGTCTGACGACATAAGAAATCCAATTTCATTTAGACAATTTTGATCCTAAGCGATGGAGCAATTCCCTGTATTAGAGATGGTATGAAACCGTCTAGTGTATATGCTTAGGTTTTGAATTATAGCGAATGAAATACAGACTAGCCTACTAGTTACCTTAAGTAGTGTACAGCCTGTATATGCTAAGGACTTGTAGGTTAGATTTGGTTGAAGTAGAACCTTATTCCTTCGACAGATCCCCTTATGACTTATAGACTTCTGTTGTTGCCCATAGGAAGGAACCATTCACTCTCAGGGAACATTTATAAATCCCTCAGATTGAACTTAGAATGGACTAGCACGCCCCTTAGAATTGCCATCCCCAAGGGTTTATTGCATTCGGGAACGCAGAGTAAAGGAACTGCATGTACGCAATGTATTCGCGGTTTGAATCGACTTCTTAATCCTAGTGGTTCCCAATAAATCCAATGCTCTGATCAAGCAGAAGATCGGCATCGACTCGGATTAAGAATTGATACAATAAATCTTCTGTTCTAGCTAGACAGAAAGTCTATGTATCCGGCTCAGACCTACTACATAACCTTTATTCTGTGATGGCCCAACCACCTATAACCAAACAGGATCACATTGCCTTTGGGAAATGGCGAGGACTTAAAGCCAGTAGAGAATTCGACATCTTGCCATCAATTCATGCCTGACCCTGAACTTAACCACAATGGAGATTAGGCTCATCTCTATGATAATAAGTACCAATGCCATAGAACGCATCATTAGCAAGGAAAACCATGTAGAGAAAGATTGTTTCCATTTTAGGTCAAGGATAGCCCCTAAGTTGCGCCTCGTTCCGATATACGGATCGATGCAACGATTCTTAGACTTTAAGCAGAACCAAGTTTTAAGGGGGGTAGAACGTATTAAGTCCAATCCAGTTAGGATTAGTCAACACTGCCGTTCGATCAGTGTGGCGCAGCGGAAGAGTGGTTGGCCTCTTTCCCACTGGCCCAGGATCGAAACATTTGATTTAGGTTGTATGTACGATTAGGTTATTAAGTAGGATTTGAACCTTCCTTAGAATGTCAATACTAAAGTCCCTCTAGGTACTCCTTGCCCTTCGCCAATGTCGGGGACGACATTGTGTTTTAAGGGGGGTAGATTGTAACACCCCGGATTTTGGCTAACCTGGGATTTGACGTCCTTAGGCAGTGGGTCAATTAAAACACCTGAAAAATCGTTCAGAACCCAATTCCATAGCCAAAGAAACCACTTAGGATAAATTTCTTTAGAAACTAAGCATAAGTTAGCTAGCGCAACGTTGGAGTGGCTGGGAAACAGTCCCTGATTACTTTAAATACGTTCTACAAGGCCCAAAGCGAGTGGAACCAATGGTGCTATAATGCTCTAAAACCTCGGACCAAACTCTAAGCAGGTTTGTTCTCGGGACCTCCTTGAAACTTTGTATTGGATCTAGACCGCGCGTCGTAAGTCAGATGCCTACCATCTTAGACCGTTATGACCACTTAGCTGGGCTTGGCAATCGTTTCGAATATCAAGTCCAACTGACGATCACAGGCTATTTCATTGAGCCCGGACCGAAGAGAGTGTGAATAGGGACATAGTTGGAATTTCAAATTCAAATCTGGCACACAAATTTGACGCATCAGTATTAAGCATTCTGACCGTCAGAATACAGCCAAATTACACCCTTGGATCAGGAAAAATTTCTATTACATATCACGAGACTTATAGGCCTGATCTTGGTGCGGTGACCGTTAAACTGAAACTGGGCCGCCACGTGCGATCTGGGAACCCTACCGGCCTGAAATCTGGATGCGTGCTAGATCCAGTATGCACGAGCTTAAGTCCGACCGCATTTGGCCAGGGGACCTCCAGAAATGCTCTTTTGGACCGAAACAGCCCCGATTTGGATATACTTTAAGTATACCTTGACTTGGAGCCTATTTTGGGCATGTTTAGGCTTATAAAAGGGGTTGAAACCCTCACTCCTCTCTCCCATCCGAATTTGCAAAAATCCCTAGATTGGGAGAGAGAAAAGGTGAGAGTTTGTGAGGGAGATTGGAGGAGAATTCCTTGCCGCTTGTGCTACCTGTTGCAAGTGCCTAAGCAACGCAACTCAATCACGTTGCCGGTGATTTCTCCACTTTTCTAGGTAAGTAAATACCCTAAATAGTTGTTGATTTGAGTTTCCCTTGTTTCCATAGCGATGCAGCTTATGGATCTCGTAAATCAGGTTCTCTATTCGCCGTAGACGAAGCGTATACGCTCCGTTTCAATTTTCGAGTCTACAAGACATAAGGTGCGGATATTAGACGCTTTGATTGACTGTTTCCAAAGCTTTCAATGTCGTTTAATAGTAGATTCTTGACGGCATCGCCGTTTGACATGTACAAAATGCTCTCCGTTTCCCGTTTCGTAAGCTAACGAAGAATATGAGATTTAGGGCATTTTAGTCATTTGTAGGAAGTACTGTTTACATTCATATTTTGCTGATGTGATTGACATGGTTTGTTGTCGCATTAGGAAGTTAGGAATGCGTGCATAATTAGTTTGGCGAAGAGATTCGCCTAGTTGCGCACTTTGGGTCGACATACTATATGTAGACTTAAGTGTGTAGTGTATGTGTTTGTATAAATGCTTGTATTAGTATGTATTGAATTAAATGATGTTATTTGATAGTTTGTGATTGATTTTTCAATTATTATGCTGACCTAAATGATTTTCTACATGTTGACAAAATGCATGATTTCATTACATGCATGGAATGTATGTGCTTGAGGATTTGCTTAAGTTGAATATGCATGGGAAGTATGCCTTGAAGATTTGCTTAAGTTGAATGTTATAACATGTGCTAACATGCTCACATGATGTATTTCAATTCCAACACCTTTGTATAGTGTTAATGTAATTCCATAGATGTGTGGGACTTGACTTAGTCCAGGCAGTCGGTAACCGAGCGAATTCGTGGCTGACTGGTCATAGCCACGAACGACGCGTCGATGAATGTGATTCGTGTTGAGAGTTGGCGGCAGTGGTTAGGCCACGCGAAGTGTTTCACGCACTTCATGTCGTTCAATTCGAGATGCGATCGCACTAGTCGAGCCCGTCAAGTAACCCGACTGGCCGATGTTTGTTCACCTTGTATGTATCATAACTGCTTGAACCTAGGGTACTGAACTTACCATTGTAAACCCTGTTAACCATGGTACCTTGATCCATAAAGACTCATGAGCCGGGCATGGTGGTATGGGACACCGTGGTCGAGCTGTCGGCCTACGCTGGGGCCACAAACCTCCCCGTAGTGACCAGTGAGCACCTATGACTCGTGAGCAGATTATGGTGGTATGGGACACTATATTCTTGCTGTCGGCCTACACTGATAAGGTGATGGGGGAGCGGTGCAACGAGTGCGAGCAACAGCCCTGGCAGCCCTTTGTAGTGACCGCGAGCGTATTCTGAGTCTACGGGAGGCGACGACCCTTCCGTAGCAGTAGAGTACAGTAGGCCTGTATTGATAAGGTGATGGGGGAGCGGAGCAACGAGTGCGTGCAACAGCCCTGGCAGCCCTTGCAGCGACCTACAAAATATACATCGTATGAGACTACTAGGAGTGACGACCCTAGACAGGATCTGTGTTGGGATTGATATAAGGGAGGTACCTTAGTTTCCCAATATTGCTGTATGAAAAGGACTAATAACAACTCGGTAATCATATCACCATAGCATTGCATGTGCCTGGAAGATGTGGAGCACTCTAGGGAGTGTGGCATGCCGCGGTCGTAAGATGTTGCCGCATGAGGGTGATCGTCGGTGAGGGCATACATCACGTCATGTCATAATTGCATTAACAACAGTATTAGGATTGTTTGATTTATTGCTTTACTATTATCGCATGATTGATTTGAGAACATGTTAATCCTTGCTCTATTATTCCACTGAGTTAGCTACTCACTCCCACGTTACGGGACGGTGTTCCGGACACCCACCAGACCTTTTTGTGATTGCAGATGATGGCGCGGCCTGTGAGGCAGAGCCGGACTTGATGATGATGAGGAGGATCCCTCCTTTATGCGTGTTCTGATCGACGGGATTACAGGGAGGTTGATTAGAAACTTTGACATTTGTCATTTTATATTTTTAGCGCACTCATGTATATTCGTTTCATCTACTTTTGGAGTATACATGTATGTGTATAACCTGGTAACATGTTCACACTCTGGAGACATACAACAGTTTATATATGTTATACATACTATTACAGACTTCCGCTGGTTAATTTAACTGTCTCTGGAGTATGATATGCGGTTCTAGCTTAATCTCACTCATGTCTAATACATTATCACAGACAACATTCAATCATACATATCTATGTTGCATAAATAACATTTTGGAACTCGGGAGTTGGGTTTTTGCTCGACCCCCCGATTTTCGGGATGTTACAGGTCGTCACAAAAAATAGGGACCCATGGGAGGCACGATTTGCAGAGTTGAAGGACAAGTTCCTAACATTGAAAAAGAAGCAACAATAATCTACAGTCCCAGCCATGATCTAGGCGATGATGGAAGAGACCGAACCTCCCTTCACCTCAGCCATCATGGCTGAAGTGATGCCGCAGAGGTTTCGGATGCCTCCCATCATCTAGTATTCAGGGTCTGGGGATCCATCTGAACACCTGTAGTCCTACCGATCGTGGATGTAGATCCAGACTGCAATGTACGCAATGATGTGCAGGGGGTTTTCCATCACCCTCACAGGATCCGCTCGGATTTGGTATCGCCAGCTCAAGCCAAACTTCGTGGGCTCCTTCGCAGAACTAAGTCGACTATTCCTTACATAATTTATAAGTGGTAAGAGAAGTCGGAAACCTAACACCCACCTGCTTACCATCAAGCAGGCTCCGAAAGAGTCGTTGAAAGACTATATCGCCCATTTCAATGAAGAGGTGTTGCATGTCGAAGACTATGATGACAAGATGGCTCTCGCTGCCATCTTGAACGGACTGAAGGAAGGAAAGTTCACCTTCTCCATCGGTAAAAATCTTCCAAAAATGCTAGCGGACTTCATGGCGAAGGCTCAAAAGTACACTAACGCCGAGGAGTTCACTAACGCCCGTAAAGGACTACAAGTCGCTGACTCAGCGAATAAAGGGAAGAGGCCAAGGAACGAAGACTCCCAGCCGAACGACAAAGGGACCGATGACAGTGCTCCCTGCGATCGTCGACCGAGCCGTAGGCCGGAGGGAAAATTTCGTTCCTATACTCCTCTCAACACATATGCCGAGCAGATTCTGCTAGATATTCGAAGAGATAGGCTACTTAATTAGCCGGTCTGCATGAGGGCTTACCCCAAGCAACGGGACAAGAGAAAATTCTACCGCTTCCACCAAGATCATGGCCATAACATGGATGACTGCGTGGACCTGAAAGATGAGATCGAGTCCCTCATCCGTAAGGGACATCTGCGTCGTTACACCAAAAGAGAAAGATCTGCTCAGAGGGAGGAGCCGCGGAAAAAGCCAAACAACCCCCTAGACGAACCCGCCGAAATTTGTACCATCTTCGGGGGATCAGCTAGGGGAGGGGATTCAAACAGGGCTCGAAAAGTCCATTCTCGGAGATCCGAGTCGGAGCATCACGTTCACCTGATGGAACGTCCCAGCAAAGAACTACGAGTCGCTCCGCGTAGCCTGACCTTCACGGAAGACGATGCGCGTGGATCCAGCATCCACACGATGAGGCGCTAGTGGTTACCATGACCATAGCGAATCACAAGGTGTTCCGTATCCTGGTCGATACCGGGAGTTCGGCTGATGTCATATATTCCTAGGCGTTCGAAAGAATGAGAATTTCACGGTCTCGGCTCTGACCCGTGAAGACTCCCTTGCATGGCTTTGTCGAATAAAGAGTAATCTCTGAAGGAGCTATCTCCCTCCCAGTAACAGCGGGAGAAGGGCAACATCAAGTTACACTTCTGGTGGACTTTTTGGTTGTCAATGTTCCATTTGTCCACAATGTAATCCTGGGCCGACCCTCCCTCAATGCAATGAGAGCGGTCGTCTCAACTTACCATCTGATGATGAAATTCCCAGCCGAAGGAGGAATCGGCTATCTCCGAGGCGATCAACGCGAGGCTCGAAGATGTTATGCTATAGCCGTGAGAAAAGGAGCCGTTAAACAAGCTCTCGTTGTGGACACCTTGGACCCTCGAGGACTAGCAGAAATTTTATCAGTCCAAGATCTGAAAAAAGTTCCTCTCGATGAATCAGACCCGGGCAAGACTGTCCAGATCGGGTCATCATTGAATTCCGAACGGAGAAATGAACTACTAGCCTTCTTGAGGCAGCATCGAGATGTCTTTGCATGGTCACATGCGGATATGCCGGGAATCTCTCCTAACGTACTGGTTCACAGGTTGCACGTGGACTCAGATCATAAGCCGGTCAAGCAAAAGAGAAGACCGTTTGACGCCGAACGATATAAAGCCATTGCCGAGGAGGTTTCCGTCCTGCTCGATGCGGGCTTCATAGAAGAAGTATACTACCCTGACTGGATAGCAAATGTTGTGCTCGTCAGGAAGTCCAACGGGAAGTGGCGGGTCTACGTCGACTATTCCGATCTGAATAAGGCGTGTCCCAAAGACAACTTCCCGTTACCTCGGATCGACCAACTGGTGGACTGCACGAACGGACACGAGTTACTCTCATTTCTGGACGCTTATTCCGGATACAACCAGATTGCTATGTATCCCCCAGACAGGTAGAAGACGACCTTTATCATGGACAGAGGACTCTACTATTAACGAGTCATGCCATTCGGCCTGAAAAATGCTGGGGCAATGTTCAATCCCCAAGTGCAGGGTTGTGATGTAGTAATAACTCGGTAAGACCGAGGTCGAATCCCAAAGGACTGAAACCTGTACGTACTCTAAAACTAAGCAGAATTAGAACTAGATTAAGATGAATTCTAAATCAAATCAATTTAAGGAATAATGATGAAAGTATTAATCTAAAATTTATAGAAATCAGAGGAAAGGAAACTAGGGATTCAGAGGATCCACTTGTAGAGTTCAGGGAGATATTATGCCAGTTTCAAGAATCATGGAATTTAACTGAACTTACTTTAATCTAATTTTAAAGAGATGAAAGGTATATGAATTAGAATGGATCCCATCACCAAAACATACCCAGGAGACTATGGTAAACAACAGAATTAAACTAATTACCAACCAATCACATGTATGAAGGTTAAGAAGGGTACTGTCATCCGACCATGCCCAGGAGACGATGGTGAACAACAGGACTTCTTGACGTCATAAACATTAAAAAAAAAAGGAAATACTCAAAGCCATTGTAGACCCATTGTAATTTCAGTCACAATAGACCATTAAAGACTAGGAACATTCCATTGATTAAAGTAGCATCAATATTAATTCAGTCTAAACAAAACACAAGCAAAAAGTTCCCATCACGCTACAAGCTTCACCTCTTAGCCCTAGCTAAGAGGTTCAGCCCAGCATGAATGGACTGTAGCTCTCAAAAATTAAGAAAAGAAATAAAAAGGAAAATAAGAAAACAAAGAAAAAACTTAAAACTAACACTCCTTATGGCCTCCACGGCTGCTCCACACCCCCACCAGATCTGCTTGCCTTTCCCGTTGCTGATTTCTCTCTTTTATAGCAACCAGAGTCGGTCAATGCACAAGGAGGTCGGCTGGGGCTTCCGCACAAGAGGCGGTGGAGAAGGCAGCATTTACGCAGCCAGCGTGCGTCACAAAGCCATTGGACCGACGCTAACCGTGAGTGGGGCCCATTTCTTTGAGTTTCTCGCAAGATCTGATCCGTTTATTGGATTGTGCATGAAAATTCGGTCAGACATGACCGTTTTTGGATCATATTCGTGCTGTTCCACGAATGATTTTAATTCACCGTTAGTCTTGTGTTTGGATGATCGAAAACCGTTCTCTACTGTCTTTCACAATTTCGACACCTAGGCAGTAGTAATATGGACCATATTGATCTAATGAATGGTTTGGATTGATCCTTCAAATCTTGATGGTGGCCCACAGTAGAGGACTGCAAGTTGGATCGTGAAACAGAGCTTTCGCAACCAGCTCTTTGATGGTCGGTGGAGCCCCTGATCGTGTCGACGGAGAAATCCACTCTGTCCATTGGTTTTGGGACGAAAAATCGATCGAAACAGATGCAGTTCAACTCGGATTCGGTGTGGCCCACCGAGACTTTTACTCTACCGTTCGAATGACGTTTGATCAGTAATCTTCTGCGTGTGTATGCATGGTTTTGGAAAATCTTCCCTTGTACGGTCGGTTTAACCACCTGGAACAAATGGACAGTTTGGATTAATAGCTTGATCGAAGGTGGTGGCCCACTCGGAGTTGAACTCAACTCCCTGTTCGAGTGTTTTGCAGCACGCGGGAGAGAAAATTGAAATTGGTTAGGATTTTTTGGTCAAACTCTGTTTGACCGCTGGTATGGATTCAGTGCACTGCGAGTGCATTGCTTTCTATACACCCTAATCATGTGAAGTAGGTCCCATCTTGATGTTTTCAGGAAATTCGTTCCGTCCAACCATGTTATCAGCTCATTTAAACTATCGAGACCGATTTTACAGCATATGTGAATAGCAGGTGGGCCCCACTTCATAGATCTATGGGCTAATCTGTCCGTTGGGCCACTTCTAGAGAGATCGAACAGCTGAAATTTGACGTGTACGGTTAATTTATAGTCCTCAAGCCATGTATAAAGTTTCGAGCCGAACTGCTGGTGAGAACCTCATGATCTTGCATTTTGAAAGTCCTTCAGGCCACTTGAGCTTCAATTCCTCCATTTTTGCAGATCCCTGGCATTGATCTTGGTCCCCAGGAGTCCATCCCTTGCCTTTGGTGTCATCAGAGCATCAAATCAATGCTTTTAGTACCCATTTTCAGTTCAAGCTAGTAATTACACCTTGCAGCATAAACACAGTTAAAACGAGCCATTAAACAGTATATTGTTCGTAAATCTAGGGAATAAATGGGATCTGATATGTAATATTTGACCCTCAACAGGAGACATACCAGAGGCTGGTGAATCAGATGTTCGCCAAACAGATCGGGCGCACCATGGAGGTGTACGTGGACGACATGCTGGTAAAAAGTATCAAAGCCTCCTATCACCTTGTAGATCTCGAAGAAACTTTCAACGTCCTCCGAGAGTATCAGATGAAGCTTAACCCTGCCAAGTGTATGTTTGGAGTTGAGTCAGGAAAGTTCCTTGGCTTTCAAGTCAGCCAGCAAGGGATTGAGGCCAACCCAGACAAAATCAAAGCCCTACTCGACATGAACTCACCTCGGACTCTTAAGGAGATACAATGTCTCACGGGAAGAGTTGCCGCCCTCAGATGCTTCATATCCAGGGCCACGGATAAATGCATTTCCTTCTTCCAGCAGCTGAAGGGTCATAAGAAGACGGAGTGGACGCCAGAGTGCGAGCAAGCTTTTCAGCAGTTGAAACAGTACTTGGGATCACCGCCTCTATTGTCCAAGCCAGAAGAAGGGGAGCCCCTGTTCCTCTACCTCGCAGTCTCGACTTCAGCTGTCAGTTCGGCTCTGATCAGAGAGGTTGGAAGCAAGCAGTACCCTGTGTACTACGTAAGCAAAGCCATAGTACCAGTTGAAACAAGGTACCAATCCTTGGAAAAACTGGCGCTCTGTCTCGTCGTAGCGCCTAGAAGACTACGACCATATTTCCAAGCCCACTCCATAGTTGTGCTAATGGACTCTCCTCTGAGGCAGGTCCTCCAGAGACCTGAAGTGTCAGGTCGGATCACCAAGTGGGCTGTGGAGCTCGGAGAGTTCGACATTCAGTTCTGCCCTAGGGTGGCAATCAAGGGTCAAGCGGTAGCCGATTTTATCGCCGAATTCACCACTCCGAGTGAGGAGCAGATCAACAAGAAAGTTGAGATGACGCCACCCGTCCCGTTAAGCGACCAAGAGGCAGCGTCTGGTCCGGGATGGGTTCTTTATGTTGATGGGTCTTTCAACATCAAAGGGGCAGGACCGGGATTGTCCTAGTCGCCCCTGATTCAGTGACAATCCAATATGCAATCAGACTCGGATTCAAAGCTTCAAACAACGAGACCGAGTATGAAGCGTTATTAGTTGGACTCAGGCTAGCAGCGAGCCTGGGCGTTCAGACCCTACAGGTCCGTTGCGACTCACAGCTGGTGGTGAACCACATCTCCTCGGAGTACGGAGCTAAAGAGCTCAGAATGATCGCTTACCTTGAAGAAGCGAGGAAATTGATCGAGAAATTTTGGAGTTGCACCATCCGGCAGATCCGTAGAGCTGAGAACTCATGGGCGGATGCTCTAGAGAGGCTCGCCTCGGCCTCTGAGGGAAAGATTCCACGTTTTGTTCCCGTCGAGTTTATTGAGCATCCAAGTATCGGTCAGTCGGAGAAGGTCAACCCCGTCCAGTCCATTCCTAGTTGGATGGACCTAATTTTCAATTATTTGTCATTCGGTGAAATCCCCGCAGAAAAGTTAGAAGCAAGGTGACTTAGAGTCAGGGCAGCTCGGTACGTCATGTTGGATGGAGTGCTGTATAAGAAAGGGTATTCTCAGCCTTACCTTAGATGCCTTCGACCGGACGAAGTTGACTACGTGATTCGAGAAATTCACGAGGGAATTTGCGGGAACCTTTCTGGTGGCCGAGCCCTCGCCCTGAAGATACTTCGCCAAGGGTATTTCTAGCCCACTCTTAAGCATGATTCAAAGGACTTTGTTCGGAGGTGCGACAAGTGTCAGCGCTTCGCGGCTGTGCCGAGGCGACCGACAGAAGAAATGACCCTCATGAGCGGGCCTTGGCCGTTCGCCCAATGGGGGATCGACATCATCGGTCCTTTGCCTACAGGGAAGGGACAGGCCAATTTTGCCATAATTGTGTTCGACTATTTCACTAAGTGGGCCGAGGCCGAGCCAGTTACCAAGATCACCGAGCAGAAAGTGATCGACTTTGTGTGAAAAAATATCATCTTTCGGTTCGGAATCCCTCATACCATCGTCTCTGACAACGGTCGCTAGTTCGATAATGATAAGTTCCGCGGTATGTGCAGAAGACTCGGCATTGTGAACGCCTATTCATCGCCTCAGCACCCACAATCAAATGGTCAGGTTGAAGCCGTCAATAAAATCATCAAGCATCACTTCAAGACAGCTCGAAAAAGCAAAGGGAAGCTGGGCCGAAGAGCTCCCCCTCGTCTTCTGGGCCTACAGGACCACAACCCAGACTTCGACGGGTGAAACCCCATTTTCGTTATCATATGGCTCGGAGGCAATGGTGCCGTGGAAATCGGACTCCCTACGGCACGGGTAAGGAGCTTCGAAGAAAATCAGAACTTCGAGCAGATCGCCGCTAATCTGAACTTGCTCGAAGAATTCAGATAGGTTTTCAAGCTCCGAACGGTGGCTCGGCACCAACAGGTAGCGCGCTTGTACAATTCAAAGGTCAAAGTCAGGCACTTCCGACCAGGGGACTTGGTCCTCCGACGGGTCTTCCAGAACACGGCTGATCCGGGGGCAGGAGCACTCGGACCCAACTAGGAGGGACCATATCGTGTGGTCAGATCTACCAAACCGGGCTCGTACCACTTGAAAGACCTCGAAGGCCACCAGCTCCCTCATCCCTATAATGCTGAACATCTGAAGATCTACTACCCATGAGGAACTAGCCTTTTAAGGCTCATAATAAAGTGTACGCCTCTGAGCGACTAGCCTTTAAGGCTCTTAATAAAGATTCCAATTCGGTCTCGGATGTTTACTCGACTATCTTGGTTAGTACGACTATGACCTAACGGTCCGACCCCCAAGGGGTCGGAGCCTAATCTCACAAAAATTGACAAGGCGTCCCTTTGGGGGAAAAGGCCTAATCATAATCCAATTCTCCAGTGGAGTATTCGGCTCGACATACGATAATGAAAAGCTCTCGCCTGAGGAGCGACGAACCGAGCATTCCAAAAGATCGGACCCAACTAAGACTTAGGCTGAAAACGGATTAAGCAACAAGGGACTAGGTCCATAAAAAGAAATCAGCTCGACAGCATCTCACAGCAAGTTGACAATGTAAAAAAAATGTGTTTTTCATTGAATCCCTTCGGAGGGGCAAAAGTACATTGGTTAAGATACATCGAGGGTTTCTAAAAAAAAAAAAACCAAAATGATAAAACGTCTTCAAGCCGGAGGAGGTGCTTGGGCGTCAGGGGCTTGCTCCGAGCAGACGATTTTGGCCGGGACATCTTCGGAGTCATCGGGTAGGAGGGAATCAAGATCGAGGTCTGGATATAAACCCAGAACTGCCTTGAGACACGCGTAGAAGCCGCAGTTGTAAAACGTCGCTGCCTCGGCGTCCCTCTCCTTGGAGGTTTTGAAGTCTTCAACTACAGCGACAACTACCGCAGCCGAGGAAGCCTGTGAGACCCGTATCTTGGTCCGTACCTTTCCGTACACTTCCGCGGTCGTACCGGTCGAATTCCGGCAACTTTCGACCCTTAACGGATATCGACGCGCGACCCGGATTCATGTGCCGACAACCCGAGTCGACTCAACTCGAGACCTATACCATAGCGACCGTGCCGACGTTGCGGTTCCGATACCGCGACTCGTGCGCCAAGGCGATACCCTGATCAAGAGATATGAGCCAACGTTCGGTGCGAGAAAACGCCGCGCGTTGCGAAAACCAAGGGAATCTCAACGATGTG
This sequence comes from Magnolia kwangsiensis, assembly GCA_037074715.1. NCBI lineage: Eukaryota > Viridiplantae > Streptophyta > Magnoliopsida > Magnoliales > Magnoliaceae > Magnolia > Magnolia kwangsiensis. The sequence goes on along the minus strand of CM073589.1, from coordinate 6,258,353 downwards.
TCACATCAATCACATCAATCCCATCAATCAATCACCCATCAACCCATCAAAGGTCAAGTATACATCACTTCCATCCCTTTTCCCAAGCAACCACCAAAGTCTTCTCAACCCATACCTTTCTTACACAAAAAGCCACAAAAGTCTTCCTAACCCATACCTTTCTTACACAACCATCACTCACCCATCCATCCATCACTCTCTCTCTCTCCCTTTACATCACTCTCTCTCTTACTCTCTTTCTCATTTCAAAATTTTCAAGCAACAACAATTCCAAAGGGCTCCCACGTATGGAATTTCCCAAGTCCCTCTAAGCTTCAAGTGGCCCACCTTCCTACCCCAAAATCTTCCATCTCAACCCTCCATTCTTCATCCTAACCGTTGAAGTTGAAGCCAAGGTGCCAAGGAACCCCTAGGAGCGAGAAGATCGGACGGTGGGTGCTTCTATAGGGTAGTTTTTATTGTTTTTATGGTGGACCAAGTGAGACTCACCGATCCATGGTGTGGATCTCACTTGGGACCCTTATTTGTGGCCGATGGACCACTTGGATCATCATGATCATTCCATGATGGGGCTAATCTCCATGGACCCCATCATGATGTTTATTTTCACTTAGAAAGGTCATCTAGACCGTCAATATCGGTGGAGAATGGATCTCCACCGTTGAATTTACATTTCTAATGGTCCCATGTGCAAGGGATCCATTTATTGTATGTTTCATTGCAAGGGAGGGCCCATAAGGACGGGGACCCTCCATCACAAGCCGTGTCCCACTCTCCATGTCTCTCTCTCTATTTTATTTTATTTTATTTTATTTATTGCAAAAAGGATGGTGTGGCCCACTTGAATGGATCCCATCTTGATGTATGTATTTTATTCAAGTGGGGCCCACCTTAGATGTTATTTCCATGCCGCCCATCATGTGGTGGCCCACTTCATCAGGCCCACCACAAGTATTTTATTATTATTATTATTATTTTTTTTAAGCCAGCCGTCCAGCGTCCTAGACGCTGGACGTTTCTAAGGAAGTGAGATAAAGAAGAAAAAGAAAGGAAAAAGGGACCTTTTTGGTGGCCCCCTTGCATAGGCCCCACCCTGATGTATACGCTCGATCCGAGCCGTCCATCCTCTTACCCACGGCATTTTAGCCGTTGGGTAGAAGTTTGGAGCTGATCCAATCACCTGGTGGGCCATAGCGTCAAAGATCGCACCCTCACCATTCAAACATCCTTTTCTTAATTTATTTCACTTCCAAGCATCAAAAAAATTCAAACTCTGGACTCATTTGGACGGCCTCGGGCCACTGATCGTAATGGCCGGGGCGGATTTCACTTTGGTGGGCCCCACGTGCAAAAAACCCCAGAAAACAATTTTTTTCATTTTTTCTTAAAACCAAATGGCAGGGCAAGCCTCTGCCTCTTGCTGCCAACAGCGCTGCACGCAACAGCGTGCAGCCGTGGGACGGCGGACGACCGTTTGGGACCCACGGCTCCAGCCGTGGGCCCCACTGTAATGTTTATTTACCATTCAATCCGTTCGTGAGGTGGGTCCCATCCTCAGGTGGGCCCCCTCCTAATTTCGTCCAGATCCAAAACTTAGATGGCCCACACCACTTGAAACAGTGGGCTTAAATATCTACCATTGAAATCCTTTTAGGGGCCCACAGCAGTGTTAGATCCAGCTTAAATTTGTGTTTCCCCTTCATCCAGGACCAAGGGACCTCGTGAACGGGATTGATTCCAGATGAACATTACGGAATGGGCCCCACATGGGACCCACCATGATGTGTGCCTTAAAGACCACCGTCCAGTGGATGGTGGCGCTCATCTTGCGGTTGTATTGCGTCCACCGTCCGCTGGACGGTGGAGCCCTCTTGATGCATGTGTTCTATGCACGCCACAGCGGGCGTACAGTGTGTGTGTGCGTGCTGTGTGGGTGTGTATGCGTGTGTGGGTGTGTGCATGTATACATATACATACATACTTATATATATACTATATGTATTATAGGTATTATTACTGTTGTAATAAATATGATGGTAGGCCCTCATGTGGGCCCCACCCTTGATGCATGTGATGCATCCGGACCGTCCATCCGCTATAACATATAAGGCCTTTGGGTTAAACCCCTTTGGACTGTAAAAAGAGCCTATGGGCTTAGGCCCATTTGATATGATCCAATCCCATAGGTATAGGCCCTTTTGATGTACTTCAAAGGCCCATAAAGATTGGACCCATTTGTTGCATTCTTAAAGCCCATGGAAGTGAACCCATTGTTATATTGAAAGACCCATGGGACTACACCCATTTGATTATAAAAGGGTCCATGGGAATAGGCCCACTTTGATATGCATGCAAGCTCATGGATTAGGCCTATTTGAATTGTTTAAGGCCTAAGGATTTAGGCCCATTCGACTCATATAAGGCCTCTGGGTTGAGGCCCATTTGATATACATTTGGGGTCCAATTGGTGTGGCCCATGTGATACATATTAGACTCATGTGACTAGGTCCAATTGGTGCAATCCAAGGCCCACGGGTTTTGACCCATTGCAATGCACATAAGACCCATTGGTGTGGCTCATTTATATGGCCCATCTGACGAATAAAAGGCCCATAAGCTATGACCCATTTGATATATATGTAAGGCCCAATGGGAGGAACATAAGGTCCATTGCAATGTGTAAACCCAATACCGATTATGTAGCGGTGTTTTAAGAAGGTCGTACCTGGGAAGCAATGTTGGTTTGACGTCCACATTGCGAGAGTAATGTTGGTTGGATGTCCACATTACGACTCTCCACAGGGCCCATCACCAGGCCGTACTTGCTGTGTATTGACCGTCCAGGTCCATCTGCATTGTTAAATAGTTCATTTCATTATAACATGATTAGTATAGTTTCATGACCCATGATCATACGCATCATATGCATGCTTGATATGAGGATTGACTGATCATGGCATATGCCTTCGGGCAGGTTGTTTATGGGCTCCCGGTTAGGCGGTGTTGCCCTACATGAGCGCACGGTATGCGCAGGATTAGTTGCATGACTGGATAGCGTGATTCATGCATTCCGCATTTGTGTGATATGGTTGTTGTACGCCCTAGCGACATCAGGACTGTAGCCTCCACAGACGCATCGTGGTTGGCAGGATTGGATACCGGAAATCTTGTTCTACATGGGGTACTATAGATATCCCTGGGTGAAAGTCCCTAAACCCTTATGGTACCAAGAGGTTGCTCCAACGTCTAGACCGAGTGGGTAGATGAGCGTTGAGTGCCGATTACCAGACGGTTACGCTCTCCACTGTGTCGTGGTCGGTTGGAAGGGGGTGCGGCCTTACCCGCCCGAGAGTAGGGGGCAATGCTAGGCTGAGTCTGACCAGCTCGAGGAATGGGTCCGCTATCGACGAGTCGCGCCCGATATTGGCAGACGGATAGTGAGATCTCTTCCACTTACCTTATTGCGCGCGATGTGGCGACAATCTGGTTTAGAGTGTACTAGACCCCGGTGATATTCCATACTCTGAGCTGTACTGATATGTGGACATTAATGAGTATCTGTATGCTTGAGTTGCATTGTACATTGCATGGCCTTGGGATGGCCGATACCATTCATGTCTTGCATTGCATAGCCTTGGTACGGCTCATGACGTTTTGGTTCTATCTGCATATTTCGCATTACTCTGACATTGCATTCATATTACTACCTCGCGCACACACTTTCACCGCCCTCTAAGCTTTCTGTAAGCTTATGCACGACCGTTGCGTGCAGGTGACGTTGGACTGCAGCAGCGTTGAGGCAGGAGCGCGTCGCTGATCATTTTGGAGTTTTCTGTTATTTACCATTGTATTTCCCTTTATGCTCATTGTACTTATAAAATTTTTGATCATAGTGGAAATGTAATGGAGTGCTTGGTTGTTGTTTGTGGGTTATGCCTTTGGTTATGCTTATTACGAAACAAACTGGTATTTAAAATCCTCCTCGTAGCATCCCAGGATCGGAACCTGGCGAATGGGAGCTAGGAGCCGAGAATGGGGTTCTACGGAGGCTGTCGGCGCCGGATTCGGCGATCGGAAATTTTGTGAGCCCGGTTTCCGAGTTTGGGGCGTGACAGAAGTTGGTATCAGAGCATAACTTGGGAATAACCGAGAACAACATTACATGTTTGCTATGAGTGAAGAATGGCTAAGTTCTGAAGTTCGGATAACTTCACGACCTTCCGAATCAGACCATTAACATGCGTACATTCGAGAGTTCTGGAAGATGATAGGCGCTTTCGCTCTTTCCTGTAGGGTATGGCGCCTGTTACTCGATCGACTCCCGCACCACCACCTGAGGATTCTACCTCACCATCGGAGACTCCAGCTCTACCACCTGCGTCTCCCATTCCACCCTCAGAGATTCCTGCTTCTTCCCATGAGGATGACATTCCTCCACCTGAGACTGATGAGGAGCCGACTGTGACTGTGAGTGCCTCTCAGTTACAGCAGATGTTGCAGGCTGTGACAGCTGCACTACAGGGACAGGGTAGACGCCCAGCTATTTCACCAGCTCAGGCGGAGCAGGAGCGCGCGAGCGCTGTACTTCGTGAGTTCCGACGGCATGATCCCCCTCGTTTCCAGGGCGAGCCAGATCCGACCGCTGCTGAGAGATGGCGCTCCGATGTGGAGAAGATATTCGATACCATGTTATGCACGACCGAGCAGCGCGTCCGGTTAGCAGTATTTCTCTTCCACGGTGAGGCCGAGCATTGGTGGACCTCTGTCGCCCGTGTCGCCGGACCTGATCATGTCTGGACATGGGAGGACTTTGTGGACCGATTCGAGGAGCAGTACTTCCCTGACCACATCCGTCGTCAGCGAGCCTTAGAGTTCGAGACTCTGGTGCAGGGAGACATGACCGTGGCACAGTACGCGGCCCGTTTCATGGCACTGTCGAGATTCGCACCATATATGGTTGATGATGAGGGGCGGAAGGCCCGCCGTTTCGAGCACGGCTTACGTTACGGCCTTCGAGGTCGTGTCATTGGGCATGAGCTTCCTACCTTCCAGGCAGTGGTGCGGAAGGCTCAGATATATGAGACTGAGTGGGCCGGTTCTCAGTCTAATCGTGGTCAGAGGGGAGACCGGAAGAGGCAGGCTTCTTCCAGTCATTCCCAGCAGGGTCGACCACAGCAGCAGAGGCGCACTGGTCGCCCAGCTTTCCGCGCACCATCAGCACCATCAGCACCTCCACCACCACCTCAGAGACAGTTCACCGGCACTTGCTTCAGGTGTGGTGCGACGGGACACCGTTCATGGGAGTGTCCCAGTCCCCAGCAGCAGCAGAGAGGTCCACAGCAGCAGAGACCTCCACCGCAGCAGCAGAGACCCCCACAGCAGCAGCGACAGCAGCAGCGACAACAGCCTCTACCACCGAGGCCACCTCAGCAGCAGCATCAGCATCAGCACCAGCCCCAGAGGCCACAGCAGCAGAGGCAGCAGTTTCGACCACCTCAGCGACCCCAGCAGCAGCAGCAGCACGTTCAGAGGGGACAGGCACCTCCCCAGCCAGCTCAGGCTAGGTTTTATGCGGCTCAGCAGGATCCGCAGTCATCTGGGGGAGTCGTTGAGGGTATACTGCCAGTTTCTGCATGCATTGCACGTGTATTGTTTGATTCTGGTGCATCACATTCTTTTGTGGCCGAGAGCTTTTGTCGATCGGCTGGCTTACCGTTGGAGTCTGCTGATGTGAGCCTATCAGTGTCGACTCCCTTGGGGAGGACTGCAGCGCTAGGACGATTTTGCTCGTCATGCCCCGTTCTAGTTGGGGATACCTTCCTGCCTGCTGATTTGTTTGTTTTGCCGATGTCCGAGTTCGACGTTATTTTGGGCATGGATTGGCTCGTTGAGTATTATGCCATTTTGGACTGCGCCGCGAGGACCGTCACATTTTGTATACCCGGCGTGCCTCAGTTCCAGTTCGTTGTAGAGGCCAGAGGAGAGCAGTTGTCTTGTTTGATGTCGTGCGCCATAGAGGAGCATGTCGCCGTTGGCATCGACCATTTGCCGATAGTTTGTGATTTTCCCGATGTGTTCCAGGAGATTCCGGGATTACCGCCTCGTCGACTCACCGAGTTCCAGATCGATCTCGTGCCCGGTACCGCGCCTATTTCGAAGGCCCCGTATCGTATGGCACCGTTGGAGTTACGGGAACTGCAGAAGCAGTTGGACGAGTTGCGTGAGCTGGGCTTTATCCGTCCGAGCAGTTCTCCGTGGGGAGCACCGGTACTCTTCGTGAAGAAGAAGGATGGTTCGTTGAGGCTCTGCGTTGACTATCGCGAGCTCAACAAAGTCACGATCAAGAACAAGTACCCGCTCCCTAGGATTGATGATTTGTTCGACCAGCTGCAGGGTGCACAGTTCTTTTCGAAGATTGACCTGCGTTCCGGTTATCATCAGATTCGGGTCCGAGGTGAGGACATTCCGAAGACGGCATTCAGGACGCGTTACGGTCATTTTGAGTTTCAGGTCATGTCCTTCGGACTGACCAATGCACCCGCGGTCTTCATGCAGCTGATGAACGAGGTTTTCCGCCCATATCTAGATCAGTTTGTTGTAGTCTTCATCGACGACATTCTGATCTACTCGAGGACCCGTGAGGAGCATGAGCAGCACTTGGAGACTACCTTGCAGACCCTCCGCGCACACCAGCTGTATGCAAAGCTGGAGAAGTGCGAGTTTTGGCAGGAGGAGGTGAAGTTCCTCGGTCACGTGGTGACGAGGGAGGGCATCGCAGTGGACCCCTCGAAGGTCGAGGCAGTGCGTCAGTGGGGCCAGCCCACTACTGCGACAGAGATCCGTAGTTTCCTTGGTTTGGCGGGCTACTACCGGCGTTTCATTGAGGGTTTCTCTCGTATTGCAGCCCCGCTGACCAGGTTGACTCGGAAGGGCACAGAGTTTATTTGGAGTGACGCCTGCGAGCGAGCATTTACGGAGTTGAAGGACCGTCTGACGTCCGCTCCTGTCCTCACTCTTCCATCTGGGAGTGACGGCTTTATTGTATTCACTGATGCCTCGCACATTGGTTTGGGTGCTGTCCTGATGCAGCACGGGAGACCAGTGACCTTTGCGTCTCGTCAGCTCAAAGTCCATGAGCTGAACTATCCGACACATGATCTGGAGCTGGCTGCAGTTGTCTTCGCACTGAAGGTGTGGAGGCACTACCTTTACGGGATTAGGTTCGAGCTCTTCTCTGATCACAAGAGCTTGAAGTACCTCTTCTCGCAGTCTGAGTTGAATATGAGACAGAGGCGCTGGATGGAGCTCCTGAAGGACTATGATTTCGACCTTCAGTACCACCCGGGCAAGGCGAACGTGGTGGCAGATGCCCTCAGCCGTCAGCCACGAGGCCTAGTGGTGCACATGATGATTCAGGAGTGGCGGATGCTTGAGGATATTGCTGCGTATGACTTTGAGTTCGGCCTGCAGTCTTCCATTGTACAGTTATCGAGCTTGTCGATTCGACCCTCTCTTGTCGCTAGGGTGATCGAGGCTCAGCAGGCTGATGAGTCGTTGCAGAGTTATATGGCTGAGGCGGCATCTGAGGGTCAGGCAGATTGGCGGATCGGTACAGACGGTGGACTTCGCTTCAGAGGCCGATTATGTGTCCCGGATATCCCAGAGTTACGCAGAGATCTTATGACCGAGGCACATCGATCGCGATTTTCTATCCACCCGGGCTCGACGAAGATGTACCGTGACATAAGGCGACAGTATTTTTGGGCGGGGATGAAGCGTCAGATCGCCAGTTTTGTGGCCGAGTGTGACACGTGCCAGCGTGTCAAGGCCGATCATCAGAGACCTCCTAGTCTTTTGCAGCCGTTGAGCGTCCCGATGTGGAAGTGGGAGCACGTGTCGACTGATTTCATTATGGGTTTGCCGAGGACTCAGCGCGGTCATGACTCCATTTGGGTTGTTGTGGATCGTCTGACGAAGTCGGCACATTTCCTTGCGATGCGTGCGACTTGGTCTATGGACCGGCTTGCGAGACTGTTTATTGAGGAGATTGTGAGACTGCATGGCGTTCCAGTCTCGATCGTTTCTGACCGAGACTCGAGGTTCACATCTCAGTTTTGGGGGAGCTTCCAGCGTGCGATGGGGACTGATTTGCAGCTCAGCACCGCGTACCATCCGCAGACCGATGGCCAGACCGAGAGGGTCAATCAGATACTTGAGGATATGCTTCGGGCCTGCGCGATTGACTTCGGGGGTAGCTGGGATGAGCATCTGCGATTGGCTGAGTTTGCGTACAATAACAGCTATCAGGCGACCATCGGCATGGCTCCTTTTGAGGCACTATATGGCAGACCATGCAGATCACCGAGTTGTTGGACCGAGGTTGGAGAGCGTCGTCTCCTAGGTCCCGAGCTTGTGCAGGAGACTTCAGAGGCTATTGACATCATCAGGCAGAGGATGCGCACAGCTCAGAGCCGACAGAAGAGTTCTGCTGATCGTCGGCGTCGTCCCTTGGAGTTTGATGTAGGGGACCATGTGTATCTCAAGGTCTCGCCCATGAAGGGCGTAGTTCGATTTGGAGCGAAGGGCAAGCTTGCCCCGAGATTTATAGGACCTTTCGAGATCACTGGGCGCGTTGGCGCCGTGGCCTATCGGCTTGCCTTGCCATCTCAGTTGTCTGGCGTCCACAACGTGTTTCACGTCTCCATGTTGAGGAAGTGTGGGTCAGACATAGTTCCCGTTATTGATTGGCAGCCGTTGGAGGTTCGTGAGGACGCTTCTTACATTGAGCAGCCAGTCCGTATCCTTGATCGGAAGGAGCAGGTCCTCAGAACCAAGGTCATTCCGTTGGTGAAGGTGCAGTGGGGTCACCATTCTGTAGAGGAGGCTTCTTGGGAGCGTGAGGCTGAGATTCGAGAGCGATATCCTCATCTCTTTGATGGTTGATGATCATGTATTGTATTTTGTATGCTGTCCCTGATTCTATATGATGACGTTATGTTTCTTATTCCTCGCGAGTTATGCTTAGTTGCGACGCTTGTGTAAATTTCGAGGACGAAATTTTTATAAGGAGGGGAGAGCTGTGAGACCCGTATCTTGGTCCGTACCTTTCCGTACACTTCCGCGGTCGTACCGGTCGAATTCCGGCAACTTTCGACCCTTAACGGATATCGACGCGCGACCCGGATTCATGTGCCGACAACCCGAGTCGACTCAACTCGAGACCTATACCATAACGACCGCGCCGACGTTGCGGTTCCGATACCGCGACTCGTGCGCCAAGGCGATACCCTGATCAAGAGATATGAGCCAACGTTCGGTGCGAGAAAACGCCGCGCGTTGCGAAAACCAAGGGAATCTCAACGATGTGTCACATCAATCACATCAATCCCATCAATCAATCACCCATCAACCCATCAAAGGTCAAGTACACATCACTTCCATCCCTTTTCCCAAGCAACCACCAAAGTCTTCTCAACCCATACCTTTCTTACACAAAAAGCCACAAAAGTCTTCCTAACCCATACCTTTCTTACACAACCATCACTCACCCATCCATCCATCACTCTCTCTCTCTCCCTTTACATCACTCTCTCTCTTACTCTCTTTCTCATTTCAAAATTTCCAAGCAACAACAATTCCAAAGGGCTCCCACGTATGGAATTTCCCAAGTCCCTCTAAGCTTCAAGTGGCCCACCTTCCTACCCCAAAATCTCCCATCTCAACCCTCCATTCTTCATCCTAACCGTTGAAGTTGAAGCCAAGGTGCCAAGGAACCCCTAGGAGCGAGAAGATCGGACGGTGGGTGCTTCTATAGGGTAGTTTTTATTGTTTTTATGGTGGACCAAGTGAGACTCACCGATCCATGGTGTGGATCTCACTTGGGACCCTTATTTGTGGCCGATGGACCACTTGGATCATCATGATCATTCCATGATGGGGCTAATCTCCATGGACCCCATCATGATGTTTATTTTCACTTAGAAAGGTCATCTAGACCGTCAATATCGGTGGAGAATGGATCTCCACCGTTGAATTTACATTTCTAATGGTCCCATGTGCAAGGGATCCATTTATTGTATGTTTCATTGCAAGGGAGGGCCCATAAGGACGGGGACCCTCCATCACAAGCCGTGTCCCACTCTCCATGTCTCTCTCTCTATTTTATTTTATTTTATTTTATTTATTGCAAAAAGGATGGTGTGGCCCACTTGAATGGATCCCATCTTGATGTATGTATTTTATTCAAGTGGGGCCCACCTTAGATGTTATTTCCATGCCGCCCATCATGTGGTGGCCCACTTCATCAGGCCCACCACAAGTATTTTATTATTATTATTATTATTTTTTTTAAGCCAGCCGTCCAGCGTCCTAGACGCTGGACGTTTCTAAGGAAGTGAGATAAAGAAGAAAAAGAAAGGAAAAAGGGACCTTTTTGGTGGCCCCCTTGCATAGGCCCCACCCTGATGTATACGCTCGATCCGAGCCGTCCATCCTCTTACCCACGGCATTTTAGCCGTTGGGTAGAAGTTTGGAGCTGATCCAATCACCTGGTGGGCCATAGCGTCAAAGATCGCACCCTCACCATTCAAACATCCTTTTCTTAATTTATTTCACTTCCAAGCATCAAAAAAATTCAAACTCTGGACTCATTTGGACGGCCTCGGGCCACTGATCGTAATGGCCGGGGCGGATTTCACTTTGGTGGGCCCCACGTGCAAAAAACCCCAGAAAACAATTTTTTTCATTTTTTCTTAAAACCAAATGGCAGGGCAAGCCTCTGCCTCTTGCTGCCAACAGCGCTGCACGCAACAGCGTGCAGCCGTGGGACGGCGGACGACCGTTTGGGACCCACGGCTCCAGCCGTGGGCCCCACTGTAATGTTTATTTACCATTCAATCCGTTCGTGAGGTGGGTCCCATCCTCAGGTGGGCCCCCTCCTAATTTCGTCCAGATCCAAAACTTAGATGGCCCACACCACTTGAAACAGTGGGCTTAAATATCTACCATTGAAATCCTTTTAGGGGCCCACAGCAGTGTTAGATCCAGCTTAAATTTGTGTTTCCCCTTCATCCAGGACCAAGGGACCTCGTGAACGGGATTGATTCCAGATGAACATTACGGAATGGGCCCCACATGGGACCCACCATGATGTGTGCCTTAAAGACCACCGTCCAGTGGATGGTGGCGCTCATCTTGCGGTTGTATTGCGTCCACCGTCCGCTGGACGGTGGAGCCCTCTTGATGCATGTGTTCTATGCACGCCACAGCGGGCGTGCAGTGTGTGTGTGCGTGCTGTGTGGGTGTGTATGCGTGTGTGGGTGTGTGCATGTATACATATACATACATACTTATATATATACTATATGTATTATAGGTATTATTACTGTTGTAATAAATATGATGGTAGGCCCTCATGTGGGCCCCACCCTTGATGCATGTGATGCATCCGGACCGTCCATCCGCTATAACATATAAGGCCTTTGGGTTAAACCCCTTTGGACTGTAAAAAGAGCCTATGGGCTTAGGCCCATTTGATATGATCCAATCCCATAGGTATAGGCCCTTTTGATGTACTTCAAAGGCCCATAAAGATTGGACCCATTTGTTGCATTCTTAAAGCCCATGGAAGTGAACCCATTGTTATATTGAAAGACCCATGGGACTACACCCATTTGATTATAAAAGGGTCCATGGGAATAGGCCCACTTTGATATGCATGCAAGCTCATGGATTAGGCCCATTTGAATTGTTTAAGGCCTAAGGATTTAGGCCCATTCGACTCATATAAGGCCTCTGGGTTGAGGCCCATTTGATATACATTTGGGGTCCAATTGGTGTGGCCCATGTGATACATATTAGACTCATGTGACTAGGTCCAATTGGTGCAATCCAAGGCCCACGGGTTTTGACCCATTGCAATGCACATAAGACCCATTGGTGTGGCTCATTTATATGGCCCATCTGACGAATAAAAGGCCCATAAGCTATGACCCATTTGATATATATGTAAGGCCCAATGGGAGGAACATAAGGTCCATTGCAATGTGTAAACCCAATACCGATTATGTAGCGGTGTTTTAAGAAGGTCGTACCTGGGAAGCAATGTTGGTTTGACGTCCACATTGCGAGAGTAATGTTGGTTGGATGTCCACATTACGACTCTCCACAGGGCCCATCACCAGGCCGTACTTGCTGTGTATTGACCGTCCAGGTCCATCTGCATTGTTAAATAGTTCATTTCATTATAACATGATTAGTATAGTTTCATGACCCATGATCATACGCATCATATGCATGCTTGATATGAGGATTGACTGATCATGGCATATGCCTTCGGGCAGGTTGTTTATGGGCTCCCGGTTAGGCGGTGTTGCCCTACATGAGCGCACGGTATGCGCAGGATTGGTTGCATGACTGGATAGCGTGATTCATGCATTCCGCATTTGTGTGATATGGTTGTTGTACGCCCTAGCGACATCAGGGCTGTAGCCTCCACAGACGCATCGTGGTTGGCAGGATTGGATACCGGAAATCTTGTTCTACATGGGGTACTATAGATATCCCTGGGTGAAAGTCCCTAAACCCTTATGGTACCAAGAGGTTGCTCCAACGTCTAGACCGAGTGGGTAGATGAGCGTTGAGTGCCGATTACCAGACGGTTACGCTCTCCACTGTGTCGTGGTCGGTTGGAAGGGGGTGCGGCCTTACCCGCCCGAGAGTAGGGGGCAATGCTAGGCTGAGTCTGACCAGCTCGAGGAATGGGTCCGCTATCGACGAGTCGCGCCCGATATTGGCAGACGGATAGTGAGGTCTCTTCCACTTACCTTATTGCGCGCGATGTGGCGACAATCTGGTTTAGAGTGTACTAGACCCCGGTGATATTCCATACTCTGAGCTGTACTGATATGTGGACATTGATGAGTATCTGTATGCTTGAGTTGCATTGTACATTGCATGGCCTTGGGATGGCCGATACCATTCATGTCTTGCATTGCATAGCCTTGGTACGGCTCATGACGTTTTGGTTCCATCTGCATATTCCGCATTACTCTGACATTGCATTCATATTACTACCTCGCGCACACACTTTCACCACCCTCTAAGCTTTCTGTAAGCTTATGCACGACCGTTGCGTGCAGGTGACGTTGGACTGCAGCAGCGTTGAGGCAGGAGCGCGTCGCTGATCATTTTGGAGTTTTCTGTTATTTACCATTGTATTTCCCTTTATGCTCATTGTACTTATAAAATTTTTGATCATAGTGGAAATGTAATGGAGTGCTTGGTTGTTGTTTGCGGGTTATGCCTTTGGTTATGCTTATTACGAAACAAACTGGTATTTAAAATCCTCCTCGTAGCATCCCAGGATCGGAACCTGGCGAATGGGAGCTAGGAGCCGAGAATGGGGTTCTACGGAGGCTGTCGGCGCCGGATTCGGCGATCGGGAATTTTGTGAGCCCGGTTTCCGAGTTTGGGGCGTGACAAAGCCTCATCCTTGATCCACTGAGCCTTCACATCCTGGGCGATGGCTTGGGCCTGTTCTTCAGCCGTCTTGGCCTTGGCACGGTTCAGGGCTTCACCAAGACGAGCGGTCTCCATGGCCAAAGAGTACGCGTGGGCCTTGGTGCGGGTCAGCTGAGCGAACGCTGCATCGTCATTCTTCTTAAAGTCATTTTCCTTGTCCTGCAGATGCAGCTCCCTAGTTTCCAAGTCAACGACGACTCCCTGCAGTCGCCTAACCCTGGCTCTCTTGCCCGTGAGCTGTTGGCGCAGATTAGTCCGCTCAAACCTCAAGGCTGCTGCCTCGGCCTGAAGAGCCTCCAACTCTGCCTCCTTACTCTTGTGCTCCCGGACCCTCTTCCGAATCGAGAACAGCATCTGGACGACCTGAACAGGAAACAAAGATAAGAATCTACAGAATGTATAACTATATGAAAGAGTCTTCTCGGAGACATACCATATAGCATACGGAGGTGAAGTCGTTAAGGAAGCCGCCCTCCGACCGCTCAAGGGTCTGAGCGATATCATTTTCCTTTGCATGCTTGGCAGCCCACGGAGCCAAGCACGCCATATGATAGCTGGGCTCGAACCTCCCACTGCTTGTGCCAGCTTGGGGCGAGGCCTTAGCCCCTTCGGCCCTTACCATACTGTCGGCCGAGTTCTGACCCTCGGCACGGACCTCTCCCCAGACCTCGAGGGGGGGGGGGGAAGTGTATTGTCGGCCATTTTATTAGCCTCCTCCCGTTTGGAGGAGGAATGAACAACGATGGGGGCCTCGGGGACCACAGCAGGCACCTCTGCAGTGGGAAGAACGGTGACGGTGGGAGCTCGAGGAGCAACGAAGCTCGGCACGATTGGGGTGCAGACCACAGTCGTTTCGACGAGTCCTGGTGGAGGGCGTATCAATGGGTGCAAGACTGCTGGGGGAGCCGTGACAGTACTGGGGCGCTCCGGAGTTGGCAGTGCAGAGGTTGAGCCAACTGGCCTTGGTGTTGGGGCTGCTGGGGTCGGCGCAGAGGAAGATTCCCCCACACAAGAGGGAGCCGCCTTCTTCCGATTGATCTTCACTCGGGGGGCTTCCTTTAGCAACTCCGCCGCGGTTGGGGCTGCTTTCCTCTTCTGAGCCCCGGACGCCTTGATCAGTTTCGCCTGCGAAAAAGAAGATCATGTCAGCTACTAAATAACTGAAGAAAAGTTCATTGGAGAGATCAGGGCAGCTTACTGAGGGATGTAGGTGAAGGTTGGGATTTGTAGAGCCCAGACCAGTGGAGGTTGGCCACCGTGATCAGATCAGCCAAGGAGCGAAGCGTCTTCGACCACGCTTTGGCCTTTGTAATTTGATTCTTCTGGTCCGAGTCGATGAGTGGTAACCCCTTTGCGAAAGCTGTAAAAAAAAAACGTCAGTCCAACGGAAAAATGTGAAAACCAAGGCAACAACTCGGATACAAGATGAAGTCCGACCTAGTTTCGTAAAGCGGGTCAAAATACGAGCCGTTGAGGCCCTAAGCTCAGCCGCTGGTGCCTCTCAGTCACCTGCCGCCTATAACCACTTATTCTTCCAGTCCTTATTAGAAGACGACAGATGCATAACTAATCCCGACCCCTTGCTCTCCCGAGTCGCAAAGTAGTACTATGGATCGTTGCTATCATGCTTGACCAGGTACAGGCTCAACAGCTCCTATGGGGTCAGCTTGGAGTTGCCAACTTGCCTTCAGATTATGTAGGCAGAGATCATCACCCTCCAGGCATTCAGAGTAAACTGTCTGGGGGCCAATCAGAGGTGAGCAGCGACCTTCCTGATGAAGGGGTGCAGAGGGAGCTGGACCCCGCACTGCAGCACATAGAGGAAGATGGTCACTTCCTCCTCGGCAGGAGCGCCAGCAGCGTCCAAAGGACCGGGAGCCCTTATCTGAACGGAGTCAGGGATCTGAAACTTCCAGCGAATCCACTCCATCTGAGATTCTGACATGACAGAACCTCCGGGAACTACCTCTGCGGTACGCAGACTTGCAGGCATCTCGGTAGTGGCAGTGGTCTTGGCTCGACGAGCTCGGGAGCTGCCTTCTTGCTGGGCTGCTTGGTCATAGAAGCCAATATTTTTTACTTCCGAGACGGGGGGTACAGGAGAGTGGTCTCGAAAGGGCCTTTGGAAGACCCACTCCCACTATCAGTAGTCCCCGTCTCGGAGTCATCGCCGTATTCACGAACCATTTTTAGGTCAGAAGACAGCAGAAAGAAGGGCGAAGGTCAGCGAGACTCACCGGGTGATTGCCGAAAATAGCCTTCTGCTAAAAACTTTAAGTTCGGCCAAAATCGCCTCTCGTCAGAAATTGCCTCCTCCGGTGAGCTCTTATAAATCAGAACGCAAAATGGCAAACAAAAATCCGGGGCGCCTTATATAGGCAGCGAAGGATTTTCTCATTGATGGCAAGCTTTGATGGCAGCAGCCGAATCGGCACGAGCCGACCTCCGAGCACACATGGCAACACCGCATAGGACGAGCATCGAACCGTCGGTACGGCTCTGACATCGGGCAGTGTGCCTCGACATGCGAAGCGACGCCACAGCAGTCGGATCTATCATAAATACGCCACCTCAAGCCTGCGTGACAACTTCTCATAGGCTGGAAGAAGATCCGGGATTGTAACCGTCGCCACGCGTTAACCAAAGCGACCAACGTGCGCAATCCGAGACCCGTCATCATTGCGATAAGGGCGGAAGATTCCGTATAAGTATTCTCCGAGCCCGCAAGCAAGCTCGAAGAGTGGGAGGCTTCTGTTATGGAGAAATCCGAGCCCATTTCAAAACGTTAATCGGACTCGAAGTCCGAGCTGAGGCGTCCGAGGCATGATCCATCTGATCAAGACTACAGCATCATAACAGCAACACGAATGTCTTCGAGTCAAAGTCAGCTCGGAGTTGGTCCTAATTGTCAGATCAGATAACCCGCTACCCCCCAACTCCGAGGCGATTAAGTCAGTCGGATCGGATTCGGTATGACTGGTCGGATGGCGTCATAATCGGAGCGTTCCTCAATATGGCCTGGCAAGCCGAGCAGAGCAGACCTTCTGACGTGTGTATCCCACTCGCTAAACATGGAAGCTAGCATAACCAAACGTGGTCGATAACTTCGCTCGCAGATGTGCACGATCTGCCAGATACGCTACGCAATCAATAGATTGCAGACAGTATCCCCATGATCCCAAAATCCCTCTGATCGTGCCGAGATCATCGGAACCGGACTGCCCCACAGGCAAGTATAAATAGCCCGCAGTACTATGTCTACAGGTACGGAAAATTAAGCTCTCCTTTACACTCGACATAGATCCTGATTCCTTTATCCTAACTTAGGCATCGGAGGGTCCCCCGGCTTAGCCAGGGTCACCTTTGCCTCCTCTTGGTGCAGGCTCAGAGACGGCATGCGGAGGATCTTGAAAGCGTTGAGGGAGAGCTGACCAGATTTTTGCATCAACAATTACAAATTTCAATTCCTTTATGCTAACACATCTGTATTTGACCCTCAAATAACCCACTGAAATACTATTATAAATAAACATGGTAATATTAATATAATGATGGCTATAATGCATCACAATACCACCAAATACTGAATACTGCAATCCAAACATTGTGGGATTTTAAAAGCCGATAGACATCTTATTTTCGCTTTAATTGTCCATTAAGTGTCCACCAATCAAGATTTGAATTATTAAAAGATACCATTGGCCAAACATGAACCCGTATATATTGTCCATAAAAGATACACCTGTATCAAGTCGTGTCAGCCTGAAACAGCTAGATATACCCAATGCACTGATTTTTAACCTCGGCAGCAATTGTCCTGTCAGAAAATACAATAATTACCACTTTCGTTTCATCATCTATCTAAGTCGAGGCCTTCGGTTTAGTCATTTTGATCAAAATTTACATGCATGAAATAGGTGCAATGAATTAGTTAACCATCACAATCGCAGGACATAAAGCATGAGTATTTATGGCGTGTCACTGGCTTATAAAGAGTGTCTGCTTCCGGTGCTAAATGATTCGATTTGGATTTCATTCCCAAAACTTTTTCAACACAGCTCGTCACCATTGTCCTGCGTTGAACTTGGGCAATGATACTCATAAAACCATCTTTCTAAAGCCAGACACGTGTTAGGGATATGGCTTTGTGTATAAATTGGGATATCCATTTTGGTGGCTGGTTTTGTGGATGGGAAGTGGTTTAAAAACCATACCAAATAGATGATCCAAGCTATCTAATATGTGGCCTTCAAACCAATGGCAGGAAACTTAGGAAAAATGGCTAAATGTAGATGTTGCATGCTGACCTATGTGTTAGTGATGAAAGTTTAAATTAAAATTTGATTTTCAATATTCATGAGGATATTATTATTGTTTAATCCCGACATGTGGCTCACATGCATAATAAATGCACATTGGCGCATGTATGTTCATTAATTATTAGGTAGGTGTGTAATAGTTCTGTCTTCTCATGCACGGTTAAGACGAAACATGTGGAGAAAATCAAAAGTGTCCGATCAAGGATCAAGGACGCAACGCGCATGACCGCAGCTGTAATGGCCGCATGTGCGAGGTTGCTCCCATGGTGTCATTTGTTTTCCAATACAAAGAATTAGTGAGGTGTTTTAATATAAAAGCTTAGTTTTCTTAACAATTTTGAAAAGTGAGACTAAACTAAACACAATTAAGATAAATTGATAAACAAAAGCAAAAAATTATTTATCAAGATTTTTCAAATCTATTTTAAAAAACCTTTTTAATCCAACAAAACATTGCAGATGAATCATCACACGAGCCCTCTTCGTCTAGATCGACCAGGATATGCCTTTACCATATTGACCTTGCGTAGCAATGATGATAAAGATCAAGCTTTAATCTAGTATTTAAAACACATCTAATCCTTTTTAAATTGTAATTTGGGTAACTCCCCACTCCCATCTCATTCAAAATTCCAAATGCTCCAACAACTATACCACATCTACAAATCAGTAACTTGACGCAGGGATGAACGTGATGAGGTCGATCACCGTCTTCCTCAAGGATAACTACTCCGAATCCACGGAGCTTCTCTGGACTCCTCACAGAGACTTCTCGAATCCACGAGGAAAGAAAACAGAAAAATAGAAATAAATTCTAATAAAATTCAGAATTGATTAATGAATCAATAAAAATGAGTTTACATCCCTTTAAATAAATGAATTAAGCAATAAGAAAGAAATCAAACTCAAACTACAACTAAAACTCCTAGAATCTGCGATAGACGGTTGTGATGTCTACTAATGCGCAAGGTTTTCAGCCAAAAATAGTAAGTGACCTATTTGGCTTCACCAAACTGTTCTCCTAATTATTCTAAGCACTTTTCATGTTGTACACAACTCCTAGAGCCCAATGGATGAAGAGTTATACTCAAACTAAAACTTATTATTTATGGTAAAAATAAAAATAAAATGGGGAAACGACTGTCGATCAGGGGATTTCTCGCAAACCCGGGCTGCGCAACCCAGCGTAGCGGGGTTGGTTGGCTAAAGTAGCTCGTTCTACCCCAAATTCATATATTTTACATCAGATAACTCATTCTGGATTGCAAGATACGCCCGATCTAAGGTCCAACGGTCCGGATCACTTATGTTGTCGACCGGGCCTTTTCTGATCCATCTTGGCTATGAAATTGTCCGCCGCTCTACATCATAACTGCAGTGAGTAATCAATACGCCAGAAAAGTAGACGCACCGCAGGAGTATGAGCTCTCGATATCTAATGGAATGCCCACAAAATGGATTTCTAATTGTACTTGTAAATTGTAAAAACTATCTCGTGGATGGCCCACCAGTTACCCGAAGATGTGTGATTCAACGGTAATCCTCGTAAGCACTTCAACCCACCTTATTTCTAGCAGCCGCTTTCCAATCTCTTCGCCGGTGCAGACGTCCGTTAGCTTCGGTTGCATTCTCACTCACTGCAGGCTCTGAAGGTGGCCCTTCTTTTGCATGAGCATTGCATTCACTTGTCGAATCTAGATCAGTGGCCTGAAGTCCGAGCGGTATGATTTCTGGCGATTTTGACACATGAGCTTTTCGTGCATCTTTCTTCCAATCTCGACGGTGGTGATTTACGCGGGACTCGAATCTAATGATCCCCCTTGGTTGGAAATCGATTTGCAATGAAGCGGGTTGATTTCTTAGGTGTGCATTTCTCATATCTGCTTCAAGGCGCTTCCGAGCTCTATATTTACGTTGCCGCTCTCTGTTCTTCAGGCGGCGGGTCATAATGTCATCACGAGTTTCCGGACTAGAACCATCATCCATTTTGTACAAGGATAGCAAAATCTGCACGCATTAGATTCAATAAGAAAAAGTGAATCATAAGGTCTCTCCAAATACAGATCAAATGTTTTACTGGCCTATCTAACCACCATTAATTTCTGTTGAGTGCAACAAGAATCACAGAGGTGGGGCCACCAATGGCCTACACCCACCTCAAAGTGGAGAAACGTACAGCTCATTCTAATCAAAGGGAAAGGAGGAAGGTTAATGAGATTTCCTAATTTGCATCTTGATTACAAAACAGGATTCATAAAGCCCCCTCCCTGTAGCTGGGCAATGCTATGCCAGATCTTTGGATCTTTGGGTGGTGTTTGGACTTTGGATAGCCCCTTTATTGCCCATGGGCCAATAAAAAATAACCATTATAAAAATAACTAATTGGGGTCGTTTTAGCACCATGGATTTGGGGGATTTCAAATCCCCTAGTTGTTTGGTAGTATAAAGTAATTAATGGGGGATTTCAAATCCAAGGGATTTCAAATCCCCTCAAAGTGGGGTTTGAAATCTACAATAGGAGCTTGGATTACATCTAAAATCCTTCTAAGATTTGCATGTGTAATGCGTGTCACCATACTCTTATTTTATTGGACACATGACCCACTAATGATATTCCAAAACAATTAGATTATCAATTGCATAACTATAATTACTTTTTAAAAATGATGATCAACACCGTCCAAACATCATCCATGTAAATCGACGGTTAAAAATCGTTGGTTAGTCACTTGGACATGATCTTGTGCTTGTGGCCTATCTGAGACTTGGAATTTCATCATTTTCGAGTAAAGTATATATTTCAGTGGGTTTATTACAACCATTGTGTCAAATATTAGAGATATTAAAGTTGATTTAGTAATTAAATTCAAACTTCTAAAAATATACCATGCATAGCTACTTTCTAGATTAAAGTTATTTCCAATCCAGGGTACCCAACACGACAGTAGGATTTCAAATACTTGGTGTTTCGAATCCAGGGGTTTCCAAATCCACACTCCCAAACAGACTGTGTTTACTCATCTGAAAGTGTCAGCAAGCAAGCAATGGCTGAAAAGCCTATTAGTAAAACGCACGAGCATCCTTTAGTTTCGATGACGATGAAATCTTTCATCATTAGTAAGTTGCACTTGGCTATGTTTCGAGCTACTAAGCCTATAGAAATAGTCATATTTGTCTGTGAAGCCGGCATTACTCCAAAGTTTAGAAAGGAACTATATGATCATTAAGCCTTGAATTGGTGCTAGTGGGGCCCATGACTCGGTGATCCAGATTGTTGATCTGACGTGCCCCACCTTGGATGGAAGATTCCCCAAAAATCTCCTGACAGATAAATCCTAACCCTTCGAACAGTGGCCTGCAACTAGGTCGTTAAATATAAATACAATGCACTAGTGTAACACATTCAATGGAGAAGATGCCAATGGTTGGATGTTTATAATCTTCTCATATATGAGATTTTCAGCTAATCCCCCATTCATGCTGAGGTACATCAAATCAGCTGTCTGGACCACCAAGCCATGGGTCCCACACGCATAAACTCATAAAGTGATTGAAGAAAAGGTCATGGATATATAAGCTAACCTTTGGTGCAGGGAATTCACGTTGGACACCATGAATAAAATCTGCATTTCCTTGAACACTCGTTCCAGACATCTGAGTGCAGCCATCTTGTTGCGGTATGGTTTGGCTTTTAGCTTCGAAAGATCCAGCATCTATAGGACTCAGATCATACCCAAAATGAGCAAAATCATTCATCATAAACAACATTCACAATGAAATAGTCAAGTCTATCAGCAATTCAGCTGGGTATTATTACCTTCATGGCATTTTTCAATGTTCCCATTTCCAAAACCTGCACTTCTTTGAGCTCCGTTGCTGCAATTTCCGTTGCCTTCATGTTTTCTAATCTCATGCTTCCCTTGAAAGGTTTTTATGCTCGTGGGTTCCGCACCACGGCTCGATGTGGGAAGGTGACTAGCCACATTGGGCATGTCCAAGATTGTCGAGTCCACGGACGGTGCATTTTCCTCATGGCATGTATTGTGGTCAACTCGACCGACACACACACCTCTTCTAACATTCTCTTCACGTTTACGGGCTCGATATCGTTGCTGTCTTACTCGATTCTTGAAGCGACGAATCTCTGCATCCATAGAACCTCTATCACAAGCACACCTGCAAGATCCAGTCCAAGTAAAATTGGGCATCAAAAAATGTGTTTAATGAGTTTCTGTTAGAACTTGTACCAATGGCTAAGATTATGTCCACAACTGTGGCCCACTTATTTTCCAAACAAGTTTGATTTTTTCTTTTTCAAATAGAGGTGCTTTGTCATGATGGCATGTCTTATTTACGGTTTACATTTAAAAGTCAGTAAATAATTGCCTCCTCCAAATGGGTGTTAGATAAAAGGGGAAGTGGGTTGTGGGCCTGTAGCACAGAAAATCGTTTGGCCCAATGGGCTCATATTCCCAACTGAAGATGCATGTAGGCCTGTTAGAAAGATAGGAAGCAGCCTACCAAATTTGGACCGTTATATTATTAAGGAATTATATTACAGGTGATCCACATCTTTGCACAGTATACACGGGTTTTAAGTTCTGGTGAGTGTGGCGATTGTGGGACCTGGTTTTATAAAAGCGAACATTGCTTGAATCTCATAAGATCCCAATGACCAATGCTAAGATCCTTTTTAGTTGAATGTGGAGCAATAGTTGTATTTCTCTTCTTCATTGTCGACCAAAAGGTTAAGATTGTCCTGGCAAGGAGATTCTCCAGGCGTTTTTCGTCTCTGGACACTACAAAGAACAAGCCAATGGTCTGGGTTAGCAAACCATGGGACCCACTTTTCATAATTCAAAAGACGACGCTGGTTCTTCACATGTAGTATGGAAAGGAATGGAAAAAAAAGGCTCACCTGGAGATCCAACTCGTTGGAGGTAGTTGAATTCGAATGCCAATGCAAAGGGAGCTTCGGATCCGAAAAGGGGAAGAAGAAGAGCAAGAGCGCTGAAGGTTGAGATGAGAAGGAAAAAAACAAAAAACAAAACAAAAAAAAAAAAAAAAAACAAAAACAAAAAAGAAGGTAGCGAGAATGTCGGATCTGGTATGGCATTGGTTGTGGTCGGGGGTACCCGAAACGGTCTTTCCACTATCGGAGCGCATTTTATGACCAGAACAAACCCCGGTCTTTCCTCAGGCCTGAATTATTTTGGAAGAGAAATAGGCTTCGATTACACTGCCAGAGTTATAGTTCATACACAGGCACTAAAGAATTCACACGTGTCATGTTTGTTACTAAAACTAACCGCCAACGTAATGGGCCCTGGCCTTAGATGGTTTCGAGAGCCAGAATTATACTCAAATGATGCTTTATCATCTAACTTAATTGTTTTAGGAATTGTAATCAACTTCCAGTTGGTTCCTTGATTTGGACGGTCTATTTTGAGTTAGATGTGTGCCACGTGCATCAATGTGGTTGCCTAGGTATCGTCCGCAACACTATTTGGATTCTGGTTTTGCTGGACTTGTTAACGTGTGCACCCAGTGTAACACGCACCATACTGTCATTTTTTGCGTAAGTCGGCCTGCAACCAATGTTAAAAGACTCAAGGACGGGCACTGACTAGTTGGTCATGAGTAGAGTTGTGACTCACCTGAGCCGGGCAGATTCAGCCCGGGTCATCTGATTTGGAGGCGCCTCATGGTAGTGACTAGTGAACCGGATTAGGTCCAACCAATTACTCCGCTTAGCCTGAGTCTTAAAACCAGGTCTCGAAACTGGCCGGCTGGCTCATTATATTGTCAAAAAAAAAAAAGAAAAAGAAAAAAAAAAGAAAAGAAAAGAAAAGAAAAGAGAAGAAGATATGCCCTAGGCTAGGCTTAAGTCATATGAGAAGAGAAATAATCAAATCATGGCCCAACACATAAAAAAGGATGATCAAAGCATATGCGATTTCCTTGTTTTATACTAGCTAATATTTTTAAACAAAGATTTAATTTCCTACTCAAGCACCTGAATCACTTGAATTGGTCACGCCTCTTCTTCATGATTTGTACAACTGGTTGACACCCATTTTTGATACATCTATGTGATCTAATAAGAGGCCGTCATGTGTTGTCATTATGAGCTTAATAATGATAAAATCATACATGCATTGGGAGATATCTTTTGCCACTTTTCTCTAGTGATATGCCATTGGCCCGTTATGAATGTAGTAGTACATAATTGTATGAATGTTTTTAGAGGAACAAAGCGACAAATGACACAGCTTTAGGGCACGTGATCGATGCAATGTATATAGTACATATATCATTGATAAGGCTGTCTCTCACAATTCTTCCAAAATAGAAGATCTTTCTAGAGATGTTTGGAGCTCTCGTGACGATTAATTATGAAGATTATAAAGATTTAAATATTGGACCAATATCTGAGCAGATAGGCACTAATGTATTAGGGCCCAAATAGGATCTAATGGAATTAATTTCATTCGTTTCACAAATATTCAAAGTCATGAAAGAGGATCCAAAGATGGCCTTAATCGATCTAGATTTAGATGCAAAAGTGTCTTGAAAATAATTTTTAATATATGGAAATAATCGCAGCCACGTAAAAGTGGAGATCTGAAAATAGTTTTAGATTTATGGATCTCCTATTAGAATACTAGAAGTCGTGACTATAAAGAATCCTATACCAATAAGGAAACCCAAAGAGGATTTTACTCTCTCTAAAAACTATAAAAGGAGAACGCGATAAAGAGCTTTAGGTTCATGTCAAACACAATGTATTTACATATTCTTTATTTTTTACTTCTCTAGCATAGCTTAGCTAGGTTCTAACATAAATCATTATTCTCTAGCACTATCCCTATAGTACCATAGGAGTAGATTAAATGTCCGCGACCTTCGTATTTCAATCAATTAAGTTCTTACTTAAAAGATCAAATACTCTAATCACATCCTGTTGACCATCTACTTAGATCGTCTGTTCTTATGGACGGATTAAATATTTATCTTTTGTTTTATTTTATTCTCTAGTTTATTTGGCATTGTCAATTGTAACGAGTATCATCGCAAATCAATAAAATTGACATTGTTTTAGCATTTTCTTTGTTTTATTTGTCTATCTTTGTTCGTTTGATAATTATATTAGTTGTAATTATTGATTAAAAAAAGTCCTAAATGTAAGGAAAAAAATCCATTAGAAAAAACTAACCCTTACCCTTTTGCAAAGCACCTGATCGTTGTTACAACTGGTGGTTGAGAGGGCGGTTAGATCCTAGAATCAGGTTTTAATCCATCAATCTCAGCATGTGGGCACTGACGTTCAATTTGACATTGAGTCGAGTATGACTCTCTTGCACGTCCTAATCACATGTAAACCAAATAGAGACCCTATTCATTCATAGGTAAACCCTAATGTTTGATTGAATTGCACAAACCCAATTATAGCTTGTACTAGTTGTTGGGGCTCATGGTTAAACAATATGGGCTATTGATATGGTAGACCTCAAATTATGGATAGCCCATGCACCAAACAGTATGACTCAAAGAAAGTGTGGATAAAAAAGCAAAGCCAGAAAGTTGTGATGTGGGACAAAAATTGCTTAATGCAAATTATAGCTTTTAACAGATTTATATATATATATATATATATATATATATATATATATATATATATATATATATATATATATATATATATAAACTACCATTAAAAAGCTAAGTACGAGGTCTACAATCTTTTAGTAGATGAGTCGACCAGCTTTGTATGACTTTGTAAGAAAGGGTCATTTGGGGGCTTAAATTTCAATTTCAAGTCATTTTTAAGTAACTTTTGTATTTGCTATTTTTTGTTGTTTTAATATTCTAGTGGTCTAGCTCTTGAAGTCCTTGACTCATGCAAGGTTATGTTAGGGTTGGTTTATTAGGGTTGAATTAGGAATATGAAGAATTATAAGCCATATTGATATATTATTTTGTAGAGGAAACAATTCTTTATTATCAATTTTTATTCCAAATTTAGAGATATTAAGTTATATTGTGCTATTTTGTGGAGTAAATAATTCATGATTTTCAATTTCATTCCAATTTTAGATATTCTTTTTCCTTGTAGTAGAGGAAGAAAATATCTTCTCCTCTTTCACCAACCTATTTCTACATTTAAATTTTAAAAATAATAATAATAACAATTGCATTTGTGCCATAACCGTTGCAGTATAAATTCTTACTACTCTCTCACCACTCTATTTATATGTTTATTTATTTAATTATTTTTTAAAACCAGCATTTGTATTAGTGGCATAACCGTTGCAGTATTCAATTACTATATTATATGGCCACTAATTAAAAGGTTAGGATTTTTCCACCTAGATATCATCACTACATGGAACATCTCTGTGGGGGTGGGGGTTAAACTTATGTTTCATTCATTTGAATTGGACCAGCTATGCCAAAATTGAGAATTTGGGCAAGATCCATCGCCAAAAACATTAACGACGGATTTAATCCGTCGCTGTTTGCTACCCGCGTCACATTAAATAAGCGACGTATGTTTCATTCGATAAAATTGAACCAGCCTGCTACCCGCGTCACATTAAATAAGTGACGTATGTTTCATTCGATAAAATTGAACCAGCCATGCCAAAATCGAGAATTTATGATGGATTCGCAAAAAAACTAAGGACGAAATTGGTCTGTCACTGTTTGCTGAGATGCAATAAATATGCGACGAATCAGATCCGTCGCAAAATACGGAACTATAGAATCAAAACAGCGGTGGCAAAATCAAGAATTTGCGACCAATCTGTCGCAAAAAAATTAACGACGAATTTAATATGTCACTGTTTGCTGCCTGTGTCACAACGATGGATGTTTCATTCCATCGAATCGGACCAGGCACGCCAAACTCGAGAATTTATGACGAATTAGATGTCGCAAAATAAATTAACGACGGATTTATACAGTCGCTGTTTCCCATTTCTCAACACATGCGACAGATGGGATCCGTCGCAAACTTAGTAAATCGCAGCTCATAAAATGTTGTGACAGATACGGTCCGTTGCTGATCTATCAAGAAGCAGCACCAAGAGAGTTTTGTCGCAAAACAAATTTACAACTGATTTGGTCCGTCCATGTTTTCCACATTGTGAAATTTCTTTGGTTGAATGGTCGACAAAATAAAATATTGCGACGGATATAATCTGTCGCGACTCTCACAAAAGGGACCTTGAATCAGTGGTTTATTTTGCGACGGATTATATTCGTTGTAAAATACATGACTGATTTAATTCGTAGCTGTTTGCCATGTAGTATGACAGATGTGAATAGTCGCAACTTTGAGACGATACTGCGACGGAATTAGTCCGTCGCAAAAAATGGTCGAACCCACCCTTTTTGTCGTCTGTACAACTTTTGCGATGGAAACGGCCCGTCACTGTGTAAGTAGCTGCTACGGAACCCAAATTAGTAATTGGGGTAAACTTATATTTTGTTCTTTGGAATTAGACTAGCTGTGTTAATCTTCGGTCATGTAACAAATTAACGACAGATTTGGTCTGTCGGTGTTTGCCTCGTCGCGAAAGATTAGTCACTGATATAAGCCGTCACTAATCCGACAAGAAGCAAGGGACGAAGGACCACAAACAAGTCATTGATTTTCGAAAATATTATCAATGGATTGGGCCCGTCACTAGCATTTTTTTTTTCTATTACCCAATTGTCATCCAAAAAAAAATAATAATAAACCAAATGTTTATTAAGAATCCCATTTACAAAATTTCGGAGGTAGGGTTGAATATAAAATTAGAGGAAATATCATTTTGGGTATGATTGGATGCTCTATTGGCATGAATTGGTAATTGAATTAAAAATAAGGAAAATAGCGAACTACTGTTTCGTTTATTGTAGGATTAGCCATGCCTAATTCGAGAATTGTGCGACTGACTAGATCCGTCGCAAAATAAACTAACGACAGCTTTGCTTCTTCAATGTTGGCCATGTCACAAAAAATATGCAACAGATGAGATCCGTCGCCAGATTGCGACCAATCTAGTTCGTCAGACGAGGAAAAAAAAAGCCCGTCGCTAACCCTATGAGTAATTCGTCTTGATAAAATTTTGCGACGGATACAGTCCGTTGCTGATTATAAGTTTCAAAAAATTAACGACGAATTTGGTCTACCACAAGATTTCTACAAATAAAAAGATATATATATATATATATATATATATATATATATATATATATATATATATATATATATATATATATATATTGAATCCGTTACACCCGTAGTCATCGAAAAAAAATAAATTCACACAATTGTTTTATAAGAATCCCATTCACAAAATTCAAAAGGTTGGCTAAATATGAAACTGGACTAAATATCATTTTGAGTGTGTTTGGATGCTCAGTTGGCCTGGATAGCAAACTGAACTAAATATATAGTAAATAGCCAAAAATGGGTCAACTATTGATGAAAAGAAATGATCATCATAATTGTCCCATCAATTAAAATAGAAATATGGGAGATTCTTTTATTCTCAATATTTCTACAAACATCCAAACGAAACATAACACAATTTAAACAAAAGAGAAATGGTAACGATGATAGACCTACAAGTTGCTTCCATTTATGTTTGCATCGTGAATGTTATCATGATAGTCCTGAACATGAGAGACATTACATTAGTTATATATAAACACATTTGATAAAGTGATAAATGCAATCTCAAGATTTGAGTCATTTACTTGGCTTTTTGCCATAAATTCCTTGAAGTTATTAATCATGAACATTGAATTGCCATTGACATGAAAAGTATGCAATATTGAAGTTCAAAGATCCAATTAGAAAAGATAATCTTGGTACAAAAAATAAAATAAAATGCTCATTTCATGAGGAACTCTTGCAAGCATGATAAATAATTGAAAGAGGAAGAAATAAGTATAGTTGTTTATAGTTTTACCTCATTTAACTTTTCCCACACCAGACCAGGCTGATTTGCATGACCTTTGTCAGTAATTAAGAGAGAGTTCACCATTGAACTGCAAACAGGGCAGGAAATAATTTAATTTCTTGCAATATGATGCAAACTACAAATGGGAACAATAAATTTTTTACAGTTGGTTTCTTAAAAGCGTCATATAGTATCTTTGATTCCTAAATGAATGGAAGAATCAATTGAAATAGTATGATAGGGCTATAACTGACCTTAAACATAGTACTAAAGTGATTGTTATGGAAAACAACACAAAGTTCGCATTCATTTAGACCTTCCATTGAAGTGTGAACAACAAGAGAAACAAGATAAAGCAAGCCCCCACTTGATTTGGGAAACTAGGCTGAGCTATGCTAAAACCAAGATGGGTCAGGTTTTCCTGACCCAGTTACCCAGTGAATGACCTGGATTGATCCACTCAGGTAAATCCCAGGTTGGCCAGCATGGTATTCAAACAATCAGTCAACATCAATGTTTGCTTGTCTGCATCTTCTACCCAGCTCGTTTTAGGGCATGTGCCCAACATGAAAGCATATCCAAAGCTCAAAGCGCAAGTGGACCACACCATAGATGTATATGTAGGTTTAGCATGCAGTATTCTCCATGTACCTTCTTTTATCTGCATCCAAATCACAACTACTTAAATGCTACAAAACAAGTATTTGAAATAACCATATGGTCTTCCAAATAGCAGTTACTTTCAGCTTTTAGTATTTCATCAAAATTTTAGAAATTGCACATACAAGTAAGCATAATATATTATATACCAAGCAATCTTACATATTCTACCCATGTCATACCTAGGGTTGCCAATGGGTCAGCATTGCGTTGGGCTTAGCATACCTGAATCCAAACATGATTAGGGAATTCAAATTTGAATCCTGTTCATTTTGGATCTGGGTATCATATATGAGGAACTAGAGTTGAAACTTATTGGAAATATGATGAGGTCCAAGCTTCAAACCTTATTTGAGTCTTGATTTGGACAAGTAATTGGGTCTGGAACCAGGTCAGATAGATGCAACCTTTCATCACCTTGCTTTCATCGTGGACGGACACTTGCATGAAATCTTGAGAATTCTTCGAAAGTCCAGCTCTAAGCTGCCCAAAATATAAGAACAGCTTGCTTTCTAGACCATGTTGAGAATTCTCCTAGACCCAGCTCTTAAGCTACCCAAAATACAAGATCAGCTTGCTTTCTAGACCATTCTCCTTTATCACTCACTCTCTTTGCTTTCTTCCTGAAAGCAACTCTTTATCTTTTAAAACCTACATACTATATAGTTCTATAGAAAAATTACTAATATTATTAAAAAAAAAAAAAAAGATATTAGTTCTAGAGGATCAGAATGTGCAACTGATCATGAGTGATTCTCTCATCACTCCTTCCTTGAGGGTATAGCAATTTCATTCACATCCCTTTAAAAGTTAGAGAAAATAACTCTCAACTACAAGGAACAAGCAAGCCCGGATATATTATGTTAGGCTCTTCGGGGGGCATTTGTTCATTTCTATTTTTGGTAGATAAGATGTGGGACTGGCTCCAGCGCCTCTAGAAGCATGGATAGTGCAGTGCCACCATGCTATTATTTGTAACGCCCTGACTTTTCAAGACCCGAGTATATGACTCGTTTCCTAAAAACCCAAGTGTTAACCTTAAAGGATGGTCAAATTTGAGTATTTTTTTTCTTTTATCAGAGTAGGCAGATGAGCGTAAAATGAACAAATCAACATAAAGAAAGTTTCATTATCTTTCAAATATACAAGTAGCTCATAATGACTTATACAAACCAATGTCCCAACATTAACGATTACAAGATTTGCATACATAAGAAATAACAGAAAGAATATAAATGTAAGTCGCATGACCACGCAGCTCCTTTTAGCAATACGGTCGTGCATCCATGGCACTAGCACAGCTCCTCATCAAGTCTGATCATATACATCATCTGGGCCACCTGTTCTACCTATACGGTTGTATATTTGATGGATGAGTGGCCAGCTCAGTGTGAATTCCCCTCAAGATTACACACCGCCACATTAGGCAAGCATAGTTATAAAACGACAAAGCAATCAAAACAATACATGATGCAGTCTTTTTAAATGCATGGATGCATGAATGCACATCGGCCTGAGGATGCACATCCAGCC
The DNA here is from genome assembly GCA_037074715.1 of Magnolia kwangsiensis. Lineage (NCBI taxonomy): Eukaryota > Viridiplantae > Streptophyta > Magnoliopsida > Magnoliales > Magnoliaceae > Magnolia > Magnolia kwangsiensis. The sequence goes on along the minus strand of CM073589.1, from coordinate 6,227,362 downwards.
GGACTTGAGCTCGTTGCCCACGCAATCATCGACCTGAGAAAATCATCCAGTCGGACAGGGGTTGATAGTCGGTGGTCTGGGAGCTAGCGAAACGATACCCAGAAGATTCTAAGGGCACGTGCTACAGCATCCAGAATTAGCCACCCGTCATCGCCAACATGCTATGGATGCATGATTAGCCAAACCGTTATTAATTCAATTACAATCAGCCAATTTAGGTAAGCTCAAGGTCACTACAGGGAGCTCAGAGCCCAGCGTAGACCGATGGCTCGGGCATAATGTCTCATTACCACCATCCCCGGCACATGAGACTACCATCTTAGGATGTTTAATGGAAACCCGCCGACTAGTGACCAATCATATTACAATATATGGGGCTTATCATTGCATGATTGCACGGTATAAAACATCGAACCCATATAGGGAAAATACTATAACAAAACCTCATAGAGCGATACCAAAACAAGCCACATACGGCAAACACCAAAATGAGCCACATAGGGCGAGTATAAAAACCATGCGATAAAAGACCATCCTTGAAAACCGTTGAACACAACAACCCTGGATAGTAGGCCCACATCAATGGTTAATTTAAATCATCATTCAATAACCACTAAGCCGAAGGTCCATTACTATCATAATCAGTCGGGTTACATCCCAAGTATGAGTGTACACATATAGGTGATGGTTTCCCACTAGTGTACCAGTTTAAATTCCATAAGCAAACTACAAATAATCCACAAGCATAAATAAATATGTAGGATAAACATTAAGCAGGCAATATAGCAATTCAATTTCCACCAGCTAGCACATGTGATTATAAGAGAGATATCAATTATAAATTTAAATAAGAACTATAACTTAAGCTAATGAGAAGATGAAAAGCTCAAGGGGAAGAATCATCACCTTATACTTTGAACTTCCTACCAGTGTTGCTAGAGAATGCATGTTTCCTTAGAATCAATCCCTATCATAAATCAGGAACTTGTATAATTAGATCCAAGTTCTACATACCACCTAGGGTTTAAGATCATCGTCTAAGGTTATCCTTTAGGGTTTTATTGTAGAATTTAGGGTTTAGTTTTAGGAATTAAACTATAATGTAGGTGTAGTATAAACAAAGTGTAATAATATGGTTAGTTACCATTTATCGTTAATGATATAACTATTATTTGTGACCATGATAATAATAAGTATCAAAATGGTAACTAAATAATAATATCTATTATTAGTGGTAATATTTTCCAAGTGATGGATGTCATACTAGCATTATTATTAGTAATTTCATCTTTAATAGCTAATATTAATGTAAATAGTGTTCTGATGGTTATTCATGCTTAATATTCACATAGACCTTAATATCTACCTACTTGTTAAGACTTGTTGAAGGAAGGCGTGTCTTTCAAGGTAAATGATTTCAGGTAGTTTCCGAATAGAAGATTAAAATCAACAGTGAGTTGCCACTGAGTTGACTCGGCTGGGAAACCAGACGAGTCAACTCATGATTGGGTTGGAAGAATTAAATTTTAATTGAAGCTGGTGAGTTTATTTTCAGCTTCATATCTTGGTGAAAATTATCCCTCCATTGTCAATAGGATGGAAACCCAAGCCCGAACTCCAATAGCTGACTGAGTTGCAAATCTTATTTTTGTGAACAAATACCGAGTCAACTCGTTAACGAGTTGCTTGAAATGGGGTTTACATGGACATTGTAGATGTTATACCTGTTTAAGGAACTGTTTCTCTTCAAGGTGAGCTGTTGTAAATGGCACCTGGATAGATCATTGTGGGATTTCAGTAAGTTGTAAATGAGTTAACTCAGTAGGAACTCCCAACCATCTTCCAACTACCACAGATAGAGGTGAATAAAGGGCTCTCTCTCTCTCCTTCTCTCTACTTCTCCTTTTCCTTTCTTCTTTTCTTTCTTCCATCTCTCTTCCTTGCTGGAAAGGTCCGAAAATAGCCGATAGACCTAGCCTAACTCAGCTTAGTCGAGCTGAGTCGACCCATACTGCACAAATTCGGCAGCGAGTCAGACTTGACTCGGTTCAAGATGACGAACAAGGCAGTCCCTTTCTCTCTATTCTCTCCCTCCTTTCTTTTTTCCCTACTACTCTTGAGGTCAGACAGCGACAATGGATCCTTCCTGACTCTGCCCAAGCTCGGACGAATGAGTGGGTCACGGTGGTGTGGTGCAATAGCCGCACCACCCTCCTTTCTTCTCTTCTTTCTTCTTCTTTCTTTCCTTCTCTTTTCTTCACTATTCTCTCCCAACACCATCACCAGATGGTGAAAGCCCGAAAACGGCATCACAAACAGAGCTGACCCATTTTTGGGCAGTGGAGAAGGTGGCATGTCATTAATGGCGGACTTCCTCCCGCATTTTCTTCCTTCAATCCGACCACATGGGATGGTTCGTATGGACCTCAGGGAGCTTATGGATGGGCTCATTTGAAGCTCTAAGAAGGTTTGGGTGGTGGGTTCGGAAGGAGGAGAAAATGACTTTTTTCCTCTTCCCAGCCGCAAGGAAGTGGAGATGAGCCTGAAGAGAGTTGTTCTCTCTCCTTTGTAGGGTTCTTCCAACGATCCTAGACCGTCAGATCAGGAGTAAATGGTTCGGATTGCAACAGCCAGCACGCGCGTCTGTCAGAGCCGAAAACCAGTCGCGGTTTTAGCTTCCTGTGGGAGAAACTCTCTCTCTCCCATGTGAAGAGCCATTGGGTGGCCGGGATTAGGCCACGTGGATGGCCGAAATGGAAGGAAAACAAAGCTCATGCGGATTGCCATCATGGCAGTTTCCATTTCTGAAAACTTAGTATTTCTAGGTCCTGTTTGTACCTGTGTTTGTGTGCACGTGTGGTTTCATGAGTGCATATGGAAGATATAGTTTCAGTTAGAATGAATTTCTAGACATGATGGACGGTTTAGATCATGAAGGTGGGGCCAGATGGTGGGCCATGGACGGTCCAAACGGACGTCCGTCCGCCCGCTGTATAAACCGGAGAGAGAGAGAAATCTCTTTGGGAAATGGCGGGTCAGAGGCGTCTGACCGGCCTCTCTAGACCCATGCACAACTAGTGCACCCCTGTGGTACACATGTGACGCAGGTGTGTGATCCATAGTGTTGTTTGGGAGAAATCCACACCGTCCATTCTTCTTGGAGGCGTCAGTCAGGTCTTTTGACCTAAAAAAAAAGGCAAATCTAAGGTCCAGGTGGGCCATATGGTTTGATTCCTAGCTCCAACGGTGGTTTACCATTGTTATGGGGTTAGATCATTCTGAAACTAAATGTCAATGGTTAAAATAGTCCCTGGAATTTATCAGATGATTGGGTCCACATGTTGTAGGGACATGGTGGTGGAAACCACGGTCACTTCCGGTTTGTGAATGTTTTCTTCAAGTTGCTGTTAAAAATAGGTGGGGTCCACTGTTATGGTTTACAGAAAATCCATTCCTTCTATCAGTTTTGTAAGGTGATGTTAGGCTAGGGGCCAAAATATGGGACACATTCATGTCCTAGGTGGGCCACGCTTCAATCAACATGGAGTGAATTCACATTGAACCAGGAATTCATTTACTAGTAAATGTAAATTCTTCACTTGCATGCAGCTGAAAAAAAAATCAAGTGGGGTCCACTTGTGATGACTTCCAAGGATCCATTCCATTTACCATCTTTGGCACGCCGTATTAATCCATGGTCCTAAATTTGAAGTAAATCCGAACTTCAGGTGGGCCGCACGACCTATTAATGCGACTAAATGGTATTCACCGTTAAAACAATCCCACTTATACGTATGTGCCATGCATCCATAATTGCAAATTTGCCATTAATTCTTCAACCACTTTCTACTGTCAGTTATATCTGATTGCACCGTCCAAACGCTGTGAAATTTGACAGATGTTCCTCGTTTTTAGTTCTCTTTCCATCAGACAAGTTTGGGCCCCGATCTCCCGAGGATGCCGAAGGTACTCTTTTAAATGGCCAACACACTCTGTGTTTCAGAATGTCAGTTGTACATGTCTAGTTGAACTATTACCAGGTAGTTTGGTCATATACTTTAGGATCTTCAAAATGACCGATTCATCTTAATATTTGGATGGCCCATTTGACGGATCCAAACCTGATGTGTGGTAAGATGACTTTCTAAAAATAAGTAAACTTGGTGGTTAGTATTCTAATCACGTATTTAGGTGATTGTACGATCAATTTTGTAAATACATGTACAAAAATGGGTTTTTAAAGCAATCAAGGGGTCGAACACGTATATTGTTCGATTCGAGTGACTTGTTCACATGTGTAAGTTCCTCGGATTGTAATTCTAATGGTAGATTAAGCATATTCATATGGTGTGAACAAGATGGACGGATCAGAATATTGATCTGATAAGTGTACGAACAGATGTAGGGATCAAGTAGCTAAATTAATGTGATCTAAGGGCTGAAATTTGATGTGTACGGTTAATTTATGATAATTAGGCCTGGTATAAAGTTTCACACGAAATGGATCATGAAAACCTTATGAGTTGGAATTCAGGGTATAGGTTGATGGCATTTACGTAATTATTGTTGATTTAAGAGTTTTGTGAAATCTAATGGTTCTAGATGATTATATGTCATTTTCTAAACAATTCTTACAAAAGGACTTATATTTAAATCATTATAAATAAAGATTTATTCACTGATTTAGTTAAAGGAAGGTACATATATCGAACTATGTGGGCAACAGTCAGATGACTTGATTTATGGATGAATATCATTCATAATCGGTCAGATTCAAGTTGGAGGATGGATGTAGGGTTAGGTTGACTAGTTTGGTACCGTACATGTATATATAATATGTTAAATTTATGGTAACACTCAAGGACTTTCAATACTCGGTATTGAAAAGTTCGGAGTGTTACATTATTGGACACACAACATACACCAATCAAATTGAAACTATTCTAAATGAACAACAGTCCAAAATCGAATTGCTTCAACAATTTTAACCCCTTTCATCAGAGCATACAAATGGAAAATAATTAACAAAAAGAAACAATGGTTACGTTCAATGAGAAAGCAATTTATTGGATGGTCCAGATCATCTAATTAAAGCTATATTTGATTGATTGTGAATAGAAAACTGAACTAAATATATAGTAAATAGCCTAAATTGAAGTGTGGCAGCATTGCCATCTTACCATGAAGCAAGTTTTCCAATGAGAACCTCCACAAAAAATTCCTTGTTTAATGGAGCCCATCTCTATCCAATTGTTTTGCGGCGAAAACCTGCTCAAAGAAGCACACATTCTCATTAGTAAAATGCAAATGTTTTTCAAAATCTACATTGTATTTTGCATTGATTTTTAAGTTTATTTATCAAGAATATGATGCAGGCATTCTCAAACTGCGCAGAAGAATCTCTCATCTTCAACTCAGGACAGAAGAGTTCATCTCCTGAAAATCCATCAAAACCAAGATAAATGATCCTGAATTCAGAAAAAAACAACCTGTAGGCTGAAATTGCAAATCTATCCTGTATCAATCTATCAGAATGAAGCAAACTGTTTATATTCACAACCAGATGGAAATTGCCACTTATCGGGAAATCAAAACTGTGTTAAAATAAGTGTCTAAAAGAAGATGAAATCAGGGTGAATTTTCTCATCTCTTCCTCCCACCACTTATAATCTGACATGGATTTTGAAAGGGCATCAGATCTTGTTTTATTCAAAATCCGTTAACAAAATTTGAATCCATTAATGCCATTAAAAAATTGGAATGCTAGAAACAAGCATGGATGTGATGCGTAGACTCTTGGCGCCAGATCGGTTGTGTTCCAGTCTGGACAAGAGTAACATGTGCTCCCTCCAACAAACCTTGGCTCTGGTGCATGAAAATTTTATGGAATTAACTAGTAAAGGGGAAAACAAGGGAAAATAAAAACAATCAAGATCCATGAGTGCAAGCATTCCATACCAGCAAGAGATTCAGAGCTCGAGACAATGTCTCTTTGCGTCATTGGAGAACTGCATATATATGGGCAGCACCCCATGATAAAGTGCCAGCCTCTGCTTAACCCTTTCTCTGCCAAGCATGAAACTCTAATTCTATCATCACAAAAATTATACAACAACAACAGAAGGCCTCAAACTATAACTTGCACATCAGCAAGCCAATAATTGAGGAAAAGTCCTTAATGCCAAATGTTGGCTATTTGCCATCCTGAAACTTTCTTGGAAAGAAAATATGAAGGTGGTATATTTTCAAAGCAGTGCTGTTTCTAATGGCAGTTTTACAGAAACCCATCCAAAAATATTATAATCTAACAGTTAAAAACCTCATCTTGGATAGAGTGTGCCCCAAAAACCTCAAAGATTGGAAGATCCTGGTTATCCAATTATTTGCCATTTTGTCAGTTGAATGTCGGCGACTGCTGTTTTTCTTCTTAACTGCCTATTTTCAGGCAACTTATCAGAGGGTTAGGATTGTCTATCAAGGAGATTTTTGGGGTGTCATCCATCCACCATAGGATCGATCATATCAACAGTCTACATTATCAAACCATGGACCCCACAAGTAAAGAGTAAGGACGTGGATATTATGTATCCCCAAGTCAAGGATTTAGCATTACCTTGTAGGTCCAATGTATCAGTCACACAATAATCCAAATCCTTCAAAGTTTTAAACTCTGTCAACACTGGGATTTCTCCATCACTTTCTTTTGTTGCAACCAAGGAATCATCAAGTTACAAATCCACATCTGTGAACCTATCAAGCTGTGAGAAATTTTCACTTGTTGAGATCAGGGAAGAAATAACTGTAGCTGTAATGCAAGTTCAGTATCAAGGTTCCATCGTCAAGATTCATTGGAGAAATGTACTTCTAACACTAGGGACATAACTTTGAAGTAGAAGTAATAGGTAACCATTTTATTCGCCAAAATTACCAAAATGAATTAGATAAGTTGTGGAAAGAAAAGAAGAAGAAATGCAAGCATAATGCTCCACTCTGCAACAGATATTTTGCCTAGGAATTCCTCCAAACAGTTCCTCTACAACAAATATTTCCCCATACTTCATATAACCTGCTATCAAAGCATTCCAGGAAGAAACACCTCTCAGGGGCATTTAATCGAACAATATGCGTGCACCATTGATCTGACCACATTTTACATACATATCAATCAAAGAAGCCCCAACATACAGATCAAACTCGAGTTATCAAATACTGAGGAATAAGAAGATCGAAATCTTACCAGTGGAGAAGGATTAACGAACAGAGGAAGAGGGTTTTCAGATACAAGGAGGGTCCCATCTAGATCAGCGGCTCCCGTCTGGTTCAACCTTCTTTTAGAGAGAGAGAAATTAGGGGCCAGGGAGAGAGAGAGAGAGAGAGAGAGAGACCACTGATCAGATGGTTGGGATCTGTGTGTAATTTGAACAATTTGACATCCACCATGGGGACAAGTAGATGGACGGTACCAAATGAAATTTCACCTTGCAACTTGTACTGTTGAGATATGGCTCTAACATATATTATTCCGGTTCCACGGTTCTTCCGTGTCATCTCCCCATGTTCCCAATTCTTTGCAAGACCCGTGTGGGTTTTCAATTATGAGAAGTGGGGCCATAGTAGATAATCCAGACCGTTGGACTGGTGCATCCCGCCCTATTTGGAATATTGTCTTTGATATATGCCTGATGGAACAATCTCAACCTTTTGATATTTGGCACATAGTTCTAAAACTCGGTGACTCAACTTGAAATTCAGCAGAATTCAGGTCCGTTGATTGCTCTTCGGCATAAAAAGTTATAAAATAAATAAATAATTAATTAATTTTTTATTTTTTATTTTTTAAAAAAGGGCAGAGCGTAAGGACCTGTTTGGATGGAATGCAAATTGAGAAATGCAAATAATTTGCATCAACAATGCATTTGGACTTGTTCGGATGCAATGTTAAAATATTTACATTTCCTTTTCCTTTCTCAATAAAAGATTTTTTTTTTTTTTTTCAACTAGTCAAATGGATGGAAAGATTTTACCGATGATGTGATGCTTTAAATGATAATTTCCGTCAAGAGTAAAGATTTTCCCTTGTGAGATTGCTCTCAAAACAGTTTGGCAGACTTGGTTTTAGGAAGTTAAAGACAACTAATGTCCACATTGGACTGAAAAAAGCCTTGAAGATGGGTGGATGGGATCTCTCAATATAGTGGTACTCTTAGGGCATGCCCCTTCAACAGTGGGTACACAGTAAACCAGTGGTCTGGATCACCGCAAGATTGGCCTCACTTGTCAAACACATAAACCTGTGCATAAGTTGGGTCATGTGTTGTATAATAGCTAGCGGTGTGGGGCTTTTCTAGCCATTAGATGCATTAAAATAATTCTCCCCCCTTAATGCATCAAGAGCACCAGTGCCACAAATAGCAGTGCAGGCACTATCGGTCACCGGTTCTAGAATCACTTCCTTGTCCAACATGAGCCATGATGTTGACTTACTGCTCCCTCCTGCACCAGCCGACGGATTGTGCTTATAAGGCACATGTACTTCACGACATGGTGGGGCCCACAGAGCACCAACCACTAGTCATTGGATGGCGGCAGGGGAAGTTGCCAACCTGTTTGAAGTTGGATGGGCAGCAAGACGGGGTTGACCAGGTCCACTCCTGGTTGACCAGGTTGGTCGAGTAGGTTGGAAGGATATTTTGGTTCCCAACATAATGCACAACACTAGTTTAGTTTAAAAAGTAAGTTTGAGAGCATTCAAAAAAGCTAATGGGCAAAATGTGAGATTTATAGCTGAAAAATCTCTACTTGCTTTACCCAGCCCTTAAAACACCTAATCTCTGTAGGGCACACCAAATTCACATGTAGCAACCATTCCATCCATTGATCAGCCTCTCTTCCTGAGTCTAGGCAAGCAAAAAAAACAGTAAGATCCACAAATCAGGTAGGCCACATTACAGAGGAACAATATGAATGGGATGCCAATCATATGATTGTGTGGGGCCACCATGGCGTTCAACTTTTATCAAACCCATTAAGATGTAACTCAGCAGGACAAACTGAAGATACAAACGACCTGATCCAAAATTTCCACAAGCCACACCATGTGAACTTACAGGTTTAAAGGAGCAATTTTAAAATTTCCTCATCAGTGTGGGCCAGTGGACTTTTCCATGAGGCTGATATTTTGCATGTACGGTTAAAATAAGGGCTCTCACCTAATGGACAGATTGATGTTACATATACAACATGGTAGGCCCCACCGAGTATTGGGTGCTTCATGCACTCTATTGGGTAAAACAGGTGCGGCAGAGGCTTTTGTTCCTTTCTACAGGTGCAGATGCGGTACCTTCAGCGTACATACGTTAGGTAGGAGAAACGTTCCAAGATTATATAATACCCCAAGCTTGAGTGGCGATGTGCTTTGGTAGAGGCGGAATACGAGGAATATGGTAGAACCATATCTCTAGGGGACACGTAGCAGTGTGACATTGTGAAGTACCAGCACATATATTTGGGATAAGTTCTAATAATGCACTCATTTCTGTAGACACCTAAAAACTGAGTTGATCTCATTTTACTTGATCATAATAGTGGGCGTGAAAGGAAGGAGAGAGAGAGAGAGAGAGAGAGAGAGAGAGAGAGAGAGAGAGAGAGAGAGAGAGAGAGAGAGAGAGAGGCTACATTCTTAGTGCATCTACATGTAGAGAAGAGAAGGGTATTACGGCCAATCCACTACAACAAAATAGGGCTTAGCCAACTGATAGGCTTACCCTTTGCCTGCAGCCTGTTTTAATGACCGCGGGAAAAGGGTCCCTTTATATTTAAAAAAAAAAAAGAAAAAAAAGCCCAAGCCATTTGCGTTGTCGCTCCCTCTCTGCCTCTCCCTCTCCACTGCCTCTCGCTCTCCTTCCCTCTCCCTCTTCCTCTCATATGCTCTCTCTCTCTCTCTCTCTCTCTCTCTCCTTCTCCCTCTCACTCTCACGTGCTCTCCCTCTCCATCTCCCTCCCTCTCTCTGCCTCTCCGGCCCTCTCCATCTTGCGCTCTCTCCCTTTCCCTCTCCCTCTGCCTCTCCCTTTCCCTCTCTGCTCGCTCTCCTCTCACTCTTTGAAGTTTCAAGTGTTGCTATATAAACGAATATAGACAAATCCTCTCTCACACAAATATTCTCCCTAGTAGCCTTCATCTCTCACACAAATCCTCTCTCTACTATCGTTCCTTCATCTTCACAACGGATATCGAAGAAGTTGGTAAAAAATAAAAAAATAAAAATAAAAATCCTAGCTCTCTTTCACTCTCTTTCTATGAGATATTGATCTTCCTTTGATTCCATCATAAGCAGGTGATTTTCCTATCTTTGCCCTAATTTTTCTATTTTCTGCACTAGATCTTCTGTAGATGCATTTTCTTGCTACGATTTTCAACTGAGAGCATTGAATCTTAGTTTTTGTTATCTTTTCTTGATGAGATTTGAGCTTCCATATCTCTAGATTGTGTTTTCTCCTCTCTTTTTGGGAGATTTTGTTGATTCTGATAGATCAGGACAATTTAGGGTTAGGTTTTGGTGCTTGTAGTGGTTTAATTTTGTGGTAGATCTGTTCGTATATTTCATGTTTGGATTATGCTTATCAATTTTGTTCTATTGTCTTTTTATTGAAATGGAGTAGAGGAGATGTATTGTTTGATTTATATGGAAGGCGATCTATCATATCAGTAGCTTTTCTGATCATGATATGGAAAATTATATGTATTTTGGAATTTGGGTAAATTGTAAGAATCTATGTTTCTGTGGTTTACATTTTAATATAATTTTTCATGATTTCATGATACCATAACTGCTTTTCAATTAGATCAGATGCTGATGGTTTTATATTATGCTGCCGTGAATCTTTAAGCATATGGATCGTCATGATGATTGAAATTTTAGATTGTTTCCTGGATTGGAATAGAAAAATTCATGGATCCCACTGTCCGTCTTTCAATCCCTGTTTCCTTCTTCTTCTTCTTCTTCTTCTACCTTTATTTATTTATTTTATTTTTTGTGCATATGTCCTTATCTAGCTTCATCATTAGTATTGGTGTTCTTATTTATCCCACAATGAAATGCATTAACCAATTAATAGAAGTACTAGTTGTTTGGCTATATTGTTCCCTTTGGAATTAAATGTATTTTTATGCTATCTTTTTTTATTTGCTCATGTGAAGATTATTTGTTGGACATTAGCTACTTATGTTACTTTAATGAGCAAGGAAATTCTAGAAAAGTTGAGAGATTTGGGCAGGTCTTGGTCTCTTTGTGTTGTGTCATTTGGATGGACTAGCCGAAGGGTTCATATTCATTTTGTTGCCATTTCCAAGTCGTGACACAATGATGGTTGCATTGTGAGGTTCCCAAGTACAAACTTATCACTCCTTCAATCTTGTCAGACAGATTGAGGGTACATTTCTAACTTGAATTGCAACCTTGATTTTAATTCAGCAAGAATACTATTTCTGTCCTATCTAAGTTAAACATTGATTTTGTTCAACCCATTCTTTGGATTTGAATTTAATTTTGCACATCAATTAAGTTTAGATTTGAATTTATGTTTTGTGATCAGGGTAGTAAAGTATTTTTGGGATTGAATGAAGATATTGGACTTGCATTTGGCTTTCATCTTGTGTTTTAGTTAGTACTAGGAAAATACATTTTCTCATATTGTATAACTGCTGGTAAATATTTACCTTATGCTGGATGTTAAATAGGAGTAGGGTGACTTGTCAAATCAAATGATTTTAGGGAGGTTGCTCTTTTGATGAGCTTTGAGGTAGCCCCTAAAGTGGTCACAATGGTTTTGGTTTCTACAGTTCTTTTTTTGGTCTTTGTTATGGTTGCTGTTAGAACACTACCTAGTGCAAATGATGGGCTGAGTAGATGTCACATACACAGCACAGTAGGCTCCACAAATCTTTTTGTTACACGAGAACGATACAAGTAGTATGAAATCTGCATCCTAATTTGCTCCGTGTGCAAGAGAGCACGATCATAGGCATACATCTACTTGTACGTATTATCTATTTTATATTTGATCAACCACACTGCTAATGGCCAACCCATTTGCATTTGTGGAGCTGTATCACTTAAAGTTTTAAGATTTGAATTCTTGAAGTTTTCAACTTAATGCTGAGAAGTTTATGAGAGTAAGACACCATCTATTTTTTGCAGATGCTTACCTAGCCCATTTGTATGTTTGCATGATGGAGCCCAATTTACCATCACATCAATCTGTTTGGGCCCCTTTTTCACCAACATTTTTTTCAATTGAATACCAAATGAAAATAATGAGAACACTTTTGACTGGAATACAATTCATATAATCATTCAGTAAGTAACAGTACAATTGTATGATGGCGGCGATGTATTTCAGATATAAACTTAAATTAGACTCATGCATGTTGAGTTGCCCACAATCTGCCCATGAACAAGTTCATGAGATCCAAGCCATTCATTATCTAGTTCCAAATGACGTGCATTTTGGAACCTAAAGGAATTAAATCCTTTTGAATCTGGTTTCTTATTTTCTACTAAAATTGTGAGATCTCCCTTATCAGACCACAATTAAACAATAAGATCAAGTTGATGCTGTAGGTTTCTTCAAGGCCCTAATACAGATCAAAGAACTGTCTCTAAAATTAGAGAGACTATCAAAGAACAGAAGGAAACCACCGTTCGGTTGATCAACTACACAAAGAGTGGTAAGTTTTAATATCAGTACTTTCAGGTATGATGTCACTATACCATGTCAGTTCCATCATTGATTGCATTAGGAACTCAACTTTTACAATTGCTTGTTATATTTTCTATAAGATATCTATGAACTAAAGATTATTTGTGTGTACTATTGACACTCTTTGGGGATAGTTCATTGGATCTATGAGGAGACTGCATTTGCTCCATTAATAAGGAGAAACTAGGTTTTACCTTTGATGCTTTTCCATGTGGTTGGGAGAAGCATTATTTTGGTTGGACTCAGGAGAGACATTAATGGTCTTCTAAAGTGTAAATTATGTTTCAGGGATTTATCCTACAACAGTTCGGTTTGTTTCTAGAATGTTTCATCTAAACAGTAAGTTGAAGAGACAAGTACACATTATTTCTGTTTGCCTTAAAATAAAAAAGCTATTTTTTGCCTTTTACGTATTTAGATCAGAACAACAGTGTTCATTCTTATGTCTGTCTGTACATCAACTGATTGGGAATGGTATGAAATCATTTGACCTTGTTCCTAGCATTGGAAACTTTTTCATTACTTGTACTCTCTCATATGATATTTGCTAGCTATCAGTAGATTGAATTGTTGGGAATTTCAGTTTTATCCATCTGAATTGTACCATCATTTGCCCTTTTACTTCCCATCAGATTTTATACCTCTTGATTTAAAATAATAATAAAAAAAATCTTACATTCTATTGCACCCATATTTGCTATTTACATCTCGAAGCATGGGTCTTCAGTCTCCTTTTCATTTCCTGAAAATTTGTGTTTTCATTTTCCATTGTGTTTCAAACTGAAACTGAAGATTACAAGATACTTCTTGATTAAAATGTTATTGTTTTCATTGGCATTGGCAATTGTACGTTCTATTAGAATAAAAGTAAAAATAGCTAGGACACTTCTTTCTTCGGTACAACTTACACAAGCTCCAGTTTTTAAGTTGTCCCTTGACTTAATTCTTGCTTTTCTTAATCTCAGATCAATTTGAGAAAAGCCAAAGAAATCAAGGGATTCTCTCTCTCTCTCTCTCTCTCTCTCTCTCTCTCTCTCTCTCTCTCTCTCTCTCTCTCTCTCTCTCTCTCTTCTTTCTCTCTCTCTCTTTTCATCGTTGTCATTGATTTCTTTAGCCATAGTTGTAACGGGGAGGTCTCCTTGATGTGAAGAACATGGTGTGAAGAAGGGTCCATGGACCCCAGAAGAAGATCAAAGGCTTATGGACTACATTGAGAAGCATGGTCACGTAAGTTGGAGAGCACTCCCGAAGCTCGCGGACCTGAATAGGTGTGGACGAAAATTCTCTAGTGAAGAAGAGCGGATCATTGTCAACCTTCATTTGGTTCTTGGAAATAAGTACGTTTTTGATTGGTTTAATATGTATTTTGATGCAATATTGAGTTGAATTCCAATATCTAACTCTGATACCAATTAATTTCTTTTCACTATTTTGTTTTGCAGGTTTTAGGCATGGATGAATGGGAGCCATAGATCGATGGATTTTATTTATTTATTTTGAAACTATTCGATTTATTATTGTAAATATTATTCGCGGCAGCTTGATGCATGTGAAAGGGCCATCGACATGTATTTTTATTTTTATTTTTTATAGGAAAACAATCACTAGGCATAATCGACTTCCTAAGAGGAATGTGAAATGAAGCGGGCCTTGACCAAAAGTCAAGTGAGCCTTGACCAAAAGGGTAAATGATAAGGTCCATCATTTTATGAGTTGGAGAGGCAGAACTCATGAAATGGGACTTACTGTGAGTCGGCATCTATTTTGTGTCATTTCTTCTTTTCTTATTATAAACTGAATGTTTGCAATCTAATGAGCATGTACATCCGAAACTGCAGGCAACATGAAACAGTCATAAGCAATGGAAAAGAGAGCTTAACCAGTAAGACATAGGGAAAAAAAAATAAAAATAAATCACAATTATAGATAGGTTTACAAATGCATATGCATTATGGAATTAGGAGCCTAAATGCCAATTGAAGTGTTAGTAAAGTTAAATCAGTGCCACATGGATTAAGAGCCAAAAATTCAAATACCATAACTTATAGTACAAAATGTCGGTAAATCCCACATGCAGCAGCGGCTAGGACAACCACCAGTAAATCCTACATGCAGTGGTGACCTGCACAACTGGCGGTAAAGGGAACATGACTGCCAGTAAAGCCTTTACTGACTGAGGCTTTACCGGCTGTTAGCAAGTTACGGGCAAAAGATTTTCTGGCGGCTTTCTGGGTATTTTTCGACAATTTTGACCGCCAGTAAAGGCCAATTTTCTTGTAGTGATCTCAAGTGCTTCCAATCTTGTGGTCTACTCAAGCGTCTAATCTCCCTCTTTTTAGGACGGTTGTTCTAACCATAGTTCAAAAACTTGAAAACTCAGCTTGACCCTATATCCAGCCAAGTCGGATAGACTTGAAGACTCGATCGGCTGAGTTTTTATTTGACTCGACTCAGTATTTATTGAAATATTAAGTGATATTTAATATTAAAAATGAGCATTTAAGATAGAGAAAAGTATTTAAAATTACCAAATAAAGATTACTTGTGATTTTGCTCCATTTGTGGTGTCACTTGATTGTCTTAATTGAGTTTAAGGGTTTGAATGTCAGTCCTTGCACCTATTTTTTAATTAAAAATACATCCTAGTTGGAGAGTGACTCGATTGAGTCATGCCAAGCTCCATTGAATAGGCCCAGTTGATGAGTGACTCGACTGAGTCATGCTAGTCAGCTAGTTTCCAAGAAACTCAACTTGAAATTTAGTCAAGTTCACTCAGTCGATTCTTAATTCGACCCACCAAGTTTTAGAACTATGGTTCTAACATGAGCCAAAGTGATAGATGCATGAAGTGGACCGGATAAAACCAAACCTTAATCTCCTTAACTATTTCTAGGTAAAAATTGTCCAAAACATGGCTTTAAAGTAGTAACATAATCGATTGTAGGTTTTTTGTGGATAGAAATTTGGATTGTATATATGACTATAGCCATAGTTTTCATTTTTCACAACCCCCAACTTGGTTTAAAATGTTTTTCCCATCCTTTGATTATTCAAAGTTATCCGCATTAGGGAAAGTAATTGTCAGGTACGTAGAGAGTCCAAAAGTTGCTTTGCATTATATATATGGTGTAGATTATGGTATATATGTCACTTGCAATGCATGAGGTGAAAGGAAGGAAGACAGAGTATGGGGGTGAGATCAAAAGTAAGATTAAGAGGAAAATTTTAAGCTAGACAGAGAAAAATATTAAAAATAAAGGTTGGACGGGATCTTAAATACAAGGAGAGAGAGGAGGAGACAAAAAGGTGAAGGTGGTTAGGATCTATGAATCTTGTCTTCAGAGTTGTACCATTCACCCATTTAGCACTTTCGTAAGTCGAGCTCTGCACTGAGTTGGCTGGGTCACAGGGGTAACACTCCCTTGTTTAAGGGTCATAATTTTATAATTTTTCATTATATATATATATATATATATATATATATATATATATATATATATATATATATATATATATATATATATATATATATATAACCTCTGTCTCTTGTGGATAATATATATTCTATTGTGAGAGAGAGAGAGAAAGTTGTCATTATATTGAGAAATGTGTTGGGGGCCTTGCACAAAACCTTAAGATCTAGCCCTCCAAAACAAACCAGAATTATGGGATAATAAAAGGAATGAAGTAAATCAAAACATCAATCACACAACACCAGAAATTTTTATGTGAAAAACCCTCAAAGAGGTAAAAACTACGGGACCTCGTCTAGATCAACAATCCACTATAAAGCAGAACGTTACAACCGATCATAAGCACACACCGCTTGGATCAAACCTTCTTCATCATGCAGGAGCGGATAATCAGTAAGAGAAACAAAGAAGATGGAGAGATCTCACCGATTACGAGGATGTGAAAGCGCTGAGATATGGTAGATCACCTCTACGAGCATAGCCTCCCTTCCACAAGCTTCCTCTCTCTCTTTCTCTCTCTCTTTCTCTCTCTCTCTCACACAACCCTAAGCCCTTTAGCAAACCCTTGCAAAGCTTTAGGAAACCCTAAAATACCCTGGAATACACCCCAATCCCGGATACACCCCTTTATATAAGAATAGAAAGAGGTATAATTCAAATAGGAAATAAAATCTGTAAAATCTGCGTTTCCACAATCGCATCTGCGAAATTCTTCGATCATATCGAAGGTCTCTCGATAACAGAGTCGATGCCATCTGAAAGTCTCTCGATCATATCGGAATAGGACCAAAACTGTCCAGCAACCAGGGGTAAAATTCCATTAATTATCGATGCCATCGAGACACTCTCGATAACATCCTCGATATGATCGGAAGGTCACTCGATCATATTGACAGGACAAAAAAAGTCCAGCGACCAGGATTGAAAAATCCCGCAATTATCGATGATATCGAAACTCATTCGATTTCATCGATACCACCAATGAGGAGAAAATCCCCATTAAAATGTTCCTTTTTATCTTTGAGTATAGTAGATTTGCATGAACATGTGAACGTACCAAAATAAAACAATGTAAATTTTTATATTATATTGTCTCTTTTTCATGTTTTCTTTTGATTCCAACCATATTATGTATGTGGTTGAACTAGATCTTCCTTTTGAGATAGGTCATAGGACAAAAGATTAAAATGACAAAATAAAAAAGTGATTAGTTTGGAAAACTAGGCTAAGAATTCACAGGTAAAATCTTAGTTAGTTGTTTACAAGCTACATGCCTCAAGTCAAGTCAATATTACTCAGGCCTTAATTTTAAATCACTTTCCATTCCTTTTTAATCAAAGCTCGTGGCATATTGAAAACTAACTGCATATTAAAATTGTCCATAGCCATCAGCATTACAGGCAGAGAAATTATTTGTTAGAGATAAGGATAGTTGGTTATTGGATTAATTTAATTAATCCTTTTCAAAATAATATATTATCTCCAATGCAAAATTATGAATTTTATGATAACTATAACAAGATGAGCTCATTTTTTTTGGAGCCTACCAAGCAGGTCCAAAACATATCATATTGTGGGAGAAAAATATGTCAAGTCCAGAGACTCGGATATGGAGTAAGTCGGCTCTGCTGACACTGCCCAAAGAGTCAGAGACAACGGTCGGAGTCGAGGGAATAATGAATTAGGCCAAGAGGCACAAGCATAAGACGACTTAAGTTACTCGATCAGAGAGATAACTGCACCTACGTAAGCCTACAAAAGGCCGACCGACAGAATAAAACTGACCTAATGAGTTGGTTCTGTCGGCCACGGAATAAGGAAGGAAGACGGGTAAACACCGAGATTATTTCATCCGTGAGAAGGCATAAAACTTATGCTCTTGAGCCAGCCGAGACGAGACAAGAGGAGGCGGTATAAATGAAAATACTGTCCCGAAAATCTACGAGTACGGGTGTCCGATCCCGAGATCCTCGGGATCGGGTGAGATCAGTTAAGGGATCTCGGGATCGGGTGAGATCAGTTAAGAGAATCAAATCTCCGAATATGGAGGAGAAGAATCCTCGTATGATAAGGTTCATCCGGACCTATAAATAACAATCTCCTTCACAATGAAAGGTACGCAACAGAAAACCCTAAAAGCCCATTTGCCATAGATCAGAAAACTGATTTAAGCATCGGAGATTCCCCGGCACTAGCCAGGGTCCCCTTTGTATTGCTGATTGTGCAGGTGGAAGACGATCCGACTAGAAGGACCGTCCGTAAAAAGACACCAATAGTTTGGCGCCGTCTGTGGGAATCGTGTAAAAAGTCATTTCTTACGCTCTATCTGAAAGCTGAAAAATAATCTTTAATGGTAACTACTAGACAGAATGAAAGTAACAAAGCTACTGTCAGTGGGGTTCAAGGAGCCCCGCCAGCGGCACCGACTGCACATCCACCTGCAGCATCTGCCGCAACCACCAGTCGACAGGGTCGCGAAAACGCGCGTTTGGATTAAGAAGTCCAAGAAATGCGATCCGATATGAATGTCATGAAACGAATGTTGGAACAACTGTGTAACCAATAGATGCAACAGCATCACGAGACAACGCAAGCTCCCCCACCATCATCTGATGCTCAGCTGACCGTTCCGCGGTCGCTGCCTCAGTCGAGTCAACACCAAGACCCGGTCGAACCAGCACCAGCTCGTTTAGCAACAGCCGCGTTACCTCCCTCTGATTTACGTCATAGAATATATCAGAGGAGGCGCAGCCGGCTTAATGTGGAATAAACAGCAGAGAACACAGAACCCTAGAGGGCTAATATTCAGGACTTCAAAAAAGAAGTTCGAGAAGAGATGACGAGGGAGATGGCAGACATGAAGCATGGTTGGAACACATACCCGATCAAATTCGAGGCAAAGGTTTCTCCATTGTCGATGAAGTAATGCAGGCTCGATTACCGGAGAGGTTTCGCCTACCCCAGATTACACTCTTCTCCGAAAAAATTGATCCAACAGAGCATTTTGAATGCTTCAAAACTTATATGGAGTTGCACAATGCCTCAGACGCTGTTATGTGTCGAGCTTTCTCCCTCACATTAACCGATATAGCCCGAATTTGGTTTAAACAATTAAAACTGAAGTCGATCAGCTCGTTTGCAGAACTAAGTGATGCCTTCCTTACAAACTTCATCGGTGGGAAGAAAAAATTAAAGCCACCCGCACACCTGAATAATACAGTTCAGAAGGAAGGAGAATTATTAAAAGATTACATCAAGCGTTTCAACTTCGAATCTTTTCAGGTTGGAAAACACTCGGAGGAGACAGCGCTTAATGCACTCATGCAAGAGGTGAGAAATAAGCCCTTTTTGGCGTCCTTGGACAAAAATCTTTCCGAGACTCTGGGTGAGTTTATGGCTCCCTCGGATAAATATGCAGATGCCGAAGAAACGTGACTTCTGCGCGAGAAGGTTCAGAACGCAAAATTCTCAGTTAAAGAGTCGGCCAAGAAGGAAGTCGATTCAGCAGGAGGGAAAAAGCGGAAAGACGATCGGGCACGAGATGACGGTAGGTCGGGCAAACGACCCGATAGAAAGTTTTCAACATACACCCAGCTGAATAAGCCTCAGGAGTAAGTGTTGATGGAAATCAAGAATGAGGGCTTTGTCGACTGGCCCGAAAAACTCCGAGGGAACTCGAATCGACGAAGTAAAAATAAATATTGCCACTATCATCGTGACCACAGTCACAATACGAGTGACTGTTATCACTAAAAGGATGAAATCAAGCGGCTCATTAAAGAAGGCCGACTCAGAGAATGTGGGAGGATCTGACACTGCAAAAGAAGGCCCGAGCAAAAATCGACCGACAGAGGAGATTTGAACTATCATTGGGGGACATCAGTGCGGTGGAGATTCCAATAACGCTCGAAAAAATCACGCCAAGAGCGTCAATCGTCTGGAATCTGAGATTCTTCTACTGTCCCGACCTTCCAAAGAAAAGAAGAGAGAAAAATATTGTCTCTTTCACTGAGGATGATGCCTGAGGCATCGATCATCCTCATGACGATGCATTGGTTATTGCTCACCATTGCTAACAGGAAAGTATTCCGAGTGCTGGTGGACACTGGGTTGTCTGCGGACGTATTGTTCACCCAGGCGTTCGACAAAATGGGCATTGGACGGTCAGCTTTACGTCTAGTCCAAACCCCGATCATATGATTCTCAAGTGGGCAGGTGCTTCGTGAGGGGATCGTTTCACTACCGCTCACCACCGGAAATCCACCCTATTAGACAACAACAATGGTCAACTTCCTGATTGTCAACCAATCGTCGGTTTACAATGCCATACTCGGTCGACCGTCCCTAAGCCTCCTTCAAGCTGTGGTATCTACGTACCACTTGTCCATGAAATTCTCGACCGAGTCGGGAGTAGAAATTGTAAAGGGATACCAGTAAGATGCTCGACGATGCTATGCGATAGCGGTGAAAGCTCCGACGGAGATATCGATGATCGAATCGCTAGACCCTCGGGTCGGATCTCACGAACGGGCTCAACCAATGGAAGAACTTGTCTCGGAACCCTTAACCGAGACAGACGAGTTGAAAGTAGTGCAAATCGGCTCATCTCTGAAGTCACCTCTCAAAGAAGATCTGATCGCCTTGCTTCACCGATATGCTGATGTATTCGCATGGAATCATGAAGATATGCTTGAAATCGTTCCCTCGGTCATGACGTACCGACTCAACGTCAATTCGACGTACAGGCCAATCCGGCAGAAAAGACCTCTCTCGGCCTTGAAAGGTATGCTATAATTGAAGAGAAAGTCGGCAAGCTCCTTAAGGCTAACTTCATAGAAGAGATATAGTATCCAGAGTGGATAGCTAATGTCGTACTCATGAAAAAGGCCAACGAGAAGTGGCTTCCTGTATTGATTATACAGACTGAATAAAGCCTGTCCCAAGGATAGCTTCCCTCTCCCTCGCATTGATCAGTTGGTGGATAGTACCGCCGGACATGAATTACTTAGCTTTATGGATGCCTATTCTGACTACAACCAAATTGTAATGCATGAAACCAATAAATCAAAAACCACCTTTGTCACCGACAAAGGTCTTTATTGTTACCGAGTGATGCCCTTTAATTTGAAAAATGCCGGAGCAACGTGTCAAAGGTTGGTGAACAAAATGTTCGCTTATCAGATCAGTCGAATCATGGAAGTGTATATAGATGATATGCTCGTCAAAAGTATACACGCGGCCGACCATATAGCGGACCTAGAAGAAATGTTCCTGACCTTGCGCAAATATAAGATGAAGTTGAACCCGAGCAAGTGCGCTTTTGGTATAAGCTCGGGGAAGTTTCTCGATTTTCTGGTTAGTCAACGAGGAATCGAAGCAAATCCCGAGAAAATCAAAGCTCTCCTCGAAATAGAGTCTCCGAAGACAATTAAATACGTACAAAGGTTAACAGGAAGAGTGGTCGCACTCAACTTTTTCCTGTCCCGAGTCACTGATAAGTGTCTCCCGTTCTTCAAACAATTGAAGGGACGACAGACGATGGAATGGACAGAGGAGTGCGAAAAAGCATTCCAGCAACTGAAGTCTTATCTCAGGACTCCATCGCTGTTATCCAAACCCGAGTCAGGTGAAACATTGTTATTATATCTGGCTGTGTTTAACGCAGCGGTTAGCTCGGCTCTCATCCGAGAAAGTAAAGGAAGGCAATTACCGGTGTATTATGTGCGCAAAGCCTTACTACCAACAGAGACACGGTATTCTCCCCTTGAAAAGTTAGCCTTAATCCAGGTAGTATCCTCGCGAAGACTCCAGCCATACTTTCAAGCTCACACCATCATCGTTATGACCGACTTACCTTTGCGTCAGATTCTTCAAAAATCAGAAGCTTCCGGCAGACTTACAAAGTGGGCTATCGAGTTGAGCGAATTCGACATACAGTATAGGCCGAGACAAGCCATAAAAGGACAAGCCGTGACCGACTTCCTTGTCGAAGTGACTTCACAAGATAGCACAATGTCTGACTCAGATGGGATTGTCGAAGCATCGACATCCTTTTCCCTCGACCCGACACTCGACTCTGTTCCATATAAATTATTCGTCGACGGTTCTTCCAACTCTAAGGCAAGCGGGGCCGAGGTAGTATTGGAAACTCCCGATCAAACGTGTATGCAATATGCCTTACGACTTGGATTCTAAGCATCGAATAACACAGTAGAATACGAGGCCTTATTACTTGGCCTGTGACTCGCCATCAGCTTAAGTGTAAGACCTAGGATTTTGGTCAATCTGGGATTTGACGTCCTTAGGCAGTGGGTCAACTAAAACACCTGGAAAATCGCTCAGAACCCAATTCCATAGCCAAAGAAATCACTTACGATTAATTCCTTTAGAAACTAAGCATAAGTTAGCTAGCGCAACGCTAGAGTAGCTGGGAAATAGTCCCTGATCACTTTAAATACGTTCTACAAGACCCAAATCGAGTAGAACCAATGACTCTATAATACTCTAAAACCTCGGATCAAACTCTAAGCAGATTGTTCTCTGGACCACTTTGAAACTTTGTATTGGATCTAGATCGCGCGTCGAAAGTCCGATACCTGCCATCTTATACCGTTAGAACCGCCTAGCTGGACTTAACAATCATTTCGAAAATCAAGTCCAACCAATAATCACAGGCTATTTCATTGAGCCCGGATTGAAGAGAGTGCGAATAGGGACAGATTTGGAATTTGAAATTCAAATCTAGCACACGACTTGACGTGTCAGTATTAAGCGTTCTAACCGTCAGAATTCAGCCAAATTACACCCTCGGATCAGGAAAAATTTCTATTTCATCTCATGAGACTTGCAGGCCTGATCTATGTGCGGTGACCGCTGAACTGAAACTGGACCGCTACTTGCGATCTGCGAACCCTGCCGGACTGAAAACTTGATGCGTGCTAGATCCTGTACGCATGAGCTTAAGTCCAATCGCGTTCGGCCAGGGGACCACCAGAAATCATCTTTTGGACCGAAACAGCTCCGATTTGGATATGCCCTAAGTGAACTTTGTTCCCGAGCCTATTTCGGGCATTTTTAGGCTTATAAAAGGGGTTGAAACCCTCACTCCTCTCTCCCATCCGAATTTGAGAAAAACCCTAGATTGGGAGAGAGAAAAGGTGAGAGTTTGTGAGAGAGATTCGGAGAGAATTTTCCTGCCTTTGCACCGCCTGTTGCACGTACTTTAGCAACACGCTTCCATCACTCAGCCGGTGATTTCTCCATGTTTTCAGGTAAAAAATAACCCTAATAAGTTGCTGATTTGAGGTTCACTAGGATTCATAGCATGTTAGCTGATAGAACTTGTGTATTAGGTCGCCTGATCGTCGTAGACGAAGCGTATACGCTCCGTTCGAAACGATACATATATAAAGTGAAAGGTGCGGATATTAGACGCTTCGATTGACTGTTTTCAACACTTTCAATGTCGTTTAATAGTAGATTATTGACGGCATCGCCGTTTGACATGTACAACATGCTGTCCGTTTCCTGTTTCGTAAACCGACGAAGAATATGAGATTTAGGGCATTTTAGTCATTTGTAGGAAATACTATTTTCATCCATAATTTGCTGATGTGATTGACATGGTTTATTGTCGCATTAGAAAGTTAGGAATACGTGCATAATTATTTTGGCGAAGAGATTCGCCTAAATGTGCACTTCGAGTCGACATACTATATGTAGACTTAAGTGTGTAGTTTAAGTGTTTGTATAAATGCTTTTATTAGTATGTATTGAATTAAATGGTGTTATGGATTAATTTGAGATTGATTTCTCAATTAATATGCTGATGTAAATGATTTCCTACATGTTAGCTATATGCATGATTTCATTATATGTATGAAATGCATATGCTTGATGTTTCACTTAAGTGGTATGTTATAACAAGTGCTTGATGATTTCCTTATGATTTAGTTTGAGATTGAATTCTCAATTAATATGCTGATGGAGATGATTTTCTATATGTTGGCGATATGCATAATTTTATTATATGTGTGAAAGACATGTGTAAGATGATTTACTTAAGTTGTACGTTATAACATGTGTTAACATGCTCACATGGTTGTATTTCATTTCCAATACTCTCACATGATTTGCTGATGTGATTCCATATGTTTGGGACTATGCCTAGTCCAGGCAGTTGGTAACAGAGAAAATTCGTGGCTAGCTGGTATTTGCCACGAAGGACGCGTCGATGAACGCGAGTCGTGTTTGGAGTTGGCGGCAGTGGTTAGCCCACGCGAAGTGTTTCACGCACTTCATGTCGTTCGACTTGCGATGCGATCGTGCTAGTCGATCCCGTCAAGTAACCCGACTGGCCATTGTATGTTCACCCTGCATGAGTCATAACTGCTTGAACCTAGGGTACTGAACTTACCATTGTAAACCCTGTTAACCATGGTACCTTGATCCACGAAGACTCATGAGCCGGGCATGGTGGTATGGGACACCGTGGTCGAGCTGTTGGCCTACGCTGGGGCCACAAACCTCCCCGTAGTGACCAGTGAGCACCTAGTCTCGTGAGCAGATTATGGTGATATGGGACACTATATTCTTGCTATCGACCTACACTGATCAGGCGACGAGTCCTTTGTAGTGACCGCGAGCGTATTCTGAGTCTACGGGAGGCGACGACCCTTCCGTAGCAGTAGAGTACAGTAGGCCTGTATTGATAAGGTGATGGGGGAGCGGAGTAACGAGTGCGTGCAACAGCCCTGACAGCCCTTGCAGCGACCTATAAAATATATCTCGTATGAGATTACTAGGAGTGACGACCCTAGACAGGATCTGTGTTGGGATTGATACAAGAGAAGTACCTTAGTTTCCCAATCCTGCTGTTTGAATGGACTAATAACAACTCGGAAATCATATCACCATTACATTGCATGTGCCTGGAAGATGTGGAGCACTTAAGGGAGTGTGGCATGCCGCGGTCGTAAGATGGTGCCGTATGAGGGAGATCGTCGGTGAGGGCATACATCACGTCATGTCATATTGCATTAACAACAGTATTAGGATTGTCTGATTTACTGCTTTACTATTATCGCATGATTGATTTGAGAACATGTAAATTCTTGCTATATTATTCCACTGAGTTAGCTACTCACTCCCACGTTACGGGACGGTGTTCCTGGACACCCACCAGACCCTTTTGTGGTTGCAGATGATGGCGCGGCCTATGAGGCGGAGTCGGACTTGATGATGATGATGAGGAGGAGGATCCCTCCTTTATGTGTGTTCTGATCGACGGGATTTCAGGGAGGTTGATTAGATGCCTTGACACTTGTCATTTTATATCTTCAGAGCACTCATGTATATGTTTTCTTTCTATTTTGAGATATACATGTATATGTTTAACCTGGTAACATGTTCACACTCAAGAGACACACAACGGTTTATATATGTTATACATACTATCACAGACTTCCGCTGGTTAATTTAACTATCTCTGGAGTATGATATGTTGTTCTGGCGTAATCCCACTCATGTTTCATACATTAACACAGACAACATTCAATAATACATATCCATGTTGCATAAATAACATTTTGAAACTCGGGAGTTGGGTTTTTACTCGACCCTCCGATTTTCGGGATGTTACATTAAGTGTAACTCATCTCAAGGTATTCAGCGATTCACAGGTAGTCGTCAACCAGGTTACTGGTACTTATCAAACACGAAAAGAACAGCTGAAAGCATACACAAAGAAGGCTAAAGAATTAATCGGTGAATTTTGGCAATGTGAAGTAGTTCAGATTCCGAGGACCGAGAATGCCAAAGATGATCTATTAGCAAAGCTTGCTTCAGCTGACGAAGATGACATACCTCGGTCGGTCCTGATTGAATACGTAGCTAAACCGAGTATAAATGAGCCGATAGACTCAGCTATACATGCCATTGACTCGGAACCTACTTGGTACGACCCTATCATCCATTATCTCAACGAGGGGAAGCTACCGAAAATCATATCGAGGCTCGGCGGCTGAAGGTCCGAGCGTCGTGCTACACCATCTTGAACGGGGTACTGTACAAGAAAGGATTCTACGCTCCCCTACTACGATGTTTGAATTCTCATGAAGCTGACTATGTATTACGAGAAGTACACGAAGGGATATGTGAAAATCACTTGGGAGGACGTTCACTCGCAAACAAAGTCGTACGACAGGGATATTACTGGCCGACCATACAACATGATGCTAAGAAGTTCGTCCAAAGGTGCGACAAGTGTCAACGATTTGCGGCTATCTCGAGGCAGCCCCCCGAGGAATTGACCCAGATGACTGGACCGTGGCCCTTTGCACAGTGGGGGATTGACATCATTTGACCATTCTCTCTGAGAAAGGGTTAAACCAAGTTTGTCGTGGTTGCGGTGGACTATTTCACGAAGTGGGCCGAAGCTGAGCCATTAACGAAGATTACCAAGCAGAAGATTACGAGCTTTGTTTGGAAGAATATCGTCTGTCGGTTCGGGATACCTCGGACTATTATCACCGATAATGGAAGGGAGTTCGATAACAGACAATTCCGTGAGATGTGTAGTAATCTCGGGATCCGTAATGTGTACGCTTTGCCTCATCATCCTCAGATGAATGGACAGGTCGAGGCTCTTAACAAGATTATAAAGCAGCATCTCCGAACGAAGCTCGATGGAGCAAAATGAGCGTGGGCTGAAGAACTTCCAAATATATTGTGGGCTTATCGAACTACAGCTCGGACTGCCACGGGAGAAACTCCCTTCTCCCTTTATTATGGCTCAGAAGCAGTTGCCCCGGTTGAAATCGGTATAAGTTTGGCCCGAGTCAATACATTCAATGAACGGGCGAATGACGAACTCTTGTCACTCGGACTCGACTTGCTGAAAGAGAAAAGAGAAAAAGCTCGGCTACGAACGATGGCTCGGCAGAGGCAAGTATCTCGGTTATACAACACCTGAGTCAAAGTCAGACGATTCCGCGCCGGGGATATGGTCCTTCGAAAATGTTCCCGAATACAAAGGAAGTTGGTGCGGGCACACTGGGACTCAATTAGGAAAGACCCTATGTCGTCTCGAGTACCATCCGGCCTGCAACGTATCAGCTGGAAGACCTAAAAGGCAACTGTTACCTCACCCTTGGAACGCCGAGCATCTCAAGATCTATTACCCTTAAGGCAGAGCCGAAAAATGTGAAATGAGAGTGGAAAAGAAATGTAAATAAAGTTGATTCAATAAAACTGAGAATTTCATTCATTATGTCTAAGTATTTTGCATCGGGTTACATCAGACTCTACTAAGACTATATAAGCGAAGTACAAAACTACTCCCGACAGAGTGATTGATCTTCCTTGGTTGCAAACGCTCGTGAGTGGGTCCCGGGTAAACGCCAGAGGAGCTGGTGATGGAGCCCGAAGACGCTCGGCCTTGAACAATATAGTGCTGGCGTGAGTGCCAAAAATGAAACAAAGGCGTCATCCCTCAGTCGGGTTACTCACCAAGCAGTCCCAGATTGGACTACTCGCCAAACAGAGTCGGGGCGTTGTAGAAGCTGGCGAAGTCCTTCTCGCACCCGTGAGCGATGGCCCAAGGGATCATCCCCGAGATGACTTTGCGGAAGAGAGACAACTCCTATTGAGTCATCTCCCCTCTTGAGGATTCTCCACTCAAACCCTCGCTTTGTCTCGGAACCTCCTCAGCAACAGGTGCTGGCTCAGGAGCCGACTGAGACACAGGGAGAACTGCCTCCGCCTCTTCCGCCCTCTCATCAGGGTCGGAGAGCACAACTACTAGTGGGGCGGCAGGAGCAGAAGCAGATGAAGCAGCTGGTTCCTTCGCCTTTGTAGTAGTCTTCGGTTGCTTTGAAGGCCGAGACCTCCATAAAAGAGCCGACCTCGGAGGGGCCTTCACTTTGGAGATCAGCTTCAGGGAAGGACGAGATTCGGCCATACTAGCGGAGGCTGACTTAAGATAGGGACGAGCCTCGGGGAGATATGAAAAGAAAGACAAAACGAGTCAGACAATGCGCCGAGAGAACGTGACGACACAGTAAGAATTACCTGACACGAACGAGTCTAAGCCCTCAAGATGCAGACGCTCCGGTTGCAATAGCAACTTCCAAGACTGATCTTCTGCACTTAGCTTTTTCAGATCTTTAATTCGAGCTAGAGCGTCGGATCCAAGCTTTTCCCTTTTCTTCAGAATATCTACAGAACACCAAAAGGTTAGACTCAACGCGTTATAACCAGAAAGAACAGAGAGTTTCAAGCCGAGTCACCTGATTTGCGAAATGAACGGGAGACTCGAGGCTCATAGGATCACGGATCGGCCGTCTCCCACTGTCCGCACACCCAAAACCATCTCTTCTTCCAATGTTTGTTGGAAGTTAGTGGGTCGTTTATGAGAGAACTGCCCTTACCTCGCCACGCGCTTAGAAAATAAAAGCCGGGGAAATTTGGGTTTGGTCTTACTTGATACAGATAGAGAAATTCATCAACTGTCAGCAGGGGCTGCTCGAGCTCAGACCATAGCACAGCGGACCCAAATAAATTCCTCCACCCGTTTGGAACGATCTGACCAGGGGCAAGTTTGACTCGAGAAAGGAAATCCCGAGCAATGGGTTGGAGAGGCAAACGCAAACTGCATTGTATCGAGACCTGATAGATTGTGACCATCCGAGCAGAGGGATGATCAGGCAAATCCTCCAGACGAGGGAGCCGAAGTATAACCGAGTCTGGAATATGGTACCCGGCTCAGATTCTGTTCAGATCGGAATCAATTAAAATTGAGACGACAGGACCACTCAGGTTATCATCGGCCCCCTCTCCCTCGGAAGCTGACTCGGAAGCATGTGCCGACCGAGTTACAGGGGACGATACAACGACCCTCTCAGCTATGATTATTTCCTCTTCCTCCTCCAACGGATCCATCCCGAGATTGGGTCTCCCTGGATGGGTTACCAAAGACAATCCACCACCAGAAGGACCGGGTTGAGCAGGACGCTCAACCGATGAGTCATCGGCCCTCCTGACGAGCCGGAATGTGGCATCCGCACCAACGACGATCTCCGTCAGTAAAGAAAGTGGCTCTGCAACATTCCAGAAATGTAGCGAATCACCCTCATCACACGAAGTTCCCTCCCGGAGGCTCTGAGAGCCATGTGTGGCCATTAATATCAATAGAAAGGGAGGAAAAAAACTCACCGGAGAGGGTAGCGACGGACGCGAAAGAAGGTGACGGGGAAGAAAACGACAGCGGAGGAAAGGAAGAAAAAGAAGCAGGAAAAATCGGAAGAGGATAAAGGAGAGGGAGAGAGGCGAAAATAAAATTCGCACGCTCCTCCCGCCCGATCATTTTATAACCTTGCCACGTGGCAGGGACATTTAATAGACATGTGGTGAATCAAATTTCTGAATATGGAGGAGAAGAATCCTAGTATGATAAGGTTCATCCGGACCTATAAATAACAATCTCCTTCACAATGAAAGGTACGTAATAGAAAACTCTAAAAGACCATTTATCATAGATCAAAAAACTGATTTAAGCATCGGAGATTCTCTGGCTCTAGCCAGGGTCCCCTTTGTATTGCTGATTGTGCAGGTGGAAAACGATCCAACCAGAAAGACCGTCCGTAAAAAGACACCAACACATATCATACTTTTTTTTTTTAATTGTTTATCTAAGTATATACCTGACCGTCAACTGCTTGGGTACAACCGTTATTTGAATGGCCACTGATCGATCAGATGGTTATGATTGTCTAGTAGGTGTATTTTTTAAACATAAACCAGGATCTTCCTTTTGTGCGGATCATCTACGGTTGAATTGTTTTTACGTTTTCGATGCACCGACTCAAAAGCCATGACAATTACTGACAGCTTCTGACGGTAGAGCTCTCCACGTCAGACTTTTGTCTCGACCGAAATCGTCGAAGTGTCGTTGGCCAACTGCTAGAGGACCGTTTCGTGCAGGGCATCATCAATGGCCTCCGTCCACACTATTCCACTTTGAATGGCTCGCTCTTTGACCGCCTGATATTTTACACGTGTCCCATGCCCATCAGTGAATCACGACCTACCCCACGGTCCTTTCCCAAGTCGCATGTATCAGCTCTATCCAAGGGCTGTCAAGGCGGCAGGCTGGTTTGTTAGGATTTCGGGTCTGGCCCCCCTCTGGTTGGGCTTATACTGGAATACTAGACCCGAAGGCCAGGCTCAGATCTACAACTTAAGCCCGCCGTTTGACACCCGGCCATCCTGGGCTTCTTCAAGAGCCCACCAGCGAGATCGAGTATAGCTTGCCCGGCTCATTTAGGATTTCAATGACATTATTGTCATGTATCATGCATGATGGGCCACATTAAATGAATAGCCCATATGTTGCACGAAAGAAAGTGGCTGGCTCCGTTTTCGGCTGTGCATGACATTCACGGGTTAAGCTTGTCCTATTTGTTTAGGCTTATATCGAATAGCTGACTTGCCCGATTTTCATACCAAGGTCATCAAAGCA
The DNA here is from genome assembly GCA_037074715.1 of Magnolia kwangsiensis. NCBI lineage: Eukaryota > Viridiplantae > Streptophyta > Magnoliopsida > Magnoliales > Magnoliaceae > Magnolia > Magnolia kwangsiensis. Next base: position 6,196,612 of record CM073589.1, on the reverse strand, counting down.
GTGTGGCCAACCTTTTTCATGGTAGGATATTCTACACACGTGAAATGTGGTGGGAAAATAATTGCTACGTTAGAACTTGTGATTGGACCGCTGCATTGATAATTCATTGCGTAACAACGACATGAAAGCTCTGTTACTCTCCAAGTAACTTACTTGGAACTAATCCATGCCACTTGGAAACGGAAGCGGATTGGCTGGAGTACCACGTACCAGCTATATAAATGGTGTAGATAGAGGACGAGACTAACGCTCCTCGAGCTCCAAAATGTAGGAATGGTTCAAAGGAGATCAAAGTTACATAGGCCCAATAATGATGTTTATTATATCCACATTGTTTGCCTATTTTTTGATATCATTTTAGAGTACTATACAGAAAAATGAATCATATCCAAAAATTAACTGGACCACATCTCAAATAGCAGCCGAGATAATGATTTTCACATTTAAAAATTTTATAAGGTCAACCCTAACGTTTATTTTCCATTCAATTTGTTCATAAGGTCACAAGGATCTAAATAAAGAATAAAAATAAATCTCATATTAATCCAAAACTGATGTAATCTACTCCAAAAGGGTTTCAATGAAATATGTTCAACCCCCCATTTCTTTTTTCAGTGTGGTCTACTTAAACGTTGGAACTATCTTATTTTTCATCTTAAGCTTTAAGACGAGCTATAAAAGTACATACAGTTTGGATATAACATATACCTCATGATGGGATCCAATAGCTGGTGTATTGACGTTAGCAAGTTTTGTGGGTCCCATCATGCGGTCTGTGTTATATCCAAATCATCTATCCATTTGGCGAGCCTATCTTAAGGCTTGAGATGAAAAATAAGATTAATGTAAAGATAGAGTGAACCACACTGCAAAAAGCAGTGGGGTATTGAACATATACCATTGAAACCCTTGTGGAGGTCACGACAGTTTTGAATCAATGTGAAATTTATTTTTTCTCTTCATACGGATATTTGTGATCCTATGAATAGATTGGATGGAAAATAAATGTTACGGTGAGACTTATGAATTTTTTAATGGTGAAAATCATTATCCCTTTGCAATTTTTGATGTGGTCCATTTGAGCTTTGAATATAATTCAATTTTTTGGCTATTGCTTTAAAACAATCTCGAAAAAGTGATGAACTATATGGATATAATAAATATACCAGTGTGGAGCTCATTTAACTTTCATCCCTTTTGAGCTGTTCTTACAACTCTGAGCTTGAGGAGCAACGGTGCTTGTCTTTGCATGACTTGTACTCGCATGAGCTATTATATCTACGCCGTTCATTTATTTTTAGAGGGTATTGTCCAAACGATAAATTATATCCAATGATCATCTTGACCTCGGTACAAATAGCAGTGGAGATAATATTTTTTACTCTCAAATAATTCATAGGGCTTACTATAATATTTATTTTGCATCTAATTTGTTCATGAGGTCACAAATACCCGAATGAAGAGGAAAAATAAATTTTATATTGATCCAAAACTTCTATGACCCAAAAAGGGTTTCAATGGTAGACATTAAATCCCTCACTACTTTTCGCATAGTGGTCCACTTGCTAGTTAGATCAGTCTTATTTTTCATCTTTAGCCTTGAGACTAGCTCACCGAGTGCATAGACAGCTGGGATATAACACATACCTCACGATGTGGGTCTGATGAGACCTACGGAACTTTCTGACGTCGATGCAGCGGATACATAGCTGGTGTGATGTACACCCGCCAATCCGCTTCCGAAATGGAAATGAATCGACCTGCCAAACGTGTAGCGCAGCTGGGAGATGGCATATCAGTCTGTTACCGGACCCGTTATTTAATACGGTGGCAGTACGTGGCCATCCTGCACACTGCTTTTGTCCATGTAGCGGAAAAAAACGTGGGTGGACTAATATCAAAATAGAAAGAGGATCGTTCCATCCGACTAACTGACAATTGTATGCTGCATTGGACTATGCAAATTTTTTCAAATTTACTCTCCACTGATGGCTACCAATTAAAATCTATTCGCGTATCTAAGCGGAGTCCATTATTTGAACAGCTGGCATAAGAGGATCATAATCTGCAACTAAGATTCTCCTGTTGATCATAACTTATTTGATTTAACTCATCGGGAACGTGGCCCACAATTTGCACGGCTTGGATTGAGTTACCCTTGTGCCAAATTTAGCACGCTATGTGGGTGGGTATGGGTCGCGGCAGTCCGGAGTAAAAAAAAAGTCTTTTTTTTTTCATTTTCCAAAAAACTTCTCCCCTCGTTGTTTGACCCAACGACTATGCAATTTTCATCTGACTCTATAAAATGTTCTTCATTTATTGAGCAGTGCTGCAGACTACCCGAATCTAACCTCATCCCTTCTTATCTCTTTCTTCCAAAACTTCAGAATATCTTGAAGTCTCTCTCTCTCTCTCTCTCTCTCTCTGGAAATGGACGACTCCAATTTCTCCGAAACCAGTAGCAGCAGCCACGCTACCTCTTTGTCTGTAAACAAGATAGGCAAAACCATACGAAAAATCCCATTACACCCACCAAATCTCGGAAAACAGCAGCAGCCCAAACCTCAAGTCTACAACATCAGCAAGAACGATTTCCGAAACGTCGTCCAGCAACTTACCGGGTCACCCTCCCAACACGACTCGTTTCTTCCTCCTCACAACCCTCCCAGAACTCCCTCCTCGCGATTGCAGAGGATCCGTCCACAGTCGATCACCCCCACCGCTCTCTCTGTCCCAACCAATCTCCTTAACAACAACTTACCTGATCGACCCGGTCTAACGCCAGGAAACTCGCAGTGGGTCAACACGGCCGAGTCACCGGTCCCGGCCTACATGAGTTACCTTCAGAGCTCGATCGTTGACTCGGGTCCCAGACCCGCCAGCAGCCGCCCCACCTACCTTCTACCGTCTCTGACGTCAGAGCTCGTCTCGCCGTCCCCCAGTGGCTTCTTGAACTTAATGCCACCGCAATTCATCTCGCCCGGGTTTCAGCATCACCCACACTCCACGCCTGATTACTCATTTTCACCTCTTTCACCTGCTTCGGCGATTGTGGGTTCCGGGCCGCAGACTCCACTGTCTGCTGCTGTCTTGTTCCCTTCACCCACACCAGGGTTTCTTCTGCATCACGAGTCCTAAATGGAGGGACTGATCTTGCCCACGTCGACATGGGTGTGTGTCAGCTGGTATATGTGATGGTGGATTGTTTACTGCCATGAGAGGCCATTTGAAGATATTTCTAGCCTCGTATTTCTTCTTGCATTTCCTCTTTTGTCTTTGCAATCTGTTTGAGTTAGGTAATTAAGCTTATAATTTCTTTCTTCTTTGTTGTGAGATCTATAAAAACTGCAACTGCAGTAAAAGCATAAGCACTTGGGTGTACGAGTCAGGTTTGTGATTCGGTAGAGCCAGAAGAACTGAAATATGGTAGAGCCATCTCTCGCATGTCGCTAGTTCATGTATTGATGGACGGAAGCGGATTGCCTGTTGACCCTGGTGGCAGCCGCGGTGAGGCCCACCTTGATGTAAGTGTTTGATTTATCTAGGCTTTCATCCATTTTGCCAGCTCATTCTAGGGCATGAGCCAAAAAATAAAGAAGATCCAAAGCTCAAGTGGACCACACCATAGTAAACAGTGATGATTGCACGCCCATCATTAAAAACTTCATGGGGTTGCATCAAGATGATGATATTTGTATTTTCTCTTCATCCAGGCTTGTGTTACATTATCAACCGCTTGGATTGAAAATAAATATCACAGTGGGTCCTATGAAAGTTCAGTGGATGACATTATTCTCGTTGTATCCTGCATTGGATTATAGTTAGACTTATGGATATTGTTGCAGTGTTTTTATGAGATGGCTTCCTTAAGGCGGACCTTTCTTCACCTGCGCAATCAACAATGTCAAGGGAACCCTAGGTAGAGCCGGGGAACCTCCGATGCTTAAGTCAATTATCTGATCAGTAGCAAAGAGCTTATCTCAGTTCAGTACTGCGTACCTTCTTCCGTCCCAAGCTTGGAGATTTATACAGTTTGCCAATCCTCATCCTCAGAGGATTCTTCTCCTGATTATTCGGAGACTTACTCCTTTCCACGGATTGCTCTCAATCCCGAGAATCTCGGAATTCGCTACCCGTATCCCTGGATTTTCGTAGAGCAATATCTGTTCCCGTTTCGCCACTTGCTGTCTCGGCTAGGTTGTTACCGACTCTGGGAGAATCTCGATCAGGTTGTGACCGACTCTGGGGGAGTCTCAGCCGTCGCAGGAGGATGAGTTCTCGGGCTTTCTACGGACGGAATGATCTTGGTGTCTATCCGTCATTCCTTGTTCCGTAACCGACAGAACCAACTTGTTGAGTCGGTCTTGTTCTATCGGCTGAGTGGCTTGAACACGCTCGGCCTTTAGTGGGCTCATGCAGGAGAGGTCATCATTCTGACAGAGTGACTTTATTCGTCCCTTGCTTATGCCTCCTGGCATATACTCTGTTCCGTCGGTGTTGTCTCGGACTCTTCAGGCAGTGTCAGCAGAGCTGACCTACTCTTATCCGAGTCTCCGAACTTAACACATTTTTTTCCAACAGTGAGTCCCCCTTACTCCTTGTGTCGTCCGCGGCATCAAGGAGTACGATTTTATCGGTTGGCTCGTATTAGCATCCGAGACAATGATGAGGCATTTAATGCTCTTTGAGTCGTCTCTAGCGTACGACGCTGCGCCTCCCAAGGCCGCACGTGCGACCAGCCGTTGATTCGTTTCGTCCGCGTATGAAATGCGGACGCGTGGCCACGATGTTATCGCAGTCAACCAGCGGTTGCCATGCGTCGAACGGGGGAGCCGAGGCGAACGACGATTCGCTTTTGCCATCAATGCCCTACCACGTGGCACGGCTATAAAAGGGCCGGGCGGGAGGACTGTGCGAATTTTTCTTTCGCTCTTCTTCCTCCCGCCTGTGTCCGAATCTGAGTTCAGTTTTACTTCTTCTCCTCCTCCTCCTCTGTTGTCGCTTCTTTCTCCGTCAATCTCCCCTTGCATTCGTCTTCAATTTTTTTAGTGAGTCCTTTCCTCCTTCTTTTATAAGCTTTAATGGCCGCACACGGCTCTCAAAGCCCCCGGAAGGAGATGTCCGTGGATGAGGGTGTGTCCCAGCATCTTTGAGACGTTACGGAACCACCTTCACTATTGACGGAGTTTGCCGTCGGTGCTGACGCCGCATTCCGGCTGTCAGAGAAACCGGCGACTCATCGGCTGAGCGTCCGGCCCAGACCGGTCCATCCAGCGGTGGGACGTCTCTACTGACTCGTCCAGGGAGACCTAACCCTTGGGTGGATCAGTTGGATGATAAGGATGGAGAGGACGAATTAGTTACGGGCGAAGGGACGGCCATTCTAGGCCCTGTGAACCAGACTACGGAAGCCTCTGAGTCGTCTTCAAAAGGGAAAGAAGAAGAACCTGGCGGTCTCGTCGCCTCCATTCTAACTGAATCTGACCTAAACCGAATCAAAGCTGGATATCATGTCCCTGACTCGGTCGTCCTCCGTCTCCCTCGTCCAGGTGATTTGTCCAACCATCCCCCTGCAGGGATGGTCACAATTTTTCAAGTCGCGATGCAGTTTAGCTTGCGAAGCCACCGAAGGAGATGCTGCTGCTGACGAGGCCGGTCCTTCAGGCGCCGCATAAGAGATGAATACCGACTGAATGGGGCAGTCGGATATTGTACTTTCTTTTTGTTTTATTTTTTTTTTGTTGGTAACCCGACATCGGTTACTTGGACGAAATAGAACTTTTTATCGAGTCGACTTCAATTACAGTACTTTCTATTTTATCTTACGGGTAATAAATCTTGAGATGCTCGGCGTTCTAAAGATGAGGCAACAGTTGTCCATTTAGGTCTTCCAGCCGATAGGCTCCCGGTCGGATGGTGCCTGAGACGACGTAGGGACCTTCCCAATTGGGCCCTAGTGTACCCGACCCAATTTTCTTAGTGTTTGGGAAGGTCTTTCGGAGGACCATATCCCCGGCTCGGAATCGTCTGGCTTTAATTCGGCTATTGTAAAATCGAGACACTTGTCTTTGTCGGGCCATCATCCTCAATCGAGCCCTTTTTCTTTTCTCTTCCAACGAATCAAGCTCGAATGAAAGGAGTTCGCCATTCTCTTGTCCACTGTACAAGTTGACTCGGGCCGAGCCAACGCCGATCTTGACCGGTGCGACTGCTTCCGCACCGTAACATAGGGAAAAGGGGGTTTCTCCCGTGGCAGTCCGTGCTGTAGTCCGATAGGCCCACAGTATATTCGGAAGTTCCTCGGCCCATGCTCCCTTTGCTTCATCAAGCCTCGTCCGGAGATGCTCCTTTATAATTTTGTTGACCGCCTCGACCTATCCGTTCGTCTGAGGATGATAAGGCGAGGCGTACACGTTTCGAATCCCGAGATTGCTGCACATCTCCCGAAATTGTTTGTTGTCGAACTGCCTTCCGTTGTCGGTAACGATAGTCCGAGGTATCCCGAACCGACAGATGATATTCTTCCAAATGAAGCTTGTGATCCTTTGCTCAGTGATTTTCGCCAATGGTTCTGCTTCAGCCCACTTCGTAAAGTAGTCTACCGCAACCATAGCGAATTTAGTCTAACCCTTTCCCAGTGAAAAAGGCCTGATGATGTCGATCCCCCACTGCGCAAAGGGCCATGGTCCCGACATCGGAGTCAGTTCCTCAGGGGGTTGTCTCGGGATTACTGCGAACCGCTGACACTTATCGCATCTTTGGACGAATCGTTTAGAATCGTGCTGTATAGTCGGCCAGTAATACCCCTGCCGCAACACTTTGTTGGCGAGCGAGCGTCCTCCTGAATGGTTTTCACATATCCCTTCGTGTATCTCCCGTAAGATATAATCGACTTCTTGGGAGTCGACGCACCTTAGTATAGGAGCATGAAAGCCTTTTTTATATAGAATCTTATTCAAGATGGTGTAGCGTGAGGCTCGAACTTTTAACCGCCATGCCTCGGCGCGGTCTTCTGGCAGTTCACCATCGTTGAGGTAGCGGACGAGTGGGTCAAACCAAGCAGTCGCTGTGATGATGGGAAACAGGGCCGAGACTGTCGGCTCATCTATGCTTGGTTTAGGGACGTACTCAATCGGAACCGACCGAGGTATGTCTTCCTCGTCAGCTGAGGCAAGCTTTGCTAACAAGTCAACTTTGGCGTTGTTGGTCCTAGGTATTCGAATTACTTCGCACTTCTGGAATCCACCGATCAATTCTTTAGCTTTTTCCATGTACGCCTTTAGTTGTTCTTTTCGAGTTTGATAAACATCGAAAACTTGGTTAACGACTAATTGTGAGTCGCTGAAAACATTCAAATGGGTCACGCCTAGACTCGCAGCGAGTCTAAGGCCTAATAATAAGGCTTCGTACTCTACTGTATTTGATGTAGAACGTGTCACAGAGATATTCCCAACATGGATGAGCCACAAGGAGATGGACCGTGAATTGACCATAACTTTTGATCCGGGTATCGTTACGGGGCGTACAACCTGTCAATCTTTACTGAAACGGGCCATCTGAGGTGAACTGACCCACAAAGTGGGTCACATCTGTCCGTTTCATCAGAAAACGCGCGCTTGTAGCTTAAAAATGATTTTTTAAGAAAATTTTACTATTTTTAGTAATTCTGATTTTTTTAATATTTTTAGAGTTTTAGATTTTCTTTCTTTCTAGAAAGAAACTTTTAGTTATACTAGGACTCTTCAAGAGAAAGTTTATTTGTAATTTTTATTTTTAAAAATTAGACCTTAGAAGAGTTTTACTAGAATTAGGATTCTAGTTAGAGTTAGAATTTTGCTATTTTTGGTAATTACGAATTTTAGTTTATCTTTTTTTCTTTATTTAATGGTGTAAGGAGACACATTAGATAATTATCAATGATTCATCAATCAATTTCGAATTTATTAGAATTATTTCTATTTTCCTGCTTTCTTTCCTCGTGGATTCGAGAAGTCTCTGTGAGGAGTCCAGAGAAGCTCCGTGGATTCGGAGTAGTTATCCTTGAGGAAGACGGTGATCGACCTCATCACGTTCATCCCTGCGTTAGTATTGTTGAACGCTTGAAAGCCGAGTCGCAAGGCATATTGCATACAGGTTTGATCGGGAGTTTCTAATACTACCCCTGCCCCGCTTGCATTCGAATTGGATGAACCGTCGACAAATAGCTTCAAGGGTACTGGCCCGAGAGAGGAAGAAGCCTCAGGTACAGTAATTTCCTCTGACTCAGGCATATTGTCACAATTAGAAGTCACTTCGACAAGGAAATTGGCGATGACCTGTCCTTTTAAGGCTGTCCTGGGCCTGTAATGTATGTCGAATTCGCTCAATTCGACTGCCCACTTTGTAAGTCGGCCGGAAGCCTCCGGCTTTTGGAGAATCTGGCGGAGTGGTAAGTCGGTCACAACGACAATGGTGTGGGCCTGAAAGTATGGCTGGAGGTGTCGTGACGATACCACCAGAGTTAAGGCTACTTTCTCGAGCTAAGGATACCTCGTTTCTGTTGGTAGCAAGGCTTTGCTGACGTAGTAGACTGGCAGCTGCTTCCCTTGACTCTCTCGTATTAAAGCCGAGCTTACTGCGGCTTCAGATAGGGCCAAATATAATAACAACGCTTCACAAGGCTCGAGCTTAGATAGCAACGGTGGGGATCCAAGGTAAGCCTTCAGATCTTGAAATGCCTTCTCACATTCGTCCGTCCACTCCATCGTCTGTCGTCCCTTCAATTGCTTGAAGAACGGGAGACATTTGTCTGTGGCTCGGGACAGAAAACGATTGAGCGCGGCCACTCTTCCTGTCAACCTTTGAATGTCTTTGATTGTTTTAGGAGACTCCATTTCGAGTAAGGCTTTGATTTTTTCAGAATTCGCTTCGATTCCTCGCTGACTAACGAGGAAACCGAGAAATTTTTCCGAGCTCACGCCAAACGCGCACTTGCTAGGATTCAACTTCATTTTATATTTACGTAGAGTCAAGAACATTTCTTCCAAGTCCGCCTCATGATCGACCGCTCGTTTACTTTTGACGAGTATATCGTCAATATAAACTTCCATCGTTTGGCCTATCTGCCGAGTGAACATTTTGTTCATTAACCGCTGATACGTTGCTCCGGCGTTCTTTAATCCAAATGGCATCATTCGGTAACAGTAAAGGCCTTTGTCAGTGACAAAGGCGGTTTTTGATTTATCATTCTCGTGCATTACAATTTGATTATAGCCTGAATAGGCATCTATAAAACTTAGCAGTTCATGACCCGCGGTACTGTCAACCAGCTAATCAATGCGAGGAAGAGGGAAGCTATCCTTGGGGCAGGCTTTATTTAGATCGGTATAGTCTATACAGACTCGCCACTTCCCATTAGCTTTCTTAACGAGTACGACATTGGCTATCCATTTATGATAGTATATCTCTTCGATGAACTTGGTTTTAAGGAGCTTGCCAACTTCCTCCTCATTGATAGTGTACCTTTTCGGGCCGAGAGGACGACGCTTCTGTCGGATGGGTCTATAATTCGGGTCGATGTTTAGTCGGTGTGTTATAACCAAGGGATCGATCCCAGGCAAGTCTTCATGACTCCAAGCGAAGATATCGGCATACCGTCGAAGTAAGGTGATCATTCGTTCCTTAAGAGACGGACTCAGAGATGAGCCGATTCGGACTACTTTCGAGACGTCTGTTTCGGTTAACGGCTCCGAGATGAGTTCTTCCATCGGCTCCCCCCGCTCATGAGATTCGATATGGGGGTCCAGCGATTCAATCGTCGACACCTCAGTTGGAGCCTTGACTGCGGTGGCATAGTATTTCTGAGAATCTTGTTGATCTCCTTTCACAATCCCTACTCCCGACTCGGTCGAAAATTTTATAGAAAGGTGGTAGGTAGACACCACAGCTTGAAGGAGGCTTAGAGACGGTCGGCCGAGTATGGCGTTATACACCGACGGTTGGTCCACGACTAGGAAGTCGACCATCGCGGTCCTTTGATAGGGCGCGGTTCCAATGGTAAGTGGCAGTGAGACGATTCCCTCAGGAAGTACCTGTCCACCCGAGAACCCGATGAGTGGGGTTCGGACAGGTCGTAGCACCGACCGTCCTATGCTCATTTTGTCGAATGCTTGGGTGAACAGGACGTCCGCTGATGATCCTGTATCCACCAGTATCCGGAATACTTTTTTATTAGCGATGGTGAGGGTGACCACGAGTGCATCATCATGAGAATGATGAATGCCTCGAGCATCTTTTTCAGTGAACGAGATACAATATTTTTCTCGTTTCTTCTCCTTGGGAGGCCGAGACAGCAGAAGAACCTCGGACTCAGGGCGATCGAGGCTTTTAGCGTGGTTTCTTCTAGCATTATTCGAGTCCCCACCGTCTCGGTGACCTCCGACAATCGTTCGAATTTCTTCTTCGGGCCGCTCTTCGCTCGGTCCTGCTGAAACGCCGGACCCTTCTGTATGTTCTCTTAGCCGGTCCTCTTTAATCAGCCGCTCAATCTCGTCCTTTAAGTGATAAAAATCACTTGTGTTGTGACCATGGTCACGATGATAATGGCAATACTTGTTCTTGTTCCGACGATCTAGATTCCCTCGCAGTTTCCCGGGCCAGTTGACGAAACCTTTGCTCTTAATCTCCATTAGTACTTGTTCAGGAGATTTGTTCAGGAGGGTGTACATGGAGAATCTTCTGTTTGGTCGCTTTCCTGGCCTGCTGTCGTCTCGCCCCCGGTCCTCTTTTCACTTTTTCCCTCCGCCTGAGTCGGCTTCTTTCTTGGCCGACTCTTTAGCCGATAGTTTTGTGTTCTGGATCTTCTATCGGAGGAGTCGCGTCTCTTCCGCATCAGCATATTTATCCGACCGAACCATAAACTCACTCAGAGTATCGGGCGGATTCTTGTCCAGTGACGCCAAGAAAGGTTTATCTCTTACCCCCTGCATGAGAGCTTTGAGAGCTGTCTCCTCAGAATGCTTTTGAACTTGCAAAGATTCGAAGTTGAAGCATTTAATGTAGTCTTTCAACAGCTCTCCTTCCCTCTGAACTATGTTGTTCAGATGCGCGGGCGGCTTTAATTTCTTCTTTCGCCGATAAAATTGCTGAGGAAGGCGTCACTGAGTTCGGCGAACGACTTAATCGACTTGGGTTTCAATTGCTTAAACCAAATTCAGGCTACGTCGGTCAGGGTTAGAGAGAAGTCTCGGCACATAACAGCATCTGAGGCGTCGTGTAACTCCATGTAGGTTCTGAAGCATTAAAGATGCTCTGTCGGATCAGTCTTTCCGGAGAAAGGAGTTATCTGGGGTAAGCGGAACCTCTCCGGCAACTGAGCCCGCATTACCTCGTCCACAAACGGAGAAGCTTTTTCTTCAGGTTTGGTCGGATTTGAGTTTCGACCGTGATTTATTTCCGCCATCTCTTTTTCCATCTTCTCTCGGACCTCATTCTTGAAGTCCTGTATATCAGCCTTCCAGGGTTCAGTGCTTTCTACCGTTTCTTCTGCGTCTGCAGGTAGCCGACTTCGTCTCCTCTGATTTATTCTATGCCTCAAATCAGAGGGAGGCAAAATGGCTGTTGCTGAACGGGCAGGCGCCGGGTGACTCAATCGTCGAGGCGACTGTGGCGCTGGAGGCTGCGCTACAGACGCTGGTGGGAGAACTTGTGCCGACTCCTGACGCTGCATCTGATGGTTACACAGTTGTTCCAGCATGTGTTTCATGGCAGCCATTTCGGAACGCATTTCTTGAACCTTGCGATCCAAGTGCGCGTTCGCTTGATTAGGCTGGCTTGTAGTCGCAGGCGGTGCTGTCGGGGGAGCTCCCTGAGCTGTGCTGGCAGCGACCTCCCTCGCTTCATCTGGATCTGTCCTTCTTGTTCTTGCCATTCGAAAAATTGAAAAAAATGGCATTTTGTCCGTTTCCCACAGACGGCGCCAAGGTGTTGCAGTGTTTTTATGGGATGGCTTTCTTAAGGCGGACCCTCCTTCACCTGCGTAATCAACAATGTCAAGGGAACCCTAGCTAGAGCCGGAGAACCTCCGATGCTTAAGTCAGTTATTTGATCAGTAGCAAAGAGCTTATCTCAGTTCAGTACTGTGTACCTTCTTCCGTCCCAAGCTTGGAGATTTATATAGTTTGTCAATCCTCATTCTCAGAGGATTCTTCTCCTGATTATTCGGAGACTTACTCCTTTCCACGGATTGTTCTCAATTTCGAGAATCTCGGGATTCGCTACCCGTATCCTGGATTTCCGTAGAGCAATATTTGTTCCCGTTCTGCCACTTGTTGTCTCAGCCAGGTCGTTACCGACTCTGGGAGAATCTCGGCGAGGTTGTGACCGACTCTTGGGGAGTCTCAGCCAACGCAGGAGGATGGGTTCTCGGCCTTTCCACGGACGGAATGATCTTAGTGTCTATCCGTCATTCCTTGTTCCGTGACCGACAGAACTAACTTGTTGAGTCGGTCTTGTTGTATCGGCTGAGTGGATTTAATATGCTCGGCCTTTAGTGGGCTCATGCAGTCGAGATCATCACTCTAACAGAGTGACTTTATTCGTCCCTTATTTATGCCTTCTGGCCTATCCTCTGTTCCGTCGGTATTGTCTCGGACTCTTCAGGCAGTGTCAGCAGAGCCGACCTACTTTTATCCTGAGTCTTTGAACTTAATATATTTTTTCTTTAATAAATATGTTTCATTTTTGGGCTTATCCTGATATGGGTGGACAAAATCCATACGTAAATATAAAACACATGCACACAGTATGCCCACAGCGCCTACTCTAGTCAACCCCCGAATCCCATTCTCGTGGACGGGATTTGCGCCTAACAAAAACGTGCGGCATTCCCTTGACTGTAATTTCATCAAATCAGTGGGTTGGGCGGGGATTCCTATGAAAGTTCAGCGGATGAGAGGCAATTCGAATGTGACCGGTTGCCTGGCGACTTGGTCACCCAAAGCAGCGCATGCTATTTCATTCGTACGAGACCCGTCAAATCTGTTACATGGGGTCACCAAAAGTTTTCAACCAATCGATGTTCATTGGTGTCTTGCTGACGTCATTCAGATGGATGACTTTAGGGCCTGTTTGGACGGTAAGATTAGAAGGGACTGGCTGGGATGGAATTCATTTGGTTCCGTGCCGATTCCAATTTATACTCGGAAAGGATGGAAAATCTTGAAAGTATATTAAATAAAATTGTATTGGTTCCGTGCATTTTCTCTCAATGTTAACAAGTTGTGTAGGTCTCATCATGATGTGTGGGCTATATCCACACCATCCACCCATTTATCTAAATTATTTTAGAGCATATGCCAAAAAGTCAAGGAAATCTAAAGCTCAAGTAGATCCCACCATAGAAAGCAATGTGGATTGAATACCTATCATTGAAAACTTCTTTGTAGCCACATAAGTTTTGGATCTACCTTATTTTTAGGCCCATGCCATAAAACGAGGTTATAAAATAAATGAACGATTTAGATATAACACATGTGTGTTATTCTCAATAATTTCAAATTATAGTTGTATATCCATTCAATGTACCACAATATTATTAACAAAGCATGGCATTAATCTTATCCCATGGCAACTGGCGACGATCACTGTCATGGGTAATAATTATGATTTTTGAATCCCTCCCTTTTAATCCCACCGTCCAAACAGGCAAGTGGACCTCACAGTGTATAGATGTAACTACCCACCATAAAGGTGGTGCACTTAGTAAGTGTGCCATAATTTTTTTAAAAGAATAAGAATAAGAATAAAAAGGTGGACAAGTTGGAAAATTTTCAGCTGATTTTTTTTCTTCACAACCGTAGATTTGTTCAGGTCATTGTGGTCCACCCAACTTGTGGACCGACCTGATTCTTGTTAGGAAATCGTCAAGGCACGTTGGTATTCTTTTGACTGATGGCTTGGATATTGCAGCTGTCTGCCACTATGGCATATCTAGTGGCATGTGCATTAGCTGACATGTATGCGAGTGGGCTTAAAAAAAGCTCCTTTAGTAATCCTTGTTAGTGTGATCAGGGATTTAGGGATAGTGGTAGGGGAATGGGTAAGGTGGGTCCATGGGTCAACTGGCCTGCCAGTTTCTGAAGCAGGTTTGGGCTAAGCAACATATGGGTAATGGGTCAGGTTTGGGTTAGAAATTTGGGCCATTTAAATAAATGGGATGGATTTGGGTTGAATCCTAACCAGGCTTACCTTCAACCCAACCTGCCAATACAGCTTATCGATGGGCTAGGCCCAATGAAATAACCCAAAATCCGAAATAAATTGATTGACCACAAGTATAGATACATGCACATGACGTGTGTATATATGTTTGCTTTCATTCATTAGTTGGCTGAGCAGGGCATACCTTTAGCACATATTCCATTCTTAAACTGTGTGGTGGTGGTGGCTCGTCTAGCTTATTGGGTCAGGTCAGGTTGGGTTGGGCTTAACGAAATGACAGTTTAATAGGTCGTGGGTTGGGTTCAGACTGGAATTGTTGTCAATTTTGGTAGTTGGGTCTGGCTTGGGCTGACACCAACTTGACCCATTGCTACCCCTCGGTAGTATTAGTCTCAGAGCCTTTTACACGCATATTTCAAACAAAAGTTTTGATAAGTCCACACACATCCATTCGAGGGGAACCGCAATGTATATAGTCTGGCCCAAGAATCAGGTCGAGTCCACTAGACAGGTGGGCAACAGTCTACGAAACAAATGTGTGATTGTGAAAAGACTTGGCTGAAGTTTCCTTACCGGTTCCACCAGCTGAATGGACCAGATTTATTTCTGGGTGAGAACATCTATGGCGAGCTGTCCCACATGATGAACGGCTTGGATATTTCATCCATCAGACAAGCTGGCACATGTGACGGTGTGTAGATAGTATTCCTTGTACACGTGTATGGGCTTAGCAAAGCTCTGATTTCACAATCTTGACGGGTCGGGCATGCATGGAAGGCTAACGTGCGTGAGACAGAGGACATGGACATCAATTAGATGGACCGATAACATGGCCTGGGCCAAAATTCAGGCTTGTCCACTATTAATGGGACATGCATATGAGACAAATGGAATATTGGAAAAGGGTTCAGTTATTCATATTCAACAGACATGTGGCCCACCTGATCAGTGGACAGGCCTGAATTGTGGGCCAGGGGCAGCAATGGATCGGTTTTGCTTATGTGCGATCGGTTAGGTCGAGAACAAGCTGAGTCTGGGTCAGTTCAGGTTAGTCCAAACCTAACGCAATTACTAATTTGGACCTTGATGCGCAAGCCCGACAATAGCATCATTAATGCGACTTTTCTTAATCTCGTCTCGGAACTCAATAGAATATCTTGCAAAAATCTGGACCCTGACACGACTTATTCATTAAAACGGGCTTTAAGATCAGGCATGTGCCGGACCCATGACCCTCTATTACAGACGCGAGGATGACCACAAGGGTTATTAGGTGATAAATGGATTCAATGTCACACATACAACATGGTAGGGTCCACACAGGTGTTGTAGTGATTATTTATTTATTTATTTTTAAGAACAGGGGATTTCATATATTGAACTAACAGAGTAAATACAGCCTGACGCTTAGAGCGTGCCTGAGCATCAAACCTGACCATAAACAAAGCAAAACCCACAAAGAAAAGGAACCCCAAAGGATCGAGGCACCCTATAGACATTTGGACTTCTACAAGAAGAAAAAGGAACCTGAGAGAAGTCTATCATAAGAAGAGAAATCGAAAAAGATCTGAAGCTAATGTAGATCTAACCACTATGGGAGGAAAGCCAAACTGCCCCCAGACCTAGCCTATCCAAGAAAAGGCCGCCTTTCACATGCCTAGGGAGGAGCATATAGTGATGAAAGAATGAGGAAACCTGAGACTCACTTCCCATACGGGCCATACCATCTGTTGGGCCATTACCTTCTCGATAAATGTGTCCAAAACTAATCCGACCAAAATCTCTCCAACGTAGAATTCTTTCTATCCAATAGGCCCATTTCCATGAGGGGCATGTGATACCATTGAGAAAATCAATCACCAGCTTTGAGTCTGACTCTACCATAATCTGGAGAATTTGTAAACTGACACAGAAAGCAATTCCGTCATGAATTGCACGAAGCTCCGCATATGTGTTGGAAGCAAGCCCATAACCTTCTAAAAAAGCGAACATAAGCTCCCCGTCATGATTCCTGCAAACGTCGCCACCCTTAGCCGGCCCCGGGTTTCCCCTAGCCGAGCCATTTGTGTTAAGCTTAGCCCAACCCTTGCTAGGTTTCACCCACTTGACGATTGAAAGGGGCGGGGGGGATGAGATCCCTAGAAACGCACGAGCATAAGTGGAGGGGGGCTGGTACAACAGTTCTAGGCCACACCGAACTAGTGAGGATATCCCCCATTTCACCTTGAACACAATCTCATCAACCTACATAGCCTTGCCTTCGAATCTAGCGAGGTTCCTAGACTTCCAGATCTCCCACAAGACGAGAGAGGGGGAGATCCTGCGAATCAGGGATAGATGCTGGTGCAGACCTGCCGAGATCCACCATAAATCTAGGGTCTCAAGGATGGGCAAGTTAGAGGCGAAAGGGACACCTAGGGCCTGCCCAAAAACCTTCCAAACGGCTGAGGCTGTTTCGCTGGAGAAGAAAAGATGATGCAGAGTTTCAATGCTGTGTCCTACAGGTGCAACTCCATTGCAACAGACGCACTTGGAAGCCAGAGATATGCCACGCCCCTGCACGGCTGCATCAGTTGGGATCACCCTCTGTAGGATGTTCCAGACAAAAATAGATACTTTGGGTGGGAGTTTCTCATGCCAGACCCACCTCGACCAGGCCCAGCGAGGGAAGGGAGGCCTGCTGAGATCTCACACTGATTTGACAGAGAAATCACCCGAAGCAGAAAGAGGCCAGATACAACAATCAGGTCTTTCCGATAGACAGAAGCCCCCCTGAAATATAAAATCTATAACATACCGCGGGAGAAAAGTGAATGCAGATGAAGGCGGAAGAGGGTCATTCAACCCAATCACGTGATTTATCGGGGTCGAAAGCAGAGAATCAGGGACAAGAGGAGAGGAAAGGTTGACCAGGGGACCCACCAATTATCAGTCCAAAAACTGTAGGACCCGCTTCCAATCTGCCAGCGAACATTGCAGTCCAGAATAGGCATTAGCGCATGAATTTTCTTCCAAAGGGGAGATGCATATGCTGGCGGGCTGACAGGACCTGCTAATGGCCGAAGTGGCTTGTATTTTGCCACTATGAACTTCTTCCACAGGCTATTTCCATCTTGGAACTTAGCCAACCAGCCCAACTTTAGCCAGAGGGCCTTCATGAAATCCGATAGCCTTCTAACCCTCAGGCCACCTTCAGCTTTAGGCAAACCGACCTGCTGCCAATTCTTCCAATGCAATTTATTCTTTCCCTCAGACCAGCCCCAAAGGAAGTTGGAAAAATGACATTCTAAAGTTCTGAGGACAATAGAAGGGATGAGAGTTGCAGCCATGGAGTGAACTGGAATGTTACTAAGCACATGCTTGATCAGCACTAGCCTACCAGCCTGAGAGAGAAAACATGTTTGCCACCCACCTATCCGCTTATCTATCTTTTGGATAAGAGAAATAAATGCAGACAATTTCAATCTACCGAAAGCCAAAGGCACACCCAGATAAGACAAACCTGAAGAGTGCTGAGAGATGCCTAACAATCTTTCAGTTCTCCTGGCCCTGACAGGAGGGATCTTAGCTGAGCAGATAAGCACACTCTTATGGAGATTAATCTTCTGACTCGAGGCCTATTAGTAAGATTCTAAGAACTCTTTGAGCGCGCAAAGCGAGGTTGAGCCCCCATTGATGAATATGAGAGTATCATCAGCATACAAAATATGGGAGATGATCGGGCAAACCCTTTTGAGCCTAAAAGGAGCACATTTACCTTGGTCGATCAACCCTTTTATGCCTCGACTGAGAGCTTCCGCTGCAAGAATAAAAAGACTGGGGAAGAGCGGATCTCCTTGACGAATACCTCTCAAAGATTTGAAGAACCCTGATGCTTCGCCGTTGATGAGAATCGAGAACCACGCATTACTCCAACAATTTTCAGCCATCTTAACCCAAGAAAAGCTGAAATCAAACTTCAATAACACTTGCTTAAAGAAATTTTAGTCTAGCCTATTGTAGTCTTTCTTCATGTTGAGTTTTATTACTACATTTTTCCCACGAACTTTCCTGTTTAGGTCTCTAACCATTTCCTGTGCCAAAGTGATACTCTCCGCCATTGATCTGCCCCTGACAAATGCGCCTTGCTCAGGCGAGATTAGTGAAGGAAGCAACGTATTCAGCCTAGCTGTAATGATGCCGGATATGATCTTGTAGATACAATTGCACAGGCTTATAGGCCTGTAATCTGAGAAGGAGGAGGAAGCCGAATTCTTTGGAATAAGACAAATAAGAGAAGCCGACATGGCCCTAGGGAAATCACCTCCTTGAAAAATATGCGTGGCTACTTTGAGAAGATCGTTACTGACTATTTCCTAGCACGAGGAGAAAAAACTAGCTGAAAATCCATCCGGTCCAGGTGCAGCATCCTTGGGGATGCTCTTGACTGCCATATGAACTTCCAAGAGTGTGGGACGGGCCAAAAGGCTATCATTCATCTCCTGAGATACGACAGAGGGGATAGGGGCCAGTATAGATTCATCAATTTGTACAATACCAGTAGAAAACTGGCTCTCAAAATGACTGCAAACAGCCTCTTTAATGTCGCCAGTTCTTCTAAGACGCTTCTCGAGTCCAGTTTAATAGATTTGATAGCTGCTCTTGTCTGTTTTTCTTTTGCGGAAGCATGAAATAGTGTGGTGTTTCTATCGCCTTCTACTAGCCAACTGTTTCTGGCTTTCTGTTTTCAAAAAATTTCCTCCAACATCTCCACCCTCTTGAGATTTTTCATAGTTGCCGCAAGATGGCGATGAGAGGAATTGGTTGAAATGTCGTCTGGTTGCGAATTTTACAATTGCGCCTCTAAGGCTGACACATTTAGTTCAGCTGATCTAACCAGGTTGAAAACATTCTCGAAACTCTCCTTATTTCAAACCTTTAGGACCCTTTTCACCTCCTTAAGCTTTAGAATCAAATTGAACATGGGGTGGGGAGAGGCAGCTGAGCCCCATGCAGCTCGTACAACCTGCAAAAAGTCTTCATGGTGGGTCTACATTCGTTGAAATCTGAAAGGCTTCGGACCCGAAGGGACGCTGCGGGAGAGGGTCAATAAGAGAGGCGCGTGATCAGAATTTAAACGGGGGAGATGTTTCACATAGAATGAGAGAAAAGCAGAGACCCAAGACGCGTTGATGAGGACCCTATCGAGCCGTGCCCATACTCTAGAAGCGCCAGCTTGATTGTTGCACCATGTAAATCTAGGACCCACAAAACCTGCATCCATTAGGCCGGCATCATTAATCGCAGCAACAAACTCATCAGAGCTTGGACTGGACTGATGGGACCTGCTCCTTCTTTTAGAAATGTCTGTCACTGCATTAAAATCTCCGTTTACTGCCCACATACCCTGCCAGGACTTGGAGATAATTGATAATTCCTGCCATAATGATGTTCTTCAATATCTGTCACAGCTAGCGTACACAAATGTGAGATACATAGGAGAAGTGAATAGATGAGAATTAACTGCAAGGGTCAGGGACTGAGAGGAAGAAACAATAACTGATACGGAAATAAGATTCTGGTAGAACAACCAAATCTTACCACCTTCAGCCACATTGGAGAAAGAGGAGTGGAAACTGAGTTTTAGACCGATTCTGACTCTCTTTTCATCGACAATCATAGGTTCTAAAATAGCAACGATCCAAGGCTTGTGAGAATTGATAAGCCTTGTAGCAGTTCTGATGGAACGCTGATTTCCAATACCCCGATTATTCCAAACGAGAATACTATCCATGCTCTAATCTCCCATGAAACTGTAGTCTCTGTTTTAGGCCTCTCAACCAAGGATCGTCTGGGTCTTGGATGCCTCTGCCTGTGAATTGATAGTGATCTTGGTTGGTAACTGAAGCTTATGGCATCCCCTTTTCAGTGACATTCGGCTGGACAGGGAATTGAAGAGGGGTTGATATACCTTCAGGCGACTCTCTTGCCTGCTGCGATATCCCATCTTCCTCAGGGCTCGCATATCGAGCCCTATTGAAATAAGGGGACAGATCAACCCTTAATCGGGAGCTATAATCGCGCGACTTCATCGCAACCTGAGATGGAATGAGGTTAGGTTGCTGGGGAAGGAGAGTGATGCTTGATGATAGGAGATTGAGGAGCTTCGAAGGAGGATTATGAGGTGAGGTTGGCAAGAGATATGAGACAATTTCCAATCCTTGGCGAGAAGCTGAGGAAGGGCTAACACCAATGGAATTTGACTTAGTGAACTGCCCGTGGGGTCTGAAATTGTAAGGTTGGTGATACAAGGAATAATTCTGCTGGTTATCAATAATTGGAGATGAAGGAGAGTGAGGAAGGAGTTCTTGGTTGCTTCTGCTGCTGAAATCTCCTCCTGAATTACAGGTGGGGGGCCGGGGTTGCTTGCTATTTTCAGCCGGGCCAAAAGGTGACTGAGCAGAACTTGGGGACTAGGCAGAATTAACTGGCTTGTCTGATTCTAGCAGAAACAACACTTTGTCAGAGTCATTTATGCAACCGGCTTGGCAAGTAATCAAAGAGGTAGCTTCTTCATTATGAATCTGTATGGACATGTCACGAACTTCCGAAATGGGGCGATGCGAGTGCTCCGGTTGAAAACGGGATTCGACCCATTCTTTGGTGGGAGCAGGGCGGTCTGAGGGCTGGCCGCAAGTAGGCTCACTCCTGGGGTTGGTCTTGTAGGAGGAGGGGCTTTCCAATTCCACTTGAATCGGGAAAGATTTGTTGCCAACTTGAAGTTAAATGATGCGCTGGAGATCGACTTCCGAGTCCAAAATGACTGATCCGCGCGAAAACTTGAAATAGACCATGTCTACTAATGGTATCTAACTAAACAACTATACCAAGAGTTCGCCCAAGATCAAGGAGAACTGATTCAAATCAGGCATGAGATGAAATTCCAAACTGCCAGATCCAGGTTCCTGCCTCACTGTAAGCCGAATCTAGAGACCAAGGATTCACTGACTGCAGGCCCATCTTATCGAGAAGTGGCTTATCCTCCATGAAATCTAGAATTTCAGGCTTGGATTTGAAAGAAATGAGGAACGAATTCATGGATAACTTGGAGATGTCAATACCAGAAGCTTTGTATCTGGAGTCTCTGATAGCATCCAACAACTTGATTATGGATGTATTTGGCGACCAGAGCTAACTTGAGTTCGTCCAATTTGAAATTCACTTGATTCGGATCTGCCTCTACCCATGAATTTGGCCTGGACTTTACTCGGTCAACAGGTCTCTGTATCCCACCCGAGACCGCTGTTGCAAAGGATGAATGAGCTGAAATTGTAGGCCCCTGTCTGTTTGGACGAGGAACAAACACCTTGTGGGCAACGTTGCTGGTCGCGAGTTTTTTCTAAAATGCCTTTCTAACTGGAATGATTCTGCCATCCACCCTCTGATCGTGCATAATATCCATAGCATTCTTCGCCTCTTGCTCATAAAAAAAAAAATGGACAAACGCATATCCCTTCGGCTTAGATGAATCTGGGAATACCGGCGTGTATACATCATACAGTTTGTCAAATCTGCCAAAGATCTTTCACAAATCTTCGGATGAACAGTCGAAGGGAATGTTCCCCACGAACAGGCTGAAACCCTCAGATGGGTTAACCCTCTTCGATCGCTTGGGGCTACAAGATCTTCTGATCGATCTCCCTCTTAGGTGATAGGAGCTAATGACTGAGCCCCTTCTGGACGGGGCCCTATCCCTCCGCCGTGGTAGGTGCCCAACCATCAGAGGCGATGCGTTCATAGATACCTTACAAGAGATAGGGAAGCATTTTCCTTTAGACTAAAGGGATTCGTTGTAGTGATTTCCAGTCATTTCAGTGCAAACTGAAGAGCACCCCACATGTGGACCGAAAAGGCTTTTTAAGTAAACCTATAAATGGGTTGGAGCCGAATAGGATTATGAATTTTTTGCTTTTGAGTTTTTGGGTCTTAAGATTGAAGCATTTATTGAAATAATTATATTAGGTCTTAGCTAGCTTGGACAGGGGTGGATTTGGAACAGATCCCATTATAAATGGATTAACATCTTAAGATCCAAACTGGCACCATCAGACATGTATAATGGTCCAGACCCGCTATAAATGATCGATCCGATCCTTTGACAGGCTTACATATAACATTTGGGTAGTACATCACCTAGATGCCTATGGATCATACTTAGCCCAATGGCACATAAAAAAAAAACTAGATGCAAAAAGGATTAGCAAATAGAAAATGAGTGATGTAGAGAGGGCTGCGGACAGTTTCATGGATAAAATGGATCAAAAAAGGCTCGGTCGACAACAGAAGTGATCCGGACCGTCGGACCTTAAATCGAGCATATCTCGCAATCTGAAATGAGTTATATATCAAATGTACAAAAAAAATGATTTTGGGGTAGAATGAGTTACTTTATCCACCCAACCCCGTTATGCTGGGTTGCGCAAGTCGGATTTGCGAAATACCACCAGATCGACAGTCGTTTTCCTATTTTAATTCTGTTTTTATTATAAATAGTATGTGTTATAGGAAAATCTAAACCAATTGCAAGTGAAGCCGACCTCAAAACTTGGCTAATCCAAGCGATCTTCAAGGCCTGCTCGGCCAAACGAGTAGATGTATCAAGTACTCCGAAAGGAGCAATGGAGACAATACGAATGACCGAACCTGTATGGGCTTGGACCATCGACCCGTGGCTGCTATGCATAGGCTCGGATCATCTGAGCTCATCCTGATATAACCTCATAATGCACGACAAGATCGGCCGTTACTCCACGTTCGTAGTGTAACTGATGATATCAGTGGGTGCGTGTTCTCCACCTAATGGAGGAAATCATGCCGAGATTGCCGGAAGAGATCGGTCTAACTAAAAGGTATAAATAGGGGACTCACACAGAGGAGCAGGTACATAAAATCTCTCATCCAAAACCTACCCACAATACTTAAACCTAGATTCCTATCTTGACTTTATCATCGGAGGGTCCTCTGCTCTAGACAGGGTCTCCTTTGTCCTTCTCCTATGTAGGCTTACAGGGCTCGATGCGAGTGCTTGGATCTCAACGAGTGTGAACCAAATTTTTGCATTAATAGTAAGTTTTAGTTTAATTATAACTTTTCATCAGTTGGGCTTTAGGAGTTGTGCCCAATGCAAGAAGTGCTTAGAATAATTAGGAGAATAGCTTGGTGAAGCCAAATAGGAAACTTACTATTTTTGGCCGAAAATCTTACGCACTAGTACATCACGACTGTCTATAAATAGTATGTTTACTATTTATAGCAAGTTGCGAATTCTATGAGTTTTAGCTGTAATTTGATTTTAATTTCTCTCCCATTGCTTGAACTCATTTATTTCATTCATCAATTAATCAAATTATGAATTTCATAGAATTTATTTCGATTTTTTCTTGTTTTCTTTCTTGTGGATTCGAGAAGCCTCTGTGAGAAGTCTAAAGAAGTTTCATAGATTCGGAACAGTTATTCCCTTGATGAAGATGGTGCTTGACCTTACATCCTTCCCTACGTCAATGGGCCATATTCAAGTGAGTCAAAGAAACTCGTGTTCCATGATACGACACATTCACTAGGAGCCTAGCCTAAGGGCTTCCATGATATGTGTCTGCAACTCTGTATGGAGACACCGGGGCTTAGTGCATGCAGATTCTTTGCTGCAGATGCCATCTCAGGACTAGAAACCTCCACAACAATAACGCCTAAGACTAGAGTTGTTAATGGATTGGTTTGGCTTGTCGGGTTTGGTCTGGCTTAGGTAGAGGTGGGCATCGATCCGAGTCAAGTTGAGGTGAGACAAGCTCAACTCGGTTTGTCCATGCTGTACTCAAGTTCGAGCTTAAGCTCGTGCTCGGCTTCGAGCTTAACATTGAAGCTTGGCTTGTTTGCCAAAGTTATCGAGTCGAGTTCGAGTTGAGCTAGTGGTTTGAGTTGAGTCGAGTTTACCTCGAGTCGAGCTCGAGCTTGTTGGGTGAGAGAGTAATGGATTCTGTTCTTGATCCTCCTCCATTGATGAAATATTTAAAAATCTTAGGAGAATCAAAACAAAATTTGATAAAAAAAAACTAAACAAAGCTTCAAATCGGATGAGGAAACCTGTAAGAAGCGATCTGTTCTTGATCTTCTTCCACCAGCAGAAATCCAAGTATTAAAAAAGAAACAAAGTAGAACATAGATCAGAAATTCATGTAAAGATCTCTAGCTAATCAGATTATTGGATTTCCTTGAAGCTCTAACAAATCTAAGAAAAACCCATCTCGAATTTTTTGGATTTCTCACCCAAGAAGTAGATCTCAACAGATTGAAATCATACTATTGTAGAGCTGAAATGAAAACTGGTGGTGGTGGTCCAAGCAGACATGACAACAGGTAGAGAAAGAGAAGAAAGGGAAAAGGAAAGGGAAAGAGGGTGCATGCGGTCGAGTAGAGACTCTAGGATTTTATATATTTTTTTAAAGTTAAAAGTTAAAACTTATATATATATATATATATATATATATATATATATATATATATATATATATATATATATATATATATAACCGAGTCGAGTCGAGCTTGAGTTCGAGCTTCGAGTTGAGTTGAAATGGACTTGGTCGAACTTGGCTCGAACTCAACTCGAGCTTTGTTGAGGGTCAAATATTGCATATTAGACTCCAGATATTGTCTGGATTTACGAATATAATGCTGTCTAATGGCTCGTTTTCTCATTCTTGTGTGGCAAAGTGATTTTATGAGCATAGATGGAAAAAGGACGTTAAAAGTTGAGATTTAACGATCTGATGACGCCAAAGGCAAGGGACACACTCCAGGGGACCAAGATTGACAAATATACATGGTCAGAAATCCGAGAAAAGTTAGAAATTGAAGCTCAAGTGGCCTGAAGGACGTCCAGAATGCAAGATCGCGAGGTTCCCACCATCCGTTCGGCTCGAAACTTCATACGTCGCCTGAGGACCATAAATTAACCGTACATTTAAAATTTCAGCCATTGAAGATTTCGGGAAGTGCCCCAACTGACAGATCAGCCCATAAACCGTTGATTCTGGGCCCACCTGATATCTGGAACTGACTCAAAATTCTTATCAAGGGTCAAAATAATATTAGAAACAAGATGGACGGATTGGATTTTTGAAGAACATCATAATGGGGCCCCGTTTGTGTGGCGTGTGCATTGAACACATGTGTAGCCGCGCCACACCAAACCACATGTATTTTTCCAAGTCGGTTTGACCGACGTCTCCAGCAACAAAACAGAAACTTCTGTTTTTAAACAGCGTCCGGAAAAGAGCCGGTCGTTTCTCAGCTGTGGGTCCCACTCACCATATTAATTGATGATCAGAACCGTTCAGTTGTCCTATGGGGTAGCAATAATGCATGCCTAGGTAGCAGAATTTCAAAAGACTGCAAAGATGGATTTTTAAACCGTTAAAAGGAAGATGGACGGCGGAATCAAGATTTTCGTGGGCCACACCAAAAACGAAATAAACTCGCCCTTCCTGGCTGGTTTTTCGTCCTGAAGCCAATGGACGGTGTGGATTTTTGAAAAGAAAGCTAAGCGGACCCCACCGATCATCACAGCGGAAGAAAATTTCGCTTTCGCACCGCGTCATGCACTGCCGCTGGCCGTTTTTGCGATCGACTGTGGGCCCCACACGTGCCCCATAAGCTCAATCCAAACCGTCCACCGTGTAGACAGCTGCGAGCACTACAAAACCATGTTGTCACTTTTCACCCATGCATGCACACGTGTGAGATACAGAGGCCACAAAAGGGTCGCTCGGTATCGTTCAAAACTGATTCTTTTGTGATTTCTTCTCTGGGCCACGTCAATGGACGTTCAAAACCACCCATTCTTGATTGAAATTTCATTCTGAATCCAATGGATGGGGTGGATTTTCCATAAAATACTTCTGTGGGGCCCACCGACCACAACAGCGAAATGGTGCGAAAGGTTTCGCACATCCGCGAAAACCGACTTTTCCGAACAGTTTTGGCCCACCATCTTTGATCATATGGCAGATCTGAACCGTCTATCATGTAGAGGACCCGAGAAAGTACTAAGGGACGGTGTTTCTTTAAAATTTGAGCGAGGAAAGTGGCGTGTTTCATGGTACCGAACTTGGCTGCGAAAATTGCACTCCGTGTCCTGCTACAACTCTGTCATTGACTCCAGCCTTCCAGCAGCTATAAAAGGAGGTTTTTGGACGTGGGGAGCGTTTATTCAGGGTCTGGGAAGGAAGAACAGAGGGCTCAAGCTTGGGTTTCAACGTGGGCAGAGGAGAGAGAGAGGAGCTTGGTTTTTTCTTTCCCTTTTCTTTTCCTTTTCTTTTTCTCTTTATTTATTTGGATTGAGCCCATCCATGGCAGGCTAAATCCTCCTAGCTAGGGCTAAGAGGTGAAGCTTGTAGTGAGATGAGAGATTTAATTTTATTTTAATTTTAATGCATGAATTGACTTTGATTTTAGTTAATTATTATGGGAATATTTTTAGTTCTTAATGGTCTGTTGTGAGTGAAATTACAATGGGTCTGCGATGCTTTGAATATTTCTATTTCCTTTTCATGTTTATGACGTCAGGACGTCCTGTTGTTCGCCATAGTCTCCTGGGCATGGTTGGAAGACGGTACCCTTCCTAACTTTCATGCATGTGATTGGGTGGTAATTAGTTTAATTCTGTTGTTTGTCATAGTCTTTTGGGCATGGTTTGGTGATGGAATCCATTCTAATTCATACACCTTTCATCTCTTTGAAAACTAGATCAATGTCAGTTCAGTTAATTTCTATGAAACATGCATAAGATCTCCCTGATCTCTACAAGTGGATCCTCTGAATTCGTAGTTCCCTTCTTCTGATTTCTCTCAAGGTTATATAATTATTTCACCATTATTTCTCAAATTACATTCAGTTTAGATTTCATCTTAATTTAGTTCTAGTTCTGGTTAGTTTTAGATAACGTACAAGTTGCAGTCCCTTGGGATTCGACCTCGGTCTTACCGAGTTATTACTACATCACAACCCTGCACTTGGGGAGTGAACAAGTTTTTGGCGCCGTTGCCGGGGACTGTCGACTACGTTTTTCTGAAATTAATTAGTTTTAGGATTAGATTTTCTTTTTAGAAATTTTTAATTCTAGGTTTAGAAGCTTAGTTATTTTCCTTATTAGAAAATTTTCTTAACTTTAGAAACTTTCTATTCTTCCTTCTATCTGATTTTTAGAACTAACTCAATTTTTCTGTTTTGTAGGAAGCTTCTAATTTAGTAAGCTCTTTCTAATTCTTCTTTCTTTGGAATTTCTTCTTTTTCCTAGAAATTAGTTTACTTTTAATTAGGACTTTCTGCTTTTAGAAACTAACTTATTTTTTTTTGTTTTGCAGATTCTTAACCTAGGCCTCCAAATTTGGTAACTTCTTTCCATCTTTCCCTTTTTCTAGATTTCTTCTTTCTTTCTCTTAGGTTTAAGTTAGAATTTGAGGACTGAGTGTGTTTTATGCCCCATTGGGCACGCGACAACACTCGACGTCTCGTGACTGAAGGAGGATTAGTAGAGGGGTTGACTGTCCATCGTAGGACTAGACACCACTTGAATTCTCCTGAGTTAGAAGACGTTATGGCTGAAAATCAACCTCAAGCACTACCCCAACCAAGGGTTGAAGAAGTACATGATGAGAATGAGGTGCATCAGGCACCCCCGCCTTATACTTTACGAGATTATTTACAACCGGCGGGGGTAAGTACGCCCTCATGCATGATTTTTTCTGAGAATACAGGACATATGGACATAAGCCAGGGGTTATCCAACTCCTTCCTAAGTTCCATGGGCTTGAGTCTGAAGAACCATACTTGCATCTGAAAGAGTTCGATGAAATCATAGGCACCTTATACTTTCCTAATGTATCTGAGGATACTATTAGGCTGAAACTCTTTCCATTTTCCTTGAAAGAAAAAGTCAAGACGTGGTTACATTCACTGCGTCCTAGATCCATTGGCACATGGAATGATATGCAGAGGGAATTTATAAAGAAAATTTTCCCACATCATAAGACAATTACCCTCAGGAGAGCAATCATGAACTTTGCCCAAAAGGAAGATGAAACATTCTTCCAATGTTGGGAAAGGTTCAAGGATCTGGTTAATGCATGCCCACAACATGGCTTTGAAATATGGCGCATTACGAATTTTTTCTATGATGGGCTAACATCTTCCATGCGCCAAATGGTCGAGACAATGTGTAACAGAGAATTCATAAATAAAAATGTCGACGAGGTATGGGATTACCTCGATAGTCTCGCTGAAAAAACACAATCATGGGACTATTACCCAAGGACAAACACTACGTCTCGGCCGACTCATTCAAGGGAAAAAGGAGGAATATATCTCCTGAAAGAGGATAATGATCTTAACACTAAGGTGGCCAATCTCACCAGAAAATTTGAGGCCATGGAAGGAAGGAAGGAAAAGGTTAATGAAAGTGTTTGCGGCATCTGTGATTGCAACATTCATACTACTGAAAATTGTCCTTCAATACCTGCCTTTCGAGATGTATTGAATGAACAATCTAATGCCGTAAATAACTATCAAAGACCTTTCAATGGACCACCCTCTAATACATACAATCCTGGCTGGAAAAATCACCCGAATTTTAGTTGGAGGAACGGACAAACTGCTACCCCTCAAGGTTTCTTCAATCAAAATCCAAATCAGGGGAAACCTCAAGAAGAATCGGTTCAAATTTCCATACAAGAGCTGGCGCGGACAATGCAAGGAATTTCAGATTTTATACAAAAAATAGATTCACGTATGACGGCTATGGAAAAAGGGATGCTCCCTGCACAATCACTCCCTAATCCGAAACCGCAATACGAGACAGGTGATCCCAGCTCTTCAAATCAAATGGGGCACGCTAAATCCATCACCACTCTTGGGAGTGGGAAAGTTATTGATAAAACCCTTCCGGTTAGGCCTGAAAAGCCTCAAGAACCAGAAGAGGACAACAATGATGGATCTAGTGGCGTCCCACAAAAATTTGAACCGGAATCTCTAGAAAAGCCAGTTGCTCCGTTTCCCCAACGGTTGGTTGAACCAAAACGTCTATCTAACTCTTAGGATATCCTAGAGGTGTTGAAACAAGTGAAAGTCAACATTCCTCTGCTTGACGTTGTAAAACAGATTCCTTCATATGCTAAATTTCTAAATGATTTATGCACTACCAAACGATGAAAAAATGTTCAAAAGAAGATCTCCTTGACTGAGAAAGTGAGTGCCATCCTAAAACAAGATGTGCCGTAAAAATTCAAAGATTCCGGTTGCCCAACCATATCATGTGTAATCGGGAACTATCGAATTGATCACGCACTTCTTGACTTAGGAGCGAGCGTCAATCTGATTCCCTATTCGGTATACCAACAGTTAGGTTTGGGTGAATTAAAACCCACTCGAACCACACTACAACTTGCTGATCATTCTATTCGTATACCGAGAGGGATCATCGAGGATGTTTTGGTCCAGGTGGATAGATTCTACTACCCTGTTGATTTTATCATCTTGGACACCGAACCCATCAATGACACGAGCACTTAGATTCCCGTCATTCTTGGTCGCCCATTCCTGTCCACTTCAAATGCAATTATCAATTGCAGGAATGGTGTCATGACTATGTCCTTTGGAAATTTGACATTGGAATCGAATATCTTTTTCAATAACGGCAGCAACTCAGAGGATGATGACGATTTTCACGATGTTAACATGATTGATTCTTTTGTGGAAGATAGAACACCTCTCACCTTATCCTCTGATCCTCTAGAGACGTGCCTGGCCCACTCTCATGATCTTGATGATGATATACTTAGGGAGACGTGTGCCATGCTTGATACTGCACCGGTACTTGAAGTTAACCGGTGGAGGCCACACATTGAAGAATTGCCCCAAACTTATGTAGTGCCTCTACCGTCTAACCTCAAGCCACCGAAGCTTGACCTAAAACCTTTGCCCTCTAATTTAAAATATGTCTATTTAGGTCAAGATGAGACATACCCGGTGGTGATCTCTGCCCACCTGGAAAAAGAACAGGAGAGTATGCTGATATCTACTCTCATTGAGCATAAGGGAGCTCTTGGATGGACGATAGCGGACCTCAAGGGAATTAACCCATCGATTTGTACTCACCGTATATATCTTGAGGACAATGCAAAGGCTGTTCGGCAATCACAACGTAGACTAAATCCAAACATGAAGGAAGTGGTTAAGGCCGAGGTTCTCAAACTATTGGATGTGGGGATCATATACCCCATATCCGATAGTCAATGGGTGAGTCCAACTCAGGTAGTTCCTAAGAAGTCCGGGATCACCATCGTAGCCAATGCCAATAATGAACTCGTGCCAACCAGAGTTACTACTGGTTGGAGAATGTGCATTGACTACAGAAAGCTGAATACCGTCACAAGGAAAGACCACTTTCCTTTGCCCTTCATTGATCAAATCCTGGAAAGGCTAGCTGGTCATTCCTATTATTGTTTCCTTGACGGGTATTCAGGTTATAATCAGATTGAAATCGCCCCTGAGGATCAGGAAAAGACCACATTTACATGTCCCTATGACACCTTTGCTTACAGAAGGATGCCATTCGGGTTATGTAATGCCCCTGCCACCTTTCAGCGATGCATGACGAGTATCTTTTCTGACATGGTTAGAAAATATTTAGAGGTCTTCATGGACGATTTCTCTGTTTTTGGTTCATCTTTCAGTGAGTGCTTAGCAAGTCTTAAATGTGTGCTGAAAAGATGTGAAGAAAAAAATTTGGTCCTTAACTAGGAGAAGTGTCATTTTATGGTTCAAAAGGGAATTGTCCATGGGCATATCATCTCGTCCAAAGGAATCGAGGTAGATAAGGCAAAAATTGATCTTATCTCTAACCTACCTCCACCCAAGAATATCAGAGACGTGCGATCCTTCTTAGGACACGCAGGCTTTTACAGACGATTCATAAAGGACTTTAGTCTCCTCTCTCGTCCTTTATGTAATCTTCTTCAAAAGGATACACCATACGAGTGGACTGAGCAGTGCCAAGAAGCTTTCACTAAGCTTAAGGGCATGTTAACCACTGCACCTATCATGCAGCCACCTGACTGGAGTCTTCCTTTTGAACTTATGTGCGACGCCTCTGATTATGCTCTTGGAGCGGTTCTAGGCCAGAGAAAAGATAAGCGGCCTTACGTTATTCACTACGCAAGTAGGACTCTAAATCGTGCCCAAGTGAACTACTCGACTACAGAAAAAGAACTCTTAGCCGTAGTGTTCGCTTTGGACAAATTTAGATCCTACCTAATCGGATCCAAGATCATCATTTACACAGACCATGCGGCCCTTAAGTATCTTCTTTCTAAGAATGATTCTAAGCCCCGCTTGATACGATGGATCCTTCTACTCCAAGAATTTGATTTGGAAATCAAAGAGAAAAAGGGAGTAGAGAACGTAGTGGCCGATCATCTTTCTCGCCTTAATACCTCTGATTTCCTTGAGGCGACCCATATCAACGACATGTTCCCTGATGAACAACTGTTTAGAGTCTCCCATTCACCTTGGTTTGCTGATATTGCTAATTATCTTGCTACAGGTGCCATACCGACACACTGGACGTCACAAGATAAGAAGAAATTCTTTACCAAGGTGCGTAACTTTTTCTGGGACGATCCATATTTGTTTAAATATTGCCCAGACCAAATCTTAAGGAGATGCGTACCAGACGATGAGCATCAGAGTGTCATCTCCTTCTGTCACTCACAGGCCTGTGGTGGTCACTTTTCTGCTAAAAAGACCACGGCCAAGATTCTACGGTGTGGCTTTTACTGGCCCACTATGTTCAGGGACACTCATGAGTTTTGCAAAGCTTGTGAGTGTTGTCAGAAATTGGGAGCATTGTCCCGTCGAAATATGATGCCCTTGAATCCCATCCTTATTATAGAAGCATTTGATTGTTGGGGCATTGATTTCATGGGACAATTCCCCCAATCATTTGGAAATCTTTATATTTTGCTCGCCGTAGACTATGTCACTAAATGGGTCGAAGCAATTCCGTGCTGCAAAAATGACCATCGCACGGTCATTAAATTTTTGAAAGAAAATATCCTGTCGCGGTTCGGAACACCTCGAGCCATCATTAGTGACGGGGGCTCACACTTCTGCAATAGACCATTTGAGAGCTTAATGAAGAAATACGGTATCTCTCATAAGGTGAGCACCCCATACCATCCACAAACAAGTGGACAAGCTGAGATTTCCAATAGGGAGATCAAACATATCCTAGAGAAAACGGTTAACCCTGATCGTAAGGACTGGTCAATCCGATTGACCGATACCTTATGGGCGTACCGTACTGCTTTCAAAACTCCTATTGGAACATCTCCCTTTAGACTTGTCTATGGGAAAGCCTGTCACTTGCCTGTGGAATTGGAACATAAAGCATACTGGGCGATCAAAAATATGAATTTCAATCTGGACAACGCTGGCTCGCTACGCAAACTTCAGTTAAATGAACTTGAAGAAATCCGGAACGATGCGTACGAAAACTCGAGAATTTACAAGGACAAGATGAAGGCGTTTCATGATCAACATATTTTACGAAAATCATTCACGCCAGGTCAGAAAGTCCTCTTGTATGACTCTCGACTACATCTCTTTCCGGGTAAGCTTCGATCTCGTTGGACTGGCCCTTACATTGTTGTTACTGCTTATCCTCATGGGGCCGTCGAGATAAGAGATCCCGACAATGGCAAGGAGTTTAAAGTTAATGGACATCGATTAAAGTCATTTGTTGAGACATTTGATTCAGAGGACATGTCCATGCCTCTGATTGCTCCTGTTTACCAGGACTGATCTCCTAGTCTGATGGAGGTATAGGTAGGTTTATCGCTTTCATAGGTTTAGGATAGTCGCTTTCATAGGTTAGTTAGTTCAATGTTTGTGGGTAATATTACTGCAAACCCTCACGAGACTACAACTCGTCCACTAGGGGTAACCTAGGGGTTTAAAGGCTTGTTGCATACGCTAAATGCAATCGAGAGCACCTGCGAAAGTGGTATAGGTAGGATTTTATTTTTGTTATTTTTGTTCTGCTTTCTCTCTCATGCTGACAAGCTTCCATGCCGTGATCTATTGGAAACTCTCTTGATTCGTTATTCAGGTACTATCTTCCCATCACTTCTCATTTACTTTCGTTGTCCCATGTGCATTGCATGCTCATATCTTTTACATTGAGGACAATGTAGATTTTAGGTTGGGGGTGGGAGATTAGGTTTCCTAATCAGTATTTTCTTGGTCTTAAGCAAAAATTGTGAAATTTTTTTTTAAAAAAGTTTTTCCTGAAAATTTCTACAAATTCGAAGTGATTTTGACAGATATCCCTAATTTAGATTTTCAAGGTACATAATGGTGGATTTATGACTCTTGGATTCCGTATCTGTTAGATTTCATAGTTAAGTGAATTATTAATCCATGATTAGAAGTTATAAACATTGATTGAATCATGATTTCAGGACACGTCTTGGTTACACATTAAGACTTCAGTCTGATATTGAAGGGTTAATTTGGTAATCACTAAGCATGAAAGGAAACAGCCTGAAATATCTTGCCATCATGGTGTAAAAATTGGAAAGGTTGGATAATTAATCTTCACCATAGGTTTGCTCCCTATAGGTGTGGAGTTAATTCCCCATGAATGATATCTAAAAAGAGTCAGGTGTACGATCTTCACCATAGGTTTGCTCCCTATAGGTGAGGATTTGATTCCCCTTCCTTGGCATTACTTTGAATAGAAAAATCACAAGTTAATAGGCTAATCTATGAGGCAAGTTTTGGATTAAGTTTGGTTATCATGAATTCTCTTGCTGGTTACCAATGAGATCCTAAAATAACAAATTCAATCTTAATGTGATTAGCTGAGATTACACTATACATCCATGGATCTCAATGTTTAAAATTTTTCTAATTGATGGATTAATGCTTTACACTTGATTATGAAGTCTACGGTGCGCTTGAGCTCAGGAGAATACAATTTCTAACATTCATGAATATTAAATTTCTCGTATTTTGTTCAAAATCTCACTCGATTTCATAAAAAGTTCTCCTATAATTCTCAACTTATTTTTCGCATACTTTGCTCGGGACTAGCAAAATGCTGGTTGGGGGTTGTGTTGAGGGTCAAATATTGCATATTAGACCCCAGATATTGTCTAGATTTACGAATATAATGCTGTCTAATGGCTCGTTTTCTCATTCTTGTGTGGCAAAGTGATTTTATGAGCATGGATGGAAAAAGGACGTTAAAAGTTGAGATTTAACGATCTGATGACGCCAAAGGCAAGGGACACACTCCAGGGGACCAAGATTGACAAATATACATAGTCAGAAATCCGAGAAAAGTTAGAAATTGCAGCTCAAGTGGCCTGAAAGACGTCCAGAATGCAAGATCGCGAGGTTCCCACCATCCGTTCGGCTCGAAACTTCATACGTCGCCTGAGGACCATAAATTAACCGTACATATAAAATTTCAGCCATTGAAGATTTCGGAAAGTGCCCCAACTGACAGATTAGCCCATAAATCGTTGATTCTGGGCCCACCTGATATCTGAAACTGACTCAAAATTCTTATCAACGGTCAAAATAATATTAGAAACAAGATGGACGGATTGGATTTTTGAAGAACATCATAATGGGGCCCCGTTTGTGTGGCATGTGCATTGAACACATGTGTAACCGCGCCACACCAAACCACATGTATTTTTCCAAGTCGGTTTGACCGACGTCTCCAGCAACAAAACAAAAACTTCTGTTTTTAAACAGCGTCCGGAAAAGAGCCGGTCGTTTCTCAGCTGTGGGTCCCACTCACCATATTAATTGATGATCAGAACCGTTCAGTTGTCCTATGGGGTAGCAATAATGCATGCCTAGGTAGCAGAATTTCAAAAGACTGCAAAGATGGATTTTTAAACCGTTAAAAGGAAGATGGACGACGGAATCAAGATTTTTGTGGGCCACACCAAAAATGAAATAAACTCGCCCTTCCTAGCTGGTTTTTCGTCCTGAAGCCAATGGACGGTGTGGATTTTTGAAAAGAAAGCTAAGTGGACCCCACCGATCATCACAGCGGAAGAAAATTTCGCTTTCGCACCGCGTCATGCACGGCCGCTGGCCGTTTTTGCGATCGACTGTGGGCCCCACACGTGTCCCATAAGCTCAATCCAAACCGTCCACCATGTAGACAGCTGCGAGCACTACAAAACCATGTTGTCACTTTTCACCCATGCATGCACACGTGTGAGATACAGAGGCCACAAAAGGGCCGCTCGGTAGCGTTCAAAACTGATTCTTTTGTGATTTCTTCTCTGGGCCACGCCAATGGACGTTCAAAATCACCCATTCTTGACTGAAATTTCATTCTGAATCTAATGGACGGGGTGGATTTTCCAGAAAATACTTTTGTGGGGCCCACCGACCACAACAGCGAAATGGTGCGAAAGGTTTCGCGCATCCGCGAAAACTGACTTTTTCGGACAGTTTTGGCCCACCATCTTTGATCATATGGCAGATCTGAACCGTCTATCATGTAGAGGACCCAAGAAAGTACTAAAGGACGGTGTTTCTTTGAAATTTGAGCGAGGAAAGTGGCGTGTTTCATGGTACCGAACTTGGCTGCGAAAATTGCACTCCGTGTCCTGCTACAACTCTGTCACTGACTCCAGCCTTCCAGCAGCTATAAAAGGAGGTTTTTGGAAGTGGGGAGCATTCATTCAGGGTCTGGGGAGCAAGAACAGAGGGCTCAAGCTTGGGTTTCAACGTGGGCAGAGGAGAGAGAGATGAGCTTGATTTTTTCTTTCCCTTTTCTTTTCCTTTTCTTTTTCTCTT
Organism: Magnolia kwangsiensis; assembly: GCA_037074715.1. Classification (NCBI taxonomy): domain Eukaryota; kingdom Viridiplantae; phylum Streptophyta; class Magnoliopsida; order Magnoliales; family Magnoliaceae; genus Magnolia; species Magnolia kwangsiensis. The sequence goes on along the minus strand of CM073589.1, from coordinate 6,160,492 downwards.
TATTTATTTGGATTGAGCCCATCCATGGCAGGCTAAATCCTCCTAGCTAGGGTTAAGAGGTGAAGCTTGTAGTGAGATGGGAGATTTGATTTTATTTTAATTTTAATGCATGAATTGACTTTGATTTTAGTTAATTATTATGGGAATATTTTTAGTTCTTAATGGTCTGTTGTGACTGAAATTACAATGGGTCTGCGATGCTTTGAATATTTCTATTTCCTTTTCATGTTTATGACGTCAGGACGTCCTGTTGTTCGCCATAGTCTCCTGGGCATGGTTGGATGATGGTACCCTTCCTAACTTTCATGCATGTGATTGGGTGGTAATTAGTTTAATTCTGTTGTTTGTCATAGTCTTTTGAGCATGGTTTGGTGATGGAATCCATTCTAATTCATACACCTTTCATCTCTTTGAAAACTAGATCAATGTCAGTTCAGTTAATTTCCATGAAACATGCATAAGATCTCCCTGATCTCTACAAGTGGATCCTCTGAATCCCTAGTTCCCTTCTTCTGATTTCTCTCAAGTTTATATAATTATTTCACCATTATTTCTCAAATTACATTCAGTTTAGATTTCATCTTAATCTAGTTCTAGTTCTGGTTAGTTTTAGATAACGTACAAGTTGCAGTCCCTTGGGATTCGACCTCGGTCTTACCGAGTTATTACTACATCACAACCCTGCACTTGGGGAGTGAACAAGCTTCAAATAATTAGCTTGACTCGGCCCGAATCAGCCATTCAAGCTGAGTCAATCTGAGCCGAGTCGAGCCGAGTCGATCGAGTTTTTCGAGCTAGCTTGACTCGTGAACAGCCATAGTCTTAGGCCAGATTTGGGATGGAGGGCCAGGCTCAAGCTTAAGTTTTAAGCCCATTTTAAAATCCGGCTGGGCTTAGACTATGAAGTCTAGAAGCCGAAAAACTTAGCCTGGCCTGGTAAAATTAAAATAGCATTTCAAAATTTAAAATTATTTCCATTTTTATTAACAGGGAAACTCAAAATTTCGAAATTGTTTCCACTTTAACCCAAAAGGCAGGGACAAAACTATTTCACATTTACCTAAAATAACAAAATAACTATTGAGGTGGGCGCCACCATTGTGTTTATATAAAATTCATCCAGCCACAAGGTGTGTCACCCGGTGTTAGGATTGGGCTCATGAATCAGTCCCGTGCATGTTTCAGGTGGACTACACAGTCGGAAAATGTATATAGGGTAATTCTTACCATCCAAACTGTTTTCCTTCATGTGGGCCGTATGAATAATAGATGTGCCTAATGTTTTGGCACCATGCTTGTGTTTCCGTGTAGCATTTAGTGGTTGGAGTGGATTTTATCTAATCATCACAGCGGGCCATATAAACAACAAAGGTGCAAGCCTCCTTCTAATATTTTCCTTCCTGTGGTCCACATGAATTATAGATCATTACAATTTTTAGCTGTAATTCGAAAAATTCATGTTTAAGATTGCAGGTGAGCTCTTTACAGCTAAAAATGTATTATACATGTTAGAACACAATGGTTCATATATACTCATGATATGTGGAGCCCACCATAATTTGTATAGTACATCCAATCTATTCATCATGTACTTCCCTTGATGCTCTTTTGTCGCCTTACAAAAAAGCCAGTCCATTATCTAATGGACCATACGAGGGAAGGATGGGACATCTACTATTGAAAACTTCTAGATTGCATTTGGAGCCCACTGTGATGGTTAGAAGATATCCAATCCGTTTAGTGTGCCATGCTTTAATGCCCTCTTAGGGCCCTAAAAAATCAAGTCTTTTTTATGTGATTTTTGTAGATTTTAGAAGGTTCACCTCCCATGCTCTCTGGTATGAATACCTTCTTTATTCATTGTAAATACTTTACGGGCTAGACAAACATGCACATAACCTATTACCGTAAACAGATTACCACTTAAAAGCCTAATAGAATAGCATGTAAAGCAGTTACACTTGAAACTCTTTTAAGGTGTAATGTGTTCACAACTAAAAATCTCCCCCTCTCTTTCTTAACTATGGGGCCTACCAAATCATAGATTTGTTTGAGGTTGGTGTGGGCCCCATTAAAAAGTTATTTTATATAATTTCTTTCGGGTCTAAGCTAGGGTCAAGCTCTACATAAATGTTCCAGGCCCAGCTCCAGCTAGACTATTTCAACCCGTCACAGGCTCATGCCAGGTTTGGGATTTGGTTGAATATTCCAGGCCGAGCTTGGACAGACCATGGCCCAGCCCTCGGCCCGTTGACACCCCTACCTAATACACATGTGAGGGCCACCATGTTGTAATAGGTGTGGATTAGGTGAGTTCTAGGTAAATGCTTAGTGGGTGAGTCCCTGATTGTAGGGCCGACCATGATGTATGTGTGGACGCTGTCCATCTGTTTCCCCAACTCATTTTAGGGCTGAGCAAAAAATGATGCAGATCCCAATCTCAGGTGGACCACACCACAGGAAACAAAGGTGATTGAATGGGCACCATTAGAAGCTTCGAAGGGCCTACATTCATGTATTTATCCTCCCATCTGTTGATAAAGTGGAACGGGCTGGATGAAAGGAAAATAAAAATATCAATTTAATCTAAAACTTTTGTCGCTAAGAAGTTTTTAATGGTCAATGACCACTGTTTCCTGTGGCGTGGATCTCTTAAGATTTGGATTACATGAAGGTGGGCCGCACGGTCATGGACTCACCCAATAAGCTGTTACCCTGGACCAACCTAAACCACGGCATATAGTAGGTTACACCTACCCTATCTGTCGGGTTTTTATACTCGATTTTAATACATGAAGTAGAAAATCAGCAAGATACACAACTCACGTGGGCCACATTGCATAGATCAATGTGGAGGGGATGCAAACCATAAGCTTGTGCGAGGGGCTACCATGGCAGGTGTAGCTCATAAGGATGAAGTGGAAATATTAAAAAATAGCTTTATTCAAATATTAGGCAAGGTACACCATCTGAATTTAGAGGTTTTAGCAGCAACAGTTTTATATTGTTTTCATTGCCCATAAGGGGTTTCTTTTTATTTTTTTATTTTTTTGTCAATTTGATATTTTACATGTACGGGCCAAGTAGTGGCTCTTGTGTGACGAATATAGTGGATTTATGTATAAAATATGATGGATTCAGCTGAGCTTGGGCATTTTACGCAAGACGTGCTCCATGTCATTGTTTTCTTTAATGTCCGTCTGTTTGCTCTTCTTTACTGGGGATTTTGAACTTACCAGTACTTTTTGGTATGGAAAAGTAACTGAAAATGAAGGAATGAAGGAATGTTTCAAATATTCTTAGAGTAGTTATCTGACAGGTGTTGAAAATATTTTCGAACTAAATTACCCATGTTCTTGTATCAACATATGTACATATTTTGAGTGAAAAAAAAGTTACATAATATTCAATCTCAAGAAAGTGACATCGGCGAGATTGGTTATTGAACCTATTGGAATGTAGATCCAATTCGTTTGTTATTTTTGTAGCCCTCTATTTATTTATGATTATGCTAATTTTTTACTAATAAGATCTTTGCGTGACTCACAAAATCTGATAACTTATAATGGTTTCCGTTCGATATGAACTATTTTCCTGTAATGTGGTCAATGTGACTAGTGGATATTGATAATTCTTCCAATCATAACCTTCCATGAAATTTCGAGCTTAATGGATAGAGTTGATTCCACACATATACGATGGTGGACCCCACAAATGGTGTATGAACACCCTTAGAAAGGGCTGAACATTGCATTTTTTTTTTTTAATATTACGGAGATCCTTTCTTGGAAAAGCGAAGATAGTAGGATCCACTATCATATTTCCAACATCATTTCTCTCATCCGAAGATTCTTCTTTTTTCAAATCATTCATTTCTCTTTGCCGTTTCTCTCATCCGATAACTATTTAGTAATCTCCAGTGTTTATCCCAAAACTTGTCTTTATTGAAACTTCGTTTGCCACTTCCACCACTACAATCGTACAATTCTCCGGTGTCCCTACTATCGTACTAAACTATAGTATTAGTCATTTATAAAAGTAAATAAAACCTTAAATCATTGTCAATGTTGTTTTTTAAGGGACTAGGTTGTGATATGTTTTGGCATTGTGTTAAGAAAAGTCGAAGTAGATAAGTGGTAATAGTGTAGAATGTGATTCAATAAAGGTCATTGTTATCATTGAATAAGGGTCGAGATTATCATCTACCAAGGGTTGAGCTTGATAGTAAAAAATTGAACGATCAATCTTGATAATAAAAAAATTGAATGGTCCAGATAGGGCAACGTGAACGGTTAAGGTTGACAACATTTGACAATGACGATCTTTAATAGTTGACAACCATGACTCCTACCGATTGACAACCACAACCCTTAATAGTTAACAACCTCGACTCCCAGTGGATGACAAGCACGACTCTTCACGTTGTTCTATTCACCTCGAGCCTTAACAGATGACAACCTAGACCCTTCACCTTTGACAATATCGACTTCTTCACCTTTGACAAATTATATCCGTCCATTTTTGTTGCAAGTTAGCCCGCATTAGAATATTAACTCTACTTGGTCTATCTTAATCTATTATGATGAGGAGAGTGTAGACAAAAAGGGGCCTTTCTTGTGCATAGATGGAGACTCAAAAGGGGTTGTTATGAGGGATGATATTACGTATCAGGATTTCCAAGATAAATTACATCATAATAGAGACATATTGAAGATGGCGAAAAAAAACTCCAAACAACCGCTATATAAAAAAAATAAAATTTATAGGCCACAAGAGTATGGATCTGATACCATGAAGAAATAAAAAGAAAAAGAAAGATTGTTGTAGAAATTCTGTATTTCAATATGTATTGTATCGAAGGAAGAACACCCTCTTTATAGTATGATTACAACCTATTGATAGTAAATATGTATAGTTGTAAGAAAGATCCTACGTGCTAAATATACGATATTACATAGCTGGAGATTTACAATCTAATATAACAAGATCACACAAAGTATGGTAACAAGATCACACAATATTCTAACATTATGAAGACAACACCAGATGAATTTGATTTGAAAATAAAAGTTGTGTATGGTAAAGCAATATGTGGATTACTCTATCCATAAACAATCAAAGACAATGAAAATCTTAAGGCATATATGCTATTCCGTGAAAAGAGTCCACCTACTTAGATACCACTGTATATAAAGAAAGTGATGCGTATAACTCTTGTGCAACTAATGAATGCACATTCTACATTTTGTTTGAACACATGATCCATTGATATGCAACCTTCAAGCAATGATCTACGACTCGACGATTATGATATACCCAACATTTTAAAGAATGATGCATGTCATGATCGACGATTCGATAATTGCGATATACTATCATTTCAGTTGTTGAGTAACGATTATGATGCAAATATTTTTGACCATTCAACCAATGATCAACATCAAGATGGAAGAGTTGATCCATCTTTTCAGTTGAATTTACAGGTTATAAAGTTCAATTTATGTTTATTGGATAATGAAAAATATAGAGATATTCCTGAATCACTGGCTCATCCAGTACAATTTTTTTCTAGTGTGCGTAGGGGAAGTTTGATCCAAAAATATTTTCAAAAACATTCATACGAATATCCTTAATTAATATTTGAAACATTCCGTCATTTTTTTTGTATATATAATTTGACCCTACCATAGTATAGATAACGGTCAAATCCTTATCACATGCAGGACAGTACGGATGAAAGTTCCCAATGGGGATTACGTCCTACCCCACCCATCTCTAGCTGGGAATGGGCAGGAGCTTTGAGGCCAACGTGGTGTATGGGTTTTATCCGCACCATCCATCCATTTTTTTCATATCATTTCATAAAATAATCTCAAAACTGAGGCAAATCCAAGATAGGTGGACCACACAATGGGGATTAAACTCTTACCATTGAAAACCTTTTTTTGGCCACAAAAGCTTTCGATCAAGCTGATATTTGTGTTTTCTCTTCGTCCAAGTCCATGTAACTCTAAGGATAGTTTGGATGATAAATAAACATGGGGGTGAGCCTTAGAATCATCGTCACCGCTGCTTCCTGTGGTGTGGTCCATTTGAGCGTTGGATCTGCCTCAGTTTTGAGCTTCTTCCCTGATATGATGTGAAAAAAATAAATGGACGGTGATAAAAACCATACATAATGATGGCCACTCAAAGCTACTGCTAGCTGGAGACGGGCGGAGGTAGGACCCAATCAGCCTTCGGAAATTTTATCAACTGAAAGTATATTACACGTAAGTTCTTAGGAACGGGAAGCGGATTGGCTGGTGTACCACACACCAGCTTTAGCAGATGTATTGACGTCAGCAAATTCTGTGGGTCTCATTATGAGCTATGTGTTTATCCAAACCGTCTATCTATTTGACGAGATTGTCTTAAGGCTTGAGCCTAAAAATAAGACATATCTAAATATCAAGTGGACCACACTGCAAAAATTAGTGAGGGATTGAACGTATACCATTGAATCCTTTTTGGGGTCAAAGAAGTTTCGGATCAATATGAAAATTTCTTTTGACTCTTCATCTATGTATTTGTGACCTTATTAACATATTGGATGGAAAATAAACGCTATGGTGTGCCTTGCGAATTTTTTAACGGTGAAAATCATTATCCTCACTGCTATTTTCGGTGTGGTCCATTTGAGCCTTGGATATGATTTATTTTTTATTTAATGCTTTTAAATGATCTCATAAAATGGATAAACGGTGTGGATATAATAAATACATCATTGTGGGGCCTGTGTAACTTTGATCTCCTTTGAACCGTTCGTACAACTCACAGCTCGACGCTCGCTCGTCTTTGCCCATCACGCATCTACATCATCTATATCGCTGGTGTGTGGTACACCAGCCAATCTCCAGTGGTAGACTTTCAGGAGTTTCAACACGTGGTCGAGGGTTCGAGTGCCCAAGGGTGGTGAAATCCCACCAATGGCGTGAGTGTGCGGTGGTGTGTGTGCGTGTGTTAAAATTTTTAAAAAAATAAATAAATTTGAGAATGTCATTTCTGTCATGTTCCACGTGCTAAGTTGTTCGATATCCACACATATAATATAATAAATTCACTCCGTCCAATCGAGCGCCTCAACGTGAGGCATGAAGCTAATACCTACCAATATTCACTAGTCATCCAAGCCGCACCAAGAAAAACAATAGGAATGGGATGCTAACCATAAGTTATTCCCAGGATAGCATGGTATTTATCTCTCATCAAACCTGTTCATCAGATATGGCTCATCTCTCACGGGCCACAACCCGTTAACTTAGAGGGTTTAACCGCAATTTTCCATTGCTCCCATTGATATAGCCCATGAGTATTGTATTGGTGCAATAGTTTGTATATAAAGTGAATTTAAGGATAATCGCCTGATGGACGGAGTGGATTTCACATATACAACATCTTTGCCAGTCTCACGCGCTGCCTAATTCGGCTATTACTTGCATGGCCACTGCAAGATACGAGATGGATATCAACACAGCTAAGTGGCAGGCAGAGTGAGTTTCAGGACTGAGGTAATGGGTTGGGAAAAAAAAAATAAAAATCAATCGTAAGTCACGAGAGGCTTCCGACTATAGTATTTTCACGTGTTTGTTGGTATTTTCTTCAACAATTTACACCGGCTTCTGACAAAGATTGATATCTGTATTTTATCATTTGTATTTTACAAAGAGGAATCCATTTGCAAGAACGGATTGTCCAAGTATCCTAACGCAGTAAGCGTTATAATGTATGGTTTATGTGAGCTCTCGAAAATAAATAAATCAAATTTTTTATTACACCTGTTATATGAATGATTTTGACCATCCATTATTATGGTAATGGATTGGATATTTGGATTCACCATCAGTGTTAATTTTGAATTGTAGCAAGAGGTGGGTAGGATCCAACTCAACCGAATCGGTCAGATCCGACTCGACTCAAATCGAAAGATAAAGTCGGGTCGGATCGAGTAGACCTACTCGGATTCGAAGCTCAACCGAGTCGAGTTTGGATCATCTAATAACTTGATCTGATCCGATTCGGAATCGGGTATTATAAAGTTAATTATTATTATTTTTAATTAGAGTATTATAAAATCATTTATTAAAAAAATTAATTATATTTTTTAAACCTTTGCCTTTCATCTACCTGAACCCTAACCTTACCTAAGCCGGTGCCACACCGAACCCAATCTAAAAGAGAGATGACAAACCAAAAAGAAAGAGCAATGATTTTCTCATCATTTTCTTTCATTGCGGAAGTTAAAATTTTGGTATGTTTTGGATTGCAAAGAAAAAGAAGAAAATGAATCATTTTCTTTCTTTCTTTTCTTTTTTTTGGATTTTTTTTATTTTGTTGTTGTTGTTGTTGTTGTTGTTGTTAAAGGAAATAAACTACAGCTATTGAATTCATGTTTAGATAATCCAAAGCGTTTATATAATGGGTCACGCTATAAATGAAGCGTTAGATGAAAAAAAATCACATGTGTGAAAAATTTATCACTTTTGATATTTGAAATCTTTCTACCGTTGATTTATGGTCCATAAAATCAGTTCGGATTTAAATTGTACCCAACTCAATTGAACTCTATCAAACACTCGATTTAGGTCAACCTAGCCAAGAATTAGTTTAGATCGAGTTAGACATGCTGGATTCAGATCGATTTTGGGTCAGGAAGTTGGCAAAACTGAATCGAGTTGCAATGAAATGTGTGCTGGATTTATGGAAATCATGCGGTTGAGTTGTACAGCTGTCCCAATGCAACGAGCAACATAGCTTATGGTGCTTTGACAGCTGGATCATTTCTCTAGTTACGTGTAGATTTTCTGTCCTAGACATTTATTGTTATTTAGTGAAGATGGATGGCTTAGTGGCAGATAGTGGATGTTTAATACCCTGGCCATGGGTTCGGGTGCCCATACGTGGTGTTGGTGTGTAAAAAGATGGTTTGTCACGAGGCTCATCCTCTGCAACGTTTGTACGTAATCTTGTATGTATAGCCTTTAACCCATATGAAAGGGTACCCTAATCATGGAACTTAGTTGTCCAAAAATCAGGCCCATCCAACCATAACGTGGGCCACCGCTTGAATTTGGAGGTTTTTTTGGGTTGCCATTGTTTTCAATGGTGTGGCCTACCTGATGATTGTATAGTCAAAAAGCAATAAAGTGGGTCACACCATAGAAAAATAGGCCACCACCCAAAAACTCCTATTTACGTTGTGTCTGACATGATGGTTGGATCTCTTGATTATTGAGGCATCCAAACCTTATTGTACCGCATCTATTTTTATTTTTATTTTTTTATATTTTTATTTTATTTTATTTTTTTTCGTTTGTTTGTACACACGCACACACACCACCACACACTCACGCTGGTGGAATTTCACCACCTATGGGTACTCAAACCCTTGACCGGGAGTTGAAACTCCTATTATTTAGGACAGATGGTATGAAATAAAAACATGATCAACGATCCCACAGGCAAGAGTTTTAGATTAACCTTATTATTTACAAATCATTGTATGGGATTCCGCGTTGTTACATAAACCATAATTTGCAAACCAGGCGGGTAAATCTGGGACTCGCCCGAGTCAACCTGAGGTCATGGCCCTGGCCATTGGGTGAGAAACTAAGGCAAACCCTGGTTTGTCCATAACTGGGCCCTGGTTTGTGGGGTCCACTCGTGACTCGGTTGACTTGGCCTGGTTTTAACGAGTCATCTGAGTAGGGAGCTGAGTAGGAAGAAGGGGATACTCATGATTTGAGGAAAATAAGTGGAGGAAGCTTACAGTGGTGGTGATGAGTGGGGCCAACAATGGAAGAATAATATATGATCAAAGGACTATCATTTTTTTTTATTTTATTTTATTTTATTTTATTCTCTCTCTCTCTCTCTCTCTCTCTCTCTCTATAAATACCAATCAAACATTTATACTCTCACTACAATTGGATTACATTACCAGCACGCTCCCACTATTTTCTCTAGCCGCAGCCATGAATTCTAGTAAAAATGGATCCCCAGCAGTGGCCAAGAGGGTCTTACAAACTATAACATGCAAAGGTAAGCTACATCCTCCGTCCAATCTTCCATCTTCATCTCCTTGGATAACAAAAAATAACTAAATTTTGATTTTATTTTTAATTTTCGAAATATTCAGCGGCTGTATGCTGGGGAATTGAGCAACCTCTAAAAATAGAAGAGATCCAAGTTGACGCGCCTGGTCCATTAGAAGTTCGAGTCAAGATGCTGTCTGCAAGCCTCTGCCACACAGACATCCTGTATTGGAAAGGCTTCCATATTGTTTGTACACTCACCTTCTTCTTCCAACTGTTTAAGGTGGTGTTCGGGTGAATTGCTAAATTGCGATTTGGTGAACCACAGGAAATGAAATATACATTAAATAGGAATTTCTTTTCCCTGTTTCTCTTCCCCAAATCATAAGCAGTACCCTTAATTTTCTCTACTGGGAAGAATTGAATTTGCCTCTATTGCAAGTTAGGGTCGAGTGTACGTGTGTGCTGTGGCTCACTGGGCCCACATGTTCAATGGGCACCATCTGTGTTGTAACTCAATGATTTATGGGCCACCATAAAATTATGCTGAAGGGAAGATTGCGACCATTACTATCCGTGTATGAAATTAAAACATTCTAAAGAAGAATTTCACTGGCTCATATTGAACCCTCAAAATCAAAGGTTTTAATTATTGCTGAAGCTTATTATGAGATACTAATCTGTTAATGATAGTAGCAGGAATCATTGGACCATGACAGCATGTGGGCCACTGCAGGTAGGTGACGATGCACGATCGATCCTGAGTTAGGATGGAGGAAAATAAATGTAACTGTGTGTCAGTGTGTGCGTGCGCATGTGTTAAATATTCCAGTTTTTCTTTTTACTTTCTTTTTTTTTTTTTTTTTAATAGTTTTTCCGTGTCGTACAAGATGAGACAAGGTTTCCACGAGGCTGTCTGAGTCATGGCCAGATCGATTTTCCACTGAGTCTTGCTGAAATTCCATCCATTTTATGAGCCGGAGTCATTGGAACGAAGGGGACTAATGAGGGTCCTTGCCCTTTTTCTTTAAAAAAAAAAAATTTATTTATTATTTATTTTATTTTATTTTAAACACACACACACACATCCAACACACTCAAGCTAGTGGAATTTCACCACCCACCACCCATGGGTACTCGAATTCTTGATCAGGTGTTGAAATTGCTAAGAGTCTACCACCCGAGCAAGAGTAAGGAAGGGTCCTTACTCTTGATCCAGCTCCAGTGGTAGGCTTTTAGGAGTTTTAACACCGGGTTAAGGGTTTGAACATCCATATGCGATGAAATTCTCCTAAGGTGTGAGTGTGTGCATGTGCATGTGTTAAAAAGATAAAAAGTAAAATAAATAAGAAGACTAATGAGAAGCAGCGGCACTAGAATTTTACGTGCCTTCTACGCAGGTGGTCCACATGCAAACCTGTTTGTTCGAAACCCCCGAACTGTGATTTGGTACACCGCCCGAAATGAATGAAATCAGGTAGGGTACTGAGTTACTCAATACACTCTTACCGTACTAAGTAAGCTCAGTTGGGCCCACCTTGAATGTATGTGGTCTATTTACACCTACCATCCGTTTTTCCATCTAATCTAAGGAGATAATGAATTCTACCATTGAAACCTTTCCAGGCCCCACAAGATCATACAGACATGTATGAAGGGAAAACACGAATATAAGCTTGATCCAAAACTTCTATGGCCCCTAATAATTTTTCAACGGTAGACATTCAATTCAACTTTATCATGTGGTGTGGTCCATATGAACATTATATATTCTTCATTTTTGGGTTTAGGATATAAAATTATCTGATAAAATTGATGGACGGAGCTTATTAGATACATAAATCATGGTAGACCTCACAGAGTTATATGCACCAAATGGGGTTTTATTTTTCCTATTTCCCTGGAAGCGGATTGCGCAGTGAGTAAGAGTAGACTCTTTGAGGTCCACCATGATATATGTATTTTATCCGCTCCGTCCATCCATTTTAATAAATAATTTTAGGGCTTAACTCCAAAATTGAAGTACCTAAAATGTTCAAATGGACCACACCACAGGAAACAGTTGAATTGAATGTTTACCATTGAAAAATTCTTGGGACCCACAGAAGTTTTGGATCAAGCTTATATTTGTGTTGTCCCTTCATCCATGTTTGTATAATCTTATTAACAGGTTGGATGAAAAATAAACATCACTGTGAGGCCTAGCAAGGTTTCAACGGTGGAAGTCATTATCCCCACTGTTTCCTGTGGTATGATCCACTTGATCTTTGGATATACTTCCATTTTGGGATGAACGCTTTAAAATAGATGGAAAAACGGATGGATGGCGTGGATAGACCAAATACATTCAGGGCGGGTCCAACTGAGTTTACTCAGGATGATGAAAGATTACTGAGTAACTCAGTACGCAATCTGAATTCTATTTCTCTGCCCCGGATCGCAAGCAATTCTATTCTTTGATCAATCAAATGCCGGGAATTGGGAAGAGTTTATTTTGCCTCTAGTGCAACTCTGGGTCCAGTGTGTCCCGCTGCTTGTTGGGCCCACATGCTGAATGGGCACCGTCTATGATTTATGAGCCACTATAATTAAACTTATGCTGAAGGGATGATTGCGACCGATCTATATATAGATGAAATTAAAACAATTGAAAGAAGATTTTCAATAGCTTGTATTGAACTTTCAAAATCAAAGACTTTAGATCATCGCCAAAAATTATTATGAGACACTGGCCTGTTTATGATAGTGACGAGAATATGAATTATTCAAATCATCAAACCATCTCAGCAAGTGGGCCACCACACAAAGCTGACAATACCTAAACATGCTCTACAATTTTTATTCTTTTTTTTTTTTTAAATTTATTTAAATTGTTTGTTTGGTTTTCCAATTATGATGGTAGAGGGCTATAATTGAGTAATTATTTACTCTTATAACCGTGTAATAACATCACTTACATTTAACTAAAACTGCAATGTTGATTTTACTACATGGTGTAAAATTGATAGTTTAATAATATATATTACCTATGCCCTTAACAAGTGTATTTGGTTCTGTATTTATGAACCATAATTTATGTTTAAACAAACACTTAAAAAAAAATAATGGGTTATTTACTTTGCATTTTATAGAAAATAAGAAAAACAAATAAGTAGTTTCTTTCGATTGAAAAGTGTAGTGTTGTATTATAAGAAAAAAGAAAAAAGAAAAAGAGAGTAAAGACCAAGCAGCCAAGTTCACTTAAAACTCAGGAGACTTGTTTGGTATTATTAAATCTCTAAAATTGTTTATATATGTAGGAGTGGTGTCTCTTGTCAATCATAAAGTAGTTGCTCTTGTGAGTAAAGAGGTGTTGGCTCTTGGCTCAGGTGGGCCCTACCATAGTACTCTGATCATCAGATGCATTAGCTTATGTTTTGGTTGGGGATGCCCACCCAGATCTTTTTATGGGTGCCACTGGGATATGTATGCACAATCCACTCTAATCAACAGTCGTGTCATCCACTATTAGGCCTAGATTCCAAAAATTAGGTGACTCATGATTCAAGTTGGCCACACTAAATAAAATAGTTGAAAGAAAAACATGCACCCTTTTTTTTTTTAAATAAGGCCCACCATGATGATTACGTGAAATCTATGTGACTAATTAAATGTCACACAAAAATTTAAGCTTGGGCCTAGAAATTAGGCCCATTCGTGGTTCAGGTGGGCTATACCAAGGCAAGAACTTTGGAGGGTGGGTGTCTCCCTATACATTGTTTTCTATCGGGTTGTCTACCTAAATCACGGATGTAGATTTTCTTAGCTCTACTATTAAAATTAGTTCGCGTAGCCGATGGTATGAGTGGATTTAAAAGAAACATTATGTTCCGGTCCACGGGCAGCTGACACCTTTACTACATAAATGGCCTTCTAAAGGAGTTGTCAGGATTGGTTGGGCCATCATCAATCCACCCCGACCATTAGATGTGTGACCTAATTTTAGACTTATGGTTGAACAATCAGTTCCATCCATGATTTGGGTGGACAGCACGATTAGAAACAGTATATATATAAGACAACACTCACCCTTCAAACTATTTTCCTTGGTACGGGTCACCTGAATAGGGCTTAACTTAACTTTTAGCCATAGGCCCAAATTTTAGTACGGCATCTAATGGTTGAGTGGACTTCACGTAATTATCATAGTGGACTTTGTATAAAAAATCAACTATGGAACTACATCTCTCAACTCTTTCCTTTAATGGGGCCTACTTGAATCACCAACACATCATGCTAGGCCTGCCAAACATCAAGGGTGGACATTCCTATCCCAACTATTTCCTTTGGTATGGCCCACCTGAATCACAGATTGGGCTGATTTTTTAGACCCACATCTGGAATTGCAGTCATGCACCTGATGGCCGGAATGGATTTCAGAAATACATAATGGTTGGGCACACCCGAACTAGCTCACTCCAGGGCTCTTTCTCTGGAGTGAGATAACATTCCAGTTAACAATTGAGTTTGTCAATTTCTGTCTAACCGAATCATGACCAGATCAAATGTTTATTAAGTCCTGATGAAATCCGGTCGAGTCGACTCTCTCTCTCTCTCTCTCTCTCTCTGTATATATATATATATATATATATATACCTTTCTCGTACTTGAACTATGAAAATAACTAACCTGTGGCTCCTGTTTCTGAAATGCAGCCAGCGTTTCCGAGAGTCTTAGGACATGAAGGCGTTGGGTAAGACCTCTAGCTCCCCCAGAGGTGAAAATGGTAGTGACTGATCCTCCTCACACGTGGTACTCATACGCAGCTATCAAGGCCATACAACTTGTGGGGCAGGTTGTGGACCGAGAGTATCCCTTAAAAAAATCCACCTGAAGCAACCCGGCCCACCAAATTGATGGCTGCGAACAGATGAGTGAGAGTAAAATGAGCTGGTAATAGATGGACGGCATGGATATACCTCATTTTTGGGTTCGTGTCATAAAATAAGTTGGCAAAACAAATGGATAGGATGGAAAATCCCATACACGATGGTGGGCACAAAAAGCCCAGTCACCCAGTCATCCACATCCCTTTGGCAACAGGGCCTGTAAGAAGATAAAAAGGAAGTGGGTTGAGTACTTCAGTATATGCACAATGTGGTAAGATTTGATTGGCCGGCTAACTGCCATCAAAGATGGCGGTTTAAAAGTTGTTCCTCGATCAGGTACACTCCTAACTGTGGCATTGCCGTCCAACCAAATCCCACCACATGATGTTGGTACAAGTAGCAACCGTACTTAATACGCGTCTCATGCACAATGAGTACCTCGCATTGATGCAGATTGTATGGTGACCGTGCCACCTGGATATCTATAGTGACGTGACATTGTAGGATTTGGTTGGACCAATGTCAGTTGTCACAGGGCTACATATAACATGTTTGAAAGTTGTTAGTTAGTGTATGTATTCAATTGGTCACAATAGTAGGTTGGGTACAAGATTTTGAATCACTCTCTCATTCTTGCACTCAAAGCTATTGCTGCTTCATTTCATGCCTGAGATGGTCATCTAAAAATAGTAGCAGGGATCTTAATACATACTTCAAAATGGGATTTTAAAAATTTACATTTTGAAATTCTTGCTAGCTTGAGCAACCATCTTTAATGGGTGGGAGATATGCACCTACCAAACTCTTGGTGCACAGTACACTCATGGAAGTCATGCCCTAAATAAGATGGACAATCGTATGCATTTTCTACCTAGACTATTAAACTAGAACTCAAATGTTTCCAGTGTGGTGGAGAGTGTGGGCGAAGGAGTGACAGAATTCAAAGAAGGGGAAACAGTCATCCCAGCCTACATTGCAGAGTGCAAAGAGTGCAAAAACTGCTTATCAGAGATGACCAACTTTTGCGAGAAGTACCCCATCACAATGGACGGTCTGATGCCGGACGGCACATCGAGAATGTCCATCAAAGGGCAAAAGCTCTACCATATGTTCAGTTGCTCCACATGGTCCGAGTACACGGTGATGAATGCTAACTATGTCGTGAAGATTGATCCAAGGGTTCCTCTAAAACATGCCAGCCTCATCTCCTGCGGCTTCACCACCGGATTCGGTGCAGCATGGAAGCAGGCCCGGGTCCAGAAGGGATCCAGTGTTGCTGTTTTTGGGCTCGGAGGAGTTGGACTAGGGGTACGTGTTGTTTAGTTTTACGGGTAACTTGAAACAGTTGGACACTCTAATCAGCCAATCTGGACTGTCCATCTATTTTATCCAACATACATTTCATGGGCTACCATTGGAAAAGTCAACAACGATGGGACCATCCTAACGATTCATACTTTGTCCTTTCCATAGCCCTCTATTTTTCCGGGTAATTCATGGAGTTGTTATGATTCGCTGATGGAAGTGATCCATTGGTAGCATGGACAATCCTTGATGGGCGCTTATAAATAGATGACCCAAAATTTTGGTTCAGCCTGTTTTCATATAAGTAATTGGATAATTTGTTTATGAGAATTAATTTATTTTTTTTTTAAAGAATTATTTAAAAAAAAAAACCTACCTAATTTATTCTCAGTTACCTTTTTCAAAAAAATACCTCAAAATTCATATAATTCTGATTCCACTAGCATTTCTTTAACGGTCAATTGAGTGGCATGGATGCACCACACCATGATGTTTATATAAAATCCACTATGACCACCAACAGGTGCGTCAGCTCATGTTAGTCCAAGCATAGAAAAATCACTCCATTTGTGATTCAAGTAGACCACATGATTGGAAACAGTGTAGAAGGCTCTCGAAACTGTTTCCCTTGGTATGGCCCAGTTGAATCACAGATGGGTCTAATTTTTAGGGCTCATGTATAAATTTAATTTAGTGCCACATATATGATTAGAGTGGATTTTATTTAATTGTCAATGAGTCTTATAAAAATCAAGGGTACACGTCTCTCTCCGAAATGTTTTCATTGCTGTAGCACACCAATCACAAGTTGGAGTATATTTTTAGCTGTGAATAAACACGATTACACATCCAATAGTCGGAGTACATTTCACGTACACATCACAATGGCCCCTCCTTCAAATCAAGTTTGGGTTGCACTCCATCTTTGCAAGGAGATTATTTAGAAAAAAAAAGAAAAAGAATAGAGGAATCATAGGCGACACAACTCTTGATTTTGATTAGCCCACAATGATGTTTGCATAATATCTACACCAACCATTAGATACTAGAGTCCTTGTGATTTTGGTGGGGCACACCAAAGGAAACAATCGAAAGAGACCTCCAATCTTGATTTTTATGGGGCTTACTATGATAATTATATAAAATTTATTCCAACCATTAGATTACACACAAAAATGTACACTTGTGGCCCAAAAATCATACCAATCAATGATTCATGTGGCCCACACTAATGGAAACAATTTGAAGGGAGAGCATTGTCCTTTTCAATCATGTAGTCTACCTGAATCAAGCTGATTTTTGGGCCCTGGTTAATATGGGGTGACACACCTAATGGTTGGAGTACATTTTACATAAATTTCTGAATGGAGCCCACTCAATCCACCCATGCATTTACTCCACAAAGGGGGCCACTCAAGCTACCCACCCATTTGCTAGCAGGGAGGGTGGCCATAATGAAGGCAGTGGAATGATAAGTATGCTCCTAATGAGTTAGACTTTTGAAAAAAGTATTGGAATATAAATTCTATATTAATTAAGTAGTTTCTTATATGTTAATGATCAATTGATCAATTAGTGTGATTTTCCCATGGAAGAAGATGGTTTAAAGTGTTTGGATAATAAAGAAAATGAAAATTTTTGAAATACTGTGCTTTTTTTTTTTAAGTTTAAATTCTCAAATATAAGAAAATAAGTGGTTAATATCTCATAAATATGAAATTTTCATAAATTATCCAAATAAAAATTTTAACATAAAGTTTATGTTCCAATGATGCATATAGAAGTAATCATTGCTAATCATAAATCTTTTTTCTTCTTGAGAAATATATGTATTCAAAAATTGCCTTGGAATATTTTGTTAATTACCAGGGCTATTTTAGTCAAACTATATGTATTCAAAAATTGCCTGGAGATATTTTGTTAATTACCAGAGCTATTTTAGTCAAAAGGTAATCAGCTGACTCAGCTCATGCGTTCGCAGGTAGTGGAGGGAGCACGAACGTGTGGAGCAACTAAAATAATAGGCGTGGATTTGAACGAAAGAAAAAGAGAGAAAGGAAGAGTTTTCGGGATGACAGACTTTATTAACCCTCAAGAAATAGACAAATCCGTGTCGCAGACTATCAAAGAGATGACTGGGGGTGCAGGAGTCGACTACAGCTTCGAATGTACGGGCGTGCCTTCCTTAATTAATGAAGCCCTTTATTCATCTGCAATGGTACGTCCACTAATATGATGAAATTGCCCTCTTTATTTCATGGCCTGGCAAGCGTGCCACAAGTTTAGCTCAATCCAGACCGTCCATGTTATGAGCTTTATTTTGGATGCATCATTTCTTGAAAATCACATTGATGGGATGATTCTAAGCTGAAGATGTGATGATGTCGATCACTGTCTTATTCAAGAATAACTACACTGAATTTGCAGAGTTTCTCTGGATTTCTCAGAGAGATTCCTAGAGTCTTGTAAGGAAGAAATAAAAAAATAATTTCAAATAATTTAAATAAATTATTTAATGATTAAAAAAATGAATTTACATTCCTTTAAATAGTGATATCAAACTTACAAAAAAATTTCTGAATCAAACTCCAACTCAAACTCCCTACGAAAATGTGACTTACTATAAATAGTGAACTTATTATTTATAGATGATCATGATTTCTACTTGACTTTGATAGTTTTTGGCCAAAAATAGTAAGTGTTTGGTTTGGCCCAACCATGTTATTCTCCTAATTTTTCTAAGCACTTTTCATATTAGGCATGACCCCTAAAGTTCAAAAGATCAAGAGATATAATGGAACTAAAAGTTAATATAAATAGTAAAAATGAAGTAAAAAAAAAGAATTTTCAACCGTCAATACGATGAAATCTCACAAATTCGGCATGGGCAACCTCCCATAATAGTGTTGGTAGGCTAAAGGAGCTTCTCCTACTCTCAAATCATATAGAGTACGTCAAAAATTCTGATTTGCGAGATACAACTGTTTTATAGTTATGACAGTCCTGATCGCTTCAAATCAGGCCTTCTCTAGTGAAAGTGTCCGCGTCATAAGCATTTCTCTTTGAGTGCTGAATTGAAACTTTTAAACAGTTTCTTTTCCCTTTTCGTTTTTTTTTTTAAAATTATTATCATTATTATTGAGTTACTATTTGATTAACTCCTTTAATGAAAGATACACACCACGGTGGCCCCACACATAAACCTATGGTTCCCACCTCATCCCCATTGTTCCATGTAGTGGTGTGGCCCACCTGAGCTATGGATCTATCTGAATTTTGGCCTTGGGACCTAACATCCAGGAAAGAACCTGTTCTATGCAGTGCCTAAAACAGGAGTTGCATAGGATTTCAGTCCCACTTTTTAGCGCCTGTTCGGCTGTTCTGCGTTGCCATGTCCGCAGCTACAAATTTTCCTGGGCATGCGTACCATCTCCGCATGATTAAACAATAGCCTGGTACATAATTTTTCAATACACGTGCTGCTTTGTGCTCTGCCACAAGATCCAACATTACAAACCATGGTTAAAAGACTCGGGGACTTTTCGGTTTTGAATCCTGTCCGGCCCGATTCAGGGTGAATCAGCCCAACTCGGATTAGTTGGGGTTAGTCGTGGGGTCAAACCGGGATTGAATCCAATCCAGTCTCAGTCCACTCAGATGAGTCATGCCTGACTTGTCTGAGTCTCAAAACCATGCAATGAACTGGCTTGGTATGAATATCCATTACCATTGAATGGGTACTCCGAAAGGTACTGATATAGAAGTGATTTAGGCCCGAGGGATAACAAGTGTCTTTGATAGCTATGGGAAGGTTGGATTGCACAAACGTGTGCAGCATTTTTAGTGCATTAGTGATACAGGAAAGGACATGATGAGGTCGATCACTGTCTTCCTTAGAGAATAATTACTACAAATCCATGGCACAGAGATTCCTCAAATTCATGAGGTAAAAGAAATAAATTCTAATATAAAAAAATAATAATAATAATTGATAATTGTCTAATGTATATGTATGATCTTTACGTAATTAATAAAGAAAAAAAAAACGAAAACAAAATAACAAAATTCTAAATCTTATAAAAATCATAATTTTAGTATGACTCTTTTAAAGCCTAATTTTCCAATAAACTTTTGTTAAAAAAGTCCTAACAAGATTAAAAGTTATTTTTCAAAAAAGAAGAAATTCTAAAATTCTAAAAATTATATATATATATATATATATAGAGAGAGAGAGAGAGAGAGAGAGAGAGAGAGAGAGAGAGAGAGAGAGTCATGCTCCCTTGCCTACCCATGTAGGTGCACACCTTTGCACACATGCCATGAGTGTCTAATCCGAACGGTCCATGTGATGCAGAATCCCATGAAACCCCGTGTGAAAATTTTCACTTTGAGCTAAAATTTTGGTGGACCATAGCAAAGAGAAATGCAAATCAAGGGAGAAAACTGTTTTTATTTTTCATGGCCCATCAAAGTTTTAGATCGAAGTAAAACTTGGGCCCAGGGGTTTTCACGAGGTGCTGCTTCACATGAACGGTTTAAATTTTGGATCCACATCACGTATGATGGGTTCTCAAAAAAGTTTGTACGTAGTACGTGCGAACCAGAGCGTTCCGTGTGTGTGTTACAAAAATCAGAATTACTAAAAATAATAAATTTTTTTTAAAATTTTATTTTTTAGTTGAAAGCATGAATTTTCTGATGAAATAGATAGACACGGCTCACAATATAGGCTAGTTCGCCCTAAATGGCTCATTACAGTAAAGATTCATAGGTTATGCGCCCCATAACAATGCATGTATCAAGAGTTGTAGCTAATTTATGGTTCACCTTCTTTTCATCCAACCATGCTAGGAATGTATGTATGCCACGTCCTACACCAGTGTAGGTATGCCAGAATTTCGGACCGAATCCATGAGTGGAATTCAATGAAGGACCAATGCAATGAGCCTGATTGATTGGCCAATCAATTGGACCCAGCAAGGGCTAGCTGGGCTCAATATGTAGGTTTGGGAATGGATTAAATTGGACTTTGGCCCATGCTCTACTTGGGCGACTTCGATCAATTATCCTCCAGCTCAACCTAAACCGATTTAATTGTAATTGAGTCAATTGACCCAACCCAACCTAGCACGACCTAGCTCAGGTTTAAGAATGGAAAATGAGTGTATCCATATGTATACATGTATGTGTGTCCATGTGTATTTGTGTCAATGTTCTGTTATTTTGTGTGCAATATTTATGCATGGGACTGGACCAGCTGATCATCTGACCCAGCCCATTGATAGCTTAGATGGGCAGGACTGAATCATATTTCTAAAACTCAGTAACTCGACTCGAAACTCTGCTGAGTCACCCAACTTGGCGAAATTTCGAGATAAATCATCATGAAATTTGGTTGGAAGCCTGACCTTCATCAACTTGATTCTACTCAAAACAGATCGAAGCAAGTCACTCAGTTTCCAACTGTTTTTAAGCAGGAAAAGAGAGAGAGAGAGAGAGAGAGAGAGAGTAGGAGCAGCACTCATATATATATAAGTTTAATTATTAAATATCTAGTCAAGTCCAGTAAAGGATAATTCAAGTCGAGTCAACATGACCTGGCTGGATGTTGAGTCGAATCCAGTTTTCAAGTTTTCAAACTATGGTTGGAATGGTTAGGGTTCAACCCAAATCCCATTCATTTACATAAA
Source organism: Magnolia kwangsiensis (assembly GCA_037074715.1). Taxonomy (NCBI): domain Eukaryota; kingdom Viridiplantae; phylum Streptophyta; class Magnoliopsida; order Magnoliales; family Magnoliaceae; genus Magnolia; species Magnolia kwangsiensis. Next base: position 6,138,556 of record CM073589.1, on the reverse strand, counting down.
TGGGTAACATTTCAAGATCAGGCACAACCAGCTACCCATTTATCTTGACCACAACCTGCCTCACAACTGGGTCAAGCCAGTTAGCCAGCGGGCCAGTCTAACCTTTTGTCACCCCTAACAGTATCCAAATACACATCTAACATACATAAAATTAAGTCTGCCAAGTTGGGCCTCTAAACATCATTAACATTTAGTGATTACTATTTTGGGTGGCCTTATTTGGTGGTGCTTAGGGAAGAGGAGTGGCGATCGTGATAGGTGCAGGCACGGAGCTGATGGTGCCTGTTAATTTCCTCTCCCTCGTATTAGGCAAGACACTGAAAGGTTCCGTCTTTGGTGGCATCCGACCTCACTCTGACCTACCTCACATCATTCAGAAATGCGTAGATAAGGTACGTTAAACTCAACAAGATTTCCACCCCCAATATGGTTGCCCACAGGACGGTCATGTCACCACATGGCTAGTAATGGGCTGGGCCACCTGTTAAGCCTAACAAGACCAACCCTGCTTAGACCTATTACCTCGGCCTGTGGACTGGGCTTTTGCATGGAATGCATGGCCATATCAATTTACAGGCCAGGCTTGGGCTCAAGTCATTTTAGCCCCGGTCCATCTGAGTTCATGTTCACATGACTTGTATCCTACAGATGCATCAATCCAATCCTTGAATAGGCAACCCATGCATATTGAATGTAGACCATCAACTCACTCCTCTTAAATGTTTATTTCATTATGCATGTATGGCCCACTCAAGAATAGAGTAGGTACATTCGAGTAGGAAATAGAAATTTCGTTTTAAAAAAAAAAAAAAAAAAATCAATTTTCAGGCTGAGTTGACCCTGTCCTAGCCGAGCCAAATTTTTTTCAGGCTCAGGCTTCGGCCTGGTGGGCTTGGCCCTTGACCTTAAGGTGCCAAAATGTTTTGGAGAGTCTTTCTCAATAATATCAAGAAAAACCTCAAAATTCAAAGATTCTGAAAGATTCAGGAAAACGGTGTTTGTCATTGTGCCTGGTACCTACGCAAGGAAAGCATGCATAACATCTCTAGAGGAACTGTCATGAATTACTTCTAACAAGAACGAGTACTACTTTACAGGAAATCCAGCTGGACGAGCTTATAACACATGAAGTCCCATTGGATGACATCAACCATGCATTCGAGCTAATGAAGCAACCAGACAGTCTCAAAATCATGATACAGATAATCCATACTGAGTAAGATGGTAGATCAACGTTACGTGGTATGTACTCGTTTATGGTGCTTGAGTGTATTGGTTCACATACTCTACATATTGAATGATGAACGCCTGTGGCTCAGCTAGTTGAGATGGTTTGTGTGCGCTCCCTGGCCTTTGCTCAAGTCACGCTGAGGCACTAGTTTCCGTTAGGTGTGGCATGCCTCCCATCGACCCATGGATCTATTGGCCAGAGCCACTTCAACTCTGGGTTCATGCCAAGTCGAGTGGGGTTGTTGGTTGGGCTTAGGCGAAAAAGTAGCCCATTTAGATTAATAGTCTGCGCTCAGGTTTAGGCAAACCCAAACCCAACCGGCCCATATATTGAATCAATGGCCTGAGCATAATGACCCGACCTAACCTAATCCATAACTTAAAACAAAAGTATCCTAATATAAACATGTGATAGATATGCTGTAGGTGTGTAGATGAGATGAAACATACATTGTCATTAAAGAACCCAAATCCCATAAGCATATAATAGTGAGCTCTGTACCAATATTTGTGAAGAGGCTTAATAACAGAGATCAAATTGTTAGTACATGGATAGTGTTGGGCTGGTCGGTGCTGCCCAACCAACTGCAGTTAAATCGGTTGGGTCAGGTTTGGGCTGTAGAAATTTTGAGCTGGTTGGATTTGGTTGAGTCACTGGGTAATGGGTAGTCGGTCAGGTTAAGGACAGATTTCTTGATCCGTTTATTAAATGGCTTAGGCTTGGGCAGACCTCAACCCCAGGCCTAACTTCCATATTGCTCATGGTTGAGCAGGCCCTGACTCTCTTATGTTGCAAATTAATATACAGGGCCTTAGTTGGGTGTGCCCATGATCATGATAAACCATTTAGTAGTACTTATCCACTACATGGCCTAACACTACCGTGATTGGATGATCAGAACCAATCAAAATGAATTCTCAGATAATAGATGGCAGGACCCGTTTCTTCTCTTACCGACCATTTTGTGTGGCCTATATTGCTTGGCTGTCATGTCATGGTTATTTTTGGGTCATGTGAAATCTACGGGGGATTCCTACCATTCATTGGTAATGTAGAACACAGATACGTTCCTAGCATGGTTGGGCCAAAAGAAGATGGACCGTAAATTGACCATAACTTTTGATTCGAGTATCGTCATGGGGCATAAAACCTATCAATCTTTACTGAAATAGGCCATTCGAGGTGAACCAACCCACATGAAGGGTTGCATCTATCCGTTTCGTCAGAAAATGGGCGCTTTCAGTTCAAAAATAAATTTTTAGGAAAATTTTACTATTTTTAGTAATTCTGATTTTTTAATATTTTTTTTTCTATTTTTAGAGTTTTAGATTTTCTTCCCTTTTAAAAAAAAAATTTAATTATACTAGGACTCTTCTAGAGAAAGTTTATTTTGAATTTTTATTTTTAAAAATTAAGCATTAAAAGAGTTTTATTAGAATTAGGATTTTATTAGCGTTAGAATTTTACTATTTTTGGTAATTACGAATTTTAGTTTATTTTTCTTTATTAATGATGTAAGGGGACACATTAGACAATTATCAATTATTTATAAATCAATTTTGAATTTATTAAAATTTATTTCTCTTTTCTGCTTTCTTTCCTTGTGGATTCGAGAAGTTTTTGTGAGGAGTTCATAGAAGTTTTGTGGATTCGGAATAGCTATCCACTTGAGGAAGACAATGCTTGACCTCATGTCCTTCCTTGTGTCAATTTGGTATCAAAGCGAGATTTTTTCTCGGATCAATGACTTCCAATGACAGGTCGGACAACAATCCCATGGGCGTTGCTCAAGAGAATTTACCTTTAACGGCAGCAGCTTTTAAAGCAGTGCAACGAAAGAATCGGCGAGCCATGCAAGGGCTATAGGTTTTTATCGATCGCATGACAGATCACATAGTAGAGGCCTTAGGGCAACTTCGTGTTCCTGGTGGTGATCCGCCACCAACAATTGTTGGCACTCGTAATCACTCTGATAGCAGGATGGTGCGAACAGTAAACCACAAAATCACTCCCGAGAAGGTGGGATCCAATAACATGATTCTACAATATCTTGGACGAGGCAGTGATCGGATGGATCGAGAATTCAAGATAAGAGTCAATCTTCCTAACTTCAATGGCCAACTTCACATTAAAGATTTTCTTAATTGGCTTTTTGAGGTTGAGCAATTATTTGAATATATGAAAATTCCTAAAGCAAAGAAGGTTAAGCTTGTAGCCTATAAATTGAAGGGCGGGGCTTCAACTTAGTAGGAACAACTTCAACTCGAGCGTACCTGACAGATGAAAGCGCTAATTCGCATGTGACCGAGGATAAAGTAATTATTGTGCATGCGATTCCTCCCTTAAGATTACGATCAGGTATTATTTCAATAAAATCAAAATTATTATCAGGAAAGTCGATCAGTAAAAGGTTATACAGAAAAATTCTATTATTGGTTCACGAGAAATGACCTCATTGAAACGGAATTACGTCAGGTCACAAGATTCATAAGTGACAAACATGTGGCCTCTATAGGAATGGAGAACTAACCCAAGACTTTTAAAGTGAAGGGACAATATTTCATAACTAAACAGGCCTTTGTTAAACAATCTAAGGAAATAGAAAATATATATCTATTAGTTGAAAAGAAAAAATATGTAGAGCCTGTGAATATCCTAGAGAATTTGGAACCAGTATCGTAGGAGTTCAAGGGGGTTGTGCTCGATGAACTCTCTAATAAATTACCTCTCATACGAAATATACAAAATTACGTTGATCCTGTTTTAAGGGCAAGTCCGCCTAATTACCCACATTATCAGAAAAAATATGCATCTTGAAGGCAGATGTGAATGAACTGATCGATATTAGTCAAGTCAAGGAAAGCATTGAGTACATGTATTATGTTAGCTTAAGAGCTTAATGACAAGTATAAAAAAAGGACTAATGAACATCGGCGTCAGAAGTTATCTCAGACTCATGTGTCAAGTCTCTTAAGTAACTCGAGGACGAGTTTTTTTTCAAGTGGAGGGTTCTAATGTAGAACATGTCACAGATACATTCCTAGCATGGTTGGGCCGAAAGAAGATGGACCGTAAATTGACCATAACTTTTGATCCGGGTATCATTACGGGGCATACAACCTATCCATCTTAACTGAAATAGGTCATCCACAAGTGGGTCGCATCTGTCCGTTTCATTAGAAAACGCGCGCATTCAGCTTAAAAATGAATTTTTAAAATTTTTTTACTATTTTTAGTAATTCTAATTTTTTAATATTTTTATAGTTTTAGATTTTCTTCCCTTTTAGAAATAACTTTTAATTATAATAGGACTCTTCTAGAGAAAGTTTATTTGGAATTTTTATTTTTAGAAATTAGGCATTAAAAGAATTTTATTAGAATTAAGATTTTTATTAGAGTTAGGATTTTGTTATTTTTGATAATTACGAATTTTAGTTTATTTTTCTTTATTAATGGTGTAAGGAGACACATTAGAAAATTATCAATTATTCATTAATCAATTTCAAATTTATTAGAATTTATTTCTATTTTCTGCTTTCTTTCCTCATGGAATCGAGAAGTCTATGTGAGAAGTCCAAAGAAGTTCCGTGGATTCGGAATAGTTATCCTCTTAAGGAAGACGGCGCCCGACCTCACATCCTTCCCTGCGTCAAATGGGCCCTTATAGCATACAGGGGTATTTTGGTCCCAAAATAATATGACTAATCCTGCACCGTAACTGTAGAAAAATAAGTTCATAAAAATATGTTATTTTGTGGTTCCTAAGGTACCCTAGTCCTGGTGTATTTAGAGGGGAATCCCTTTATTTGAAAATATGTTATTTTATGGTTCCCAAGGTACCTTGGTGTATTTACGGGGAAACTCATTCGAAATGGTCCACATGCAAAGTTGTAAACCAGATACTTAAGATTATTTGATTTATTGAATGTTTGTAATTCGGATATCGAGAGGGAGAGAGAATTATATTCTAAACCTCGACCTGGGGGTGCTCAATGTTATTTCCTCGTAATTATGTCGTTGGAAAGTTGACAGTACCTGTATAATGAAATTAAAGAAGGATAAAACAGGATTGCCTACCAATGAAAGATTTTCAGCGTTCATTCAATATAGGCCGTTGAGTGAATCAGTCCCTAAGGAACCCTCAAAAGGGTTGCCGTTCGATGGGTATATGATAGTGACAAAGTACACAATAAAATTAACTTTCTCCTATATTGCTAGTGGTATAGGCGAGTTTTCTAGAATAATGATCCAGACCATTGAAAATTTGAAATTGAATGTAGACTATGTTGGGGAATCGCAAAAACACTCAAAGATGAATCAAGTAAAGTACATGAAATCACACAACCAAGTTCAAACAAGAATAATCCAAATTTTATGTGGAAAAAAAAAATCATAACACAAAGTGACGAGTAATGCATTCAGAATTACAAAAGATGGATGATCTTACCGATTCGAACAAGCCTTGAAACTCCTTCAAAACCCATTTATACCCTTGAACCCCTTAAGAATGTTTTAGAAAGCCCTAATACACTTCCTCTCCCAAATTCCAATTACACTTATTATATATAGTGTTACAATCGGAATAAGGAACAACTTAGGTGCTTACATAATTCTTTTCACATCTTCGATAAGACCATCAATGGCATCAAAATCCCATCATAGATCTGTCAATGGCATCGAACGATGCCATTGAGTAGCAGCATCAAAATATTCCTGCAACCAATGCGAATTTTCTTAATGGGATCGAGCACCTATTAATGACATCGAGTGGTTTGCTGATGGCATTGACAAACCCTGTTACTAATAGATTTAAGACATTAACAACAATGATCTCCATCATGTCTTCAATCTTCATTTCTTATAGCTTCTTATCAATCATTATCTATAATTTCGCCTTCCATCATGCCTCCACAATCACTTCTCATTCACACTCCGTCTTCTATTTATGCTTTCACGAAGTTCAAAAAAGTTACACATAATTTAAATTTCTCTTTGAGAACTACCTTAGTGATCATGTCAGCTAAATTCATGTTCGTGTAAATTTTCTTTAGAATCACACCTCCTTCCCCAAGTACTTTTTGGATAAGCGATGATGCATATCAATATATTTAGTACATGGGTGATAAATAAAAATTTTAGCCAAATTGATCATGTTTTCGCTATCACAACTGCTGAAGTCCCAATTGATTTATCATTTCTCTCAACCAAACACTTTCCTTGAATACTTCTGTCACTATCATAAACTCAGCTTCAGTCGTGAAAAGAGCCGCCATAGACTGAAACTTTAACATCTAACTGATCACTCCACTCACTAGCATAAACAAGTAACTGGAAGCCGACTTCTATTATCCACAGCACCCGCGTAATCAAAATTCACATAACCTATTAATTTGTCCTTTGATTTTTTAAATGATAAGACATAGTCCCCTATACTTTGAATATATCAAATTAGCAATTTCATTACCTCCTAGTGTTGCTTACCGGGGTTAGAAATGTATCTGCTAACAACACTTATGATATGTGAAATATATGTTCTTATACAGACCATGACATACATCAAGTTATCAACTGCCATCAAATAAGGCACACGAGACATAACCTGCTTTTATTCATTTGTTTTAGGATATTGTTCAAAAGAAAGCTTAAATGAGCCGCGTGAGGAAGGTTGACCGACTTTACCTTATCCATTCCATACTTCATTAATACATTCTCAAAGTATTCCGCCTGAGATAACCATAACATGTTCTTATTCATGTTCTGTATTTGTTAATACTGATAACCCTCTTCACACTCCCCAGATTTTTCATCTCGAATGTCCCTGATAGCCGAGCCTTTAGTATATCAATCTCAAACATATTATGATTATTGATAAGCATGTTATCAGCATACAATACCAAGACAATAAACTTTTCATCACTTAGTGTCTTGAAATAGACACAATGATCATACTCACTCCTGATAAACTTCTGACTCACCGTGAAAGAATCAAATTTCTTTTATCACTTCCTAAGCGACTGATTCAGGTAGTATAATAACCCTTTTAATATGCAAACTTTGTTCTCTACCCCTTATGTTTCGAAATCTTCTAGTTACTTCATGTAAATATACTCTTCTAATTCCCTATATATGAAGATAAGTTTCACATCCATTTGTTCCAGCTCAAGATTGTATTGAGCAACCATTGATAATACGAATTTAATAAATACTTGCTTCATCATAAGCTTGAATATATTAGTAAAGTCAATACTTTCTTTTTGAGCATATCCCTTTTGCCACCAAGCTTGCCTTTTACCTATCCTATTTCTTCTTAAAGATCCACTTGCACCTGATTTCTTTTCGACCGATGGGAAGCTCCACCAACTTTCACGTCTCATTTTTTTACATGGAGTTCATCTTGTCATGCATTGATGTTTTTCACTTCTCAACATCTACATCGTCAAGAGCTTCCTGAAAAGTAGACAGATCTCCCTCATCCGTAATGAGAGAAAATAGAACATTTGAGTCATCCATGTATCTTGTCAGTAACTTACGATCCCTTCATAGATTCCTTCTCTCAGGTGGCTGTTTTACCTGCTTCTAGACTTCTGTCTGTATCTCTATATCAACTTCTATTTCATCTCTATTTATTTGAATGTTTACAACTGACTTTTCTGCTTCATTGTGCTTATTCTTACGAGCTAATGATCCCTTATTCTTACGAGCTAACTTATACCCCTCCACACCATTATCATAGCTAACAAAGATTTACTTCTTAGTTATTTGGTCTAGTTTATATTTCTCAACTGATGATACGGGTTCAGGATCGAGTTTAGGTTTAGGAAATTGGGTTCGTGCTCAGGATCGGGTTTAGGTTTGGGTTTTCAAGTTTAGGTTTAGGTTTAGGTTAGGGAGTTGAGATTAGGATTAGGTGTAGGTTTAGGTTTAGGAATTTGAGAATACATTTAGGTTTTAGATTTAGGTTTAGGTTATAGGTTATAGGTTTAGGTTTGGGTTAGGTTATAGGTTATAAGTTTAGGTTATAGGTTATAGGTTAAGGTTTAGGTTATAGGTTTTGGTTTAGGTTAAGGTTATAGGTTTAGGTTTAGGTTATAGATTTAAGTTAAAGTTTAGGTTTACGTTATAGGTTATAGCTTTTGGGAATTGAGAATAGGTTAAGGTTTAGGTTTAGGAAATCGGGCTTGGGTTTGGGATCAGGTTTAGTTTTGGATTTTCAAGTTTAGGTTAGGGAGTTGATATTAGGATTAGGTGTAGGTTTAGGTTTAGGAATTTGAGAATACATTTAGGTTTTAGGTTTTAGGTTTAGGTTTACATTTTAGGTTATAGGTTTAAGTTTAGGTTATAAGTAGTTGAGATAAAAATTTTAGCTACATATAAAAAATATTGAGTCTAGTATTATCTACTACATACTGGTAACATACAACCAATATTGGGACACCATACCATAAGCTACAAGAATTTTATGTCCCCCTAATCAAGGTATCCTCCATTGATAACACACACACACACACACACACACACACACACACACACACATATATATATATATATATATATATATATAAAGTTATTTATTTTCATTCACATTAGCAAATACAATATCATTCACATTTGTAACAAATAAATGTAATTATAATCACATAATGTATTATTTGATGAACTATACATGTGCATTCTTGACAAGAGACGTACTAGATGCTTGAATCTAAAATATGCAGCTCCGATCCTCCCACATGCAACATCCACCTGAAAGAATGCGCATAACCGTCATGCTTGAGTAATCAATACAGGAATGTACAAGTAAAACTAGAGATACTCACTGCATTTTTAAGATCTCCTTCATAGTTAACGATCTCATTTTAAGGCCTTTCTCCCTCTTCCTTTACCCGAGTTTGGGACCAGCAATGCAAGGAGTTACATTGGCGGAGTTAAAAAATGGATTAGGCTCCATTTAGTTTTTTTTTTTAAAATATTTTCATAAATACTAATGTGATGACCAAATGGAGCCTAAGACTATAAATACGTTCAAATATGGTTGCGAGTATTCCCCTTGCAAAACAATTGTAACATCAAAACTTCAGTCCTTTTAGGAAAATTGATAGTCAAAATAAAGATTTGAAAATTAGAACAAATGAGGCAACATCATTTATGGCTGACCATCCTTCTCAAAAAGATAAACAAGAAAAAGAGACATAAACAGTAGGAATTACCTAACTCTTCATCCCTAAAAAAAAAAAGTAAAAAACGTAAAAAAGAAAAAAGAGAGGATTAGGACTTACCTCATCAAAGAAGCTGATAATACAACTGTTTGGTTTTCTACTCTCTGGAATTAGGTGCCATTGAACCAGATGATCTATGACAGATTGCAGAATTGAAGGCGTCAGTTCAATATGGCCTGCAAGACAAGATTACAAGATTACAAGTATGTAGTGTAAAGGCACAAAACATATATCTTGGGTTGTTAATTCATGTTACTTGAGACCCAACTTCCAATAAAAACTAATAAAATACAAATAACCCATGTCATTTGAGAGAGCTTATCACTTGTAAAGGAAACATGAATCATAATAAAGGACAATAAATTTTTTTTTTTAAAAGTGAAAGAAGTATAAACTTACAGTCTAATAAGCTCTTGTGTTGTTGTCTCCATAAAGATATGGGCTGACCTGTTTTTGCATTGTTAACGCATTAGGAAATGGATTTGGGTTTGCATTGTTAAGCAACAATCCACATTAAATTTATATGTGTGGCCCACCTGATGAGCTGACTGGCCTGATTTTTGGGCCAAGGCATGTTAGTGATGGGACCCACCTGATGGAAGTGTAGATAACATCCGATGTTAGCATTCATCCTTAAATTATAATGTTTTGATCCTCTTTTTTATTTCTCTGACAAACAGTTGCTATTGTAGAGGAATATTGGAATTTTTATTCCAATTTATATAATGGCAAGAGCACTAACTATAATTCAACGCAGGCTCCAACAACAGGTAGCTCCCCTTTTTCAAACCTACAAGTGGGATCCAGGCTGTTCACCAGGTAGATCCCAACAAATTACTCACGAACCAAAAATCAGGTCAGGCTTAGCACCAAGTATGCCACATTATATATGGAAAAAATGATGATATTTGAAACTCATCAATGGCTACACATGTGGACCATCTGATGATCATGTTGCAACACATAACACTGATGGGCCCCACTAATGAATAGCTTAGAGCTCACATGGGCAAGAGCACAACTTTCTCAACAAATGTAACACTTTATGCTCCAAAATTTACTATTTTGTTGTGGTACAGAGCTTGTCACTAGATATAGAAAGTACAAATTTCAAAGGTTTAATTTATTGGCTACACTAGAGTTCACATATTTAAAGGAGAAAGGAAGCTAAAAGTGATAAAGCACATGATGAACCATACGTATTGTTGGATGGCAAGACCTAGATGATAAGTGCAAGGACTTTGGAGTTGCCATTAGATGATAGAAATTGCCTTTCTTCAAGTCATGCCACAGTAATCTTCCATTCTGATGGTCCTTCACAAAGAAAATAGTTGGATGAAACTCAAAAGTGAAGCAAATACTAATTAGCTAGATAGAGGGACTTTGGATGCCAAATGTTCTATACACTTAGCTAAATAGATCGTTTCTCAAATTTGAACACTCCAAAGATAGTGATTAACTAGAAGAAACCGCCGACAAGTAAAGCATGTGAGCCATTTCTATACTTTTCTAAATCATGTATGCTTAGAAGAATCAGATGAATTGATCATCTGTAACAAGGAGGTCCTTGTGAGTATACCACCACAAAACTAAATGGTAACAAAACAAGAAAGTTGATGAGGTATAGCCATTAGAACTGGAACATGGTAATGTCATCCCTTTACTGCACATATATGGGTTATGGTCATGTGTCAATTGAGACTGTCTATCCAGTAGGATCCATCTTAAATCATGTTCGCTCTAATTTTTTATTTTGCTAGGTAATCCTAGCCTAAATTTATTCTCCTCTGCTAACCAAATGTGGGCCATTGACCTTTTTTTTTTTATTTTTAGAGGGGGGGGGGGGGGGGGGGGGGGGGGGGTGGGCGGGCACTGTTTGTTTGGAATCTGCCAACCAGATGGCCAGGACCATCCAATTTATATATTTTTAATCCTATTTCATCATCAACAAAGGCAATTAAATGAAAATATTGAATTAGCATGTCACCCCTGTCATGTGTACTATGGAAAGGTCTCTGTAATCCTATACTGGTTCCACCTACTTCTGCTTCTTCTTCTTCTTCTTCTTCCTCTTCTGCGGCACCTTTAAGAAGTAACCTAAAAAGGTAGAAAAAGATGGAGGTTACTTCAAAGCAATTTATAGGTGGTTTGGACACTTGAAATTTGAAGAATCTACATCTATAGTAATTGGATTCTTGAGAATTTCATTGTGTTAAGTTTTATTTGCACCTTTAAATTTAAATCATCTACTTTCTATAGTTAATATATTGGAAATGCACATCCTACAATCATATCCCATATAAAAAAATTAATAATAATAAAGAATAGATTTTTTTAGATAATCAATGCATCGAAAGCTAGAAACAATAGTTGATTTCTACTTTCTAGAGAAGTTTGCAACAAAAGATGAATTCAGACGGGAATTTCACGAGATTAGAAATAACACTTTATTTGGATAATAAGTAACATGGAATATACACTAAGTGTTCTAGATTAGTCATGTTTTTTATTAGGATTGCCATTCCATACAAGTTGCCCTAAAATTCAGCAGGAGTGCACCCATGAAACTCAACCTACCACAAAGATTTATTGGGACAACAAAGCAAGCAAAAATGGAGTTCATTTGGCAATCCTCAAATTCAGGTTTCATCTGTTATGATGCATAGAAATGCCTCACTATGACATGCTTAGAATTTTTATTAACAAATAGGAGAAGTGTCTTTTTACATTTACATGCATACACAAGTAATGGAGATTAAATCTATGAGCTTGATCCAGAATCAATATTTAGTCCAAAGCATTGCAGGATCTTAATAGATTTTTCCAACCTTTAGAATGGGTAGATTATATTCTTTTTTTAAGCTTACAATCTGATCAATCCACACATAGATTTCCAACTAAAAACAAAAAAACAACTAAAATATAATTTTCTCAAGATTTTCTAATTTAACTTCACTTGCAGCAATCTTTAATAAAAGGGAAATTAGGAAGTGGTGCCCTAGAGCCACTGATGATATACAACCTTTTCACGATGTTGACAAACATCCTATAGGAATGGAGAGTTAGAATTTCAGTCATTTGATGATCATCCTGACTCACACTGTCACATATGTATGAATGAGTTGCATTTTTATTTTAAATATGATCGAGATGCAGCGGAAAACACACGGCGTCATAACAAAAATGCAAAATCAAATGTAATAGACATACTCCCATGGCACATTTCCGACAAGCATTTGATCTCCTTCATTGTCTTCATAAATAAGAACATATTTAGGAGTTACTACCTTGCCTTCTTCATAAATAAGAACAAAGAATTTCAGAACTAAACCATCGGATCTGATGAAATCAACATCAAATTGAATTAAAAAAGGAAAAAAAAATTAAAATCCTCAACCATAAAAATGCTATAAAAAATCATAAAATCAACAGATTTCCAGCAGAAAAGGGGGAAAAGGTGAAGATCGAAGGGATCTGACTGGCTTCGGTTGGCCCAGCAGCCATTAAACTTAGGATGGAAACAAGTTAATGAAATTTCATCCAGTGGGCTCCCATTGTAGATGAACCATACCCCAAAGCTCTGCTCCATCAAACATCTTGACCATCAAACTCAGCCTAAGTGCGATGGCTCCAACCAAACTTGGGTTTGCTATCTGTATTTGAGAAGCAAGATCTATATCCATAAATTAATCATTCTTTATTTATTAAATTTATCACCGTTATGGTTCTATAAGCTCTGATATATGAAATTGTGGGCTGATTGCGATCCCATCCGACTATCAGTGGCAAGATTTGTAAAAGATCTGCAAATAGATAAATAACAAGCACGCTTACAAATAGAAAATGGTTTCCTAATAGAAATTCTACCTAGAAAATTCACTTTTGAAGATGCTCCTAACTGACATTAGGTATTAAAAAAATTATGAAAAAGAAATCTTACATATCAAAAGATACTGATTATCTCATTAGGAATCATAAGCCCTTACAAGGGTACTTTGAACATAGGATCTCGAATCCTACTTTCCCCACATGAGACAGAGTGGAACATGCTAGTCCGTTCACAAGGTGGACCCGCCATACACATGTATGGCCAACAGCCTGAAAATCAGGTTGGTCCAGTCATCATGTGGAGCCCAAATGTACTTTGAATGCACATGGTTGGTAGATTCTCTTTGACTTCGCACATGTGGTTCACATGATTACCATACCATCCCAATTTTCAGCTTAGGTGAACACAACGGGGCTAACCAGCTGAACGACCTAGATCTTGTGGATACATCGCATGACACACTGGCAAGTGTGGCGAGAGTAGAATTACAAGTAGACTTCACAGTTCTCGAAAGCACTTATTGTAAACTCCAATGCAAAGAACATGATTTTTAAGGATTCCCACCTCAAGCCCAATATTGAATAGCAAGAAAACTACTCCGAATTCAGCAATAGCCTTTGTCCCGTGAACATGACGGATAATAGAGAGACTGTATGGCCCGATCAAGATACCAGCAGCTAAGTACCCGAGTACAGGACTACCAAAAAGATGCTACTCAGGGGCGCATAAATCAGGCCACTAAAACAAATCGGTTGTGCTACTCATGTACAATACAATGGATGGTACGAGAATTGCAAACAGTCCACATGTGTGGCTCACATATGTGGCCTACTAGATGAGTGGATAGGATGCTTTTAGTCCACAATTCAAATAATAACTGATATGACTCAAAAAATACAGAGTCATACTAGTTGATCATTTAAACCATGGTGCCATTAATGAGAATGCTTTTATTCACAGTAAAAAGTTGATAAATTCCACCACTAGTGGAAATCCAAAGCTGCATTTGGATTCACTATTGAATTGAATTGCAATTACTAGGACAATACATTGGAAGTGGCCAAATTGCAATTTCCTCAACGGTTTATTGTGAGGGACTCCACTTTCAATTGTAATTTCATTATTACCAAGTTGTATTGTAGAGGAAAAAAACTACTATTTGAGGGTAAATCCTCCTTCTAAGTACTTAGAAGGTTATTACAATTCCACTATTTCCACTCTATCAAACTAATCATCACAATCCAATTCCTTAGTGTATTCAAACAGAACCAAAAGTAGGCAAATCACCTACGGAGAAGGGATTGCCTCATTTATATGGTCTACTTACCTTACCGCCACAGATTATTGACTACATTAGGAAATCTCACTAAATTTAGACAAGTTGCCTTACATTAAGTATACAACAATCCATGCATGCAACAAAACATACAACAAGCATTGAAAACTAGTCCTTAAACACAAACCCATTGAATTGCAAATTCAGCCAACTCCTTGTTGTTGTTGCTGTTGTTAACAAAGTTTTGAAAAAAGAAAGTCTAGCATATAAAGAGAAAACAGAATCTATGTGATAATTAATATTTTAATTCATAGCAAAGGACAGAAACATCAATAGATTTCATTACACAATGTGCTATATATTACTACGGTAATGCAAATAATGCAGTTGAATCAGCAGGAACTAACAAAGATATTTCTTATCGATCATTCCTAATAGGCAAAGGATCCTTGAATAAAAACTGACAAAAACCATTAGGTATAGAAGTAATTCCTAATACCAAATTGAAGAATAAATCAAGTATTATATTGCTAAACAGATCGATACATTTTATTTTCAAAGAACTATCAATGCAAGAAATCTCTACTTGAACACAATGCCCAAACCTTTCAAAGTCTTATGCAACTTTCATCAACCTTCCCACAGTTTGCATGCAAAATTGCCAATACCTGGTTCGAAACACATGAAAAAACCACATTCAATTGAGGAAAGAACAAAGCTTTAATAGCTAAGATCTTCCAATTGGGAGATTTTGGGGGGATGGCCCATCCATGATGGGGCTGTCAGATCAATGGCTTGGACAGATGAACCATGAGCCCCACATCTACAAACTAAGCTCCAAAGATGGAAGTTCCCTGTTTGGAATGAATAGGGAATTCAACCTTCCCCAAAAAAAAAAAAAGTGAAAATACAATTGGGTCATAAGATAAACATCTAAAGATCCATTTTACCTGCTTGTTAGCTAGATTAAGACCTCATGAAAGACGAACCGTCTGATTCCCAATGACTGTCCCATTCAACCTTTGCAATGCCCCCTCAGCGTGGTTTCTACCAAGAATAATGAAGTACAAAATTCAAAATAACATTAAGAATTGTCGAGATATTGTGAAGGGGATTCCATCATGTTTTCTATTGAACCATGGTCAGAAGTTATATCGCTGACAAACTGAACGAACCCGCATCCTTTCCCAATTGGAATCTTTACAGAATTATTCTCACCATATTGAGAAAAATCTCATCTAATATTCCCATTGCTAGTATTGGGGCCAAGCTGTCCAACAAATATCTAAATAAGATGTGCTTAGTGATGAATAAACTCAACTTATGTACAAATTATTAGCAACGTACAAATACTTATCCTATTAGTGAAATAAACTCAACATTCAGATGAATATCCTTAATATTTGAAACATTCCATCATTTTTTTTAATATATAACTTGACCCTACAATAGTATTGATTGCGTCAAAATCCTTCCTTATTACGTGCAGGACACTACGTATGGATCGAAGTTCCCAACATGGATTACATCCTACCCCACCCATCTCTATCTGGGAATGGGCAGGAGCTTTGAGTGGCTATCGTGCTGTATGGGTTTTATCCACACCGTCCATCCATTTTTCCATATCATTTCATGATATAATCTCAAACTGAGGCAAATACAAGACAGGCGGACCACACAATGGAGATTAAACTCTTACCATCAAAAACCTCTTTTTGGCCACAAAAGTTTTCAGTCAAGCTTATATTTGTGTTTTCTCTTCATCCAAGTCCATGTAACTTTATGAATAGCTTAGATGGCAAATAAACATCACGGTGAGCCTTAGAAAATTTTCAACGTGAGAATCATGGTCACTATTGCTTTCTGTGGTATGGTCCATGTGAGCAACGGATCTGCCTCAGTTTTGAGCTTCTACCCTGATATGATGTGAAAAAAATTAGTGGACAGTGATAAAAACCATACATAATGATGGCCACTCAAAGCTACTGCCCGTTCCTAGCTGGAGACGGGTGGAGGTAAGGACCCAATCCGCGTTCGGAAATTCTTGTCAACTTATAATATATTACACGCAAGTTCTTAAGAACAGGAAGCAGATTAGCCGGTGCACCACACACCAGCAATATAGCTTATGTATTGAGGTCAGCAAGTTCTATGGATCCTATCATAAGGTATGTGTTATAGCCAAACTGTCTATCCATTTGATGAGATCGTCTTAAGGCTTGAACCGAAAATAAGACATATCTAAATATCAAGTGGACCACACTGCAAAATGCAGTGGGGATTTGAACGTTTACCATTGAATCTCTTCCGGGGTCACAGAAGTTTCGGATCAATATGAATTTTCTTTTTGCTCTTCATCCATGTATTTATGACCTTATTAATATATTGGATGGAAAATAAACATTATGGTGTGCCCTGTGAAATTTTTAATGGTGAAAATCATTATCCTCGCTGCTATTTTTGGTGTGGTCCATTTGAGCCTTGGATATGATTTGTATTTCTATCTAATGCTCTAAAATGATCTCAAAAAATGGATGAACGGTGTGGATATAATAAATACATCATTATGGGCCGACGTAACTTTGATCTCCTTTGAACCGTTAGTACAATTTGGAGCTCGACGCTCGCTCGTCTTCGCACGACACGTATCTACACCACAAGCCAATCCGATTCCTTAAGAAGGGGAACTCTTATCAACTGAGAGTGTCATTTCTGTCGTTTTCCACATGCAAGTTGTTCGAGATCCACACATATGATATAGTAAATTCACTCCGTGCAATCGTACTCCTCAACGTGAGGCATGAAGCTGATACGCACCAATATTCACTAGTCATCCAAGCCGCACCATGATGGAATGCCAACCATAAGTTATTCCGAGGATAACATGGTATTTATCTTTCATCAAACCTGTTCATCAGATATGGCTCATCTCTCATGGACCGCAACCAGTGAACTTAGAGGGTTTAACCGTAATTTTACATTGCTCCCATTGATATGGCCCATGAGTGTTGTACATGAGTGTTGTATTGATGCGATATTTTGTATATAGAGTGAATTTAAGGATAATCACCTGATGGACGGAGTGGATTTCACATATACAACATCTTTGCCAGTCTCACGGGCTGCTTAAATCGGCTATTACTTGCACTGTCACCGTGAGATACGAGATGGATATCAACACATAGCTAAGTGGCATACAGAGTGACTTTCAAGACTGAGGTTATTGGTTGGGAAAAAAAAATCAAAATCAAAATCAAAATCTATCGCAAGACACGTGAGGCTTCCGACTACAGTACTTTTACGTGATTGTCGGTATTTTCTTCTGCAATTTACACCTACCTCTACTTCTGACAAAGATTGATATCTTTATTTTATCATTTCTATTTTACAGAGAGGAACCCATTTGCAATAAGGGATTGTCCAAGTATCCTAACGCAGTAAGCAGTATAATGTATAGTTTGTGTGAGCTCTCGAAAATAAATAAATCAAAATTTTTATTGCACCTATTATATGAATGGATGATTTTGACCATCCATTATATTGGCAATGGATCGGATGTTTAGATTCATCATCAGTGTTAATTTTGACTTATAGCTTGAGGTGGGCAGGATCCGACTCAACCCAAATCGAAAGACAAGGTCGTGTCAATCAGATCGAGTAGACCCATTCAGATTCGAAGTCCGACCGAGTTGAGTTCTGATTATGTAGCAACTCGATCCGATCCGATTCAGAAATAGATATTATATATAAAGTTAATTTTTTTAATTATTATTATTTTTTATTTTTTATTTTTTATTATTTTAAACCTTTGCCCGTCATCTACCTAAACCCTAATCCTACCTGAGCCAGTGCCACATTGAACCCAATTATAAGAAGAGATGACAAACAAAAAAGAAAGAGCTAACAATGATTTTCTTCTCTTTTTTTCTTTTTTTTTCTCTACAAAAGTTACAATTTGGTGTGTTTTGGATTGCAAAGAAAAAGAAGAAAATGAATCATTTTATTTCTTCCTTTCTTTTCCTTAGTGTTTCTTTTGTTAAAGGAAATGAACTACAACTTATGAATTCATGTTTAGATAATTCAAACCATTTATATAATGGGCTATGCTATAAATGAAGCATTGGGTGAAAAAATCAAATGTGCGAAAGATTTATCACTTCTGATATTTCAAATCTCTCTCTTTAAATATATACTGTGTTTTATCTTTAACTGTTGATTTATGGGCCATATAATCGGTTCAGATCTGAATCGTATCCAACTTTATCCGACTCAGTTTCTTGGACCGAGTCGGACTCGATTCGGGTCAGCCTAGCCAAGAATCAGTTCAGATCGAGTCAGGCTTGCTGGATTTGTTTCGAGTCGGATCGAGATCGGGTCAAGAAGTTAGCAAAACTGAATCGAGTTGAGTCGAACCTAACTCGGTCCAACTTGACTCGATGCCCACCTCTAATTGTAGCACTGAAATATGTGCTGGATTTATGGACATCATACAGTTGAGTTGTACAGCTGTCCCAATGCAACGAGCAACAGAGCTTATGGTGCTCTGACAGCTGGATCATTTATCTAAACTAGTTATGTGTAGATTTTCTGTCCTCGACATTTATTGTTATTAAGAGAAGATGGATGGCTTAGTGGTAGATAGAGCATGTTTAATATTTAGGCCATGGGTTCGAGTGCCCATATGTGGTGTTGGTGTGTGAGTGTGTAAAAAACATAAAAAAAAAAAAAAAAGATAGTTTGTCACGATGCTTATCCTCTGCAACGTTTGTAATCCGGTATGCATAGCATTTAACCCGTATGAAATGGTCCCCAATCATGGAACTTAGATGTCCAAAAATCAGACCCATCCAACCATGACGTGGGCCGCCGCTTGAATTCGGAGGTTTTTTGGGTTGCCATTGTTTTCAATGGTGTGGCCTACCTGATGATTATATATCAAAAAGCAATCAAGTGGGCCACACCATAGAAAAATAGACCACCACCCAAAAACTTCTATTTACATTGTGTCTGACATGATGGTTGATCTCTTGATCATTGAGGCATCCAAACCTTATTGTACTGCATCTATCTAGGACAGATGGTATGAAACAAAAACATGATCAACGATCCCACAGGCAAGACTTTTAGATTAATCTTATCGTCTACAAATCATCATATGGGATTCGGCGTTGTTACATAACCATAGTCTGCAAACCAGGCGGGAACCATAGTCTGCAAACCAGGCGGGTCAATCTGGGACTCGCCCGAGTCAACCTGAGGTCATGGCCCTGGACATTGGGTGGGAAACTAGGCAAACCCTGGTTTGTCCATAACTGGGCCCTGGTTTGTGGGGTCCACTCGTGACTCGGTTGACTTGGCCTGATTTTAACGAGTTATCTGAGTAGGGAGCTGAGTCCGAAGAAGGGGATACTCATGATTTGAGTAAAATGAGTGGAAGAAGATTACAGTGGTGGTGATGAGTGGGGCTAACAATGGAAGAAGAATATATGATCAAAGGACTATCATTTTTTATTTTTACTCTCTCTCTCTCTCTCTCTCTCTCTCTCTCTCTCTCTATAAATACCAATCAAACATCCATACTCTCACTACGATTGGATTACATTACCAGCACGCTCGCACTATCTTCTCTATCCCCAGCCATGAATTCTAGTAAAAATGAGTCCCCAGCAGTGGCCAAGAGGGTCTTACAAACTATAACATGCAAAGGTAAGCTACATCCTCCAATCTTCCATCTTCATTTCCTTAGATAACAAAAAATAACTAAATTTTCATTTATTTATTTTTTCTTTTTGGAATATTCAGCGGCTGTATGCTGGGGAACTGAGCAGCCTCTAAAAATAGAAGAGATCCAAGTAGACGCACCTGGTCCATCAGAAGTTCGAGTCAAGATGCTGTCTGCAAGCCTCTGCCACACAGACATCCTATGTTTGAAAGGCTTCCCTACTGTTTGTACACTCACCTTCTTCTTCCAACTGTTTAAGGTGGTGTTTGGGTGAACTGCCAAATTAATTGCGGTTTGGTGAACAGCAGGAAATGGAATATACATTAAATAGGAATTTCTTTTCCCTCTTTCTCTTCCCCAAATCGCAAGCAGTTCCATTATTTTTCTCAACCAAATACAGGGAATTGGGAAGAATTGAATTTGCCTCTACTGCGAGTTAGGGTCCAGTGTACATATGTGCTGCGGCTCATTGGCCTCACATGATCAATGGGCACTATCTGTGTAGTAACTCAATGATTTATGGGCCACCATAAAATTACGCTGTAGGGAAGATTGCGACCATTAGTACCGGTGCATGAAATTAAAACAGTCTAAAGAAGATTTTCAATGGCTCATATTGAACTCTCAAAATTAAAGGTTTTGGATCATCGCTGAAACTTATTGTGAGATACTAATCTGTTTATGATAGTAGCAGGAATCATTGGACCATAAGAGCATGTGGGCCACGGCAGGTGACAATGCACGCTCAATCCTGAGTTAGGATGGAGGAAAATAAATGTAACTGTGTGTCAGTGTGTGCGTGGGCGTGTGTTAAATATTCCAGTTTTTCATTTATTTTTTCTTGAATTTGTCAAGGTTTTCCGTGTCGTTTCAAGTTTTGTCAAGGTTTTCTCGAGTTTGTCTGAGTCATGGCCAGATCGATTGTCTACTGAGTCTTGGTGAAATTCCGTCTATTTTATGAGCCGGAGTCATTGGATTGAAGGGGACTAATGAGAAGCGGCTGCACTGGAATTTTATGTGCCTTATATGCAGACGATCCACACGCAAACCTGTTAGGTTGAAACCCCCGAACTGTGATTTGGCACACCGCCCGAAATGAAATGAAATCGGATTGGGTTCTGAGTTACTCAGTACGCTCTCATCGTACTGAGTAAACTCAGTTGGGCTCACCTTGAATGTATGTGGTCTGCCTACACCGCCCATCTGTCTTTCCATCTGATTTAAGGGGATAATGATTTCCACTGTTGAAACCTCTCTAGGCCCCACAGTAATATTTATTTGTCATGCAACCTTTCGTAAGATCATACAGACATAGACGATGGGAAAACACAAATATAAGCTTGATATAAAACTTTTGTGCCCCCAAGAATTTTTCGACGGTAGATATTCAATTCAATTTTATCATGTGGTGTGGTTCATTCGAACATTATATATTCTTCATTTTTGGGGTCAGAACTGCAATTATCTGATAAATTTGATAGATGGAGCAGATCAGATGCATAAATCATGGTGGACCTCATGGAGTTTACTCAATACCCTGAAATATGCATTAAATGGGATTTTATTTTTCCTATTTCTCCGGAAGCGGATTGCCCAGCGAGTAAGAGTAGACTCTTTGAGGTCCACCATGATTTATGTATTTTATCCGCTCCGTCCATCCATTTTAATAGATAATTTTAGGGCTTAAACCCAAAATTGAAGTGCCTAAAATGCTCAAATGGACCACACCACAGGAAACAGTTGAATTGAACATCTACCGTTGAAAATTTCTTGGGGCCCACAGAAGTTTTGGATCAAGCTTATATTTGTTTTGTCCCTTCATCCATGTTTGTATGTTCTTATTAACAGGGTGGATGAAAAATAAACATCACTGTGGCACCTAGTAAGGTTTCAATGGTGGAAATCATTATCCCCACTGTTTCCCGTGGTATGATCCACTTGATCTTTGGATATGATTCTATTTTGGATGAACGACTTAAATTAGATGGAAAACCGTATGGACGGTGTGGATAGACTACATACATTCAAGGTGGCCCCCAACTGAGTTTACTTAGTACGATAAAAGCGCACCCGAGTAACTCGGAACGCAATCCGATTTCTATTTCTCGGACCCAAATCGCAAGCAATTCTACTCTTCTCTCGATCAAATGCCGGGAACTGGGAAGTTTATTTTGCCTCTAGTGTGACTCTGGGTCCAGCGTGTCCCACTGCTTGTTGGGCCCACACGCTGAATGGACACCGTCTATGATTTATGAGCCACTATAAGCTTATGATGAAGGGATGATTGCGACCAATCTATAGATGAAATTAAAATAATTGAAAGAATATTTTCAATAGCTTGCATTGAACTTTCAAAACCAAAGGCTTTGGATCATCGCCAAAATTTATTATGAGACACTGACCTGTCAGTGATAGCCACGAGAATATGAATTATTCAAATCATCAAACCATTTCATCAGGTGGGCCACCACGCAAAGCTGACAATACCTAAACATGCTCTACAATTTTTATTTTTATTTTTTAAAATTGTTTGTTTGGTTTTTCAATTATAATTTACTCTTATAACCGTGTGCAGTAATATCACTTACATTTGACTACAACTGCAATGTTGATTCTACCACATGGTATAAAATTGATAGTTTAATAATATATACTACCTACGCCCTTAACAAGTGTATTTGGCTCTCTATTTATGAGCCATAATTTATGTTTAAACAAACATCACTTACATTTGACTACAATTGCAATGTTGATTTTACCACATGGCATAAAATTGATAGTTTAATAATATATACTACCTACCCCCTTAACAAATGTATTTGGCTCTCTATTTATGATCTATAATTTATGTTTAAACAAACACTTAAAAATAATAACAATGGCTTATTTACTTTGCATTGTATAGAAAATGAACAAATAAGTAGTTTCTTTTGATTGAAAAGTGTAGTGTTGTTGGTAAGGAAAAAAAAGAAGAAGAGTAAAGGCCAAGTTCTCTTGAAACTCAGGAGAGTTGCTTGGTATTATTAAATCTCTAAAATTGTTTATATATATATATAGGAGTGGTGTCTCTTGTCAATCATAAACTAGTTGCTCTTGTGTGAGTAAAAGAGGCGTTGGCTTTTGGCTCAGGTGGGCCCTACCATAGCATTCTGATCATCAGATGCATTAGCTTATGTTTTGGTTGGGGATGCCCACCCAGTTCTTTTTATGGGTGCCACTGTGATATGTATGCACAATCCACTCTAATCAATAGTCGTGTCATCCACTATTAGGCCCAGATTCCGAAAATCAGGTGACTCATGAAAGAGAAACATGCACCCTTATTTTTTTAATAAGGCCCACCATGACGATTACGTGAAATCTATGAGAAAATTTAAATGTCACACAAAAATTTAAGCCTGGGCCTAAAAATTAGGCCCATTCGCGCGTGGTTCAGGTGGGCTATACCTTGGCGAAAACTTTGGAGGGTGGATGTCTCCCTATACATTGTTTTGCACCGTATTGTCTACCTAAATCACGGATGTAGATTTTCTTAGCTCTACTATTAAAATTAGGTCACGTAGGTGATGGTATGAGTGGATTTCAAAGAAACATCATGTTCCGGTCCAGGGGCAGCTGACCCCTTTACTACATAAATGGCCTTCTAAAGGGTTTGTCAGGATTGGGTGGGCTCATCATCAATCCACCCCAACCATTAGATGTGTGACGTAATTTTAGACACATGGTTGAACAATCAGCTCCATCCATGATTTGGGTGGACTGCACGATTGGAAACAGTGTATAAGACAACACTCACCCTTCAAACTATTTTCCTTGGTATGGCTGACCTGAATCACGGATTAACTCAACTTCTAGCCATAGGCCCAAATTTTAGTATGGCATCTAATGGTTGAGTGGGCTTCACGTAATTATCATAGTGGACTTTGTAAAAAATCAACTATGGAACTACATCTCTCAACTATTTCCTTTAGCATGGCCCACCTGAATCACGGATTGGGCTGATTTTTAGCCCCACATCTGGAATTGCCGTCATGCACCTGATGGCTGGAGTGGATTTCAGAAATACATAATGGTTGGGCACACCCGAACTAGCCCACTCCAGGGCTCTTTCTCTGGAGAGAGATAACATTCCAGTTAACATTTGAGTTCCTCAATTTCTGTCTAATCGAATCATGACCAGATCAACTGTTTATTGAGTCCTGGTGAAATCCGGTCAAGTCCTCTCTCTCTCTCTCTCTCTCTCTCTCTCTCTCTCTCTCTCTCTCTCTCTCTCTCTCTCTCTCTCTCTCTCTCTCTCTCTCTCTCTCTCTCTCTCTCTCTCTATATATATATATATATATATATATATATATAAACCTTTGTCGTTCTTGAACTATGAAAACAGCTAACCTGTGGCTCCTGTTTCTGAAATGCAGCCAGCGTTTCCGAGAGTTTTAGGACACGAAGGTGTTGGGTAAGATCTCTAGCTCCCCCAGTGGTGAAAATGGTAGTGACTGATCCTCTTCACACGTGGCACTCATACGCAACTATCTAAGGCCATACAACTTGTGGGGCGCCTTGTGGACTGAGAGTATCCCTGAAAAAAATCCACCTAAGAAAGCAATCCGGCCCACCAAAATTGATGGCTGCGGACGGATGAGTGAAAGTAAAATGAGCTGGGGTAAATAGATGGACGGCATGGATATACCTCGTTTTTGGGTTCGTATCTTAAAATGAGTCGGCAAAACAAATGGATAGTGTGGATAAAACCCATAGACGATGGTGGGCCCATAAACCCGGTCACCCAGTCATCCACATCCCTTTGGCGACAGGGCCTGTAAGAAGATATAAAGGAGTGGGTGGGGTACTTCAGTATGAAATCGGATTGAATGCTGAGTTACTCAGTTCGCTCTTATCGTACTGAGTAAACTCAGTTGGGCCCACCATGAATGTATGTAGTCTATCCATACCGTCCATCCTTTTTTCCAAATAATTTAAGGGGGTTGAACCCGAAATTGAATCATATCCAAAGATCAAGCGGATCATACCACAGGAAACAGTGGAAATAATGATTTCTACCATTGAAATCTAGCTAGGCCCAACAGTGATGTTTATCTGTCATCCAACATTTTCATAAGATCATACAGACATGGATGAATGGAAAACATAAAAATAAGCTTGATTCAAAACTCACTTAGTCCCCGAGAATTTTTCAATGGTAAATGTTCAATTCACACTGTTTATTGTTGTTTGGTTCATTAGTGTTGGATATGCTTCATTTTTAGGTTTGAGCCCTAAAATTATCCAATAAAATAAATGGATGGAGTGGATCAAATACATAAATCTTAGTGAACCTCATAGAGTTTACTCAGTACACTAAGCCTTCAGTATATGCACATTGTGTTAGGATTTGATTGGCTGACAAACTACAATCAAAGATGGGGGTTTTAAAAGTTGTTCGTCGATTGGGTACACCTCCAACCGTGGCATTGCTGTCCAACCAAATCCCACCACATCATACCTGATGTTGGTACAAGTAGCAACAGTACTAAATGTGTGTCTCATGCACAATGAGTACCTCACATGGATGCAGATTGTATGGTGATCCTGCCACCTGGATATCTATAGTAATGTGACATTGTAGGATTTGGTTTGACCATTTTCTTTTGTCACAGGCCCACATAAAGTATGTTTGAAAGTTATTAGTTATGGTGTGTACTTAATTGGCCACCAGACTAGGTTGGGTACTCCTGAGGATTTTGAATCACTCTCTCATTCCTGCACTCAAATCTATTGCTGCTTCATTTCATGCCTAAGATGGTCATCTAAAAATAGTAGCGGGGATCTCAATACATACTTCAAAATGGGATTTTGAAAATTTACATTTTGAAATTCTTGCTAGCTTGAGCAACCATCTTTAAATGGTGGGACATACGCACCTACCAAACTCTTGGTGCACAGTACACTCATGGAAGTCATGCCCTAAATAAGATGGACAATCGTATGCATTTTCTACCAAGACTATTAAACTAGAACTCAAATGTTTCCAGTGTGGTGGAGAGTGTCGGTGAAGGTGTGACAGAATTCAAAGAAGGGGAAACGGTCATCCCGGCCTACATTGCAGAGTGCAAGGAGTGCAAAAACTGCTTATCGGAGATGACCAACTTTTGCGAGAAGTACCCCATGACAATGGACGGTCTGATGCCTGACGGCACATCGCGAATGTCCATCAAAGGGCAAAAGCTCTACCATATCTTCAGTTGCTCCACATGGTCCGAGTACACGGTGATGAATGCTAACTATGTCGTGAAGATTGATCCAAGGGTTCCTCTACAGCATGCCAGCCTCATCTCCTGCGGCTTCACCACCGGATTCGGTGCAGCATGGAAGCAGGCCCAAGTCCAGAAGGGATCCAGTGTTGCTGTTTTTGGGCTCGGAGGAGTTGGACTAGGGGTACGTGTGGTTTAGTTTTACGGGTAACTGTCATATGGAGTTGACTACATATAGCAGTGCGTGGACTGCTGTTGAAACAGTTGGACACTCTAATCAGCCAATCTGGACTGTCCATCTATTTTATCCAACATACATTTCATGGGCTACCATTGGAAAAATCAACAACGAGGGAACCATCCTAACGATTCATACTTTTGTCCTTTCCATAGCCCTCTATTTTTCCGGGTAATTCATGGAATTGTTATGATTGGCTGATGGAAGTGATCCATTGGTAGCATGGGCAATCCTTGATGGGAGCTGATAAATAGATGACCCAAAATTTTGGTTCAGCCTGTTTTCATATAAGCAATTGGATCATATGTTTATGGGAGTTTAATTTAATTTTCTTAAAAAAAAAAAAACTACCTAATTTATTTTCGGATACCTTTTTCAGAAAAAAAAAAAACCTCAAAATTCATATATTAATTCTGATTCTACTAGCATTTCTTTAACGGTCAATTGTTTGGAATAGATGGACCACACCATGATATTTATATAAAATCCACTGGACCGCCAACAGGTGCGTTAGCTCATGTTAGTCCAAGCATCCAAAAATCACTCAATCTGTGATTCAAGTGGACCACATGATTGGAAACAGTGTAGAGGGCTCTCCAAACTGTTTCCCTTGGTATGGGCCAGTTGAATCACGGATGGGTCTAATTTTTAGGGCTCATGTATAAATTTTAGTGCCACATATAATGGTTAGAGTGGATTTCATTTAATTGCTGTACCACACGTACGTAAATCACAAGTTAACGTATATTTTTTAGCTGTGAACATATACTAAGATTACACATCCAATAGTCGGGAGTAGATTTCACATACACGTCACAATGGCCCCTCCCTCAAATCAAGTCTGGGTTGCACTACATCTTTGCAAGGAGATTATTTAGACAAAAAAAAAAAAGAATAGAGGAATCATAGGCGACACAACTCTTGATTTTGATTGGCCCACAATGATGTTTGCATATAATCTACACCAACAATTAGATACTTGAGTCCATGTGATTTTGGTGGGCCACACCAAAGGAAATAATTGAGAGAGACCCCCAGTCTTGATTTTTATGAGGCTTACTGTGATAATTATATAAAATTTACTCCAACCATTAGATTCCACACAAAAATGTACACTTGTGGCCCAAAAATCATACCAATCAATGATTCCTGTGACCCACACTAATGGAGACAATTCGAAGGAGAGCATTGTCCTTTTCAATCATGTGGTCCACGCGAATCATAGATGAAACTGATTGTTGGGCCCTCAGGTTAATATGGGGTGACACATCTAAGTACATTTTACATAAATTTCACAATGGGGCCCACTCAATCCACCCACGCATTTACTCTGCAATGGGGGCCACTCAAGCCACCCACCCATTTGCTCGCAGGGAGGGTGGCCATAATGAAGGCAGTGGAATGATAAGTATGTTGCTAATGAGTAAGACTTTTGAAAAAAGTATTGGAATATAAATTCTATATTAATTAAGTAGTTTCTTATATGTTAATGATCAATTGATCAATTAGCATGATTTTCTCATGGAAGAAGATGGCTTAAGGTGTTTGGTTAATAAAGAAAATGAAGAATTTTGAAATATTGCGCTTTTTTTATAGTTTAAATTCTCAAACACAAGAAATTAAGTGGTTAATGTTGTGGACCTCGCACAAAACCTTAGGATCTAGCCTCCCAAAAACAACAGAATCATGGGATAATAAAGCAATGAAAACAATCAAAGCATAAACCACACTACACAAAAGATTTTTACGTAGAAAACCCTCAAAGAGGTAAAAACCATGGAGACCTCGTCCAGATCAACAATCCACTATGAAATAGAACGTTACAACCTTCTTCATTCACGCAGGAGTAAATAAACAATAAGAGAATAAAAGAAAAATGGAGAGATCTCACCGATTACAAGGACGTGGAAACGCTTAGATATAGTAAATCACCTCTACGAGCATAACCTCTCTCTCTCTCTCTCTCTCTCTCTCTCTCTCTCTCTCACACACACACACACACACACACACACACACACACCTCTGATAGCCCTAAACCCTTTAGCAAACCCTTGCAAAGCTTTAGGAAACCCTCTTGCATTGCCTAGAAAAGCCTTAGGCACCCCTATTTATAGTTTAGACAACTCTCTTTCGCATGGGTGTGAAAACCGCCTCAAAATTCCGAATCTTACACAAAATCGGACTAAAATCTGCGTAACTACAACTAGTCGAACAGTGTCCTCAACTAGTCGAGTGGCCCACTCGACCGGTCGAGCACCTCAAAAAAATTCCAACCAAACTCGCTGGAGTTTAAGTCGAGCCAGTCCTCGACTGGTCAACCAGCACCCTCAAACGGTCGAGCGATGCACTCAACCAATCGAGTGATGAGGAGAAAACTCAGTAGGATTCCACCTTCTTCAAGCTAGCTCAATTTCTACAAACCTCAAACTTACCCTTGAACAAAGCCTTAGTCATCATGTATGACCCATTATCGTCCGTGTAGACCTTTTCAAGCTGTAACACCTCTTGTTCCAAAGCATCTCTAATCCAGTAATACCGAATCTCTATATGCTTCAACTTGGAACGCTGATTAGGATTCTTACTCAAGTATATAGCACTTTAACTATCACAATAGATCATGTGCTCCTCCTGCTTCAGGCTAAATTCCTATAGGAACCTCTTCATCTAAAGCATCTCTTTACATACCTCTGTGACTGCAATGTACTTAGCCTCTATCGTCGACAATGCTACGACCTTCTGTACATTGCTCTGCCAAGAAACTACTCCTCCTGCAAACGTGAACATGAACCTCAATGTAGATTTTCTGAAGTCTATGTCACCTGCTATATCTGTATCTGTGTAACTCTCTAACAAAGGTTTTTCGTCACCATAGCATAGGCTCAACCTGGATGAGCCTCTTAGATACTGCAGTATCCATTTTACCGTTGCCCAATGCATTTTGCCCAGATTGGTAAGATATCGGCTAACAACACCAACCGCATATGCTAGTCTGGGCGTGTACACACCATAACATATATCAAACTTCCTACAGCTGACAATTAGAATATCTTCTGCATCTCTTCCACCTCTGTCTTCGTCTTGGGACACTACCTGTCGATCAATTTGAAGTGACCATCAAGTGGAGTACTGACCAGCTTCGCTGTATTTATTTTGAACTACTCTAGGATTTTCTCAATATACCGCTCTTGTGACAGTCAAAGCTTCTTGTTGCTTCTGTCACAGGTTATCTCTATTCCTACATCTGTTTAGCCGAGCCCAAGTCTTTCATCGCAAACAACTTGCCGAACTCCTGTTTCACCCTGTTAATCTTCTTGATGTCTTTTTCCATGATAAGCATGTCATCAACGTATATCAAAAGAACTAAGAAATCATCATCTGAGAACTTACATGTAAACACACAGTGGTCCGACTCTGTTTTGTCATACCCATGTTGTAACATGAACGAGTCGAACTTCTTGTACCATTATTGTAGAACTTGTTTCATCTCATATAAGTTCTTTCTCAGCCTACACACCATATGCTCTTTGCCCTTGACTTCGAACCCCTCTGGTTGGTGCATGTAGATCTCTTCTTTCAGGTCACCATAGAGGAAGGCAGCTTTAACATATAACTTCTTTATCTCCAGATCCATACTAGCCGCCAACCCAAGGAATACCAGTATGGATGTCCTCTTTATCACTGGTGAGAATATCTCCTTAAAGTTTATGCTTTTCCTCTGACCAAATCCTTTCACCACAAGTCTAGCCTTAAACCTCGTCTATGAATTCTTCTACTCAACCTTCTTTCTAAACACCCACTTGTTGATCAGAGCTTTCTTGCTCTTAGGTAGTTTCACCATATCATAAGTGTGGTTCTTATAAAAGGATTTCATCTCGTCTTGTATAGCTTTCAACCACTTCTCCTTATGCTCGTTGGCTAAGGCCTTAGAATAATCTTCTCGCTCTCCCCCATCAGTGAGCATAATGTACTCATGCGGCGAGTACCTCTTGGACGGCTGTTTGTCCCTAGATGACCTCCTCACCTATGGCTTAACAGGTAGATCAAGTGAGGGCTGCTCCCTCGGTCTATCTTCTGTAGGAACTCTCTCATCCTCTATACCTTATTCTACTCCCCCGTCATCAGGCACCACGAGAGGAATAATCGGATACATGTCCTCTAACTCACCTGAACTAGGTCAGTTCTTTCCTATCTTACCAATGACTTCTATACACTAATCTTCAAAGAAAACCACATATTTGCTCCTGACAAGCTTCTTCTCGGTCAGATTCCACAATCTGTAATCAATTTTTTTATCATTATACTCCAAGAACACACACTGCTTGATTTTCATATCGAGCTTGGACTTCTCGTCCTTTGGTACGTGAATGGATGCCCTACATCCAAACACCCTAAGATGACTATACGAAGGATCCTGTCCAGTCCACACCTTCTCAGACACTTCTTCATTCAACGAGGCTGATGGAGACCTGTTTATCAGATACACTGCTATGTGCATTGCTTATCCCAAAAACGTCTTGGGCAATTTCACATGGGACAACATGCATCTGATTCTCTCAACAATGGTGTGATCCATTCGCTCAGCTACACCATTATGTTGGGGGGACTTGAGAACTGTTTGTTCATGCCATATACCCAGGGACTTATAATACTTGTGGAAGTCACCAATGTATTCACCACCGTTGTCAGTGCGGATGCACTTCAATGATCTACCTGTCTCTCTCTCGACCATAACATGAAATAATTTAAACATACTAAAGACCTCGTCCTTGAATTTTAAAGCATAAACCCAAACCCTCCTAGATTTATCATCTATTAAAGTAAAAAAATATAATGCCCCACCCAAGATTTTTGTCCTTATAGGACCACAAACATTAGAATAAACCAAATCTAATGTCACATACTTTATTAATATGAAAAGCAAATTTAATAAATAAAAATTTATGTTGTTTCCCTGATAAACAATTAAGACAGGTTTTGAGAGGTATACCTATCACACCTGGAAGGAGTCACTTCCTCGCTAGTACCTGAAGTCTTTTTTTACTCATGTAGCCTATACGCCTGTGTCACATGTCAATAGCTGAATCTTTCGCCGCGTTTAATCCACCCTTACACATACTAACGTTTGCCTTATAAAGGGTGCAACACTTCTTTCCTTTAGCTGTGACTAACGAACCCTTGATGAGCTTTCAGCGCCCACCAGCAAACCGGCTTTCATAGCCATCATCATCCAGCCTTCTCATTGACATCATGTTAAGGCGAAGATCTGGGATATGCCTCACATCCCTGAGAACCAATGTGCAGCCCACATCTATCTTTACGCAAATATCACCAACCCCTATGATCTTCAATACACCAGAATTTTTCATCTTCACGGTCTCATAGTCACCTAACTTGTAGCTTGTGAAGAAGTCCCTACGTAGAGTCGCATGAAAATAGGCTCCCGAGTCAATCACCCAGTCGATGTTCTAACTCGTAGCCGTAAGACAAACATCATAATATGCTGAAAGAATAACTACAACGTCGTCATCTGAAGCGACCATAGTATAATATTATTCATCTTCATTCTCCTTTTTTTTTCCTTTATTTTCGTTCTTATTCTTACAACATTCATGCTTATAGTAACCCTTCTTACTACAATTTCAATATTCAACATCTTTCCTAGTGCTTGACTTACCTCTTGATTTATCTTTGGCCTTCCTGCCCTTCCTGTTTTTATCTTTCCCCCGTTCCTATGTCACAAGGGCCTCTTGCTAAGTAGACCCTTAAGACTTCCTCATTATCTCCTCATTGAAGAGACGGATAGTTACTTGTTCCATGGATACCTTTCCGTCTGGCTCAGAGTTATTTAAAGAAACCACTAATGTCTCTCAACTGTCAAGCAATGAACTAAGCAATAGCAAAGCCTGCAATTCATCATCCAGGACCATCTTCATAACGGAGAGCTGGTTCACTATATTGCTGACCTCATTCATATGCTCGGTCACAGAACCACCATCTTTAAACTTAAGATTCACAAGTCGTCTTATCAGAAAAATTTTATTACCGGCTGTCTTCCTCTTATATAGCCCTTTCAATTTCAGTCATAGGCTAGCGGGTGAGGTCTTCGTAAACACATGGTGGAACACAGAATCATCCAGCCATTGTCTAATAAAACCCACTGCCTTCCGATCCAACCTCTTCCAATCATCATCAGACATATCCTTGAATTTTTCTGACATGCCTAAAATTGGAGAATATAAGTCCTTGTAATAAAGCAAGTCCTTCATCTTAGCTTTTCATATGGTTCAGTTAGAACCATTGAGGTTGATCATCCTTAATGAGCCACCTTCCATCATTTAGAACCGATCCCACTGCGTTCAATGAACTTGGCTTTAATACCACTTTGTTGGGGGCCTTGCACAAAACCTTATGATCTAACCTCCCAAAAACACTAGAATTATGAGATAATAAAGCAATGAAAACAATCAAATCATAAACCATACCACACAAGAGATTTTTACATGAAAAACCCTTAAAGAGGTAAAAACTACGGGATCTCGTTTAGATCATCAATCCACTATTAAGTATAACGTCATAACCTTCTTCACTCACGCAAGAGTGGATAAAAAATAAGAGAATAAAAGAAAAACGAATAGATCTCACTAATTACGAGGACGTGGAAGCAATGAGATATAGTAGATCACCTATACGAGCATAACCTCTCTTCCACAAGCTTCCTCTCTCTCTCTCTCTCTCTCTCTCTCTCTCTCTCTCACACACATACCTTTGATAGCCCTAAACCTTTTAGCAAACCATTGCAAAGCTTTAGAAAATCCTTTTACATTGCCTTAAAAAGCCCTAAGCACCCCTATTTATAGTTTATGCAACTCTCTTTCGCATGGGTGCGAAAACCATCTCAAAATTTCGAATCCCGCACAAAATCAGACTAGAATCTGCGTAACCTTGACTAGTCGAACAGTGTCCTCGACCGGTCGAGTACCTCAAAAAAATTCCTACCAAACTCGCTGGAGTTTAAGTCGAGCCAGTCCTCAACTGGTCGACCAGCACCCTCGACCGGTCGAGTGACAAGGAGAAAACCCCATCAATTAATATCTCATAAATATGAAATTTTTATAAATTATCCAAATAAAAATTTTAACATAAAGTTTATGTTCTAATGATGCATATAGAAGTAATCATTGCTAATCATAATTCTAATTTCTTCTTGAGAAATATATGTATTCAAAAATTGCCTTGGGATATTTTGTTAATTACGAGGTCCATTTTAGTCAAAAGGTAATCAGCTGACTCAGCTCATGTGTTTGCAGGTAGTGGAGGGAGCACGAACGTGTGGAGCAACCAAAATTATAGGCGTGGATTTAAACGAAATAAAAAGAGAGAAAGGGAAAGTTTTCGGGATGACGGACTTTATTAACCCTCGAGAAATAGACACATCCGTGTCGCAGGCTATCAAAGAGATGACTGGGGGTGCAGGAGTCGACTACAGCTTCGAATGTACAGGCGTGCCTGCCTTGATTGACGAAGCCCTTAATTCATCCGCAATGGTACGTCCACTAATATGATGAAATTGCCCTCTTTATTTCATGTCCTGACAAGTGTGCCACAAGTTTAGCTCAATCTAGACCGTCCATGTTACGAGTTTCATTTTGGATGCAACATTTCTTGAAAATCACATTGATGGGATGATTCTAAGCTGAGGACGTGATGATGTCGATCACTGTCTTCCTCAAGGATAACTACTCCGAATCTACGGAGTTTCTCTGGATTCCTCACAGAGATTCCTACAGTACAGTAGGGAAGAAATAGAAAATAATTTCTAATAATTTAAATAAAATATTTGATAATTAAAATAAATGAATTTACAATCCTTTAAATAGTGATATCAAACTTATGAAGAAGTTTCTGAATCAAACTCCAACTCAAACTCCCTACAAAAATGTGACTTACTATAAATAGTGAACGTATTATTTATATGATTTCTACTAGACTTTGATTATTTTTGGCCAAAAATAGTTAGTATCCAATTTGGCCCAACCATGTTATTCTCCTAATTTTTCTAAGCACTTTTCATACTAGGCATGACTCCTAAAGTTTAAATCATTAAGAGCTATAATCGAACTAAAAATTACTATAAATAATAAAAGCAAAGTAAAAGAAAAAGGATTTTCAATCGTCCATATGATGGAATCTTGCAAATTCGGCATGGGCAACCTCGCATAGTGGCATTGGTTGGCTAAAGTAGCTTCTCATACTCCAAAATCATATATGGTATGTCGAAAATTCTGATTCATGAGATACGACTGTTTTACAGTTATGATGGTCCTTATCACTTCCAATCAGGCCTTCTCTAGTGAGAGTGTCCGCGTCCTGCTCTACATCAGAAGCATTTCTCTTTGAGTGCTGAATTCGGACTTTCAAACAGTTTTCTTTTTCTTTTTCATTATATATATATATATATATATATATATATATATATATATATATATATATATATATATATATATATATATTATTATTATTATTATTATTATTATTATTATTATTATTATTGAGTTACCACTTGATTAACTCCTTTAATGAAAGATACACACCACAGTGGCCCCACACATAAACCTATGGTTCCGACCTCATCCCCATTGTTCCATGTAGTGGTGTGGCCCACCTAAGCTATGGATCTATCTGAATTTTGGCCTTGGGACCTAACATCCAGTAAAGAACCTGTTTTATGCAGTGCCTAAAACAGGAGTTGCATAGGATTTCAGCCCCACTTTTTAGTGCCTGATGGCCTGTTCTGCCGTTGCCATGTCCGCAGCAACAAATTTTCCTGGGCATGCGTACCATCTCCACATGATTAAACAATGGCCTGGTACATAATGTTATTAATACATGTGCTGCCTTGTGCTCTGCCACAAGATCCAACACTACAAACCATGGTTAAAAGACACGGGGACTTTTCGGTCTTGAATCCTGTCCGGCCCGATTCAGGGTGAATCAGCCCAACTCGGATTAGTTGGGGTGAGTCTTGGGGTCAAACCGGGATTGAATCCAATCGAGTCTCAGTTGCCGGATTTGTCTGAGTCTCAGAACCATGCAATGAACTGGCTTGGTATGAATATCCATAACCATCGAATGGGTACTCCGAAAGGTAGTGATATAGAAGTGATTTAGGCCCGAGGGATAACAAGAGTCTTTGATGGCAATGGGACGGTTGGATTGCCACACACGTGTGTGGCATTTTTAGTGCATTAGTGACACAGGGAAGGACATGATGAGGTCCATCACCTTCTTCCTTAGGGAATAATTACTATGGATCCATGGTATAGAGATTCCTCGAATTCACAAGGAAAAAGAAATAGATGTTAATAAAATCAAAAATAAAATAATTGATAATTGTCTAATATATATGTATGATCACTACATAATTAATAAAGAAAAAAAAAAATTAAAACAAAATTCGTAATTACCAAAAATAACAAAATTCTAAATCTAATAAAAATGATAATTTTAATAAAACTCTTTTAAAGCCTAATTTTTCAATAAACTTTTGTTAAAAAAGACCTAGCAAGATTACAAGTTATTTTTAAAAAAGAAGAAAATTTAAAATTCTAAAAATTAAAAAATATATATATATTACAAAAATCAACTTTATTCTAAAAACTAAAAATAATAAACTTTCCTTAAAATTTTATTTTTTAACTGAAAGCATGAGTGTTTTCTGACGAAATGGACAGACATGACTCACAATGTAGGCCAGTTCGCCCTAGATGGCTTATTACAGTAAAGATTCATAGGTTGTGCGCCCCATAACAATACATGTATCAAAAGTTGTAGCTAATTTATGGTTCACCTTCTTTTCATCCAATCATGTTAGGAATGTATCTACGCCACGTCATACATCAATTAGTTGCAGGTACGCCAGAATTTTAGACCGAATCCATGAGCGGAATTCAATGAAGGACCAATCCAATGATTCTGATTAACTGGCCAATCAACTGGATCCAGTTAAGGGCCAGGTGGGCTCAGTATGTAGTTTTGGGAATGGATTAAATTGGACTTTAGCCCATGCTCTACTTGGGTGACTTCGACCTATTATCCTCCAGCTCAACCTGACTGATTTTATTGTAATTGAGTCAATTGACCCAACCCAACCTAGCATGACCTAGCTCAGGTATAAGAATGAAATATGAGTGTATCCATATGTATACATGTATGCGTGTCCACATGTGTATTTGTGTCAATGTTCTATTATTTTGTGTGCAATATTTATGCATGGGACTGGACCCGCTGATCATCTGACCCAGCCCATTGATAGCTTAGATGGGCAGGTCTGAATCATATTTCTAAAACTCAGTAACTCGACTCGAAACTCTGCTGAGTCGACCCAACTCAGTGAAATTTCGAGACGAATCATCATGAAATTTGGTTGGAAGCCTGACCCTCATCAACTTTTTTTTTATTTTTTTCATGTTAGCTTGTTAGTATGCCACTGTCAGTTCACACTTCACTGTTAGCCACCCCCACTAGGGAATTGATGCCAAGACCTCAATGTTGAAACGAGGTATCATTCACTCAGTCTACCACTTGAGCCATGGATCTGGGTGTGACCCTCATCAACTTGATTCTACTCAAAACAGATCAAGCAAGTCACTCAGCTTCCAACTGTTTTTAAGCAGGAAAAAAGAGAGAGAGAGAGAGAGAGAGAGAGAGAGAGAGAGAGAGAGAAAGTAGGAGCAGAGCTCATATATATATATATATATATATATATATATATATATATATATATATATATATATATATATAAGCTCTCACAACCTGCCTCACAACTGGGTCAAGCCAGTTAACCAGCGGGCCAGTCTAACCTTTTGTCACCCCTAACAGTATCCAAATACACATCTAACTTACATAAAATAAGTCTGCCAAGTTGGGCAATTAAACATCATTAACATTTAGTGATTACTTTTTTGGCTGTCCTTATTTGATGGTGATTACTTAGGGTAGAGGAGTGGCGATCGTGATAGGTGCAGGCACGGAGCTGATGGTGTCTGTTAATTTCCTCTCCCTCCTATTTGGCAAGACACTGAAAGGTTCAGTCTTCGGCGGCATCCGACCTCGCTCTGACCTACCTCATATCATTCAGAAATGCGTAAATAAGGTATGTTACCTTATTAAACTCAACAAGATTTCCACTCCCAATATGGTTGCCCACAGGACGGTCATGTCACCTCATGGCTAGTAATGGGCTGGACCACCCGTTAAACCCAACGAGCCCAATCCTGCTTAGACCTATTACCTCGGCCTGTGGACTGGGCTTTGGCATTGAAAGCATCGTCATATCAATTTACAGGCCAGGCTTGGGCTCAAGTCATTTTAGCCCCAGTCGATCTGACTTCATGATCACTTGACTTGTATCTTGCATATGCAGCAATCCAATCCTTGAATAGGCAACCCATGCATATTGAATGTAGAACATCAATTCACTCCTCTTAAATGTTTATTTCATTATGCATGTATGGCCCACTCAAGAATGGAGTAGGTACATTCAAGTAGGAAATAGAGATTTCTTTCTTCTTCTTTTTTTAAATCAATTTTCAGGCTGAGTTGACCCGGTCCTAGTGAGCCAAATTTTTTTCAGTCTCAGGCTTGGGCCTGATGGGCTTGGCCTTTTACCTTAAGGTGCCAAAAATTTTTGGAGAGACTTTCTCAATAATATAAAAAAAAAAACCTCAAAATTCAAAGATTCTGAAAGATTCAGGAAAACAGTGTTTGTCATTGTGCCCGGTACCTACGCAAGGAAAGCATGCATAACATCTCTAGAGGAACTGTCATGAATTACTTCTAACAAGAACGACTACTACTTTACAGGAAATCCAGCTGGACGAGCTTATAACACATGAAGTCCGATTGGATGACATCAACCATGCATTCGAGCTAATGAAGCAACCAGACTCTCTCAAAATCATGATACAGATAATCGATACTGAGTAAGATGGTAGATCAACGTTACGTGGTATTTACTCGTATATGGTGCTTTTTGAGTGTATTGGTTCACATACTCTACATATTGAATAATGAAAGCCTCCGGCTCAGTTAGTTGAGATGGTTTGTGTGCGCTCCCTGGCCTGCTCTCAAGTCACGCTGAGTGTGTGGCATGCCTCCCGTTGACCCATGGATCTACTGGCCAGAGCCACTTCAAATCTGGGTTCATGCCAAGTCGAGTCGGATTGTTGGTTGGGTTTGGTCGAAAAAGTAGCCCATTTGGATTAATATGTTAAGCCCATATTTAGGCAAACCCAAATATATTGAATCAATGGCCCGAGCGAAATGACCCGACCTAACCTAATCCATAACTTAAAACAAAAGTATCCTAATATAAACATGTGATAGATATTTTGTAGAAGTGTAGATGAGATGAAACATACATTGTCATTAAAGAACCCAATTCCCATAAGCATATAATAGTGAGCACTGTGCCAACAATTGTGAAGAGGCTTAATAACAGAGATCAAATTGTTAGTACATGGATCGTGTTGGTTGAGTCCGTGCTGGCCGACCAACTGCAATTAAATCGGTTGGGTCAGGTTTGGGCTGTAGAAGTTTTGAGCTGGTTGGGTTGGGTTGAATCACTGGGTAACGGGCAGTGGGTCAGGTTAAGGACAGATTTGTTGATTGTTTATTAAATGGCCTGGGCTTGAGCAGACCCCAACCCAAACCGAACCCCCATTGCCAGGCCTAAATTCCATCTTGCTCATGGTTGAGCACTCCCTGACTCTATTATGTTGCAAATCAATATCTAGGCCCTTAGTTGGGTGTGCCCATGATCATGATAAACCATTTACTAGTATTTGTCCACTACATGGCCTAACACTACCGTGATTCGATGATCAGAACCAATCCAAATGAATGCCCAGAAAATGTATGGCAGGATCCTTTTCTTCTCTTACCGACAATTTTGTGTGGCTTATATTCAATGGCTGTGATGTCATGGTTATTTTTGGGTCACGTGAAATCTACGGGGGATTCCTACAATTCAATGGGCCTTATAGCGTACAGGGGTATTTTGGTCCCAAAATAATATAATTAATCCTGCACCATAAGTGTAGAAAAATAAGTTTATAAAAACGTGTTATTGTGTGGTTCCCAAGGTACGCTGGTCCTGGTGCTTTTAGGGGAGAATCCCCTTTACTTGTTTGAAAATATGTTATTTTGTAGCTCCCAAGGTACCCTGGTGTATTTACGGGAAAACCCATTCGAAATGGTCCACATAGAGGTTGTAAACCAGGCGGTTGAGATTATTTGATTTATTGAATGTTCGTTAGTGTGATTCAGATATCAAGAGGGCGGTAGAACCATATTCCAAACATTGGCGGGGGGTGCTCAATGTCTATATTTTTCATGATTTTGTCACCGACAACTAGCTAATACGCTGAGTGAATCAGTCCCTAAGGAACCCCCGAAAGGGTTACCGTTCGATGGGTATATGAAAGTGACAAAGTACACAGTAAGATTAACTTTCTCCTATATTGCTTATGGTACAGGCGAGTTTTCTTAAAAAATGTTTCAGACCATTGGAAAATTGAAATTGAATGTAGATCATGTTGGGAAATCGTGAAATCACTAAAAGACAAGTTAAGCAAAGTACACGCAATCATACAACCAAGTTCAAACAAGAATAATCCAAATTTTATGTGAAAAAATCCTTTCAAAAAAAAAACATGAGACAAAGTGACGAGTAATACATTCTGAAATTAGAATTACAAAAGATAGATGATCTTACCAATTCGAACAAGCCTTGAATCTCCTTCAAAACCTAAGTATACCCTTGAACCCCTTAAGAATGTTTTAGAATGCCCTAATACACCTCCTCTCCCAAATCCCGATTACACTTGTTATATATAGTGTTACAATCGGAAAAGGGAACAACTTAGGTGCTTATATATTTCCGTGCACATATTCGAGTTGACCATTAATGGCATCGACACCCTATCAAGGATCTCTCGATGGCATCAAACTCCTTCGATGCCATCGAGTAACAACATCAAAATATTCCAGCAACTAACATGGATTTTTTGAATTTTCTCAATGGGATTGATCATCTATCGATGACATTGAGTGGTCTGTCAATAGCGTTGACAAACTCTGTTACTAACAGATTTAAGACATTAACTACAATGATCTCCATCATGTCTTCAATCTCCATTCTTCATAGCTCATTATCA
The DNA here is from genome assembly GCA_037074715.1 of Magnolia kwangsiensis. Classification (NCBI taxonomy): domain Eukaryota; kingdom Viridiplantae; phylum Streptophyta; class Magnoliopsida; order Magnoliales; family Magnoliaceae; genus Magnolia; species Magnolia kwangsiensis. The sequence continues at coordinate 6,097,580 of CM073589.1, read as the reverse complement.
ATCATCATATCTAATTCTGCCTTCCATTATGCTTCCACCATTGCTTCTCATGCACACTCCGTCTTTCATTTATGCCTTCGCCAAGCTTAGAAAAGTTGCACATAACTTAAACTTTTCTATTGGAACTACCTTAGTGAGCATGTCAGCCAGACTCACGCTCATGTGAATTTTCTTTAGAGTCACGCTTCCTTCTTAAGTACCTTTTGGATAAATGGTGATGCTGTAACACCCCGAATTTTGGCCAACCTGGGATTAGACGTCCTTAGGCAATGGGTCAACTAAAACACCTGAAAAATCGCTCAGAATCCAATTCCATAGCCAAAGAAATCACTTAGGGTTAATTCCTTTAGAAACTAAGCATAAGTTAGCTAGCGCGACGCTAGAGTAGCTAGGAAACAGTCCCTGATCACTTTAAATACGTTCTATAAGACCCAAAACTTGTAGAATGTATGGTGCTATAATACTCTATAACCTGGGATCAAACTCTAAACCGGTTTGTTCTCTGAACCGCTTTGAAACTTTGTATTGGATCTAGACCGCGCGTCGAAAGTCCGATACCTCCAATCTTAGACCGTTAGAACCGCCTTGTTGGACTTGAAAATTATTTCAAAAATCAAGTCCAACCGATAACCACAGGCTATTTCATTGAGCCCGGACTGAAGAGAGTGCGAATAGGGACAGAATTGGAATTTCAAATTCAAATCTGGCACACGACTTGACGTGTCAGTATTAAGCATTCTGACCGTCAGAATTCAGCCAAATTATACCCTCGGATCAGGAAAAATTTCTATTTCATATCATGAGATTTGCAGGCCTGATCTACGTGCGGTGACCGTTGAACTGAAACTGGACCGCCACGTGCGATCTGCGAACCCTGCCGGACTGAAAACTTGATGTATGCTAGATCCAGTATGCATGAGCATAAGTCCGATCGCGTTCGGCAAGGGGACCACCAGAAAGCATCTTTTGGACCGAAACAGCCCCGATTTGGATATGCACTAAGTGAACCTTGTACCGGAGCCTATTTTCGACGTTTTTGGGCTTATAAAAGGGGTTGAAACCCTCACTCCTCTCTCCCATCCGAATTTGAGAGAAATCTTAGATTGGGAGAGAGAAAAGGTGAGAGTTTGTGAGAGAGATTAGGGGAGAATTTTTCTGCCTTTGTGCCGCCTGTTGCACGTACTTCAGCAACACGTTCTGATCACCAAGCCGGTGATTTCTTCACATTTTCAGGTAAGAAATAACCCTAGAAAGTTGCTGATTTGATGCTTCTTTCGTTCCATAGCTTGTTAGTTGATAAATCTCATAAATCAGGTTCCTTAGTCGCCGTAGACGAAGCGTATACGCTCCGTTCGAAACGATACCTTTATAAAGTGAAAGGTGCGGATTTTAGACGCTTTGATTGACTGTTTCCAAAGCTTTCAATGTCGTTTAATAGTAGATTCTTGACGGCAACGCCGTTTGACATGTAAAACATGCTGTCCGTTTCCTGTTTCGTAAACCAACGAAGAATATGAGATTTAGGGCATTTTAGTCATTTGTAGGAAGTACTGTTTCCATTCATATTTTGCTGATGTGATTGACATGGCTTATTGTGGCATTAGAATGTTAGGAATGCATGCATAATTAGTTTGGCGAAGAGATTCACCTAAATGCGCACTTCGGGTCGACATACTATATGTAGACTGAAGTGTGTAGCATAAGTGTTTGTATAAATGCTTGTATTAGTATGTATTGAATTAAATGGTGTTATAAATTAGTTTGAGATTGATTTCTCAATTAATATGCTGGTGTAAATGGTTTCCTACATGCTAGTCATATGCATGATTTCATATATGAATGAAATGCATGTGCTTGATGATTCGCTTAAGTTGTATGTTATAACATGTGCTTGATGATTTCATTATGATTTCGTTTTGAGATTGACTTCTCAATTAATATGCTGATGGTGATGATTTACTATATGTTGACGATATGCCTAATTTCATTATATGTGTGAAAGACCTGTGTAAGATGATTTACTTAAGTTGTACGTTATAACATGTGTTAACATGCTCACATGTTTGTATTCCATTTTCAATACTCTTAACTGATTGTTGATGTGATTTCATAAATGTTTGGGACTATGCCTAGTCCAGGCAGTCGGTAACCGAGATATATCGTGGTTGGCTTATCTTTGCCACGAACGATGCGTCGATGAACGCGAGTCGTATTTGGAGTTGGCGGCAGTGGTTAGGCCACACGAAGTATTTCACGCACTTCATGTCGTTCGACTTGAAATGCGATCGCGCTAGTCGAGCCCGTCAAGTAACCCAACTAGCCGTTTTATGTTCACCCTACATGAGTCATAACTGCTTGAACCTAGGGTACTGAACTTACCATTGTAAACCCTGTTAACCATGGTACCTTGATCCACGAAGACTCATGAGCCGGGCATGGTGGTATGGGACACCGTGGTCGAGCTGTCGGCTTACGCTGGGGCCACAAACCTTCCCGTAGTGACCAGTGAGCACCTATGACTCTTGAGTAGATTATGGTGGTATGGAACACTATATTCTTGCTGTCGGCCTACATTGATAAGGTGATGGGGGAGCGGAGCAACGAGTGCGTACAACAGCCCTGGCAGCCCTTTGTAGTGACCGCGAGCGTATTCTGAGTATACGGGAGGTGACGACCCTTTAGTAGCAGTAGAGTACAGTAGGCCTGTATTGATAAGGTGATGGGGGAGCGGTGCAACGAGTGCGAGCAACAGCCCTGGCAACCCTTGCAGCGACCTACAAAATATACATCGTATGAGATTACTAGGAGTGACGACCCTAGACAGGATCTGTGTTGGGATTGATATAAGGGAAGTACCTTAGTTTCCCAATATTGTTGTATGAAAAGGACTAATAAAAACTCGATAATCATATCACCATGACATTGCATGTGCCTGGAAGATGTGGAGCACTTGAGGGTCGATTACATGCCGCGGTCGTAAGATGGTGCCGTATGAGGGAGATCGTCGGTGAGGGCATACATCACGTCATGTCATATTGCATTAACAACAGTATTAGGATTGTTTGATTTACTGCTTTACTATTATCGCATGATTGATTTGATAACATGCTAATCTCTGCTCTCTTATCCCACTGAATTGATCACTCACTCCCACGTTACGGGATAGTGTTTCCGGACACCCACCGGTCCCTTTTTGTGATTGCAGATGATGGCGCAACCTGCGAGGCGGAGCTGGACTTGATGATGATGAGGAGGATGCCTCCTTTATGCGTGTTCTGATTGACGGGATTACAGGGAGGTTGATTAGGTACCTTGACACTTGTCATTTTATATTTTTAGAACACTCATGTATATCCTTTTGGCTTACTTTTGGAGTATACATGTATGTATATAACCTGGTAACATGTTCACACTCTGGAGATATACGACAGTTTATATATGTTATACATACTATCACAGTCTTCCGCTTGTTAATTTAACTGTCTCTGGGGTATGATATGTTGTTCTAGCTTAATCTCACTCATGTTTAATACATTATCACAGACAGCATTCAATCATACATATCTATGTTGCATAAATAACATTTTGAAACTCGGGAGTTCGGTTTTTGCTCGACCCCTTGATTTTCAGAATGTTACAGATGCACATCAATATATTTAGTATATGAGTGTAAAAAAAAATTGTAACTAAATTGATCACGCTTTCGCTATCACAATTGATTGGCATGGCCTCCTGCTGAAGCCCCAACTGATTTATCATTCCTTTCAACCAAACAATTTCCTTGAACACTTTTGTCACTACCATAAACTCAGCTTCGGTCATGGAAAGAGTCATCATATACTGAAACTTCGACATCCAACTGATCGCTCTACTCTCTAGCACAAACAAGTAACCGAAAGCTGACCTTCTATTATCCACACTTCGTGTGTAACCTAAATCCACATAGCCTATTAATTTGTCCTCTAATTTTTCAAATGATAAGACGTAGTCCCCTATACCTTGAATATATCAAATTAGTAATTTTAGTGCCTCTCAGTGTTGCTTACTAGGGTTGGACATGTATTTACTAACAATACCTACCACATGTGAAATATATGGTCTTATACAGACCATGTTATACATCAAGTTGTCAACTGCCCTCGAATAAAGTACACGAGACATAATCTACTTTTCTTCATTTGTTTTAAGACATTGTTCAGAAGAAAGCTTAAAATGAGCCGCATGGGGAACATTGACCGGCTTTACCTTATCCATTTCATACTTTATTAACACATTCTCAAAGTATTTCTCCTGAGATAACCATAGCATGCTATTCTTCTTGTCTTTGTGTTTGTCAATGCCAAGAATCATCCTTACACTCCCTGGATCTTTCATCTCAAATGTTACTGATAGTTGAGCGTTTACTATATTGATCTCAGATATGCTATGACTGTTGATAAGCATATCATCAATATACAATACCAAGACAATAAACTTCTCATCATTTAGTGTCTTGAAATAAACAGAATGATCATACTCACTCCTGATAAACTTCTGACTCACTATGAAATAATCAAATTTCTTGTATCACTGTCTAAGCGATTGATTTAGCTAATATAACGACCCTTTTAATTTGCAAACTTTATTATCTACCCCTTGTGTTTCGAAACCTTTTACTTACTTCACGTAAATTTACTCTTCCAATTTCCCATGCAGGAAAATAAGCTTCACATTCATTTATTCTAGCTTAAGATTGTATTGAGCAACCAGTGGCAATACAAATTTGATAAATACTTGTTTCATCATAGGCATAAATATCTTAGTGAAGTCAACACCTTCTTTCTGAACATATCTCTTTTACTACCAACCTTGCCTTTTACCTATCCCGTTTCTTCTTGAAGATGTATTTTCACCTGACGCTTTTCGTCCAATGGAAAGCTCCACCAGCTCCCACGTCTCATTTTTGTACATGGAGTCCATCTCGTTATGCATTGTTGCTTTTCACTTTTCAATATCTACATCATCAAAAGCCTCCTAAAAAATAGACGAATCCCCTTCATCCGTAATGAAGGAAAATATAACATTTGAGTCATCCATGTATTTCGCCAGTAACTTACGATCTATTGGCAAATTCCTTTTTTCAGGTGGCTACTCCAACCGCTTCTATACCTCTGTCTATGTCTCTGTATTAGCCTGTGTTTCATCTCTTTCTATTTTAACGTCCACAACTAACTTTTCTACTTCCTTGTGCATATCTTACAGAACAAGGATCCCTCGTCAAATTTGACGTCACAGCTAAAAATGATTTCCCGTGTGAATTGGTCATATAGCTTATAACCTTTCACATATTATCATAGCCAACAAAGATTTACTTTTTAACCATTTGGACCAGTTTATATTTCATAATTGATGGTACATGAGAATAAACATCATAACCAAATGCTCTCAAGCTTAAATATTTTACTTGATGACCACTCCACATATCTTCTAGAATTTTACAATCAATAACTATAAATGGAGATCGATTCACTAAGTAATAAGTCATGTTAATGACCTTAATCCATATTTCCTTAGTATTTAAATGAGTTTTATTATGTGTTGAGGTCAAAATCTAGACGACTCTCCCCTCAGTCTTCCAAACTTTGGATCACTTCAACGTCTTGATCCTGCACATAGAAAACAAGCAAAGGAAACCCTGCCAAGTCGGGGAACCCTCCGATGCCTAAGTTAGGTCAAGGGAAGCTGAGTCTAAGTTAGAGAGTAGAGGGAGATTATAAGATGTTGTGTACCTGTAGCAATTGAGTCTTTTGGTATTTATACTCGTCGCCTAGATGATTTGTGTCCGCCAATCTCGGTAAAAATTGCTCAATCAGTGGGATATTACGATCATGGAGATTGTGACTGTCATCCAAAGATTATGTAGTATATCGTGTCTTAGAGGAGCATATCTGCGAGCGGGATGTTCGGTCATGTCCCCTTATGACGGTTTCTTAATCAAGTGCTTGGAATGTATATGTACAACCCCGACCTCAGATCTAAATAAGGACTTGAGTTACTCCCAAACCCAAGCCTCGGATATTAACTAGTAGACAAAGATGATTCATTTGTCGAATTATCAATCGAGATAGCTAGGAGCCTAGGTAGACCTTGGCTTGGACCATAAGTAGACACAGCTCCTTTTTTGATCAATCACACAACTCTAAAGTCTTTTTTCTAAACTCCAAGGTAGGTAGCGGACTTGATCCGTCGAGTTGGATTTCCCCATAACAACATGTATGCACACTAAGTAATGCTCTTTTTGCAAAAGGATTACATAAATAAACCATAACTCTAAAATGGGTCCTTATTCATGCCTCAATGGTAGACTCATGTATAAGAGTTTCAACCGGATATAATGGGTTCAAGTAACTGGGATTATGAGGGATGGACTTTTTTTTTAAAATTTAAACATTTAATATTAAGTCAAGAAAACTACAAGTTCGGTCATGTCCGCGATGTAACGGGTCATCTGGGTTAGTTCAGCTTCGGTCAAATTAAGTCTGCAATGTAACGTGTCATCTGGGTTAGTTCAGATCTTCGGTGATGCAGATGCAGCTTTCGGACTGTGGATGAAATTTATCAGCTGATCGGGGCCACTAACATTGTGGACCCCACTCTCGATGGCCTACATTTGGAAAATATATTTTTAAAAAAATAAAATAAAATCATAATGTTTGGATCTTCCGCATTGAATGTCCACCGTCTGATGAAGATTCTCCATTGGTTGTTTATAACCATTCAATTGGTATACGTTATACACACACAGGGAAAAGGTTCTACGCGGTCGAGCTGTGTGTCCCCCACCGTGATATATGTCGAACATCAACACCTTGTATTTGATGGATCCCCTTTAAATTATGGGATATTCAAAAAATCAGTCGTATACGGAACTCAGGTGGGCCATGCCATTTAAAATCATGTGAAAACATGGCTAAAACATATAAAAGCACTTGGTGGGGGCCATATGAAATTTTGATGCGTCTGAAACTTGGTCTGACCCCTCATCCAAGTGGGACACACATAATGGATGGGCTGGATTTGTTAAACAGTTCTCAGTGAGACCTACAAATAATTATGAATGTTTTAATGGAGGGTAACCCCTCTCAACTTTTGTATGTGGTGTGGCCCATACAAGTCACGATTGACTTAATTTTTAATCCCTAGGCCCACTATGGAATGGTGCATCTGACTGATGGGGTAGATGTTCGACACGCATCACGGTGGGGCCCACATAGCTAGACCTCATGGAAAGTTCCCATGAGCTCGACCGCGCACACACACAAGGAATCGACGTTTCAACAAAAAAAAAAAAAAAAAAAAAAGTCAAAATCGATAGGCGCCGTCTCTCAATCCGTCCAGCGATACAATATTGAAAGGGAATGTGTGGACCCTTCATTATTAGACTTTTTCCCATTGAATTTGGACGGTCACCTTTTGAATAATCAAAGGGTAGAGATATTTCACAGACAGTCAGGTACATCGGGTAAACGGTGCGTGGGAAATTGAGAAGTACCGAATCCAATGGCTATACTCCCTGCATTTGCTATTGCTATAAATCTCCGCCCAGTATAAGTACTGCACATGTAAATGCCAGCTACCTTAAAATATAAATATCACCAACAGCTGGCTGTATGCTAACTAACTAGGCAGCCACGTTTTTCCAACCAATATGGCACTTGTTTAGAATATCCGTACCATTTGTCTAGGAAATAGGCCATGAGGCAGTAAGTTTCTGAACTAAGAAGCTAGTAAGTCCCACCTTAATGATTGTGAGAAATCCACCTTGTTCATCTATTTTATCCACTATGTTAGGTTATGACATTAAAATGAAGCAGAGTCAAAACTCATGTGTGCCAAGCAACAGGAAAAAGTAAGTAGGAAAATGTTTACTATTGAATCCTCCATATGGTCATCTATTCATAGTGATCTGAACTGAAGATACAAAAATGTTAGCTGAATCCAAAACTTTTGTATCTCCATGTATTAATGGTGGAGGTTCAATTCTCACTTCTCCTGTAGCGTGGCTCACTTGAGTTTTGGATGAGCTGCTTCTTATTTTTGGGCTGAACCTGATTTGGCAAAATGGGTGGACCATGTGAGATTTTTCATAAAGTTCATGGTAGGCCCCAATTAGCTTTTGGGCATAGGAATTTTGCAAGACTCTGTGTGGCAGGCGATCCAGGTCTGGATATCCGTGACTTGTAAGCAATAATGGCAAAAAAAAATGTCTCACCAGTAGCATTTGCATGCAGGTGATGATCAAGTAGTATACTTTGTTTACCAATGATAAATTTATAATAGTGATATTTTTATATTATCTTACTGTCAATTCATCGCTAAAATACAATGGTGCAATGATTAGATATTTCTTTACCTATGTCTTGAATATGTGTGCATTTGACTAATGATTTTTATGTTTGGTTTAATAGTAGTAAAATTATACTACTTACACATTTACTGTATATTATTGAGATCTTCAATGAAATAAATAAACCTTCTTAAATTTCAAGAATCATGATTAAGTGAGTGAATGACAAAGAGTGAAAGAAATGAGTGGACAACCCAACCTGAATTTCAATATGAGGTGCCCAGCCCGTAGTCATCTTTACTTGACCCAACTCAACTCGACCCACCCAAATAAATGAGATTACCCTCATCAACCCAACTTATCCCAATCCTAATGCTCAATTGAAACTCAACCCGAATTCAAATTGAGTTGTGTTTTTCAACTATGTTGACAGCTGGCCAAAGCTGGCATCAACATGGGTTGGGTCAGCGAGTTTGGGTCAACTCCAATCTAATGTAGTTAATGGGAGTATTTTGATGTAGAACAGTCACTTTTATGTCCAAGATGGACTAGGTAATGCACAATTGGAAGTAAAAGCTATCAAGACTGCAAAAACCCTTAAAATAGGTATATCTCACAAACCGGAATGAGCTACTCAGCCCACGTATATAATTTTGAGGTATGACAAGCTACTTTAGCCAACCAACTCAACTGAACCCACCCAAATAAATGCGATTACTGTCAACCTTCCCTATTTCAACCCTAATGCTCAATTCAAACTAAACCCAAATTCAAAGTGAGTTGCATTTTTCAATGAGGTTGAGACTAACGCTGGCATGCATCAACTTGGGTTGGGTTGGGAGTAGATTGGATACTGAACACTCCAGTAGCCAAAACGCTACTGAACTGGCGTGGCTCTAGATTGGATATTGAACACTTCAGGAGTCAAAACGTTATTGGAGTGACGTGATGAAATATAATTAGTTGAATACCAAGAGCGTGTTCCCTTAAGAATAATGCTCTTTTCCGTGAGCTCCATTTAACGTATCTGTACGTTACCCGGTGCACGTGCTCAACCACATAATGGTAAACTTCATTTTCAAGTCATTTATTTTCTTTGCTCCCCAATTGAAGTGACGTCATCACTTTCCTTGGGTGCCACTATAATATATGTATCATATCTACACCGTCCATCCATTTCGTGATATCATTTTAGGGTATAATCTAAAGAGTGAGAAAGATACAAATTTCAGGTGCACCCCACTGCAGAAAACAATGGAGATTGAACGCCTACCATTAAAACCTCTTTGGGCCAAAGAAGCTTTCGATCAGTTAATATTTATACATTACCTTATTCTATGTCTTTTTTAACTTATAAAAAGGTTGGATCTCAAATAAACATCATGGTCGGCTCTAGAAGGGTTTCAAGGGTGGCCCTCACCTCCCACTGTTTTCTATGGTGGGGTCCACTTAAACTTTGGATCTGCTTAATTCTTTTACTTACACCCAAAAATGGTCTCTCCAAATGGATGGATGGTGTGGATACAACACATATATCATGGTGGGCCTAAAGAACTTGGTAACGTGACATCGGTATGGTTCAGAAGCCCCGCTTCCGTTCCCAATTGCGGCCAAAGCCATCCGCCTTCGATGGAAGGCTAGGTGGGGCACACAATGATATTTGTGAGAAACTTACTCTGTCTGTCATTCTTTTCATATCATCTGATAATGTAGGCCGAAAAATGAGGCAGATCTAAAACTCATGTGTGCCATACGGCTGGAAACAGTAAGTGGGAGAATTTCTGTGGTTGAAAATTTCGAGAGTCCACCTTATATATATATATATATATATATATATATATATATATATATATATATATATATATATATATATATATATATATATATATATATATATATATATATATATATATATGTCATCCATATAGTTAATGAGTTCATTCTTACAGGGATGAACTGAAATTATAAAAACATTAACATAATCCAAAACTTTTGTGGCCCCTTGAATATTTCAATGGCGGAAGCTTAATCCTCACCTTTTCCTATCGTGTGGCCCACTAGAAGTTTGGATCAATATCATTGCTAGGTCCATGTTGTAACATAATCTAGGAAAACCGATGGCTGGGATAGATTTATCAAAAACATTATGTTGGGTGCCACTTAGACATGTTACTACTTTTAATACTCGTGTGACCGCATTTTTATAATTTGCCGAGGATGGGACTTTTAATTCTTTAAATTAAATAGAGTTGGGACGCCGGTTGGCTACTGAACCAGACGGTAACTAGTTTTGCTACTTATGTCACGTCACTGCGTTCTCGGGCCCCATCACGTGTTGTATCCACACTATCCATCCATTTGGAGAGATCATTTTACAGAGTGAGCAAAAGAATTAGGTAGATCCAAAGTTCAAGTGGACCCCACCACAAAAAACAGTGGAAGGTGACGGCTACCGTTGAAACCTTCCTGGGCTGACCATGATGTTTATTTGAGATCCATCCTTTTTATAAGTTAAAAAAGACATGGAACAAGGTAAAGCATAAATATTAGCTTGATTGAAACTTTCTATGGCTCAAAGAGGTTTTGACAGTAGGCATTCTATTTTTATTATTTTCTATGGTGGGGTGCATTTGAAATTCGGATCTTTCTTAGTCTTTGGATTATGCCCTTAAATCATATCACAAAATGGATGGACGGCGTGGATACAATACATTCATCATGGTGGCGCCCATGAAAAGTGGTGACATCACTTCATTACGGGGAGCGAAGAAAAGAAACGAGTTGAAAATAACCATATCCCTTATATATGGAAATGTGTGTGCACCGTCAAAAGGGAGAGAGACGTCTAACGGGACTCCAAACAAAAGAGCATTAATTGTGAGCGAACACGCTCTTGGCATTCAACCAACTGAATTTTACCACGTCACTTCAGTAGCGTTTTTGGCAACCGAAGCGTTCCGTATCCAATCCGCTCCCGGTTGGGTCAGTCCACCGTAGATAATGGGGGCTTCCGTAGGGTACACGTAGGTAGCTAGGCCAGCCATAGGTGGACCACACTATTTGGATTATCTGACCCATAAATCAAGCAAGTCTTTTTATTAGGTGATCCTAATCTAAAACATGTCATATGGGCGAGACTCCAAGGTTGGTTTTTTACATTTAGAAAATAATGGTGACTCAATCTCATACCTTACTGATGTATGGCCATCTAGATCATTTAATTTGCGGGTGCCATTGTGGATGCAGAAAATATTTAAAATGACAATGAAGAAGTAATCCTAAAGATCTCATTAATGCCTATGAGATGGATGGTTAAAAGTAAACTAATGAGTGGTTCAAATTCGGATGTAAAATTCCCACGGTTAGTATTATCTTCTACTTCAATTTTTATCTTCCATCTAAAGTCAGGACCGAAATTTGGACAGTTTAAATCGTTATTGTAGGAACATGTCATCCGTAACTTTGAGTAATCACCATCATTCTTAAATGGTGAAGAAATAACAATGGAATCGAGCTACATATTTTAACCAGCCAAAGCGGAGAACCGTCATGGTTGTCCTTGATGCCTAGAAAAAAAAATGAAGAGTGAGAGAAGCTATGCACTGGTGATTAGCACGTGGATCCAGGTTACAATTATACGGGGAACGTGTGCCACATGCTGGCCAGTGAATAGTTGAGGCTGACTGAGCATATAACCTAGCCTATGAAATAGGCTGGCGCATTCATGAGGTGGGACTTTATATGTGAGGACAAAAAAAGAAGACATTAGAACCTATGTTTCTATATGCACTGTAAGGTGTGGCCCACCTGAGGACCAACATGGTTTTTAAGCCAACCGCATCTACACACTGCACCCCCACCTGACCCATAACCTCGATTTTCCACACCTATGGCACATGGTTCAGCTCTTAAATGTTCACACTGCATCCGCACCGAAGATATACCTGATTTTTCGGGTCGACCACGTCTTCACGTGATTGTTGTTTTTTGCTTCCGTACAATTTATTTATTTTCGCCTGCCATTTTTAATTAGCTTTATTACCATTTTTAACTAGCTTTGTTAGTGTGTTATCATAAAAGTCCGAAAGAGAAGAAAAGATTAGGAAGAAGCGATAGTCAAATGAAGTTTATATATATATATATATATATATATATATATATATATATATATATATATATATATATATATATATATATAAAAGCACGTTATTCATTAGATGGTGAAAATTTTAAACAAATTGAGAAATTTTATAGAAAAATTAGATAAACAGAACCGATGTAACCGGTTATCTATCTCTCTCACGCTTATTTTATGTCAAAAACCTTGCACTAAAAACTTACTTGAGGCCTACTGTGGCTTTATATATATATATATATATATATATATATATATATATATATATATATATATATATAGAAATTCACCTCATTCATCCATTTTTTTTTTCATATCATTTTAGGACAAGAGGCTAAAAATGAGCCGGATCCAAGACTCAAGTGGGCCGAAAACATGAAGATTGAACATCCACAGTTGAAATATTCGTGGGGTCACAGAAGTTTTAAATTATGATAATATTTTTGTTTTCAGTTCATCTCAATAAGAATATTGTTACGAACGGTATAGATGTAATTGAAACATCACTTTTGACCTAGGTAGGTTTCAACGGTAGAAATTTTCCTTCCTACCTTTTCCTTTAGTACGGCCCACTTGAGTCTTGGATTCGGCTCATTTTTGTCCCCGTGTCCTGAAATGATCTCGAAAAATTGATGGATGGGATGGATTTCTCACAAACACTATGGTTGTTCATGACGAAAAACAGTGCAACCCTAACACGCCAGAGATTTTCTCAATGATAGAAGTTCAATTCTCACTTCTCACTGATTCTATCCACTTCAAGTGCAATCAGGGATTCGAAGTTGATTGCGTATTGAATAACTCAGTACCATTAGCATATTGAATAAACTTTGTGGGTCCACCGTTATTCATTTAGTTTATACATTCTGTTCATCCATGTTAACAAATAAGTTTAGGTCTTGAGAACGAAAAGAAAGCATATACAAATCTCAAGTGAACCACACCACAATAAAAAGTGTGATTAAACCTCTACCATTGAAAAATTCTTTGAGGCCATAGAAGTGTTGGATCAGGTTAATGTTTGTGTTTTATCTTCATCCATGTCTTTTTTATATTATTAACAGGTTGGATAGCAAATAAACATTAATGTGGGTCCTAGGAAGTTTCAACAGTGGAAATCATTATTCTACACTATTTCCTGTGGCATGGTCCACTTGAGCTTTGGATTTATTGCAATTTTGGGATCAACCCCTAAAATTAACAGGAAAAATGGATGGATGGTGCGGATAAACCACATACATTCACGGTGGGCCCAACTGAGTTTACTCATTATAATAAAAGCATACCTGAGTAACTCAATACGCATTCCAATTTTTGTGGATTAGCTCATGACAAGTTGAGTAGCGGGACATGCTGCTAAAGTGAGGTAACTATAGGCCCTACCATGGTGTATATTTTGTGTCCACACCTTCCATCCATTTGGAGAGATCATTTTAGGGCAATATGCAAAGAATGAGTTAAATCCAAGGCTCGAGTGGACCCCAGCATAGAAAAGAGTGGGGACAGTGATGCCCATCATTAAAAACTTCTAAAGGCCACGAAAGTTTTAGATCAAGCTGATATTTGTGTTTAATCTTATATCATGTCTTCTTTAACTTTTGAATAAATTGGATTTCAAATAAACATTATGGTGGCCTTGGGATAGTTTCAACAGTGGGAATCACTCTCCTCACTATTTTCTGTAGTGGGGTCCACTTCAGATTTTTATCTTCCTCATTCTTTGTCTCAAGCCCTAAAATTATATCTTAAAATGGATGGACGGTGTGGATACAACACATACATCATAGTGGGGCCCACAGAACTTGGTGTTGTAACTTCAGGAGCCAACTTGCTACTCAACCTATAAGGGATGCAGATTGCATCCTACCCCGCCCATCTCTGGCCTCGAACGGGCCCACCGTGATGTATCTGTTATCCAAGTCGTTCAACTCTTTTCTAAGATCATTCTAACGCTTTAACACAAAAATGAGGTAGATCTAACGCTCAAATGGACCTCACCACATAAGACTCTTGCATTTAATGTAACTAGCCTTTAATGTTTTGCGCATTTAATGCAACCAGGCTTATTATTTGGTGTGGTCCACTTCAGCGTTGGATCTGCCTCATTTTTGTATTAATGCCTTAATATGATCTTAGAAAAGGGATGAGCGGCTTGGATGAACGGATACATCACGGTGGGCCCGCCTACAGAACTGCCTGTTTGGGGTTATAGACAGGCAGGGGTAGGACGCAATCCGCATTCACCTCTCAGTATCTAATCCGCCTACATCCACTTTCTTTAGGAACGCGCATCCTACTCTGTCCAAGCAGGGCTCTGTGAGGCCTAACGTGATGTAAGTGTTTTATCTACTCCATTCAATGATTTTCTCGTATCATTTTAATATACAAACCAAAAAATGAAGCAAGTCTAAGGCTTAAGTGGACTACAAGGTGGGGATTGAAATTCCACCATTAAAAACTTCTTGTGAGCTGGAGAAGTTTTGGATCAAGTTGATATTTGTGTTTTCAATTCATCCACATCTACATGACCTTATGAATACGTTGGATGGTAAAACAACATAATGCTGGCACTTAGAAAGGTTTCAATGGTGAGTGTCATTGTCACTACAACCTCCTTTATTATGGTCCACTGGAGCTATGAACTTGCCTCATTTTTAGAATAACTTAAAATGATATGAGAAAATCTTTTAATGGCATGAATAAAACACTTACATCACGGTGGGCCCCATAGAACCCTACCCATTTGGACGACGCAGTACACTTCCTATTAAAAGTTGCAATGGATTCCAACGCTAGCTAGACGCAAATTAGTTACAATAGGTTACATCACCAGACCGACCATGATATATGTGTTATATCCATACTGTCCATTCACTCAGAGATATCAATTTAAGGCACGAAACAAAGAATAAATCAGATCCAAAGCTGGAATGTACCCACCACAGAAAACAGTGGATAAAGTGATGCCCATCATTAAAAATTTCTAAGGGGCACAAAAGTTTTCGATCAAGGTGAAATTTATGTTTTCCATTCTTTCATGCATGTCTTAACTTATGAATAAGTTGGATCTTAGATAAACATCATAGTGGGCCTTAGGAAGGTTTCAATGGTGGGCGCAAGGCTTTCATAGAAAATACATGTGAGAGAGGTGGATGAATATTTTAATAACTTGTTTCACCAGTTTTGTTTCTCCAGTTTCCTATAAAATCTCCTCATTTGTTAAAAATTTTCACCATCCAAATCAATAACGTGCCGCCAACGCTCAACCTTATGGAAGGTATAATACAGTCAAGCGTATAGTACCTTTTCACACACATACACACACACACACACACACACATATATGGGAAAAGGTTCTATGCCGTTGACCTCATGGAAACTTCCCATGATGTCGAGCTGCGTGGGCCCCACCGTGATGTGTGTTGAACGTCTATCCTAATAGTAAGATGCACCATTTCATAGTATGTTATGGGCTTAAAAATCAAGTCAATCAATGACTTGGGTGGGCCACACCACATACAATAGTTGAGAGGGGTTATCCTCCCATTAAAACATTCATAATCATTTATTGGGCCCACGTTCACAAATCCAGACCATCCATGGTGTGCGTCCCTCTTGAATGAGGGGTTAAACCAAGTTTCAGAAGCATCCAAAACTCAAGTAGGCCCTACCAAGTACTTTTATATATTTTAGTCATGTCTTCACATGGTTTTAGATAGTATGGTCCACCATGAATTCCAGGAATGATTTTTGGTATATCCCATAAACTAAATGGTACCCATCAAATGCATGGTGTTGATATTCGACACACATTACGATGAGGCCTAGACAACTCAACCTCATGTGAAGTTCTCACGAGGTCAACCTCATGTACCATTTCCATATATATATATATATATATATATATATATATATATATATATATATATATATATATATATATATATATATATATATATATATATATATGAGTAATGGTCTCTTGCGCACCGTACCGCAAAGAGTTTATATGCGAGCTTCATGTAAGCCGTAGGATAAGGAGAACGGGTACGATTCAACTTCATTAAGAGAGGGAGAGTCTTAAAAAAAAATACTCTCGCCTACAGTCACAGAGAGAAATTTAGAATTGCAAGAGAATTTCCCCCAAAAGCCTTTCGCATGAAAAACATGCGAAAGCCTTTTTGTATGGGGCCTACTATGATGTTTGTCATAAATCCAACCCGTTCATCAATTTTTTGAAATCATTTTAGAATATTCGACCAAGAATGAGGTGGTTCACCGTAATTTTCTTCCTTCTCATGGATGTCAGGTTCTTTACCCCCTTCTATCCACCTTCACACAGATCCCTCTCTATAGTTGCTTTTTCTTAAAGATCAGTTATATAAGATCATGAGATGGGCCACTTTTATATTAGATAGTTGTTCTGTTTATCTTATCTATCCATTTATTCTGTACACATACAATAGCTTCCTTCTTCATATCATATACTGATACAGGAGTCAGCTGGTGAGCGGCTTAAATAGATTACACATGTGACATATTCTTCGCAGCATGCGGACTCCCAGCCCATTTGATAATCAAACCTTAACTTTGTCATATAGCATTGTGTTAACACATACATGAAAGAAGAGAAATCACTAATATCAGCTTGATTGAAAACTTTTGTGGCCCTTAGAAGTTTTTAAGCGTGGCATCCCTCTCCCCACTTTTTTATGTGGTGGGGTCCACTAGAGCTTTTGATTTGCTTCATTCTTTGAATAATGTCATAATATAATCTCTCAAAATGGATGAACAGTGTGGATATAATACATACATCATGGTGGGACTTACTGAACTTGGTGTCGTCACTTCTGCTGCTCAACTGAACCTCTCATTAGCCCGTCTGCGTCCTGCGAAAGCCTTTAACAAGAAGTTGATGCGTTGGGATGTAGGTGGGGCCCACATTGATGTTTATCATAAATCCACCCTGTTCATCTGTTTTGTGAGATCATTTTAAGACATGCTACAGAAAATTAGAAAATGTGCCGCACGAGAGGAAACAGTTTTGATTCAATCACCACCATTGAAATATTTTTAAGGCCACAAAAGTTTCTTATCATGCTAATTTTTTATTGTTTTCATTTCACCTAAGTGGGAATGGTCTTATAAACCGTTTGGATGGCATATAAAAATCAAGGTGGAGCCTAGGAAAGTTTCAACGGTAGAAAACTCTTTCCCTAGTTTTTCCTCCTGTATGGCCAACTTGACTTTTGAATCAATATCATTTCCTGTAACATTTCATAAAATGAGATCAGAAAACAGATGGACAGGATGAATTTATCAAAAACATCACAGTGGACCCCACCTACATCCCAGCGCAGGAACTTCCTGTGAAGGCTTTAGCAGGAAATCCGCATCCATCCGTGTCCCGGACGCGGATTGCATACTCACCCTGTCAGTAGCAAAGTGGCTACTTGACGGTTCTATGTGGGCCCCATGATGGTGTATATGTTCCATCCATGCCGTTCATCCACTTTGCATCATTATTTTCAGTCTATATGACAAAAATGAGATATATTTAGATCCAAAGTGAACCACACCACAGGAAAATAGTGGTGAATTGAATGCTTACCATTGAAAACTTCCTAGGACCCACTGTAATATGTATTTTCCATCCAACCTGTTGACTAAGTGACAAAGATCTAGATGAAGGGATTAAACAAATATCAACTTGATCCAAAATTTTTGTGGCCGTAGGGAAGTTTTTAACTGTAGCTGTTCAATCATCACTGTCTCATGTCGTGTGGTCCACTTGATATTTTCACCTAGCTCATTTCTTGGCTAATACCCTAGAATGATATGAAAAAATGAATGTACGGCGTGGATAAAACGTATACATCATAGTGCGCCCCACACAGCACCGTCCAGTAGTGAGTCGCTGCTACTAGCGGTAGTGGGCAAACCCGTCCTCGGCATACCGGACGCGGATTTCCTGCGAAAGGCTTTCGCAGGAAGTACCTGCGCTGAAAACCTACGTGGGGCTCACCGTGAAGCCCGTAAATCTAATCCGTACATCCGTTTTTCGAGATCATTTTAGAATTTAAAACCAAAATTGAGCAGTATCCAATACTCAAATGGGCCTCACTAAAAGAAAATGTTGGCAGGAAAATTCCTACCGTTGAAACCTCTCTGGGATCAACATTTATTTTTAAATGAAATCCATACCGTTTATAACGTCATTATTACTGGGATGAAGTGAAAAAACAAATATTACCCCGACTAAAAACTTCCGTGGCCCCACAAATATTTCAACCGTGGAAGTTCAATACTCACTTTTTCGGCCCACTTGGGTATTAGATCCGGTTCATTTATGACCCATTGTACTAAAATGAGCTCGCAAAACGTATGGACGGGGTGGATTTCTCATAAACTTCACGGTGAGCCCACCTAGGTTTCCCGCGCAGGAACTTCCTTTTGCAGGAAATCCGCGTCCCGGCATCCCTTTCCAAAACGGAAGCGGATTGGCTGGTGTACCACACACCAGCTATATAGCTGGTGTATTGACGTCACCTATTCAAAGCAGAAGCGGATTGGCTGGTGTACCACACACCAGCTATATAGCTGATGTATTGACGTCAACAAGTTTTGTTCGTCTTATCACCAGGTATGTGTTATATCTAAAACGTACATCCATTTAGCAACCTCGTCTTAAGGCTTGAGCCGAAGATAAGACGGATATATAGATCAAGTAGGGAAACGGATTGGCTGCTCTCCCTGCCATCAGTCATTGGCCAGTGGTTGGTGCTCTATGGGCCTCATTATAATGTATGTGTTTCATCCTTGTCATCCATCAATTTTTCTAGATCATTTTATGATACGATGCCAAAAATGAGATATATTCCAATCTCAAGTGGACCACATTACAAACAGTGTTGAATGAATGTTGAAAAAACTTTTTAGGAGCCATAAAAGTTTTGGATCAAGCTGATATTTATTTTTTCCCTTCATCTGGGTCCGTGTGACCTGATCAGCATATTGGATGTCAAATAAACAGTATAATGGGCCTTATGAGCATTTAAATGGTGGATATCCAATCACTGTTGTTTTCCTGTGGTGTGTTCTACATGAGGTTTATATTCCTCTCCTTTTTGGAATGAAGCCCTAAAATGATTTGTGAAAATGGATGAATGGAATGGATGAAATACATAAATCATGGTGGGTCTCACAAAGCACCAAACAACAGCCATAGGACTTTTGGCAGGGGAGTAGTAGCCAATCCGTTGATGGAGAGTAATGCTTTCAGCAAACAAAGGATCCAGACCCTTACGCTTAGCATACTGAGTAAACTCCATGGGGTCCACCATGATTTATATATTTTATCCTCTTCGTCCATTCATTTTACCAGATAATTTTAGGAAAAATCAAGCATATTAAATGTTCAAATTGACTACACCACTGGAAACAGTTGAATTGAACATCTTCCATTGAAAAATTCTTGGGAGCCATGGGAGTTTTGGATCAAGCTTATATTTGCATTTTACATTCACCTATGTTGTATAATCTCATGAACATGTTGGATGACAAGTAAACATCACTATGGGGCCTATAAAGGGTATGAACCAATCAATTTGTGTATGTGCTTCAACTATGGGCTCAACACATTAAATTTCAACGGTGGTCACTAAATTCTCACAGTTTCCTCTCATGTGGCCCATTCAATTTTTGGAACCTCTTCATTCTTAGTTGCATATCCTAAAATGATTTCAAAAAATGGATGGATGACTTGAATTTATCACAAACATCATAGTAGGCCCCACACAAAGAAAGGCTTTCGCATCATGCGAAAGGCTTTCCAAATTTCTGTCCGTGAATATAGGACAGAGTCTTTTTTTAAGACTATCCATCTCTCAATGAAGTTGAATCCTACTCGTTCTTCTCATCCTACCACTTACACTAAGGTTCGCATATAAATTCTTTGCGGTATAGATATATATATATATATATATATATATATATATATATATATATATATATATATATAGAGAGAGAGAGAGAGAGAGAGAGAGAGAGAGAGAGAGAGAGAGAGAGAGAGAGAGAGAGAGAGAGAGAGAGAGAGAGGCATGCTCCCCTATGCACCTACGCACGTGTGTACCTTTGCACACATATCATGGGAGTCGAATCTGAATGGTCCATAAGATGCAGAATCCCATGAAACCCTAGGAGGTGAATTTTCACCCTGACTTAAGATTCTGGTGGGCCATAGCAAAGAGAAATGCAAATCAAAGGAGGAAACTATTTTATTTTTCATGGCCCATCAAAGTTTTGTATCAAAGTAAAACTTGGGCCCGAGGGGTTTCACGAGGTGCTGCTTCACATGAACGGTTCGGATTTTGGATCCACATCACATATGATGGGTTCTCAAAAAAGTTCGGAACTAGTTCGTAGGTGAGCATCTCTCTCTCTCTCTCTCTCTCTCTCTCTCTCTCTCTCTCTATATATATATATATATATATATATATATATTATTCGCTTGTGGGTCCATGGGAAAAAAATGCAATGACCCTTGGCATACTTTATTAGGTTAAATTAGGGGCCAATGTGTTGTTGGGTGTATGCATTGAGATGTAGTTGAAGCTTTAGATGCACTGGCACTGACACACAACATATAATATTCGATCACTCGAAAATTTATGCTAACATTTTGAGAGATGTATATGAATTGAATGTAGGTGTGTCAAATTTGTTGGCATCACAATAACAAGTTTAGTCTCATGCTCAACGGTAGATAGAACTTGATCATGGGGACAAATATAAGAAATTGTCAATTTTGAGGCATTTATAGTCTCTATTAACTTTTATTTTATATTTTTTACCAAAAAGTGATTAATTTTATTTGTCAGGATTTTTATTTTTATTTTTTTTATATAGATAAATTACCAAATAAATTTTCCAGTACTTATAAATACTAAAATAATTTAGCATTCTAAATTTGCATCACATAAATTAACTTTTAGACCTTATTTTTCAGTTTACCAAATGGTACGTAAGTATCTTTATATATATATATATATATATATATATATATATATATATATATATATATATATCAAACGCTTGTAATTATCAAAGCAACTTGGATGCATTGATTGGTAAAATCATAGGCCTTTGACAATGCAAGCCAATACTAGAGTGGGTGGGACCACCATATGATATCCATAAGGCCATGATGCCTCCCCTTGAACATCAGAGTGTGAGAAAGAGAAAGGAAAGAGAGAAATTTTGACGATGAAGAGAGCTCTTATCCTTACCTCCTCTATCTCATATATGGTCCACTCAGTGGATTGCAATCTTCTTTCACATCCATTCACATCTATACCTGAAAGTGTGATCATGAGGAAGCTCTAAAACATCCTCTCGTCAAAGATAGATCAAGAAGAGGCCTTCTACTTTGACCTTCAAATTACATACATGTGCTTGCCATATCTTTAAATGATGCATTGATTTAGTGTTCCATAACACTCATGCAAAATGATTTAGTGATCTCTATAAGCACCATAAGTTAAAAAGCTGCCTATTGCATTGGGATAATTGGACGATGTAAAAAAATTTAATCTCAACTTACCATTGGGTAGAGTACAGTTTCATGTGGTACCATTAAAATCAAAACACTTATTGGATAATTATATTCCACCTATTATAATAAGAATGATTTTGGCCATTCATTATATTTGCAAGAATCCAGACATTCTGCTTTCCACGAGCAGGAAAATCCTTCCTACAGGATTTTTATGCTTGTAGCAAGGAGATCCGGATTCAATTTGCAATGGATTGGATGATTGGACTTGCCATATCAATGCTAATTTTGAATTGGACGCAAATAAGTTATGTGCTCATGGAGGTCATCCATTTGGATTGTCCAAATATCCCAATGCACCAAATTCTTTATTGCACCTATATATGAATGATCTTGACCATCCATTGTATTTAGCAATGGATTAGATGATTAGATTCATGATATCATTGTTAATTTTGAATTGTTGTAGGCAATGAAATTTGTGCTGGATTCGTGGAGGTCTTGGGTTGTTCAGCCGTTCCAATGCACGAGAGTATCATAACATTTCTGAATTAGTTATGTAGATTTTTTTTTATTTTGTTTTTTGGTTGTACAGCGAAGATGGATTCCTTGTGACTAGGCTGGATACTCTGCAAAGTTTATAGATCTAGTTTATTTTAAAAATGTTGTATGTATGACATTGAACCCATCCATAAGGATCCTCCAGCGTGAATCTTGGATGCTCCAAAAACCAGATCAATCCAAATATGATGTGGGCCACAGCCTGAATTTATAACCTTTTTTTTTTAAAAAATGGTTGTCATTAGGTGTGTACATCCAGTTGAACCTAGTCGAGTTGGCTTCAGCTCAACTCGGCTCGGCCACCTGCTGACCTCAGCTTAAACTTAGCTTAACTCGGGTCAGTTTGAGCTGAGTTCAAGTCAAGATAAGCCAAGTTTATTTGTGCAGAATTTTCACAAACACTTACATTGTGCTTTCTAAATTTTATTGTATTTAAAACAACAACAATGATTTTATAAGTTTTTTATTTTTGATCAAACACCTTTTAAGAAATATAAAAATCAATTAAAAAAAGTAGTACTTGGTTTTATACATATACCTTCTTTGCCACTGGTCACACTTTGTTCAATCATGTCATCCAACACTTGAATAGCTACATCAATGTCAGAGAAAACAAGCCACTGAACTAGCTCGATTCAAGTCAAGCTGGGATGGGGCCAGTTAAAATTCAGTTTTGAGCTAAAAATCTCAGTTTCACTCGGCTTGAACTCGGCTTCCAACTGAGTCGAACTCTTTTGAGTTGAGCAAGCTCAGTTGGGTACACCTCTAGTTGTCGTTGTTCAATAATCAGACCTAACTAGTGATTGTGTAGGACACTGCTTGCGTACGGACAGCAGCAGTGGCGGCAAGGTGGCTACTGACGTTGCTCTATGCGCTTGCATGATATATCTGATTTTTATGTAAGCCGCTCATTTATTTTTAAAGGTCATTACAAAGCATGATAAAAAATGAGAGATGTCTAAATCTCAAGTTGACCACACCACAAGAAAACAGTAGCAATTGAATACCCACCATTGAAAACATCTTAGATCCCACTATAATGTTTATTTATTATGCACCCTGTTGATTATGGCACGCCCACTTGAATGAAGAGAAAAAAAATAAAATCAGCTTAATCTAAAACTTTTGCATCCCCTAACAAAATATTTAATGGTGAGTGCTCGATCACCACTCTTTACTGTGGTGAGGTCCATATGAGATTTAGATATGCGTTTTTTTTTTTTTTTTTGTATCAAGCTATAAAAATGAGTATGAGGAAATGTATGGAGCAGACGATTGTCAATAGCTACCTCAGTACTCACACTGCCAGTAGGCAATCCGCGTCCGATTGTATAGGTTTGATCGAGGATTCCGGATCAAATCAGAATCCGGATTGTCTGCGCGCGAAAAACAGAAAATTCCTGTTTTCTCTACGCTATTACTGACGGCCTCGGCGTTGCTACGTTAAATACAGTGTGTGATGACGGGTTAAATAAAATTGCAACCAACCGGAATTTTCCATTTTCCTCAGGCAGAGGATCCGCATTCAGATCTGAGAACGCATCGTCGTGGTGGGGAGCGCTTGACTTATAATTTGGATCGTTTGAATAATACAGTAGATTTGGTTGACTTTACGAGGCAATTGATATTTACAACCCACTTGATAAATATATCCACTTTATTTCTATTTTTTGATAATACGATGACAATACACATAATTATAGGTTTTTCATTACCAAAAGCGAGAACCGGAAATGTACCTGAAAAAAGATGAACAACATCTCATAAGGATTGTAAACCATAACTACAGTAGTATCAGTGGTTTAGAAACTCGCCAGATGAATTTGAGACTGGCCGAGTCGACACGATCCGGTCATTGACCGGGTCCTAGCCTGCAAACTATGAGATAAGGTGGAGCTTCAGTTAGGGATGCGGTGTGGTCAATTTTGGTTTCTAATGTGGCTCATTTTTTGTCTCTTACCATGAAATGTTCTCACTAAATGAATGGATGGTGTGGATATACATACATCATGGTGGGGCCACGAAACTCTGCCCTCTTAATGCATCTCAACCTATCAAGCCGGTGGGCATTTGGATGAATTATTAAGATTTGACAGCTTTGTTTATTTCATGTAGTTTTAAATTCCAGTACTGTAGAAATCCACTGTCCAAACATGCCCTAAACTAATAAAAAAAAAGTACGCAATTTGTGCCTTGAGTGCTTATACGATTGAGGAGATCTATGGACGGAAGCTCGACACTAGAAAGAGAAAGAGGGAGAGGGAGGGAGGGAGGGAGGGAGAGGCGAGGGTCAGTCGCGGGTCAGATTTGGAGACGTAGGGATTTAATGTTTTTTCAAAAAAGAGTAAAGTAGCCTGAGTATTTATATATATAATATATTATATTATCACCTGCTTTTCAATTCGAGCTGATCGGAATCAAGTTGGAGCCAAATACCGAGTCGACCTCAGGCAAGCCCAAACTCGGCTCGGAACTTTTTATAGCTCAAAAAACCAGCTCAACTCGGTTTGAACTCCGTTTCAAACCGAGTCGAGTGAGCTACCGAGTTAAATCTGCTCGTGTGCAGCCTTAAGTGGCACCTCAGTGTTGGTTGCTTTGGTTAACTGCCACCCCTCTCTCTCTTTCTTAAGGGACCCTAGTGCCTGGTTGCTTTGGTCAACTGCCACCTCTCTCTCTCCCTCTCTAAATACCATTCAGACATCCTTATCCTCACCACCCCCACCATTTCTCTAATCCCAGCCATGAATCCTAGTGAAAACGGGTCCCACCATTTCTCTCTCTCTCTCTATAAATACCGTTCAGACATCCTTATCCTCACCACCCCCCACCATTTCTCTAATCCCAGCCATGAATCCTAGTGAAAACGGGTCCCCAGCTGTGGCCAAGAGGGTCTTACAAGCTATAACATGCAAAGGTAAGCTACATCCTCTGTGCAATCATCCATCTTCGTCTCCTTGGATAACAAAAATAAGCTGATTTTGAATTTGATTTTTTTTTTTTTTTTTTTTTTTTTTTGAATTTTCAGCGGCTGTATGTTGGGCACCTGATCAGCGTCTAAGAATCGAAGAGATCCAAGTAGACGCACCTGGACCATCGGAAGTTCGAATCAAGATACTGTGTTCAAGCCTCTGCCACACAGACATCCTATATTCGAAAGGCATCCCGATAGTTTGTACACTCACCTTCTTCTTCCAAGTGTTTAGGGCGGTGTTTAGGTGAACCGCCAAATTGTGATTTGGCACACCGCTGGAAATGGAATATGCAGTAAATAAGAATTTATTTTTCCTCTTTCTCTGCCCCAAATCACAAGCACTTCCATTCTTTTCTCAACCAAATACAGGGAATCGGGAAGAATTTACTTTGCCTCTATTGAGACTTGGGATCCAGCGTGTGTGCTGCTGCTCATTGGGCCCACATGATCAATGGGCACAATCTATGATTTATGGGCCACCATTGCGGCCATCACTATCTGTGAATGAAGTTAAAACAATTTAAAAAAAAATTTCAATGGGCTCTGATTGAACTCTCAAAATCAAAGGTTTTAGATCATCACTGAAGCTTATTAGGAGATACTAACCTGTTTATGATAGTCGCAAGAATATGAATGGTTCAAATCATGGGATCATCACTGTAGGTGGCAAAGCACGCTGGATGCTCGGTCGGAAAGGAAGGAAACGAATGCAACTGTGTGTGTGTTAAATATTCGAGATTGTCTTTTTTTGTTTTTTTTTTTTCTGGATTTTGTTCAGTTTTGCCTCTTTTCAAGTTGAATCAAGGTTTCTCGAGTCTGATCGGGTCATGACCAGATCGAATCTCTACTGAGTCTTGGTGAAATCTGGTCGAGTCGAGTCGACTTAGAGAAGAAGAGTCTTTAAATTTTATTTTTTTAAAAATCAAATTTTGAATTACGAAAGGTACTAACCTGTGGCTCCTCCTGACATACAGCCCGCGTTTCCCAGAGTACTAGGACATGAAGGTGTCGGGTAAGACCTCTCGCTCCCATAGTTTTGAAAATGGTAGTGATTGATCCATAGTTTTGAAAATGGTAGTGATTGATCCTCCTCACGTGGCACTCATGCGCAGCTATCAAAACCATCCAACTTGTGGGCCACGTTGTGGATTGACGGTATCTCTATAAAAAAAATTCGGCCTGATGAAGCAATCCTATATTCACCAATTGAGTATACCTTGGTTGAAAGATCCAAAGAAAAGTGATGTTGTGGCATTTGATTGGACGGAAAGCCATTACAAAAAAATGGAGCCCACACAATGCTTGTTTGAAAGTTGTTCCATCGAGCAGAGCAGAGCATGTACTCGACTGGGCCATCTCTAACAGTGGCCTACGATCAAATCCTGCGGCATCTGTAATGACCAGCTGGAACAGGCATGGCAGTATCCAATCCGTGTCCGGGTATGCAATGGGTACCTTACATGGACATGGATTGCATGGTAACCCTGCTACCACCGACGTCCATAGTGACCTGATATGGTTGAATTTAATTAGACCACATTTCACTGTTAGAGAGGCCTTTGAAAGTTATTAGTTTTGAGTATGAGCTTGACTATGCGAGATATACAATAGCAACACATGGCTAAATCAAATCTCAGCCACCAGGTCGGTGGTACACTACAAAATCCCATTGAACGACAGTGTCACACCCTAGTAAAGGTGTAGCTTTTCTTCAAGTAATGCTTGGCTTTCGCTTCTCAGGTGTCTGTAGTTTGAAACAGACACTCTGTTCCTGCACTCAAATCTATCGCTGATTCATTTCATAATGGGTCTAACTATCGTGCTCAGATAATCATCTAAATATAGTTGTGGGTATCTTCAAATAACACAGTTCAAAATGAGATTTTGAAAATTCACATTTTGAAATTCTTGCTAGCTCTAGCCCGCCATCTTTAAATGGTGGGAGATATATGCACCTACCAAACTCTTTGTGCGCAGTACATGCATGGAAGTCATGCCCTAAATAAGATGGACAATCCTTGCATTTTCTACTTAGACTATTAAACTAGAACTCAAATGTTTCCAGTGTGGTGGAGAGTGTCGGTGAAGGTGTGACAGAATTCAAAGAAGGGGAAATGGTCATCCCAGCTTACATTGGAGAGTGCAAGGAGTGCAACAACTGCCGATCTGAGAGGACCAACTTGTGCGAGAAGTACCCCATCACATTGGATGGTCTGATGCCCGACGGTACTTCAAGAATGTCCATTAAAGGGCAAAAGCTCTACCATATGTTCAGTTGCTCCACATGGTCCGAGTACACAGTGATGAATGCTAACTATGTCGTGAAGATTGATCCAAGGGTGCCTCCTCATCATGCCAGCCTCATCTCCTGCGGCTTCACCACTGGATTCGGTGGAGTATGGAGGGAGGCCCGGGTCCAGAAGGGATCCAGCGTTGCTGTTTTTGGGCTCGGAGCAGTTGGACTGGGGGTACATGTTTTTTACTTTTATGGGTAACGGTCACATGGAATCGACTAAATATAGCTGTGCGTGGATTGCTATTGAAACAGTTGGGACACTCTAATCAGCCCATTATCCAACTTACATTTCATGGGCTATCATGGAAAAATCACCAACGATGGGACCATCCTAACAATCCATACTTCTGTCCTTTCCATAGCCTTCTATTTTCCAGGTCATTCATGGAATTGTTATGATTGGCAGATGGAAGTGGTCCATTGATAGCATGGGCAATCCTTGATGGGCACTGATAAATAGATGACCCAAAATTTTGGTTTAACCTGTTTTCATATAAGCAGTCGGGATCATTTATTTACGGGTTTTTTATTTTTATTTTTTATTTTTTATTTTTTTAAGAAAACCATTTATTTTCACTTATCTTTTGAAAGAGTTTTCAAAAAGCTAGCTCAAAATCCATATAATAATGATTCTACTAGCATTTCTTTAACAGTTAGTTGAGTGGGCATGCTAGCAAATGGGTTGGCTGCTTGGATGGAACACGCCGTTATGTTTATATAAAATCCTCTGCAACCACTGGTGCATCACCTCATGTTAGCCCAACCACCCAAAAATCATCCCATATGCGATTCAAGTGGATCACATGATTGAAAACAATGTACAAGGCAACGGTTGCTCTTCAAACTATTTTCCTTGGTTTGGCTTAGTGGAATCATTGATGGGCCTGAATTTTATGCCTTTTAGTACCACATATGATGGTTGGAGTGGATTTCATATAATTATCGGTGGGTCCTATAAAAATCAAGGGTACACTCTCTCTCCGAAATTTTTTAATTGGAGGGACCCCTGTTTGTTTACAATCCATTAGTTGGTAAGGCATTCAATGCAGACTTTGATAGCTGTAGACCTGTACATACTATGATTACACATCCAATAGTGAAAGTAGACCTAAGTTAAGATTACACGTCTAACAATCAAAAGTAGATTTCATATATACATCGCAATGGCCCTTCCCCATATCAAGTCTGGGATGCACTCCATTTTTGCAGGGAGATTATTTTGAAAAAAGAAAAAGAAAAAAAGAGAATCAGTAGGCAACACAACTCTTGATTTTGATTAGTCACGGTGAAGTTTACATAAGATCCACACTAACCATTAGATTCTTAAGTCTTGTATTAGGCCCAGAGGCAAAAAACAAAAAAAACAAAAAAAAAATAAATAAAACAAAACAAAACAAAATAAAACAAAAAAGGAAAAAGAATTTAGGCTCACATATGACTCTCTTGAGCCACATCGGGGAAAAACAAAAAATCAAAACAATGGGAAGAGAGACCTTCACTCTTGATTTTTATAATGCTTACCATGATAATCATATAAAATCCACTCCAACCACTAGATTCCACCAAAAAAAATGTATATCTGTGTCCAAAAATCATACCCATTAATGATTCATGTCGCCCACATTAATGGAAACAATTTGAAGGGTGAGCATTACTCTTTCCAATCATGTGGTCCACCTGAATCACGTATCGAGCAGATTGTTGGGCCATTACACTAACATGGGGTGACACACCTGATGGTTGGAGTGGATTTTACATAAACTTCACAATGGGACCGATTACCTTTTTCAATCATGTGGTCCACTTGAATCACGGATGGAGCTGATTGTTAGGTCCTTAGGCTAACATGGGGTAACACACCTGAAGGTTGGAGTGGATTTTACATAAACTTCACATTGGGTCCCACTCAAGCCGCCCACCCATTTGCTTACATGGTGGCTATAATGAAGGCAGTAGAATGATAAGCATATTGCTAATGAGGCATCCTTTTGAAAAAAAAAAACAAAAAAGTATTGGACTGTAAATTCTGTATTAATTAGGTAGCTTCTTGTAGGTTAATGATCAGGTGGTTCAATTAGTGTGATTTTTACATGGTTGCCCAATGCCTAACGTGACCTGCTTGTTTGAAAGGGAAAGGGGCTCGTGACCTTTGGCAAACCGCTTTGGAAGATTCTCCATCATGTTTGGATTCTCCGATGCAAGTAGATGGCTTAAAGTGGTTGGATATAACAAAGAAAATGAAGAATTTCAAAAAGTATTTATTGCCCTTTTCTACAGTTTAAATTCTCAAATACAAGAAATTAAGTGGTTAATGTTTTATAAAAATAAGATTTTTATAGACCATCCAAATAAAATTCTTAGATGTAAAGTTTATGGTCCGATGATGCTCATAAAAATAACCACTGTAGCTCATAGTTTATATATATATATATATATATATATATATTGAGAAATATATGTATTCAAACATGGCCTTGGGGCATTTTGTTAATTACTAAGGTTATTTTACTCAAAAAGAAATCAGCCGACCCAGGTCATGTGTTCGCAGGTGGTGGAGGCAGCACGAACGTTTGAAGCAACCAAAATAATAGGCGTGGATTTGAACGAAAGAAAGAGAGATAAAGGGATAGTTTTTGGTATGACGGACTTTATTAACCCTGTTGGAATAGGCAAATCCGTGTCAGAGGCCATTAAAGACATGACTGGCGGTGCAGGAGTCGACTACAGCTTCGAATGTACGGGCGTGTCTTCCGTGATTAACGAAGCCCTTAATTCAACGGCAACGGTATGTCCACTAATATGACGAAACTGCCCTCTTTATTTCATGTCCAAACAAGCAAGCCATAAGTTTAGCTCAATCCAGACCGTCCATGCTATGAGCTTCATTGTGGATGTAACATTGCTTGAAAATCATATTGATGGGATGATTCTAAACATTTAGGACTTTAAAACAGTCATCGTCTTTATTGAGTTACACCTGATTAACCCTTTTAATGAAAGATACACACCTGATGTTGATGTAGAGCGGGTTGCGGACAGCTTCATGGCCTATATGGATTAGAAAAGGCACGGTCACTGACAAAAGTGATCTGGACCATTAGACTTTAGATCAGGCGTATCTCGCAATTCAAAATAAGTTATTCGACTTACCATATATGATTTTGGAATAGGACGAGCTACTTTAGCCACCTAACCTGGGTTGTACACACCGAATTTGCAATAGATCACCAGATCAACTGTCAAATTCCTATTTTAATTTCATTTTTATTATTTATTGTAAGTTTTATTTTCAATATAACTCTTCATTAGTTGGGCTTTAGGAGTTGCGTCCAACATGAATAATTAGGAGGATGTTGTGGTTTAGCCAAATAGGACACTTATTATTTTTGGCTGAAAACTATGTGCACTAGTAGACATCACGACCGTCTATAAAATAGTAAGTTTACCATTTATAGTAAGTTGTGATTTATAAGAGATTTAGTTGTTTCCAAAATTTCTCTCATGCTCATTATCCCTATTTAAAGGGTTGTGAACTCGTTTATTTCATTCATTAATCAAATTACAAGTTTTATAGAATTTATTTCTATTTTCTTGCTTTTTTTTTTTTTGTGGATTCAAGAAGTGTCTGTGAAGAGTCCAGAGAAGCTCCGTAGATTCAGAGTAGTTATCCTCAAGAAAGACGGTGCTTAACCTCATCAGGTTCGTCTCTATGTCAACACCGTGGTGACCCCATATATTAATTTATGGTTTCCACCCCCATCTCCATTGTTTCTTGTGGTGTGGCCCACCTAATTAAGCTGTGGATTTATCTGAATTTTGGCCTTGGGACCCAACACCGAGGAAAGAACCTATTGTATGCACCTAAAACTGGAGTTGCTTACCCTACATGATTAAACATGGGCATCGTACACAAAATTTTTTAATACATGTGATGCCTTGTTCTCTGCCCCAATATCCAACTCTACAAACCATGGTTAAAAGACTGGAATTTTTCAGTCTTGAGTCTTGTCGTGCTTGAGCCAGGGTGAATCATACCTACTCGGGTTAGTTGGGGTTGTAAGATTTGAGTGTGGAATTGCAAAATGACATCGCTATACATCAAATATAGAAATCAAAAGGGCTTACCTTGTTGGGACGCCATTATTATAGGTCGTATGCTGGATTTTTCCTCTCCTTACACCCTTAGAAAGTTTTGATGAAATTACTACTTCTGTCGATGGTGTTGGATTGAGGACTAATCCTATTCTTATATGTATAGATGGTAGATGAGTTTAAAATCCATCAAAACTCCTCTCCGTATGGTTCCACATAAATTTAATAATTCCAGTTTCACTTGGATATTGTTTATGTATTAATCGTATAACATTCCACCCTTTACGCGAATTCTATAAACATCGCAACTTAGCCGGGTCCACTGGTGCACTCGATTACATTATTTAACCCTTAGGGCAATCTAGACCATTGATCAATAAAGCCCACCTCATAAAATTCTTATGGGGGTGAGTCGTGGTGTCGATCTGGGATTAGATCCAATCCAGTGTCAATCCACTCGGATGAGTCATGCCGGACTAGTTGGAGTCGCAAAACCTTGCAATGAACTGGGTTGATATGAATATCCATTACCATCGAATAGGTAGTCCGAAAGGTACTGATATAGAAGTGATTTAGGCCCGAGAGATGACAAGTGTCTTTGGTAGCTATGGGACGGTAGGATTGGCACACGTGTGCAGCATTCTTAGTGCATTAGTTGCATGTACGCCATGTAGAGACACTTGTTGGCGGCTGGCAACTGGGCCGGGTTGAAGAATTTCCGGACCGAATCCATGAGTGGAATTCATTGAAGGATCAAGCCAATGAACCTGATTGATTGGCCGATCAACTGGACCCAGGACGGGCTGGGTGGGCTTAATATATGTAGGTTTGGGAACGGATTGAATTAGACTTGGACCTATTATCCTCCAGCTCTACTGATTGATTGGCCCTTGCTCTACTTGGACGACTTGGACCTATTATCCTCCAGCTCAACCAGACCGATTTAATTGTAATTGAGTCAATTGACCCAACCTAACCTAGCACGACCTAGCTCAGGTCTAAGAATGAGCACGACCGATTTAAATATGTATGCATGTATGTGTTTATTTGTGTCAACATTCTAAGGGGATTAGGACATCTGACCCAGCCCATTGATAACTTAGATGGGCAGGTCGGAATCATATTTCTAAAACTCGGTAACTCGACTTGAAACTCTGCTGAGTCGACCCAACTTGGCAAAATTTCAAGATGAGTCATTATGAAATTTGGTTGGAAGCCTAACCCTCATCAACTTGATTTGACTCAATACAGATCAAAGAAAGTCACTCCACTTCTAAGTGCTTTTAAGGAAATAAAAAATAAAAAATGGAGCAGCGCTCTAAGTCATGCTAAGGATCATTTATTTGCTTAAGCCTTTATTATGTTTGTATTTATAATATACAACTTTTGAAATATATATTGATAATATTAGTTTAATTATTAATATTCAGTCAAGTCCAGTAGAGGCTAATTCAAGTGGAGTCAACACAACCTGGCTGCACGTTTGAGTCTAATCTAGTTTTTTCAAGTTTTAAAACTATGGTTGGAATGGGTAGCTAGAATTCAACCCAGAGGCCGATTCATTTACTTAAATGGGTCACATTTCAAGACCAGGCACAACCAGCTACCCATTTAACTTGACCACAACCTGCCTCACAACTGGGTCAAGCCAGTTAGCCAGCGGGCCTGTCTAACCCATTGTCACCCCTAACAGTATCCAATACACCTCTAACTTATATAAAATAAGTCCCCCAAGTTGGGCATTTAAACATCATTAACATTTAGTGATTATTATTTTGTGTGGCCTTATTTGGTGGTGATTAGGGAAGAGGAGTGGCGATCGTGATAGGTGCAGGCACGGAGATGATGGTGCCCATTAATTTCCTCTCCCTCATAACAGGCAGGACACTGAAAGGTTCCATCTTCGGCGGCATCCGACCTTGCTCTGACCTACCCCATATCATTCACAAATGCGTAAATAAGGTATGTTAAACTCAACAAGATTTCCACTCTCAATGTGGTTGCCCAGAGGACGGCCATGTCACCGCATGGGTAGTAATGGGCTGGCCATGTGCTAAGCCCAACGAGCCCAACCCTGCTTAGAACTAGTACTGGGCCCATGGACCAAGCTTTGACACGGAATGCATGGCCATATCAATTTACAGGCCAGGCTTGGGCTCAAGTCATTTTATTCCCAGTTAATCTGTCTTCATTATTCACATGACTTGTATCCTATAGATACATGGATCCAATCCTTGATTAGGCAACCCAACCCATGCATATTGAATGTAGGCTATGGACTCACTCCTCTTAAATGTTTATTTCTTTAGCATGTATGACCTACTCAAGGACAGATTTGGTACATTCAAGTGGGAAATGCCAAAATTTTTTGTAGAGACTTTCTCAAAAATTTGAGAAAAACCTCAAAAATCAAATATTCTGAAAGATTCAGGAAAACAGTGTTTTTGTCATTGTGCCTAGTACCTACGCAAGGAAAGCATGCATAACATCTGTATAGGAAATGTCATGAATCACTTCTAACAAGAACAAATACTACTTTACAGGAAATCCAGCTGGACGAGCTTGTAACACATGAAGTCCGATTGGATGATATAAACCGTGCATTCGAGCTAATGAAGCAACCAGATTGTCTCAAAATCATGATACAGATGATTGATACTGAGTAGGATGGTAGATCAAACGTTACGTGGTATTTACACGTATATATATGGCGCTTGTTTGAATGTATTGGTTCACATGCTCTACATAATGAATAATGAACGCCTCCGGTTCAGCTAGTTGAGATGGTTCACGTGCTCTACATGTACTGGAATTAAATCGGTTGGGTCAGGTTTGGGCTGTAGAAAATTTGAGCTGGCTGGGTTGGGTTGAGTCACTGGGTAATGGGTTGTCAGGTTAGGGACAGATTTCTTCATCTGTTTATTAAATGGCCTGGGCTCGGGCATTTAGGACCTTATTTACCCAACCCAAACCGAACCCCTATTGCCGGGCCTAGTTTCCATCTTGCTCATGGCTGGGCACACCCAAATAGGACCTTAGTTAGGTATGACCATGATCATGATAAACCATTTAGTAATTATCCACTAAATGGGCTAACACTACCCTGATTGGATGATCAGAACCAATCAAAATGAATTCTCAGAAAATGGATGGCAGGACCCTTTCTTCTCTTACCCACCATTTTGTGTGGCCTATATTGCATGGCTGTGATGTCATGGTTATTTTTGGGTCATGTGAAATCTACGAGGGATTCCTACCATTCAATGGTCTTTTTTTTTTTTTCCTATCATTGACTGGCCCCACTGTCCCTATTTGGAATTGCTATGTCATAACTCTGGTAAACAAATATTGGACCTCTAACAACAGTGAGAACAAGATGTCTGAAAGATAAGGCCAGCACTCCATCAGGGCTTCCAGACTCGCAGGTGGGCTCGTGGGTAATGTCTACATGGTCATATCCAAATCAAGTTGCGAATGGTCATGGTCATTGGTCCTTTGAGCTGCTCCACGTCCTGGTCATGATTACCATAATGCATGATATTTGTACGGTTGGCAACAGGCCTGGGTATGGTTAACCCTAGCCTCAACCATAATTCAAGTATCTTTGAACCGTCCATTCTTTCTGGTCATACCTGAGCCCAGCCTGGTGAATCACTAGCGAGTATCTTTAAACAGTCCATTCTTTCTGGATAAAAGTGACTTGCTTGATGATTGGGTCAGCCCAGTGAGCTAAGCAGGGCCATCATCAGTGGATGGACTCAGACCAGCCCAATAAGTGCGCCTAGTTTTCAAGCCCCCGCCAAGCTCTTAGGGCAAGTTTAGGAGCTAGCCTCTGGCCCAACAGGACTGGGCCTCCCGGCCCATTTCCACTCAAGTTATTTGAACACACGTGGCATTATTTTTAAGATGAAGGTACGAATACCATCCGCTTGGGCTCGACAATTAGCTTAGGACTTAAACTATGGTGTTGGGCTCGGGTTGACCTTGACCAGCCCAAGCCCTGCCCAGGTGATGATAACCATGCCAGGAAAACTTTGATATTCTGGCAGAGTGGGATGGATTATACGCAAGCACTCCCAACTTGCATATGTGACACGTGTAATGAAAATTACATGATCCAAATAGCAGGCCTCAATCTAGATGGTTTATAGAAAGTGATCCCTTAATAATTCTAATGGGAGGTTGTTGAGGGTCAAATATTACATGTTAGACCCCAGATATTGTCTGGATTTACGAATATAATGCTGTCTAATGGCTCGTTTTCTCATGCTTGTGTGGCAAAGTGATTTTATGAGCATGGATGGAAAAAAGACGTTAAAAGTTGAGATTTAACGATCTGATGACGCCAAAGGCAAGGGACACACTCTAGGGGACCAAGATTGACAAATATAAACGGTCAGAAATTCGAGAAAAGTTAGAAATTGAAGCTCAAGTGGCCTGAAGGACGTCCAGAATGCAAGATCACGAGGTTCCCATCATCCGTTCGGCTCGAAACTTCATACGTCGCCTGAGGACCATAAATTAACAGTACATATAAAATTTCAGCCATTGAAGATCTCGGGAAGTGCCCCAACTGACAGATCAGCCTATAAACCGTTGATTCTGGGCCCACCTGATATCTGGATCTGCCTCAAAATTATTATTGACGCCTTAAATAAGGAGTCAAAACAGATGGACGGTGCAGATTTCTTCAAAACAGTGCAATGGACCCCATATGAGATGAGTGTGTACAGTGCACATGTGCACTCGCCCGTGCACCAAATTTTCCAAAAGTCACGTTTCCGTCTACAATTCAAAAAAAAGAAAAAAAAAAGAAAAAAGAAAAAACGTGCAGTGGACGCACGGCCGCTGGCCATTTTTGCGATCAGTTGTGGGCCCTACACGTGCCCCATAAGCTCAATCCGATCCGTCCACCATGTAGAGGGCTTCGAGCACTACAAAACCATGTTATCAATTTTCACCCATGCGTGCACACGTGTGAGATACAGAGGCCACAAAAGGGCTGCTCGATAGCGTTCAAAACTGATTCTTTTGTGATTTCTTCTCTGGGCCACGTCAATGAACGTTCAAAACTACCCATTCTTGACTGAAATTTCGTTCTGAATCCAATGGACGGGGTGAATTTACCAGAAAATTCTTTTGTGGGGCCCACCGAGCACAACAGCGAAATGGTGCGAAAGGTTTCGCACATCCGCGAAAACCGACTTTTCCGGACAGTTTTGGCCCACCATCTTTGATCATATGGCAGATCTGAACCGTCTATCATGTAGAGGACCCAAGAAAGTACTAAGAGACGATGTTTCTTTAGAATTTGAGCGAGAAAAGTGGCGTGTTTCATGGTACCGAACTTGGCTGCGAAAATTACACTCCGTGTCCTGCTACAACTCTGTCACTGACTCCAGCCTTCCAGCAGCTATAAAAGGAGGTTTTTGGACGTGGGAAGCATTCATTCAGAGTCTGGGGAGGAAGAATAGAGAGCTCGAGCTTGGGTTTCAACGTGGGCAGAGGAGAGAGAGAGGAGCTTGGTTTTTTCTTTCCCTTTTCTTTTCCTTTTCTTTTTCTCTTTATTTATTTGGATTGAGCCCATCCATGGCAGGCTAAGCTTGTAGTGAGATGAGAGATTATATGCTTTTAATTTAATTTTAATTTTTGAATTGAAGTTGGTTTTAGTTTGATTTTAATGGAAATATTTTTGGTCTTTAATGGTCTGTTGTGACTGAAATTACAATGGGTCTGCAATGCTTTGAATATTTTCTTATCCCTTTTATGTTTATGGTTGGATGACGGTACCCTTCTTAACCTTCATACATATGATTGGTTGGTAATTAGTTTAATTATGTTGTTTGCCATAGTCTGTGGGCATAGTTTGGTGATGGAATCCATTCTAATTTATCTTCCTTTCATCTCTTTGAAAACTAGATCAACGGCAGTTCAGTAATTTTCATAATTTTTGATGCAAGCATAAATTCTCCCTGATCTCTACAAGTGGATCCTCTGAATCCCTAGTTTCCTATCTCTGATTTGTTTCCTAAGTTTTAGATTAATTATTCTACAAATATTCCACCATTGCTAATTGATTTAGAATTCATCTTAGCCTAGTTCTAGTTCTAGTTAGTTTTAGATAACGTACAAGTTTCAGTCCCTTGGGATTCGACCTCGGTCTTACCGAGTTATTACTACATCACAACCCTGCACTTGGGGAGTGAACAAGTTTTTGGCGCCGTTGCTGGGGACTGTCGGCTACGTTTTTCTGAAATTAATTAGTTTTAGGATCAGTTTAAGATTAGGATTTTTACTAACTTCAGTTTTAGGTTTAGATTTTTCTGATTTTTTAGGAATTAACCTAACTTTCCTGTTTTGTAGGATTCGGAGATAAAAACTTCTAATTTAGTGATATCTTTTCTAATTTTTTTATTTTTTCTCTATTAGGATTTTTAGAAATTTTCTAATCTTAGACTAACTGTTTTAGAAACTAACTTGTTTTGTCTTATTTTGCAGGCTCTTAATATAGGAATCTCTAGTATGGTAACATCTTTCTAACTTCTCTTCCTCTTACTTTCTACATTGCTGTAGGATTTTTTTTTATTATTATTTTTTCTTTTCTCTTCTATTTTTCTTAGGATTAAATTCAGATTAAGAGTTTCATTATGTATATGCATGAGTGGCAACGTCAGTATGCTGAGAAGAATAACTTATTTTGGGATGATGATGAGATAAATCAACTTATGTCTCAAAACTTTTCTGAAACTATCATTGAGAATCGATCAGAATATAAAGATCCACCGGCTAAGAAGTCCTTACATGATTATATGCAGGAGAATAATTACACCCCACGGATTAACAAAACAGTACGTGAGTGTTGGGGTTATCATAACTATGGTTGTGAGAATTATTATCACTCATCTGATAAAAAGAAAACAATACGTGATTATATTATGAGTGATAATAAGTATTACCAACCATCCGATTCTCCCACCTATGATCCGTATGACTATAATCAGTGGAAACATCAATGTCGGGAAGCTAAACCAGCTATATATCATAGTGATAATTCTCTTGGGTCCTCTACCTTTAAAGCCCAACCACAAATAATCCAAGAGGATTCACTTCAGAAACTCATGAAAGCACAAGAGCAATTCAATCAACTTGTCATACAATCATGTGAACTGGTCAAATCCTCAATTCCAATAATTCAGTCACACCTTATGGAGAAGGAAGAGGCTAGGTTATCCCAACCTCATCCAAATCTAGAAGTACAATGCAAGGAAAGTGATCCTCACTCTCTTTTGAAAAACTCTAGAATTTGGAATGAGGAGTGGGATTCCCTTAATGAGCATGCGGTTCAATTTCCCGATGAGTCGATCTCAATGACTGTTCGAAAGAATGGTGAAGATACATGGGTGTCTTTTAAATACATTGATGATAACACAGTTTCCTTACATGACACACAAGATTTCAATGATGAGGAAGAGGTTAGTTTATACGAACCTCAACCCATGTTAGGTGTAGAATGTGAGGAAAGTGATCCCATCCCAAATGTGCACTGCACTGGACTAGACAATGATGCGTATTGGGATGATGATCATGAATGTGCAGCCCAAATTCTCCCTGAATCAATCTCAAATCTGGTCCAGGTCAACGATCAAGACGTGCACGAAGTGATCGGTCAAGAAGATCTACTCCACTCACCTGACGTGCCTGATTTAAATGTGGAGAATGAACCTCTTACAACCGACTCTTCTAACTCTTGTGAGACATATTTATACCACTCCCTTGAATTGAATGATGATATGATTCGGGAAGAGGAGTTGCCCGCTACGACTCTGGAATTTGAAACCACTCAGTTGAGGCC
This sequence comes from Magnolia kwangsiensis, assembly GCA_037074715.1. Taxonomy (NCBI): domain Eukaryota; kingdom Viridiplantae; phylum Streptophyta; class Magnoliopsida; order Magnoliales; family Magnoliaceae; genus Magnolia; species Magnolia kwangsiensis. The sequence goes on along the minus strand of CM073589.1, from coordinate 6,057,794 downwards.
ACCATCTGAGCTGCAAACAATTGAGAATTCAGCGCTTCAATTGAGTAATTTCAATGAACAGAGTGATCACATCAATGCTTCACTTACTGATTTTCAATCTATCTGTGCAGGACTGGAGCAAGAGAGCGTACCTCCATCCACTTTCAAGGATGATGGATTCTTTGCGTAGATCATCACAAGCCACAAAAACGAGTCACGCGCATCTGAATTTCCCAACTCGTGGGATTGCTTGACACACTTTGCGGTTTCAAACGATCCCATGTTAAAAGACAAAGTGGATACCTTACGAGACAACATCTTGATAGTCATCACTAACCGAACGAACGCTTATTCTGAAACCCTCTCTTCCCTTGATCCTAAACGTCTACTAGTAAAGGAAGAGGAGCTGAATCTAAAATCGAAGTTTGGAGCTTTAGAATATGTTGAGACTATATTACTTTTTAAGAAGTTTTCTAAACTTTATTTACTTGTAGTCTTTGATTCACCATGCAATACTAACGTTGAAACTTCTTCTGTCTTAGGTGAATCGTATAAATTATGGATACCTCAAGCAATTCAATGGAAGATTTTTTATGAGGTACATAAGTCTCTCTGGAAAGTCATGCTCCAGGGCGCCCAAGCCTATTGCAAAAAAGGTTTTTGGATGATCTTGTTGAGGAGCTTACTAAGAGACTTATTAAGATATTGGCCGGAAGGGGAACCTTGCGGCGTGATCGATTCAATGTTTGTGGGTAACATTACTGCAAACCCTCACGAGACTACAACTCGTCCACTAGGGGTAACCTAGGGGTTTAAAGGCTTGTTGCATACGCTAAATGCAATCGAGAGCACCTGCGAAAGTGGTATAGGTAGGATTTTATTTTTGTTATTTTTGTTCTGCTTTCTCTCTCATGCTAACAAGCTTCCATGCCGTGATCTATTGGAAACTCTCTTGCTTCGTTATTCAGGTACTATCTTCCCATCACTTCTCATTTACTTTCATTGTCCCATGTGCATTGCATGCTCATATCTTTTACATTGAGGACAATGTAGATTTTAGGTTGGGAGTGAGAAATTAGGTAACCTAATCAGTATTTTCTTGGTCTTGAGTAACAATTGTGAAAAAAATTTTGAATTTTTCTGAAAATTTTTATGAATTCGAAGTGATTTTGACAGATATCCCTAATTTAAATTTTCTAGGTACATAATGGTGGATTTATGACTCTTGGATTCCGTATCTGTTAGATTTCATAATTAAGTGAATTATTAATCGATGATTAGAAGTTGTAAACATTGATTGAATCATGATTTCAGGACACGTCTTGCTTACACATTAAGATTTCAGTTCCATATCGAAGGATTAACTTGGTAATCACTAAGCACGAAGGGAACCAGTCTGAAATATCTTGCCATCAGGGTATAAAAATTGAACAGGTTGGGCAATTAATCTTCACCATGGGTTTGCTCCTTACAGGTGAAGGTTTGATTCCCCAAGGTTAAACATTAAAAAAAATTATTAGGTAATTGGTCTTTTGCCATAGGTTTGCTCCCTATTGGTAAGGATTTGATTCCTCTTTTTGGCATGACTATTAATGGAAAAATAAAAAGTTGAAAAGATCAAAAGGTGAAATTTATGAGGCAAGTTTGGTTATCATGAATTCTCTTGCTAGTTACCAATGAAATCCTGAAATAACAAATTCAATCTTAATGTGATTAGCTGAGATTACAATATACATCCATGGATCTCAATGTTTAAAATTTTTCTAATTGATGGATTAATGCTTTACACTTGATTATGAAGTCTACGGTGCGTTTGAGCTCAGGAGAATACAATTTCTAACATTCATGAATATTAAATTTCACGTATTTTGTTCAAAAGCTCACTCGATTTCATAGAAAGTTATCCTATAATTCTCAACTTATTTTTCGCATACTTTGCTCGAGACTAGCAAAATGCTGGTTGGGGGTTGTGTTGAGGGTCAAATATTGCATGTTAGACTCCAGATATTGTCTGGATTTACGAATATAATGCTGTCTAATGGCTCGTTTTCTCATTCTTGTGTGGCAAAGTGATTTTATGAGCATGGATGGAAAAAAGACGTTAAAAGTTGAGATTTAACGATCTGATGACGCCAAAGGCAAGGGACACACTCCAGGGGACCAAGATTGACAAATATACATGGTCAGAAACCCGAGAAAAGTTAGAAATTGAAGCTCAAGTGGCCTGAAGGACGTCCAGAATGCAAGATCACGAGGTTCCCACCATCCGTTCGGCTCGAAACTTCATACGCCGCCTGAGGACCATAAATTAACTGTACATATAAAATTTCAGCCATTGAAGATCTCGAGAAGTGTCCCAACTGACAGATCAGCTTTTAAACCGTTGATTCTGGGCCCACCTGATATCTGGAACTGCCTCAAAATTATTATTGACGCCTTAAATAAGGAGTCAAAACAGATGGACGGTGCAGATTTCTCCAAAACAGTGCAATGGACCCCATATGAGATGAGTGTGTACAGTGCATATGTGCACTCGCCGTGCACCAAATTTTCCAAAAGTCGGTCAGCGCAGCTGACCGATGTTTCCGTTTACAACTCAAAAAAAAAAGAAAAAACGTGCAGCGGACGCACGGCCGCTGGCCGTTTTTGTGATCAATTGTGGGCCCCACACGTGCCCCATAAGCTCAATCCGATCCGTCCACCGTGTAGAGGGCTTCGAGCACTATAAAAACATGTTATCACTTTTTACCCATGCGTGCACACGTGTGAGATACAGAGGCCACAAAAGGGCTGCTCGGTAGCGTTCAAAACTGATTCTTTTGTGATTTCTTCTCTGGGCCACGTCAATGAACGTTCAAAACTACCCATTCTTAACTAAAATTTCGTTCTGAATCCAATGGACGGGGTGGATTTACCAGAAAATGCTTCTGTGGGGCTCACCGACCACAACAGCGAAATGGTGCGAAAGGTTTCGCACATCCGCGAAAACCGACTTTTCCGGACAGTTTTGGCCCACCATCTTTGATCATATGGCAGATCTGAACCGTCTATCATGTAGAGGACCCAAGAAAGTAGTAAGGGACGGTGTTTCTTTAGAATTTGAGCGAGGAAAGTGGCGTGTTTCATGGTACCGAACTTGGCTGCGAAAATTACACTCCGTGTCCTGCTACAACTCTGTCACTGACTCCAGCCTTCCAGCAGCTATAAAAGGAGATTTTTGGATGTGGGAAGCATTCATTCAGAGTCTGGGGAGGAAGAACAGAGGGCTTGAGCTTGGGTTTTAACGTGGGCAGAGGAGAGAGAGAGGAGCTTGGTTTTTTCTTTCCCTTTTCTTTTCCTTTTCTTTTTCTCTTTATTTATTTGGATTGAGCCCATCCATGGCAGGCTAAATCCTCCTAGCTAGGGCTAGGAGGTGAAGCTTGTAGTGAGATGAGAGATTATATGCTTTTAATTTAATTTTAATTTTTGAATTGAAGTTGGTTTTAGTTTGATTTTAATGAAAATATTTTTGGTCTTTAATGGTCTGTTGTGACTGAAATTACAATGGGTCTGCAATGCTTTGAATATTTTCTTATCCTTTTTATGTTTATGGTTGGATGACGGTACCCTTCTTAACCTTCATACATATGATTGGTTGGTAATTAGTTTAATTCTGTTGTTTGCCATAGTCTGTGGGCATGGTTTGGTGATGGAATCCATTCTAATTTATCTTCCTTTCATCTCTTTGAAAACTAGATCAACGGCAATTCAGTAATTTTCATAATTTTTGATGCAAGCATAAATTCTCCCTGATCTCTACAAGTGGATCCTCTGAATCCCTAGTTTTCTATCTCTGATTTGTTTCCTAAGTTTTAGATTAATTATTCTACAAATATTCCACCATTGCTAATTGATTTAGAATTCATTTTAGCCTAGTTCTAGTTCTAGTTAGTTTTAGATAACGTACAAGTTTCAGTCCTTTGGGATTCGACCTCGGTCTTACCGAGTTATTACTACGTCACAACCCTGCACTTGGGGAGTGAACAGAGGTCAACATGCAAAATAACAAAGTCAAGACAAATGGATTTTCATAAACCAGGGATTAGATTCATTCAACTGATATTATTTCAGGTTTATAACCTCGCTGTAGCGGATACCATGATGTGGACAGTTTAATTTGAGTGCCTGTGAATCATCCTTTTTACTCTTGCCATAGTATCAAATAACTCTAACGGGGCGTGTTTGGACCTAGAAAACTTGGCCCATCTCACCACAGATTATAGAAAAAGGTGAACCAAAGTTCCTTGGACTCTCCATTTTCTTTCACAAAATAAAATCCAATCTAAGTTCTTGTGTCGTTCAATCCTTGTGATTTTGGAAATATAGCCCATCCAAGCTAGGGCCTATCTGATGATCGGCTTGGATCTCATCCACGTTTCCCACATGTCCCAAAAACGAGGCTGCTAAGTGACACAATAGAAAGTGACAGACATTCTATGTTCGAGCGGGCAGACTCAACCACAACAACCTATAATAAATAAATAAATAAACTAATTCTAGGTATTATAAAATGCTCCACCCAATTTCCACTCAAACTCAGTTTCAGTTTGCACTAGTGAAGCCCACCGTTCACTGATCAAACATTAATATGATGCGTCCTACCATGGGTAGACCATGCACCAAAACCCCCCACATTGTCAGCACAGTGTATTACTGCCGAACACTTGTCATATGTAGATTAATCAAAACCATCATTTGGGTGGGGGCAGCATGAATGGTGGCCTAAGAAATGTGGACCATTGGACGTTTGTTTATAAGTAGTTTTTCAATGCCGTCACTCCTAACTATCATATAACTTCTTATTTTTTCCTTCTTCTTTCGTTTATTTATTTATAAATTTATTTTGTAACAGTTATGGAGAGATCCGAGCCCGTGGCGAAACGTTAACCGGACTTGAAGTCCGAGTTGAGGCGCCCAAGGCATGATCCATCTGATCAAGACTACAGCATCGCAACAACAACACACGAACGTATTCGAGACAAAGCCAGCTCGGAGTTGGTCCTAATTGTCAGATCAGATGACCCGCTACCCCCAACTCCGAGGCGCTTAAGTCAGTCGGATCGGATTTGGTATGACTGGTCGGATGGCGTCCTACTCGGAGCGTTCTTCGATATGGCCTGGCAAGCCGAGCCGAGCAGACCTTCTGACGTGCGTGTCCCACTCGCTTTTCTGGTAAATCCACCCCGGTCCGGATCCGATGATCTTGGCACGATCCGCCAGATACGCAGTGCAATCAATAGATTGCGGGCAGTATCTCCATGATCCCAGAATCCCTCTAATCGTACCAAGATCATCGGATCCGGACCGCCCCACAGGCAAGTATAAATAGCCCGTAGTGTTATGTCTACAGGTACGTGTACGCGAAATCGAGTTCTCTTCTACTCTACCTAGACCCTGATTCCCTTGTCCTGACTTAGGCATCGGAGGGTCCCCCGGCTTAGCCAGGGTCACCTTTGCCTTTCCCCTTGGTGCAGGTTTTAGGGACGATACGCAGAGGGTGAAGTGGAGAGAGGGCCTACCAGATTTATCATCAACATTTTTTTGGCGCCGTCTGTGGGAACCTAAAACTAGAAGTCAGGTTCTCATTCACCTAAGCAATGGCAAGGAAGAAGAAAGCTGTAGTAGTGGAACCGGTGCCGAGCGAGCAGGCTCGGTCATCATCAATGCTTCATGCCCAGTCCACACCAGGACCTTCTCAACGTTCTCGTAATCGGTCGGGTAAATACCGCACCATGCAGAACGAGATCCAAGCCCTGCGCGACGAGATCAACAAGATGAAGTAGCAGAGGGAACCAGAGTCACGTCCAGTTCAGGAAAAGCCTGTTCTCGAACCGGTGGGACTGTTCGTGGAGACCCGCTCTGTGCTGAGGAGTGTAAGACCTGAGGCCCCTAGCATTCAGGGGTGCCGCGTTCAGGACAGAACCCTCCTGCAGTGCATGGCGAGGGATCCGCGCTGAATGCCACTACCCGGGTTCCCACAACCGTTCATTCAGTTACATCCTTTCTGCCGTCCACGGACCTCCGACATCAGTTAAAACGGAGGAGAGAAGGGAGAACGCTTGAGGGCGAGGATACCCCAGAGGTCGTCGCGGAAAATAGGGACCCGTGGGAGGCACGATTTACTGAGTTGAAGGACAAGTTCCTGACGTTAGAGAAGAAGCAACAACAATCTCTAGTCCCAGCCACGATCCAAGAGATGATGGAAGAGACTGAGCCTCCCTTCACCCCAGCCATCATGGCTGAAGTGATACCGTAGAGGTTTCGGATGCCTCCCGTCATCTAGTATTCAGGGTCTGTGGATCCATTCGAACACTTGGAGTCTTACCGATCGTGGATGTAGATTTAGACTGCAACGGACGCAATGATGTGCAGGGGGTTTTCCATCACCCTCACAAGATCCGCTCGGATTTGGTATTGCCAGCTCAAGCCAAACTCTTTGGGCTCCTTCGCAAAACTAAGCCGACTATTCCTTACGCAATTTATAAGTGGTAAGAGAAGTCAAAAACCTAACGCTCACCTGCTTACCATCAAGCAGGCTCTAAAGGAGTCGTTGAAAGACTACATCGCCCGTTTCAATAAAGAGGCGTTGCATGTCGAAGATTATGATGACAAGATGGCTCTCACGGTCATCCTGAGCAGACTGAAGGAAGGAAAGTTCGCCTTCTCCATCGGCAAAAATCCTCCGAAGACGCTAGCGGACTTCATGGCGAAGGCTCAAAACTACACCAACGTCGAGGAGTTCACTAATGCCCATAAAGGACTATAAGTCGCCGACTCGGTGAACAAAGGGAAGAGGCAAAGGAACGAAGACTCCCAGCCGAACGGCAAAGGGACCGATAACCGCGCTCCCCGCGATCGTTGACCGAGCCGCAGGTCAGAGGAGAAATTCCGTTCCTTTACTCTTCTCAACACATCTGCCGAGCAAATTCTGTTAGATATCCGATGAGACAGGCTACTTAATTGGCTGGTCTGCATGAGGGCTGACCCCGAGCAACGGGACAAATAGAAATTCTGCCGCTTCCACAGAGATCATAGTCATAACACGGATGACTGCGTGGACTTGAAAGACGAGATCGAGTCCCTCATCCGAAAGGGACATCTGCGTCGTTACACCAAAGAGAAAGATCCGCTCGGAGAGAGGAGCAGCTGCGAGAAAAGCCAAACAACCCCCCAGACGAACCCGCCAAAATTCGTACCATCTTCGGGGGTTTAACTGGGGAAGAAAATTCAAACAGGGCTCGAAAAGTTCATTCTCAGAGATCCGAGTCGGAGCATCACGTTCACCTGATGGAACGTCCCAGCAAAGAACTACGAGTCGCTCCATGCAGCCTGACCTTCACGGAAGACGATGCGCGCGGGATCCAGCATCCACACGATGACGCGCTAGTGGTTACCATGACCATAGCGAATCACAAGGTATTCCGTATCCTGGTTGACACCGAGAGTTCGGCTGATGTCATATACTCCGAGGCATTCGAAAGAATGGGAATTCTACGGTCTCAGCTCCGACCCGTGAAGACTCCCTTGCATGGCTTTGGCGGAGAGAGAGTAATCTCCGAAGGGGCTATCTCCCTCCCAGTAACAGCCAGAGAAGGGCAACATCAAGTCACACTTCTGGTGGACTTTTTAGTTGTTAATGTTCCATCTGTCCACAATGTAATCCTGGGCCGACCCTCCCTCAATGCAATGAGAGCGGTCGTCTCAACTAACCATCTGATGAGGAAGTTTCCAGCCAAAGGAGGGATCGGCTATCTCCAAGGCGATCAACGCGAGGCCTGAAGATGTTATGCTATAGCTGTGAGGAAAGGAGCTGTCAAACAAACGCTCGTAGTGAACGCCTTGGATCCTCGAGGACCGATGAAAAGTTTCTCTATCGAAAATCTGATGAAAGTACCACTCGATGAATCAGACCCGAGCAAAATTGTTCAGCTCGGATCATCACTGAATATCGAGCGGAAGAACGAATTACTAGCCTTCTTGAGGCAGCATCGAGATGTTTTCGCATAGTCGCATGAGGATATGCCGGGAATCTCTCCTGATGTACTGGTTCACAGGTTGAACGTGGACCCAGATCATAAGCCGGTTAAGCAAAGGAGAAGGCAGTTTGACGCCGAACGATATGAAGCCATTGCCGAGGAGGTCTCCGTCCTGCTCGATGCGGGCTTCATAGAAGAGGTATATTACCCTGACTGGATAGAAAATGTTGTACTCGTCAGAAAGTCCAACGGAAAGTGATGGGTCTGTGTAGACTATTCCGATCTGAATAAGGCGTGTCCCAAAGACAGCTTCCCGTTATCTCAGATTGACCAACTGGTGGACAACACGACTGGACACGAGTTACTCTCGTTTCTGGATGCTTATTCCGGATACAACTAGATCGCTATGCATCCCCCAGATAGGCAGAAGACTATCTTTATCACTGACAGAGGGCTCTACTATTACCGGGTCATGCCGTTTGGCTTGAAAAATGCCGGGGCAACATATCAGAGGCTGGTGAATCAGATGTTCGCCAAACAGATCGGCGCACTATGGAGGTGTACGTGGACGACATGCTAGTGAAGAGTACCCAAGCCTCCAACCACCTTACTAACCTAAGAGAAACATTCAGTGTCCTCTGAGAATATCAGATGAAGCTTTACCCTCCTAAGTGTGCGTTCGGAGTTGAGTCAGGGAAGTTCCTTGGCTTTCAAGTCAGCCAGCGAGGGATCGAGGGCAACCCGGATAAAATCAAGGCCTTCCTCGACGTGAACTCACTTCGGACTCTAAAGGAGATACAGCGTCTCACGGGAAGAGTTGCCACCCTCAGACGCTTCATATTCAGGGCTATAGATAAATGCCTTCCCTTCTTCTAGTAGCTGAAGGGTCATAAGAAGGCGGAGTGGACGCCAGAGTGTAAGCAGGCCTTTCAGCAATTGAAACAGTACTTGGGTTCTCCACCCCTATTGTCCAAGCTCGAAGAAGGGGAGCCTCTACTCCTCTACCTCGCTGTCTCGGCTTTAGCTATCAGTTCGGCTCTGATCAGAGAAGTCGGAGGCAAGTAGTACCCCGTGTACTATGTATGTAAAGCTATGGTACCAGCTGAAACAAGGTACCAGTCATTGGAGAAACTGGCGCTCTGCCTCGTCTTAGCTGCCAGAAGACTGCGGCCATATTTCCAAGCCCACTCCATAGTTGTGCTAACGGACTCTCCTCTGAGGCAGGTCCTCCAGAAACCTGAAGTGTCAGGTTGGATTACCAAGTGGGCCGTGGAGCTCGGAGAGTTCGGCATTCAGTTCCGCCCTATGATGACAATCAAGGGTCAAGCGGTAGCTGATTTCATCGCCGAATTCACCGCTCCAAGTGAGGAACAGATCAGTAAGGAAGTTGAGATGACGCCACCCGTCCCGTTGAGCGACCAAGAGGCAGCGTCGGGTCCGGGATGGGTCCTTTATGTTGATGGATCTTCCAACATCAAAGGGGCAGGAGCCGGGATTGTCCTAGTCGCCCCTGATTCAACGGCGATCCAATACGCTGTCAGACTCAGATTCAAAGCTTCAAACAATGAAGCCGAGTATGAAGCGTTGTTAGCTGAGCTCAGGCTGGCAGCAAGCCTGGGCGTCCAGGCCCTACAAGTCCGTTGCGACTCACAGCTGGTGGTGAACCACATCTCCTTGAAGTATGAATCCAAGAAAGTCAGAATGATCGCTTACCTCGAGGAAGCGAGGAAACTGATCGAGAAATTTTGGAGTTGCACCATCCAACAGATCCCCAGAGCCGAGAACTCATGGGACGATGCGTTAGCAAAACTCGCCTCATCCTCCGAGGGAAGGATCCCACGTTTCGTCTCGATCGAGTTCGTTGAACACCCAAGCATCAGCCAGTCGGAGAAAGTCAATCCCGTCCAGTCCATTCCTAGTTGGATGGACCCAATCTTCAATTATCTATCATCCAGTGAAACCCCCTCGGACAAGCTAGAGGTGATGCGACTTAGGGTCAGAGCAGCCCGATATGCTATATTGGACGGAGTGCTGTACAAGAAGGGGCATTCTCAGCCTTACCTTAGATGCCTCCGACCGGATGAAGTCGATTACGTGATTCGAGAAATTCACGAGGGAATCTGCGAAAACCATTTAGGCAGTCGTACCTTGGCCATGAAGATTCTTCGTCAAGGATATTTCTAGCCTACTCTTAAGTAAGACTCCAAAGATTTCATTCGAAAGTGTGATAAGTGTCAGCGTTTTGCTGCCGTGCCGAGGCAATCGGCAGAAGAGATGACTCTCATGAGTAGGCCGTGGCCGTTCACCCAATGGGGGATTGACATCATCGGTCCATTGCCTACTGGGAAGGGACAAGTAAAGTTCGCTATAGTTGCGGTCGACTACTTCACCAAGTGGGCCGAGGCCGAGCTAGTCATGAAGATCACTGAGCAGAAAGTAATCGATTTCGTGTGGAAGAATATCATCTGCCGGTTCGGGGTCCCACGAACTATCGTTTCCGATAACGGCCGTTAATTCGATAATGTCAAGTTCCGTAGTGTGTATCAAGAGCTTGACATTGTGAATGCTTACTCATCGCCTCGTCACCCACAGTCAAATGGACAGGTAGAGGCGGTCAACATGGTCATCAAACCTCATCTCAAGACAAAGCTGGAAAAAGTAAAGAAAATTTGGGTCGAGGATCTTCCCTTCGTCCTTTGGGCTTACCGGACCACAGCCCAAACCTCGATGGGTGAAACCCTACTTTCGTTATCTTATGGCTCGGAGACAATGGTACCAGTAGAAATCGGACTCCCTACGGCACGGGTAGGCAGCTTCGAAGAAAATCAAAACTCCGAGCAGGTCGCTACTAATCTGGACTTGCTCGAAGAACTCAGAGAGGTTTTAAAGCTCCGAATGGCGGCTCGGCACCAGCAGGTAGCACACTTCTACAATTCAAAGGTCAAAGCCAGGCGTTTTCGACCAGGGGACTTAGTCCTCCGACGGGTCTTCCAGAACACGACTGAACCAGGGGCAGGAGCGCTCGGACCCAATTAGGAAGGTCCGTATTGCGTGGTCAGATCAGTCAAACCAGGCTCGTATCACCTGTAAGACCTCGAAGGCTATCATCTTCCTCACCCTTGGAATGCCGAGCACTTGAAGATTTACTACCCATAAGGAACTAGCCTTCAAGGCTCATAATAAAATGTACGCCTCCGAGCGACTAGCCTTTAAGGTTCTTAATAAAAATTTCAATTCGGCCTCAGACTTTTACTCGACTGTCTTGGTTAGTACGACTATGACCTAATGGTCCGACCCCTAAGGAGTCAGAGCCTAATCCTACAAATATCGACAAGGCATCCCTTTTGAGGGAGAAAGCCTAGTTATAATCCGATTCTCCAGTGGAGTATTCAGTTCGACATACGACAATGAAAAGCTCTCGTCCGATGTGCGACGAACCGAGCACTCCAAAAGATCGAACCCAACTAAGACTTGGGCCGAAAACGGATTAAGCAACAAACAAGGGACTAGGCCCGTAAAAAGAAATCGGCTCGACAACATCTCACAGCAAGTTGACACAATGTAAAAAAAAAATGTGCTTTTTATTGAATCCTCTCGGAGGGGCAAAGGTACATTGGTTAAGATACAACGATGGTTTCTAAAAAAAAAAACAAAACGATCAAGTGTCTTCAGGTTAGAGGAGGAGCTTGGGGGTCGGGGGCTTGATCCGAGCAGATTACTTTGGCCAGGGCATCTTTGGAGTCGTCGGGCAGGAGGAAATCAAGATCAAGGTCTGGGTATAAATCCAGAACTGCCTCGAGACAAGCGTCAAAGCCGCTGTTATAGAACGTTTCAGCTTCAGCGTCCCTCTCCTTGGAGGTCTTGAAACTTTCAACTGCGGTGGCAACCGCTGCGGCAAAAGAAGCCTCGTCCTTAGCCCGCTGAGCTTCCACCGCCTTACTCAAGGCCCGCGTCCATTCTTTAGCTGCCTCGGCATTGGCAGGATTCAGGGCTTCACCGAGCCGAGCAGTCTCCATGGCCAAAGAGTCCGCGTGGGCCCTGGTGCGGGTCAGCTCAGCGGACACTGCATCGCCACTCTTTTTAAAGTCATCTGCCTTGTCCTGCAGATGTAGCTCCCTGGCTTCCAAGTTGACGATGACTCCCTGCAGTCGCCTAACCCTGGCCCTCTCGCACCTGAGTTGTTGGCACAGATTAGTCTGCTCAGACATCAAGGCCGTTGCCTCGGCCTGAAGAGCCTCCAACTCCTCCTCCCTCTTCTTGTACTCCCGCACCTTCTGTCGAATCGAGAGCAGTACCAGGACGGCCTGAATAGGAAACAAAGATCAGAATCTATAGTGTGTATAATGACATGAAAGAAAGAGAGTCTTCTCGGAGACATACCATGTAACATACGAAGGCAAAGTCGTTCAGGAAGCCGCCCTCCGACCACTCAAGGGTCTAAGCGATATCCTCATCCTTTACATGTCTGGCAGCCCATGGAGCCAAGCACGCCATATGATAGCCAGGCTCAAACCTCCCACCGCTTGTGCCCACCTGAGCCGAGGCCTCAGCCCCCACCCTGCTGCCAGCCAAGTTTTGACCTTCAGCATGGGCCTCTCCCTCGACCTCGGGGAGGGGGGGAAGAGTATTGTCGGCTATTTTATTGGCCTCCTCCCGTTCAGAGGAGGAAGGAACAGCGATGGGGGCCTTGGGGACCGCGGTAGGCACCTCCGGGGTGGGGAGAACGGCCACAGTGGGAGCTCGAGGAGCAACGGAGCTGGGCAAGATTGAGGTGCCGACCACAGTCGTTTCGACAAGTCCTGGTAGAGGTCGTATCAATGGGTGTAAGATTTTCGTGAGAGCCGCAACAGTGCTAGGGCGCTCCGGAGTCGGCAGTGAGGAGGACAAGTCAACTAGCCTCGGTGTTGGGGCTACTGGGGTCAGCGCAGTGGAAGACTCCCCCACACGAGAGGGAGCCGCCTTCTTCCGAGTAATCTTCACTCGGGGGACTTCCTTTAGTAACTCCGCCGCGGTCGGAGCCGCTTTCCTCTTCCGAGCCCGGAAAGCCTTGGCCATGCATGCGAAAAAGCAGATCATGTCAACTACTAAATAACTGAAGGAAAATTCGTCGAAGAGATCAGAGCAGCTTACTGAGGGATATAGGCGAAGGTTGGGATTTGTAGAGCCCAGACCAGTGGAGGTTGGCCGCAGTGATCAGATCAGTACAAGAGCAAAGCGCATCCGACCGCGCTCTGGCCTTTGCAATCTGATTCGTCTGGGCCGAGTCGATGAGCGGCAACCCCTTTGCAAAAGCTGCAAAATAAAAAAAGAGGTCACTTCAATGAAAATATGTGAAAACTAAGATAGCAATCCGGATGCCAGATGAAGTCCGACCTGGTCTCGCAAAGTGGGGCAGAATATGGGTCGTCGAGGCCCTGAGCTCAGCTGCTGGTGCCTCCCAGTCACATGCCACCCAGAACCACTTATTCTTTCAGTCCTCGTTGGAAGTCGGCAGGTACATCACTAATCCCGACCCTTTGCTCCCCTGAGTCACAAAATAGTACCATGGATCGTTGCTATCATGCTTGACCAGGTACAGGCTCAGCAGCTCCTCTGGGGTCAGCTCGGAATTACCAACTTGCCTCCAGATAATGTAAGCAAAGATCATTACCCTCCAGGCATTCCGAGTAAACTACCCAGGGGCCAATCTGAGGTGAGCTGCAACCTCCCTGATGAAGGGATGTAGAGGGAGCCGGACCCCGCATTGCAGTACACAAAGGAAGATAGCCACTTTCCCCTCGGCCGGAGCGCCAGCAGCGTCCAAAGGACGGGGAGCCCTTATCTAAACGGAGTCAGGGATCTGAAACTCCGAGCGAATCCACTCCATCTGAGATTCTGACATAACAGAACCTCCGGGAACTACCTCTGTGGTATGCAGACTCGCAGGCATCTCAGTGGTTGCAGTGGTCTCGACTTGGCGGGCTCGGGGGGCTGTCTTCTTACTATTCTGCTTGGTCTTAGAAGCCAACGTTTTTCGTTTCTGAGGCAGGGGATACAAGAGAGTGGTCTCGAAAGGGCCTTTGGAAGACCCACTCCCACTTTCAGTGGTCCCCGGCTCGAAGTCATCACCGTATTCGCGAACCACTTTCAGATCAGAAGACATGGCAGAAAGAATGACAAAGGTCAACAAGACTCACTGGGTGATTTCCAGAAATCGCCTTCTGCCGGGAACTTCGAATTTGGCCGGAATCGCCTCTCGTCGGAAATCGTCTCCTCCGGTGCGCTCTTATAAACTAAAACGTAAAATGACAGACGAAAGTCCGGGGCGCCTAATATAGGCAGTGAAAGATTTTTGCATTAATGGCAAGCTTTGATGGCAGCAGCCGAATCGGCACGAGCCGATCTCCGAGCACACATGGCAACACCGTATTGGATGAGAATCGAACCGACGGAACGGCTCTGACATCGGGCAGTGTGCCTAGACATGCAAACCGATGCCCCAGCAGTCGGAGCCATCATAAATACGCCACCTCAAGCCTGCGTGGCAACTTCTCATAGGCTGGGAGAAGATCCGGGATCGTAACCGTTGCCACGCGTTTACCCAAGCGACCAGCACGCGCGATTCGAGACCCGTCATCATTGCGATAAGGGCGGGAGATTTTCTGCATAAGTACTCTCCGAGCACGCAAGCAAGCTCGAAGAGTGTGGGGCTTCTGTTATGGAGAGATCCGAGCCCGTGGCGAAACGTAAACCGGACTTGAAGTCCGAGCTGAGGCGCCCAAGGCATGATCCATCTGATCAAGACTATAGCATCGAAACAACAACACGCGAACTTCTTCGAGACAAAGATAGCTCGGAGTTGGTCCTAATTGTCAGATCAGATGACCCGCTACCCCCAACTCCGAGGTGCTTAAGTCAGTCGGATCGAATTTGGTATGACTGGTCGGATGGCGTCATACTCGGAGCGTTCTTCAATATGGCCTGGCAAGCCGAGTCGAGCAGACCTTCTGACGTGCGTGTCCCACTCGCTTTACATGGAAACTGTCATAACCAAAAGTAGCCTATAACTTCGCTCGCAGATGTGCACGATCCGCCAGATACGCAGCGCAATCAATAGATTGCGGGCAGTATTTTCATGATCCCAGAATCCCTCTGATCATGTCGAGATCATTAGATCCGGACCACCCCAAAGGCAAGTATAAATAGCCCACAGTGCTATGTCTACAGGTACGCGAAATCGAGCTCTCTTCTACTCTACCTAAACCCTGATTCCCTTATCCTGACTTAGGCATCGGAGGGTACTCCGGCTTAGCTAGGGTCACCTTTGCCTTTCCCCTTGATGCAGGTTTTAGGGACGATACGCAGAGGGTGAAGTGGAGAGAGGGCCGATCAGATTTTGTCATCAACAGTAACTATACTTAATTATTCGAGATTGAGTAATGTCAATTGTTACTTGCATAGTTAAAGGTGCATTTGGTGAGTGTCATAACATTTTCATTTGACATTGCTGTACCTTTGCTATCTAATCAACATAAAGGCACGTAATTTTGGCATAATAATAATAATAATAATAATAATAATAATAATAATAATAATAATAATGAAGTATCAGTACATTAGTTTTTTATTTTTTATTTTTTTTTTAAAAAATAATGAAGTATCAGTACATTAATTTTTTTATTTATTATTATTTAAAAAAAAAAAAAAAAAACTACTTAGCTAATCTAGAATTTACATTTCAGTTTCTTTTCAAAGAGCTACCTAATATGATTATTATTGTGCTATCTTCAGTCATGAATTCAATGAGTTCCATTGTGATGTTTGTTGAGGGTCAAATATTACATATCTGACCCCAGTTATTGCCTGGATTTACAAACATGATACTATTTAAATTGCCTATTTTAATCGTGTTTGTGTTGTAAGGTGGATTTACAGACGTGTACTGAAAAGGGTGCTAAAAGTTTTGATTTAACGCTCTGATGATCACTAAGGCAAGGGACGGACCCAAAGGGACCACGATCGATGAATGCACACGCCAGAGATCTGCTGAAATCAAGAAACTGAAGCGTAAGCGGCCCAAAATTGGTCCAGAACACGAGATTGCAGAGTTCCCACCATTTGATCGGCTCCGAATTTCATACATCGCCTGAGGACCACAAATGAACCGTACACATCAAATTTCAACTCCTGGATCCCTACAGAAGTGGGCCAAAAGACAAATCAGCCCATAGATCAGTGAATTGGGGCCCGCCTGAGATCTGGATATGCTCCAGTCTTGGTTTCAATGCTTTAAATAGGATGAGGAAAGGAATGGACGGAGTAGATCCTTCATATACATCAAGATGGGACCCGCTTTACATGGTGTGTGTGCACAGCTCACATGCACCGGCCGTGCTCCGGACGGTCAGCCCGGTCAAAAGACGGGCTGACCCGTCTCTCCTTCTTCTTCTCTGTTTCAAAAAAAAAAAAAAAGGGGACGTGCAGCAGCCGTCCGTTTTTTACAGTGGGCCTCACGCATCATCCATTTTTATGATCCAGACCGTTGATTCGCTTCAGAGGGAAGGTATTGATCTCGCCTAGGTGGCGGAATTGAAGAAGACAACGACGATTGGTTTTTAACCGTCCAGCGGAGAATGGACGGTGCAATCTAAATCTCTGTGGGCCGCACAGAAATAAGTCGGGATTGGCTTGTCTAGGTGGCATTTCGTCCTGAAACCAATGAACGGAGTGGATTTCTCTGTTAATTTCAATAAGGGGTCCACCAAACATCAACCGTCAATGCCGAACCTCTGTTTCGCAACAGAGGTTGCGATCTTCCACTATGGGCCACCATCATGGGGCTATGCGATGATCTGGACCGTCCATTATGTACAGAGGGAGGGTTTTAACCTCACCTTGGTGTCTTTTTGACACCATGCAAGCCATTGAAAAATCCTAACCGTTAAACTCAGTTTGGACGGTAAAACGATAGATCAGGTGGGCCGCATCAAAAGACGTTCAAACACTGTTAATCCTACCAAAATTCCTCCATGAAGCTGGTGGACGACGTGGATTTCTCAGAAGATAGCAGAAGTGGACCCCACCAAGAATCGGCGCGAACGTCTTGCGTAGCCTAGACGTGAGCGAACGCTATCCGTCCGTTGGACCTGCACTGGGCCACCCTCGTCATTTTTTTGGACGATCCGAACCGTCCAATGCAATTAGAAGAGAATTTTGGACAAAACCTCATTATTACCAAGCATCCATGCATAAGAGTAAGCTCAAAGCGGCACGTAGTCATAGCTATGTCGGTTGATGGTGTGGCCCACCCAAGACTCATATCAAATTTATATTTTGGCCCGTTGGATGAATCGACCCTACAAGTCCAATTAATGGACCTGATCCACAAAAAAAAAAAAAAAAATATCACAAGTGCCCCACGACTATCACCAAAAAGTCCTGCGTAATTCAAACGTCTTGCGTAAAGCAAGGAGAGCCGGCTCTCTAACTCCAGCACCAACTTCACTCCCCCTGCTGCTTATAAAAAGAGAAGTTTTGATCAGTGGAAAAGGGAAGAAAAGGTGGGAACGTGAAGGGCTTAGGCAGGAACGTGGAGAGAGAGACAAACAGGGATGTTTTTAATTTATTTATTTTTATTAAATTAGTGAGATCTAGGCCCATCATGGTGGGCTGAACCTCTTAGCTAGGGCTAAGAGGTGAAGCTTGTAGTAAGATGGGAGATTTCATGATTTTAATTTAATTTTAATGTATGAATTGAAGTTGATTTTAGTTTGATTAGTATGAAAATATTTTTAGTCTTTAATGGTCTGTTGTGACTGAAATTACAGTGGGTCTGCGATGACTTTGAGTATTTATTTTTTCTTTCCATATTTATGATGTTAGGAAGCCCTGTTGTTCACCATAGTCTCCTGGGCATGGTTGGATGACGGTACCCTTCCTAACTTTCATTGCATGTGATTGGTTGGTAATTAGTTTAATTTTGTTGTTTGCCATAGTCTCCTGGGCATGGTTTGGTGATGGAATCCATTCTAATTCATATACCTTTCATCTCTTGAAAACTAGATCAATGACAGTTCAGTAAATTCCATGATTCATGAAACAGTCATAAGATCTCCCTTATCTCTACAAGTGGATCCTCTGAATCCCTAGTTTCCTTTCCTCTGAAGTTCTTAAGTTTTAGATAATTAGTTCACAATTATTTCCTCAATTCCATTCAGTTTTAATTTCATCTTAATCTAGTTCTAGTTGTAGTTAGTTTTAGATAACGTACAGGGTTTCAGTCCCTTGGGATTCGACCTCAGTCTTATCGAGTTATTATTACATCACAACCCTGTACTTGGAGAGTAAACAATGTTCATGTAAGATCCACCCAGACCACCAAGTGTATCACCTCATGTTAAGGACTTAAAAATCAGCTTCACTTATAATTTAGGTTAACCACGTGAAAAGAATGAATGTACGGCTGCACAACCCTTGCCTCAAAACTGTTTCCAATAGCATGGCCCATGTAAATTACAATGGGTATGATTTTTGGGACATGGGCCTAAATTATTTTCTAAAATGTAATAGTTAGAGTGGATTTCATATATTGATCATGGTGGCTCAAATCAAGGGTGTATGTCTCTTTTAATTATTTCGGATTGCCCATTGGGGCACTCACTATGCTTCATCCTACGGAGTAAACTCTGCCGGACCCACTGTGAATGTATGTGGTTTATCCACGCCATCAACCATTTTTCTTGCTGATTGTGAGGGTTGAGCCCAAAATTAAAAGATATCGAAAGCTTAAGTGGACCAGACCACAGGAAACACAGGAAACAGTGTGAATTGAATGCATAAGGCTTGAAAATTCTTGGGGTCCACAGAAATTTTGGATCAAGCCAATATTTGTGTTTTCCTTATATCCACGTCCGTTTGATCTTATGAACAGGTTCAATGAAAAATAAACATCACTGTGGGCCCTAGGAAGTTTTCAACGGTGGAAATCATTATCCCACTGTTTTCCAATGGTGTGGTACACTTGAGCTTGATAAGCTTTACTTGTTGGGCAAGCCTTAAATTTATCTGATAAAATGGATAGACTGAGTGGATAAAATACATAACCACAGTGGGCCCAACCGAGTTTACTCAGTAAGCTAAGCGTACTGAGTTACTCAGTACCCAATCCGCTTCCATTCAAATGGACTGTTAATTTCCATATCTCAATGGATCCGGGCGGATTTTAGACGATTGTCCAAATTCAAATATTTTCAGACTCAGTAATGTTCCGTGCAGTTCGGGTCCACCATAAAATATAGGTTTATCAGGTGAGGGTGCCCAACCAGCTACTACCCAGGGCGGCATCAATCCAAGCATTGTAAGCTAGGATCAGACTCAAATCTGACCCATTTACTGCCTAACAAATGTAAAGAAAATAAAAACAATAAAAAATACACTTACGGTATTTTAAATCAGTTTTATTTCTTATACCATAAGGAAAGTCGTAGATTGAGAAGATACCATTTGCAAGAGGGGATCGTCGAAGGGGAGTTGTTTGACTGATGCTTGCGGTAAATATGACCTTTGATATTCATGAACTCGTGGCATATACTACTCAGTTTTAACCGTCCGAAGTCGACGCCGGTGGCTAATGAGTCGGCATTTTAAAATTATATTGTCTAGCCAGTACTGGTGTATAGATTTTCTGGTAAATGCATGACATAAGATACTCAGTTCTAACTCTCCAAAGTCGACGGCTGCTAATGAGTCGTCATTTCAAAATTATATTGTCCAGCCAGTCGTAAGTCCTAACCTCTTTCTGGTGTATAGATTTTCTAATGAATACATATTATAAAATACTAATTTTTAACCGTCCAAAGTCGTAGGCTGCTAATGAGTCGTCATTTCAAAATTGTATTGTCTAGCCAGTCGTAAGTCCTAACGTCTTGCTGGTGTATAGATTTTCTAATAATTACATATTATAAGATACTCAATTTTAACCGTCGACAGCTGCTAATGAGTCATCATTTCAAAATTATATTGTCTAGCCAGTCGTAACTCCCTCTCGCTGGTTTATAGATTTTCTAATAAATACATATTATAAGATACTCAGTTTTAACTGTCCAAGTCTACGGTTGCTAATGAGTTGTCATTTCAAAATTATATTATCCAGCCAGTCGTAAGTCCTAACCTCTTGCTGGTGTATAAATTTTCTAGTAAATGCATGTTATAAGATAACTCAGTTTTAGCAGTTCAAAGTCGACGGCTGCTAACGAGTTGTTATTTCAAAGTTATATTGTCTAGCCAGTCTTAAGTTCTAACCTCTTACTGATGTATAGATTTTTTGGTAAATGATGATATTTGTTACAGGGCGCTCTAGTGGTACCAGTCGGAAGTAAGCTTAAGGTGGAACCAGAGACATGTGGGGCCCACACAATGTATTCACACTGTCTAACCCATCTATCAGCTGCATCACATCGGTAAACCCCTATGATTAAAAAAAAAAATTCTACCTGATCCAAAACTAAGGTGGGACTTGATTATATATACACAACACTGTGGGCCCCATGCTAATCAACATTGGCAGATACCTCCCCACATGCTCGCTCTATGAATTTTGAATATGGGCTGATGTTTCTACTGTTGGTGCTTCTTACGGTGATGCATCTTTTGAACGGATTGGATGGTGTGGATATCACGTACCTCTATCCTTAAAAGTGTTCATGAAAAGCCACTAAATACATGTATTGAAGGAACTTGTTTATTCATGACCATTGGGTCGGGTAAAACATGTGTTGCGTTTTTTTAAATTATTAATTCTGCAAAAGGGTGTACACAAACCTAGTAAGCTCGGTTAGCTTGCTCGACTCGACTTGAAAAAGCTCAATACAACTCGGTTCGAAGTCGAGTTTGAGCTGAGTTGAGATGGTTTTTTTTTTAGCTCGTAAAAATTTCGAATTGAGTTCGAGCTTGCCCGAGCTCGACTCGACTTGGATCAAACCCCAACTCGAATTGAAGTCAAATCGAACTAGTTCAAATGGTTACTCTGATATTGACCTTGCTCACTAAGTGTTTGATGAAATGGCTTAACGAAGTGTCAACTAGTGGCAAGAAAGGTTATATATATATATATATATATATATATATATATATATATATATATATATATATAGAGAGAGAGAGAGAGAGAGAGAGAGAGAGAGAGAGAGAGAGAGAGAGAGAGAGAGAGAGAGAGAGAGAGAGAGAGAGAGAGAGAGAGATGCTCCCCTGCGCACCTACGCACGTGCGCACCTTTGCACCGTGCCATGGGTGTCTAATCTGAACGGTCCATGTGATGTGGAATCCCATGAAACCTTATGTGCTAAATTTTTACCCCAATCTGAAATTTTGGTGGGCCATAGTAAAGAGAAATGCAAATCAAGGGAAGAAACTGTTTTCAATTTTCATGGCCCATCAAAGTTTTAGATCAAAGTAAGACTTGGGCCTAAGGGGTTTCACGAGGTGCTGCTTCACTTGAACGGTTCAGATTTTGGATCCACATCACATATGATGGGTTCTCAAAAAAGTTCGTACGTAGTACGTACGAACTGGTTCGCAGGTAAGCTTTCCGCTATATATATATATATATATATATATATATATATATATATATATATATATATATATATATATATATATATAATACCAATTTTCCTTGTTTTTGATGTTACCTATATGGTGTTTGATGAAATACTTGTAAACGGCTACTGTTATTTTACATACAGTGAGAAATGGAAAGTGCATTGCATGTGTTTGTGAAAGTGCTGCAAAGGCTTGATTTTGGCTTGAACTTGGCTCAAACTGGCTCGAGCTGCTGACCAAACCAAGCCGAGCTAGCCAGTCAGGCTCGAGAACCGAGCCAAGTTCGAGCTGGTGTCAACTAGTGGCCGAGCCGAGCCGAGTCGAGCTGAGGCCAGCTCGACTCGGTGTACACCCCTAATTCTGCATGCAAGTTATGCATTAAATATATTTTCTTAATTACAGAGATTCCATGAGGAATTTCACTTGTGGGTTCACGTGTAATTAGAATGCAATGGGTCTTGGCATACTTTTTAAGGTTAATTTGATAGCTGGCCTTTGAAACTCGTTTTGGTTTTTATTTTTACTCACTCAGTTTTAACCATCCAAAATTGATGGTTGCCATTGAGTCGTCATTTCAAAAATTGTTATGTTAAATTGGTCCAAAGTGTTGTTGGGTGTATACAATTTTGAGTCGTCATTTGAATCTTTATCATATTAGGTTAAATTAGTGGCAAATATGTTGTTGGGTGTATCATTAAGATGTAGTTGAAGCCTTAGATGCACCAACATGAGAGCTATCAGTCTACTAGGGACTTAATTGTGTATAGGTTCTTGTCATTCAAATCATTTAGTACCGACTTTCCTACCACCAAATAAGCTACTTTTTTCTACTTCCTACAGTAGATAAGTGAATTGTTTCATATAAGTTAGTTTGGTTTATGATTAGTTGTAAGTAATATTTTTACTTCAAAGTACATAATCACTTCACTTACATTTTTTAGATTTTCTACTTTTCAAAAGTTGTTGAAGAGAGGCATCAAAAGAAGTGAAAGAGAGAAGCTGGTATATATGTTGTTTGCCAAACATACTCATCCTCTTAATAAGTAGAAATTAAGATAAGTTACTTCCAAATGCCAAGCACACTTTTTAAGGTTAATTTGGTAAGGGGGGGGGGGGGGGGGGGGGGGGGGGGATGCATGAGCATGTGCACCTTCTTATGTGAGCACCTTTGCACACGTGTCATGGGCACAAAACTTGAACGATACACATGATGCGGCACCCCTTCAAACCTCACAAGCCCAACTTTCAACCTATTACATAACTCTAGAGGGCTATAGCAAAAGGAAACAATTTTCTCCCTTGATTTGCATTTCTCTTTGCTAACTAGAGTTTTGGATTAGGCTGGAAGTTGGGCTCGTGTAGTTTTAAGGGGTTGCTAACTAGTTACGGATCATGCTAGAAGCTAGGCTCGTGTAGTTTCAATGGGTGCCGCATCACGTGGACTGTTCAAATTTTATGCCCATGACACGTGTGCAAAGGTGCACACAGGTGTTCACATAAGAAGGTGCGTAGGTGAGAGAGAGAGTGTGTGTGTGCGTGCGCGCGCGCCCGAGGGGGGGGGATTGATTCTATGCGGTCGATCTCATGGGAACTTTCCATGAGGTCAAGCTGTGTGGGCCCCACCGTGATGCATGTCGAACATCAACACTGTGCATTTAATAGGTCCCCTTTAAATTATGAGATATCCCAAAAATTAGTCGTATACGGAACTCAGGTGGGCCATACCATCTAAAATCATGTGAAGACATGCCTAAAATATATAAAAGCACTTGGTGGGGCTCACATAAAATTTAGATGCGCCTGAGACTTGGTGTAACCCCTCATCTAAGTGGGACACACATAATGGATGGGTTGGATTTGTGAACCACATCTGAATGGGCTCAACAAATGATTATGAATGTTTTAATGGGAGGGTAACCCCTCACAACTTTTGTATGTGGTGTGGCCCACACAAGTCATGGATTGACTTGATTTTTAAGCCTGAGACCTACCATGGAATGTTGCATCTAACTGATGGGGTTGATGTTTGACATGCATCACAATGGGGCCCACGCAACTCAACCTCATGGGAAGTTCCCATGAGGTCGACCGCATAGAACCCTTTCCCTATATATACATAGAAAGAGAGGCATGCTCACCTATGCACTTATGAATGTGCACACCTTTGCATAGATGTCATGGACTCAAAATTCAAATGGTTCATGTGATGTGGCATCCCATAAAACCCCTAAGGACCAATTCTCACCCTGATCCAAAACTTTGGTGGGCCACAGCAAAGAGAGATGCAGATCAAGAGAGGAAACTATTTTCTTTTGTCATGGCCCACCAAAGTTTTGAATAAGGATAAAAGTTGGGCCCCGGGGGTTTTATGGGTGTGCTACATCACATGGGACCATTCAGATTTTGGGCCTTACATCACGTGTGATGAGTTTTCAAAAAGTTTTCACGAGAACTCATGAGGAATTGCAACGAAGAGAGCACTTATCCATGCCTCTCTCTTTCATCTTTGTTTGATGAGGTAATAGTCCTGATCGATCAAGGGAACAAAAAGTATCCAAAGAGTTAAGATGGAAATTTGAATTAATTTTGATCAATCGAACTAGGTTTCAATCTATAGGATTGTCGATCGATCGACAATTCGCTAGAACATTCTATTTGATCTTGGAATTGTGATATTTCACCATGTAATGAAAAAATAAATAAATAAAAATATTGACCCTTATTAATCCTAAACACTAGAGTGAATAGATCACTTTGGTTTAATCAAGTGGATCCCACTTTAAAGGGTAAGTGTATTCACATTTAAGCTTGAAATGATATCATTCTAACATAATGAAGTATGTGACAAGTTGCAAACATGATGCAATGCTCATTATCATCTCATCCATGCCATGCATAGCGCTCTTGAGTTGATTCCTGAAGGCACACCCCAAAAGACCTGTAAGTACTACGATAATGGTTGGCTTAGTAGACCATCCCTGGATACCCACGATGTGTGGAAGCCTACATAGAGAAGAGTGGATGCGGGTCGATGGATATTCAACTTAAGCAAGTGGATAGATCAACCCCACTTTATGCATTCATGCACTGCATAACATTCATGCATTTTCTATTTTAATCATGATGTGTAACAAACCATGATGAGTTCACTCACTAGCCTGCCCAACTAACGATGTATTAATGGAAAAAATCATACATATTTTATTGAAGATGAAAACAATCACTTAATTTTAAGAACAAATGGTCAAGCCAATGATAATCAACAAGAGAAGTGGACTATTCTTGAAACAATCACTTATGTTATTTTCCTTATAATGCTTTGGAGTTGATTATAGTCGAGAAACTTAAAATTTTGAATATTTTAAAACATTTGGTTAGTTAATGGTTTAATAAGAGGTCCCCAATTGGGTGAATCTAGTTTCATGGATTATAAGTTGTGGTAGGATGTATAAATGATTATGATGATTTGGGTGTATAATGTCCTATTGAATTGATATAATTTTGGACTTAGAATACATCTAATTATGTGCCTCTGAGAAATAGTATGAATACATGGTTTTAGTACTCTTGGTGTACAAGTCATAGTTCATAACTCGACTCTAAAGGTGCATGCTCTATATCCAAATCGCCGGTATGATAGAGAAAGAGAAGAAAAAGAAAAAGAAGAATGAAAGAGCTCTCATCCGTACATCTTCTCCCCTTCATCTCACATATATTCCGCATAGTGGATGGCTCTCATCTCGCACATCCATACCTCTATATGTCGTTATGAGGAGGCTTCAAAGCATTTCTCGTTGAAGATAGATTAAAGAGAGGTCTTCTACTTTGAAGGATCAATATCGGGTGGTTAGATAATTTTAAGATACAATCATTATAAGATCTTAATCATTAGTTCATTTCTTTTTGAATTTTGATTTCATTAAGATGGGCAGTAGACCCTAATCATATGAAATTGGATTTTAAAAAGTTTCACACTTTCGAAGAAAAAACCTAACATGAGTTAAATGGTTTAATCTCATGTACTTCCGTGCCACATGTATGATATTGCATTGGCTAAGTTTCAATCATATATCAAGCTTTCCCAAGTATCAAAGCTATCATCCATTGAGAAATAGCCATGTCGGGCGGAGCAGGCATTACTCACCTCCAAATTACCAATACACCATTGCCATATCTTTAAATGATGCATGGATCTAGACTAATGGAAAATGATTTAGTGATCTCTAACCACAGTAAGTTACAGTGCTGATATATAGTTGTGTTGGGATAATTGGACAGTCCAAAAGATTGATCTGAACTGACCATTGGGTAGAGTACGCAGTTTCATGTGGTGCCATTAAAAAAAAAATAATAATAATAATAAACTAAAAAATAAAAACACTTATTGGATAATTATATTTTCCCCACTTTAATATGAATGATCTTGGCCATCCACTATATTTGCAAGGGGTTGGATGATTGGACTTGCGATATATCAGTGTTAATTTTGAATTGGAGGCAAATATGTGCTGGACTCATGGAGATCATCCATTTGGATTGTCCAAGTAGACCAAAGCGCCAAACTCTTTATTGCACCAATATATGAATGATCTTGACCATCCATTCTCCCAAAGCACTAAATTCTATATTGCACCTGTATATGAATGATCTTGACCATCCATTCTATTGGCAATGGATAGGATGATTAGATTTGCTACATCAATGTTAATTTCGAATTGCAGGCAATGAAATTTGTGCTGGATTTGTGGGGATCGTCTAGTTGGGTTGTCCAGACGTCCCAATGCAACGATTACCATAACATTTATCAGAATTAATTATGTGTAGATTGTTTTTCATTTACTTTTGTTTTGTTCTCTCGTTATACAACAAAGATGGATTCCTTGCGAGAAGGCTGGATTCTCTGCAACGTTTATAAATCTAGTTTATTCTACAAACGTTGTATGTATGGCATTGAACCCATCCAAAACGGTCCTCACAATCATGGAACTTAGACGCTCCAAAAATCAGACCAAGTCAACTATGATGTGGACCACCACTTGAATTTGGACCTTTTTTTTTTTGAATGGTTGTTATTGTTTAATGGTCTGGCCTAACTGATGATTGCATAGGCCTGATGTGTGACCACATTGTCATGGTGGGGACCACTTTGACGTACAAGTTGGATCAGATGACGGAACACTTCAGCTTCCACCTGACGAATCTGCACCTGAATTGCAGGGGTCGACGTCAACACTAATCAAACGGCAGCAGATTCGTAGGTGAATCCAACACCACTCATATCCCTCTTCACCGAATTTATTGGGCCTGCTGTGATATTTTTCTTTTATCCACGTACTTCATCCGTTTTAGCTCATTTAAGTGTATATGAACCCAAAATTGAAAGCATATCTAAAGCTCTAAGTGGATTAATACACCACACGAAACAGTGGGGGATTGAACACTTGCAACATTTGAAAACTTCCTTGGGCCACGGAAGTTTTGGATCAAACTGATATTTTTGTTAGTTGGATGTCAAATAAACATAACAGTGGTTGATATGCTTTAATTTTATGCTTATGCCCTAAAATGGGCTGGCAAAATAGATAGACGATGTGGATAAAACACATAAATCCCACAGAATCCGGTCACCAGGGATTACAATAAGACCCAAGTCCTGGTCTGCAAACTATGACATAAACTGATATACTATTTGTGACCTAGTGTTTGGTTGCTTTGGTCAATTCCCCCCCCCCCCCCCCCCCCCCCCCCCTCTCTCTCTCTATAAATACCAATCAAACATCCTTACTCTCACTACAATTGGATTACATTACCACAACGCTCCCACAATTTTCTCTAGCCCCAGCCATGCATTCTAGTAAAAATGGGTCCCCAGCTCTGTCCAAGAGGGTCTTACAAGCTATAACATGCAAAGGTAAGCTACATCCTCCAACCTTACATCTTCATTTCCTTAAATAACAAATCAATTTTTCTTTTTGGAATATTCAGCGGCTGTATGCTGGGGAATTGAGCAGCCTCTAAAAATAGAAGAGATCCAAGTAGACGCACCTGGTCCATCAGAAGTTCGAGTCAAGATGCTGTCTGCAAGCCTCTGCCACACGGACATCCTATATTGGAAAGGCTTCCATATTGTTTGTACACTCACCTTCTTCTTCCAACTGTTTAAGGTGGTGTTTGGGTCAATTGCCAAATTGTGATTTGGTGAACCACAGGAAATGGAATATACATTAAATAGGAACCCAAATCACTAGTTCCATTCTTTTTTTCTCAACCAATTACAGGGAATTGGGAAGAATTGAATTTGACTTCATTGCGAGTTAGGGTCCAGCATACATGTGATGCTTAATGGGCACCATCCGCCTTGTAATTCTATGATTTATGGGCCACCATAAAATTACGCTGAAGGACGATTGCAGCCATTACCATCTGTGCATGAAATTAAAACAGTCTAAAGAAGATTTTCAATGGCTCATATTGAAATCTCAAAATCAAAGGTTTTGGATCATCACTGAGGCTTATTATGAGATATTAATCTGTTTATGATAGTAGCACGAATCATTGGACCAAATCAGCGTGTGGGCCACTGCTGGTGATGATGTACGCTGGATCCTGAGTCAGGATGAAGGAAAATGAATGCAACTTTGTGTGTGTTTTAAATATTCCAATTTGTCAATTCTTTTCTTGATTTTGTTGAGTTTTGCCGTGTCGTTTTAAGTCGAGTCAAGGTTTTCTCGAGTCTGTCCGAGTCATGGCCAGAACAATTGTCTACTGAGCCTTACTGAGTCTTGGTGAAATCTGGTTGAGTCTGAGTTTAAATTATTTTTTCTTATTTTTGAATCATGAAAAGAACTAATTAACCAATTGGCTCCGTTTTCTGATATACAGCCAGCGTTTCCCAGAGTGTTAGGACATGAAGGCGTTGGGTAAGACCTTTTGCATCTCTTATTGAAATATTCAAATGAGTTGGATTTGGACACTGCCCGTCTGTACCAGTTTTGCAGAGGTTACCCTATTTTGATATTTATTTGATTGGATGGCAAGCTATTATCAGAGATAGTGCTCACACAACATGTTTAAAAGTTGGACCACATGCTTAACCGAGCCACCTCTAACAATGGCCTACCATCATACCCTACCACATGAGTAATGACACGCTCAAATAAACATGGTAGTACCCAGTCTGCATCAGAGTAGGCAACGGGTCCCTCATACGGAGGCAGAGTAGGCAATGGCTAGTGATGTCATCCTTGGTGACCTAACCTAATGGAATTTAAATGGGACATGTGCTATTGTGAGTGTTCATAATTCAATCAAACACTAGACCACATGTGTGAGCGTTGACCTATATTCAATTTTTATGATCATGCAATCAGGTAAGTATGGGTGTGCCAGAGTCCTACTTAACTTAATGTTTGATTGAACGCTAATGATCCTTGCACTGAGATAGCAAATTAAGATCGAGTTCTAGGTCTCGACCACCCTCATCAACCACAAGTTGTTATAATAACAATTAAGCAATTTGTGAATGGATAAGGGTCAATCATTCCCGGTGGATTCTTTATCTTGTGTCTTAAGAACTTTTGTTTTCACCAATAATTTCATCCAATATATATTTCTCATAAGAATCAACACGTGCATGATAAAATAGAAAAGAGCTAAAAACATTGTCTGTTCTTATTTATTTGTAAATGAGGTTTATTATTATAAATAGACCATTTGTATGAATAGATGATAAAGTAACAAATGAACTAGAGAATAAATAGAAAAGTGATAAATACCTAAACCATTTGTATGAATAGATGATCTAGGCAAATGGTCAACAGGATGTGAATAAATTATTTGATTTTTTAAGTAAGAATTCAATTGATCAAAATTTAACAACAAAAAATTGTGGATATTTAATCTATTCTTATAGTATTGTAGCGGTATCACTGAACAGTAGCAATCTATATTAGAACTAAGCTAAGGTATGTTAAAATAAAAGATAAAGGTAAAGGTAAATTGTGTTTTGGACGGACCCAAAGCTCTTCATCGCGTTCTTTTTTTATATCCCCAAAAGGTTGCAAAACCCTCGCTAGGTTTCCTTAGTAATTTAAGATCTTTTGCACCCGCAGTTTTTATATGCTCTTTCCACAAGAAATCTTTGTAAATATGAAACCATTTTCAGATCTTTTACCATCATAACTGTGATGACTTCTATATATCAAAAATTATTTTTAAGTCTTTATCTCTTTCGGATTTGGCTCGATGGGAGTCATCTCCAAAGATCCCTTTTTGTGACCCTGAATATTTGTAGTATTGGTGAAACTAGTCGCACCTAATTTAGATCGAGCCTCAATCTATTGGTTTCCATCTGCTTTGATATTAGTCTATTTTTTTTATTTTTTTTGCAATCACCGCTAGAGCTCCAAACTTCTCTAAGATGATCTCCCATTTCAAAAGGATCATGAGAAAGTCTTACCAAACATATCCGAATCTATGATAAGATTCTTGCTTTGGTAGGTCTTTGAAAAACATATTGGATATGTTACCTTGGCCATGTGCCTTAGTGTTACATGTTATTAGTTGATCGCTTCATTTCTTCTAAAAGTATGTGTATGAGTTCGTGTCAGTGCATTTACAAGAGGAGATAAAAGATAAGGAAGCAAAAGATATCCTTAATCACGAGTATAATTTTGTTATTGTCAAGCATCTTATTGGTCCATTAGGTACGTCAAAAATAGGTGTAAACAAAGAGAGGATCCCACACAAAAGCGTATTGAAAGTTCTTAATTATACTATGAACTCAAAAAGACAATCTCTCACAGCAGGACCCAATCAAATCTCACCCACCACGCGCGCGCGCACACACGTATAGGTGGCCAATATGTCGACGTCAGCATCACACCCCATAAAACAAAAGCCAAAGTGACTGTGCACGTTGTGGGTATAGGTGCCATCATTACTTGCAGGATTCTTTTAACCAGGCAGTCCTTTTTGTCGGCAGGTGCAGCTGTCTTCAAAACACGCTTGGCTTTCACTTCTTAAATACCCATACTTGCTAAGATTTTGAAACAGACTCGTCTTCCTGCACTCAAATCTACCGTCGCTTCATTCCATGCTTGGTGGAACTACTCTGCCGAGATAATCATCTAAAAATCGCAGCAGGAATGATTAAAAAAACACTTCCAAATGGGATTTTGAGAACTCACGTTATGAAAAATTCTTGCTAGATCTGGCCAGCCATCCTTAAATGCTGGGAGATATGCAAGTGCACAGTACATGTTGGCTGTATAAGCCAAATCTTTTCTTTACTTCATGAAAACAGAAATTTTCTAAAAATATCTAATTTTTAGGAGGAAGAAAGAGATGTAAGAAACCAGAAATTTTCTTTCAAACTGATACTTTACTGTTGTTGCTGCACACGTACTTCTCACACGCGCTATTTTTTCTTACTTGCTATTCACTCACTGTTGCTGCTTCACTTGCTTGCTACAACCAGATACAAGGTGCCTATTTATAGGCTTTTGAATGTAGGGTGAAAAGACAAAACCGCCCCTGCCAGGAGCTTCTAACACTTAAATGTTCCTAGAAAATACAAAAGCATTTTCATCTTCCAAGAGCATCTCCACGGGAAGTGTTCTTGTGTTTTGGAAGATTAACAGTCACAGCAATTGCTGAGCTTTAGTTTGCAATTCCAATACTCCCCTTCAAACTAAAACTGATTTCATTTTGAGCATCATTCTTAGTCGTTTGAATGCATCTGTCAGTAATGCCTTTGTGAAAATATTCGCCACCTGTTCCATAGTATGACAATACTTTAATTTCATCATTTTATACTTCACATGATCTCTCAGAAAATGATATTGGATATCAATGTGTTTACTTTTTCCATGCTACACCGGATTTTTGGTTAGCTCGATTGTTGACTTGTTATCCACATATATAACTGTGGATTCTTCCTGCGGATACTTCAGCTCCTTTAGTAGGTTTCTTAACAAAATTTCCTCACAGACAGTGGACGATGCTACCACGTACTCGGCTTCACATGTGGACAGGGCGACCATACTCTGCTTTTTCAAATTCTATATGAAAGTAGTCGTTCCGAGATAGAATGCATAGCCAGTGGTGCTCTTTCTTTCATCTTGGTCACTTCTCCAATCACTGTTTGAGCTTCCATACAGTATTGTTTCATCATCGTATGGATAGAAAAGATCGAATTCCATTATTCCTTTGACGTACCTGAGGATTCTTTTTGCGGTTAGCCAATGTGATTCTTTTGGTGCTTCCATGTACCTACTTAGAAGCCCGACACTAGACGATATCAGGCCTTGTGATTGTGAGGTACCTTAGGGTTCCAATCAGACTCTTAAACATAGTCGAGTCAACGCTTCTTCCTTCTTCGTCCTTTGTCAGTTTTAAGCTTGCTACAGGCGTGTTTACGGCATTACAATCGGTCATCTTGAACTTTTCAAGCAATTCTTTGGCATACTTTTTTTGAGATATATAGATGTCACTATGTTGTTGCTTCACTTCAATGCCCAGAAAAAAGGACATCAAACCTCCATCGACCATCTCAAACTACTTAAACATAGCCTTCTTGAATTCATTAAACATCAGTCGACTGTTTCCTGTAAACAGCAAATCATCAACATACAGGCATGATATAAGCATATCGTTATGAGCATTCTTCTTGATGTAAAATGCATGCTTATATGAACATTAGGCGAAGCCGTTCTCTTGAAGATAGTTGTCAATGCATGCATTCCAAGCACGTGGAGCTTGCTTCAACCCACAGAGGGCATTATACAGTCGATATACCTTATGTTTCTCTCATTGCATAACAAAGCTTTCAGGCTAGTCAACATAGACATTTTCTTCCAGAATTCTATTTAGGAATGCAGATTTCACATCCAGTTGGTAGATCATCCAACTGTGATGGGCTGTAAGGGAGATAATCATCCTCACAGTGTCAATGTGAGCAATAGGAGCGAAGACTTTTTCATAGTTTACCCCGTACTTCTATTTGTAGCCCTTTACTAGGAGCCTTGCCTTGTAGTGATCGATCTCATTATCAGTATTTCACTTAATCTTGTACACCCATTTGACGTTAATAATTTTATGGCCATTAGGAAGCGTAATCAGCTCTTATATGTCATTATTCTCAATGGGATGAATTTTTTCTTTCATAGCAATTCTTCAACATTCTTCTTTTATGGCCTCATGGAATGTCAGAGGCTTATGATCTGCGTATAGGCAGAAAAGATTGACCTCTTCAGTTTGCTCATAGATATCACTTAGGATTTTCATTTTTATAGGTGTCATGGGTGAGGACGAGCTGGCCGAATTTTGACTTGATGGAGTGCTTTCAGGAGTGATAGAATGTATTCTTGGACTTTTGTGTACTGATGATGTGACTGAAGAAGGTGTGTGAGCGTTTGCTCTTGACGGTCATGCCTTTCTTCATGTTCTTCTGTTTCGACTAAAATATCTTTGGTCGATTCTTCATCGTTCCATTTTCAAGCTTCTTCCTCACTAAAGACTACATCTCTACTCACCACTACTTTATTGGTTAGTAGATTGCAGAGCTTGTAAGCTTTAGATCCTTTACTGTAGCCGATGAAGATGCATTTTTCACCCAAATCATTAAGCTTCCTTCTTCTTGCTTCTGAAACTTGAGCGTAGGCAACACACCCAAAGATCCTTAGGTGCGCCACGCTCGATTCGGTTTGTAGTCACTCTATGCCTCCTGTGGTGTCATGTTTCTGACACTCTTAGTTGGACACCGATTGAACAGGTAGGCAGTACATACAACTGCCTCTGCCCAGAAGCTCTTTGGCAGGCCTTTCTCCTTCAACATGGTCCTCATCATGTCAAGGATGGTGCGGTTCTTCCGTTCCGCAATTTCATTCTGTTGTGGCGTGTAAGCTATACTATGTTATTGCTTAATGTCATATTCACTGCAAAAATCTCGAAAATACGTTTGAGGTGTACTCTACACCTCTGTCCGATCTGAATACTTTAATTTTGTGACCACTTTCAACTTTAACACGAGCTTTGAAAATTTTAAAAATAGTGAAAGTGGAAGATTTTTCTTTGATGCAATACACCCAAAGTCTTTTGTTAAAATCATCAATAAAGGTAATAAAGTATTTATTACCTCTAAGAGGATGTTTCAAGTGGTTCGCAAATATCAGTGTGAAGCAATTGAAGTAGTTCTTTTGCTCTTTTAGACACTCCACTTAGAAAGGAGTTCCTTTGTCGCTTCCCGAGTGTGCACGCCTCACACACATGTTCTAGAGCTTCAATAACCGACAAGTCATGCATCATGCTTGATGAGGATAAGAGTTTAAGGCCACTGAAATGGAAATGCACAAAACGAAGATGTCATCTCCATGAATCATTCATCGCGAGTCCATAGAGGCACTTCTCAGCTTTTATGTTAATATGAAGCGGAAACATACGATTCTTTATCATTTGGACTTGAGCCACAAGTCTCCTGTGAACATCTCTTATAGAGAAAGAATAATTCTCCATGCCTATGACATACCCCTTCTCAAAGAGTTGACCGAGACTGAGGATGTTATTTTTCATGTTTGGTACGTAATACACATTAGAGATGTAATTTAGCTCACCATTCTTCTGATGGATTTTTAACTTTTCCTTTACCTATCATGGGTACCTTTGATGAATCGTCAAAACTCACATTGCCACGAACTCCTTCTATATGTTCCACGAACATGTCTTTATTACCACTCATGTGGTTGCTTGCACCAGTGTCGAGATACCATACATCTGACCGTTCACATGCCTTTTCTTGTGTGAGGAGGAGTGTGGAGTCTTCTTGTTCATGGTGTGATATTTCAGCATAGTTGGATCGTTCATCTTGATCCACTTTGCTCTAACACACAAAGGCATAATGGCCGAATTTCTTATAATTGTGACATTGAACGTTCTTTGTGTTTCCACGACCACATATGAACCGGCCTCTACCATTTCTTCTTCCACAAAGACTGGTAACCTTTTGTTGATTTTGTTGATAGCTTGGATGATATATGCCATCTGCCTCTTGCATGATTGCTAGTGTCACAGCCGCCTCATTGTATATGGTAGTTCTTTTATTCCTTTAGATTCAACTTAAACTCTAAGGCATGTTTAAGCGTTGAACTAGCATTCTTTTGCATTCGTTGCTCATGCACTTGTAACGATCCTATCAGTTCTTTAACGAACAGTTTTTCTAAGTCCTTTGATTCTTCAATCGCCACAACTATATGCTCAAACTTGATTGTGAGAGATCGCAATGCCTTTTCCATGACACATATGTCTTTAACTTTTTCACCATTTCTTTTTAAATTGTTAATAATAACAATTAGATGTGAGAAGGAATCAGAGATACTTTCATTTTCTTCATGTGCGCTGCTTCAAACTCGACTCTTAGTTTTTGAAGGCGAACTCCCTTCACTCGATCAACACCCTTGAAGATGGTGTCAAGGGTATCCCAAGCTTGCTTGCTTGATGTCGCTTCGACAATCTTTTCAAAGGTTGATTCATCCAACCCTTGATAGAGGAAGAACAAAGCCTTGTTGTCTTTCTTCCTTCGATTTTTGAAAGCAGTCTTTTCTTCATTGGTGAAGGCGGCTTCTTCCTCCATAGTAGGTTTTACATACTCATCGATAACAATCTCTCATAGTTCTTGCAACCCGAACAATACCTTCATTTGGAAGCACACTTTTTATAGTTGTCCTTAGACAACTTAGAAACATGTGATTAGATTGTGCTAGCCATTTGAACAAGCTTTATGGGTTAGACAACTTGGTTTTACTAAGCCTCAAGAGGACCCAAACAATCTGATTTTTATTTATTTATTTTTTTTTTTTAAGGAGGGCTGATTTTATTTTTTATTTTTATTTTTGAAAATGGAGGGAGAGGGATGGAATAGAAGATCCGATTTTTTTAAAAAAATAAATTAAAAAAAATAATAATAATAATAAAAAGCAGATTTTTTAGCCAGAAAAACTTCTGAAATCTGATTTTATTTTTTATTTTTATTGCTGAAAAACTGCTGGCAATCTGAATTTTTTTTGTTGAAAAACTGCTGGCAATCTCCAACCAGGGAACTCAAAAAAGAACTTAGCTTTGCAATCTAATTTTTTTTAAAACAGATTTTTTTCAGAAAAAATCTGTACTTGGCTAAAACAATTGCTGGAAACTTCTTGTATAAGAAGAACCTGGGGCTCTGATACCAATTTGTTGGCTGTATACCCAGATCTTTTCTTTACTTCAAGAAAACAGAATTTTTCTGGGCTTTACAAAGCCTCTGCACAACTTTAAAAAAATCTAATTTTTAGGAGGAAGAAAGAGATGAAAGAAACCAGAAATTTTCTTTCAAACTGATTCTTTACTGTTGCTGCTGCACACTTACTTCTCACACTTTACTTGTTATTCATTCACTGTTGCTTCTTTACTTGCTTGCTACAACCGGATACAAGGTGCTTATTCATAGGCTTTTGAATGTAGGGTGAAAAGACAAAACTGCCCCTGTTAGGAGCTTCTAATACTTAAATGTTCCTAGAAAATACATAAGCATTTTCATCTTCCAAGAGCATCTCCATGGGAAGTGTTGTTGTGCTTTGGAAGATGAACAGTCACAGCAATTGCTGGGCTTTGGTTTGCAATTCCAACAGTACACACATGGAAGTCATGCCCTAACTAAGATGGAAAATCCTATGCATTTTCTACCTAGACTATTAAACTAAAACTCTTAAAATGTTTCCAGTGTGGTGGAGAGTGTGGGCGAAGGAGTGACAGAATTCAAAGAAGGGGAAATGGCCATCCCAACTTACATTGGAGAGTGCAAGGAGTGCAACAACTGCCGATCTGAGATGACCAACTTGTGCGAGAAGTACCCCTTCACATTGGACGGTAGAATGCTGGATGGCACGACGAGAATGTCAGTTAAAGGGAAAAGGCTCTACCACCTGATCAGCTGCTCCACATGGTCCGAGTATACCGTTATGAATGTTAATTACGTCGTGAAGATTGATCCAAGGGTGCCTCTACCGCATGCCAGCCTCATCTCCTGCGGCTTCTCAACCGGATTCGGCGGAGCATGGAGGGAGGCCCGGGTCAGGAAGGGATCCAGCGTTGCTGTTTTTGGGCTCGGAGGAGTTGGGCTAGGGGTACGTGT
Organism: Magnolia kwangsiensis; assembly: GCA_037074715.1. Taxonomy (NCBI): domain Eukaryota; kingdom Viridiplantae; phylum Streptophyta; class Magnoliopsida; order Magnoliales; family Magnoliaceae; genus Magnolia; species Magnolia kwangsiensis. The sequence goes on along the minus strand of CM073589.1, from coordinate 6,021,059 downwards.
TGTTTACTTTTAAGGGTAACGGTTCCATGCATGGAGTCGACTGGCAGTGCATCGGCTCCTATTGATAAAGTTGGACATTCTAATCAGCCCATCTGGACTGTCCATCCATTTTATTCTACTAAATTTCATGGGATACCATGCAAAAATCAACAACGATGGGACCATCCTAATGATCCATACATTTGTACTTTCCATAGCCCTCCATTTTCCGGGTCATTCGTAGAATTATTATGATTGCCTGATAGAGGTGATCCTTTAGTACCATGGGCAATCCTTGATGGGTGCTGATAAATACATGACCCCAAATTTTAGTTTTGCCTGTTTTCCTATAAACAATCATGATCATATATCTTAGGAAATTTATATATATATATTCTAATTAATTAATATGGATTTTATACTACATTCTAATCATCACGCTTGTTCATCCCATTACATTTCTTTAAATTCTAGTTTGGTGGGCCAAATGGATTGGCTGCTTGGATGAACCACACCATGATGTTCATGTAAAATCCACCCAACCACTAAGTTTGTCACCTCATGTTAGGCCAATAGCTCAAAAATCACCCCTATCTATCCATGATTCAAGTAGATCACATGATTGGAAACAATACGTACAGCAACAACCGCTCTCTAAATTATTTCACTTAGTATGATGCAATTGAATCACAAATGGGCCTGATTTTTTAGGTCTTAAGTATCAACTTTGGCGTCAGATGTTTGGGTTCTATAAACTGTCTCTCCCAAACGTTTTCTTTAGTTTGGCACACCTAAATCACTTGTCAACTTGAAGTTTTGACTCTATGCCTACATTAAGATTACACTTCCAATGGTTTGGGTGGATTTCCCTACACATGGCGGTCGCTCCTCCTCCAAATCAAGTCCGATCATCAGTCTCAGCCTTTGTAGAGAGATTGTTTAGAAAGTAATAATAATAATAATAATCATTATTATTATTATTATAGAGAGTGTGGCTCTTGAATATTTCAACGACAGTTACTGTGATGTTTACATAAGATCCACTCCACCCATTAGATAGTTAAGTTTCATATTAAGAACAGAGCAGAAATTTCGGGGTGACAATGATTCCGATGGGATACACTAAAGAAAGCAATTGGGAGAGAGACTTCCACAGTTAATTTTTACCCTGCCATTGTGATAATTATATAAAATGCACTCCAACCATTAGATTCCACCTAAAAATTTAGGCATGTGGCCCAAAAATCATACCCATCAGCTGATTCACATGGGCTTGATTAATGAAACTGATTCACATGGGCTTGATTAATGAAACAATTTGTAGTGTACACACTGTCCTGTACACCGTTTCCAAAAATGTGGTCCACCTGAATAACAAGTGGAGCTGATTATTAAGCCCTCAAGCTAACATGGGGGTTTGGTGAATTTTACATAAATTTTGTGATGGGGCCCACTCAAGCCACCTACCAATTTGGTGGCATGCCAAAGGTGGTGGAATGATAATTATATTGATTAATGAAGTGGCTTTTTGAAAAAAATTTTGATAAAGGTATTGGAACGTAAATTCCATGTTAATTAGGTAGCTTCTTTTAAGTTAATGAGTTAGTGGTTTGATTGTTGTGATTTTTGCATTGGAGCCGAATGCAATCATGACCAGCTGAACGTAAAGGCTGATGACCTTTGGTTGTCTTGCTGGACCTTTGGCTAACCATTTAATTTGGAAGATTCCCAGGTCATATATGGATTTTCCAATGGAAGTGGATGATGTTTGGATAGCAAAGAGAATAAAGAATTCTATAAATTTTCTGATGCAAGATATTAGGTGGTTGTTATCGCATGAAGATAAAATTTCCATGGACTATCAAAACAAGACTCTTAAACGTAAAGTTCAAAGTCCAATAATACTTACGAAAATACCCATTGATCATAATTATTATTTTTTTAATTTAGAAATATATGTATCAAAACATGTCCTTGGGTCATTTTATAATTACTAGGGATATTTTAATCAAAAGGTAAATCAATCACCTAACTCAACTCATGTTGGCTGCAGACGGTGCAGGGAGCACGGATGTGTGGAGCAATCAAAATAATAGGCGTGGATTTGAACGAAAGGAAGAGAGAGAAAGGGTTAGCTTTTGGGATGACTGACTTTATTAACCCTAAAAAAATAGACAAATCCGTATCTGAAGTTATCAGAGAAATGACTGACGGTGCTGGCGTCGACTACAGCTTCGAATGTACGGGCGTGCCTTCCTTAATAAATGAAGCCCTTGATTCCACCAAAACGGTATGTCCACTAAAAATGACCTAATTGGCCTCTTTCTTTCATGTCCCCACAAGCACACAACACCTTTAGCTCAATCCACACCGTAGACCATGCACGTTAGAGCTATTGTGGATGCAGCGTTTATCTAAAATCACATTGATCTGATGATTCTAACCATCTCTATGTGAGTGTTGAATTCCTCGAACTGATTTTTGGCCTTGGTGCCTAACATCGCGGAAAAAAACTGATAGGCGGATTGGATTTTACATATTCAATATAGTGGGCCCAGAATCAGTCCAACTCGGGATTAGATTCAACCCAGTTTGAGTCGACTGAGGTGAGTCATGCGGGATTTGTCTGAGTCTCAAAACTATGCAATGAATTCTATATGAATATCCATTACCATCGAATAGATCCTCCGAACGGGACTGAGCTGGAAGTGACTTAGGTCCGATCGAGGGATAACAAATGTCTTAGATAGCTATGGGACGGTAGGATTGCCACACACGTGTGCAACCTTCTTAGTGCATTTCGGGTGACAAATGACCGGGGTGAAGAATGTCCAGGCCAATTTCATGAGTGGAATTCAATGAAAGACCAATCCAACGAGCCTGATTGACTGGCCAACGAACTGGACCCAGATCGGTTTGGGAATTGATTGGACTGTACATTGGCCCATGCTCAGCCAGGCACATTTCTAGCTCAGGCACAACCAGCTACCCATTTAGCCTGACCACGACTCGACTCACAAGCAGGTTGGGCGAGTTATCTGGCTGGCTGGTCTAACCCATTATCACCCCTAACAGTATCCAAATAGACATTTAAATATACAAAATTAATCAGTTGAGTTGGGCATTTAAACATCATTAACATTTAGTAATTACTATTTCGCGTGGTCTTATTTGGTGGTGATTAGGGAAGAGGAGTGGTGATTATGATAGGTGCAAGCACGGAGCTGATGGTGCCCCTTAAATTCCTCTCCCTCATATCAGGCAGAACGCTGAAAGGTTCCATCTTTGGTGGCATCCGACCTCACTCTGATCTACCCCATGTCATTCACAAATGCATAAATAAGGTATGTTAAACTCTATCAAGATTTCCACTCCCAATTTGGTTGCCCATATGATGTTTCATGCCATGTCACCATAAGGGTAGCGAAGGGCTGGGCCACCCATTAAGCCCAACGAGCCCGACACTGCTTGGACCTATTACCTTGGCCCATATATTTAAAATTTTATTTTTAAAGAGATTTTCTCAATAATATTCGAGAAAAACCTCAAAATTCGAATTATCTCCTGAGAAATTCAGGAAAACACATTTGCCATTGTGTCTGATAACCTCTATACAGGAACTATCATGAATTACTTCTAACAAGAACAATTACTATTCTACAGGAAATCCAGCTGGACGAGCTTGTAACACATGAAGTCCGATTGGATGATATAAACCGTGCATTCCAGCTAACGGAGCAACCAGATTGTCTCAAAGTCATAATAAAGATAACTGATACTGAGTAGGATGGTAGATCAAACGTTACAGAATATTCACTCGTATTTGGTGCTTGTTTGAGTGTAATGGATTATATATGTTACATTATGAATAATGAACGCCTCCAACTCAGCCCTGACCTACGCTCATGTCACGCTGATGCACTGTTTCCATTAGGGGTTGCATGTGTTATTAAATGGGTTGGGTCTGATCAGGATTGGGTTGGACTTGGTTGGGTCGCTGGGTAATGTGCAGCGGGTGAGGTTAGAGATAGATTTCTTGATCCGTTTATTAAGTGGCTTGAGCTTGGGCAGACCCAACCCAAACCCAGGCCAGGTTTCCATCTTGCTCATGGTTGCACACACCCTAACTTTATAATGTTGCAAATTAATATGTAGGGCCTTTTTTGGTTGGGCCTATGATCATAATAAACCATTGACCTAACATTAGCCTGGTTGGATTATCAGAACCAATCAAAATAGATGCCCAGAAAATGGATGGCAGGACCTTTTTTCTGTTACCGACTATTTTTTGCGGCCTATATTTCATGGCTGTGATGTCATGGTTATTTTTGGGTCAAGTGAAATCTAGCGGGGAATTCCTACTGTTAGTGTATTTTTATGGGACGGCTTCTCTGAGACAGACCTTACTCCACCTGCACAATCAACAATGTCAAGGTGACCCTGGCTAGAGTTGGGGAGCCTCCGATGCTTAAGTCAGTCGTCTGATCAATGGCAAAGGGTTTCTTGAGTTCAGTATTGCGTACCTCCTTGTAACATCCCGAAAATCGGGGGGTCGAGCAAAAACCTAACTCCCGAGTTTCAAAATGTTATTTATGCAACATAGATATGTATGATTGAATGTTGTCTATGATAACGCATTAAACATGAGTGAGATTAAGCTAGAACAGCATATCATACTCCAGAGACAGTTAAATTAACAAGCGGAAGACTGTGATAGTATGTATAACATATATAAACTGTTGTATGCCTCCAAAGTGTGGATATGCTACCAGGTTATATACATACATGTATACTCCAAAAGTAGACAAAACGAATATACATGAGTGCGCTAAAATATAAAATGACAAGTGTCAAAGTATCTAATCAACCTCCCTGTAATCCCGTCAATCAGAACACGCATAAAGGAGGGATCCTCCTCATCATCATCAAGTCCGGCTCCGCCTCACAGGCCGCGCCATCATCTGCAATCACAAAAAGGTCTGGTGGGTGTCCAGGAACACCGTCCCGTAACGTGGGAGTGAGTAGCTAACTCAGTGGAATAATAGAGCAAAGATTAACATGTTATCAAATCAATCATGCGATAATAGTAAAGCAGTAATTCAAACATTCCTAATACTGTTGTTAATGCAATTATGACATGACGTGATGTATGCCCTCACCTACGATCTCCCTCATACGGCAACATCTTACGACCGCGGCATGCCACACTCCCTAGAGTGCTCCACATCTTCCAGGCACATGCAATGCTATGGTGATATGATTTTCGAGTTGTTATTAGTCCATTCAAACAGCAGGATTGGAAAACTAAGGTACTTCCCTTGTATCAATCCCAACACAGATCCTATTTAGGGTCGTCACTCCTAGTAATCTCATACGATGTATATTTTATAGGTCGCTGCAAGGGCTGCCAGGGCTGTTGCACGCACTCGTTGCTCCGCTCCCCCATCACCTTATCAATACAGGCCTACTGTACTCTACTGCTACTGAAGGGTCGTCGCCTCCCGTAGACTCAGAATACGCTCGCGGTCACTACAAAGGGCTCGTCACCTGATCAGTGTACGCCGACAGCTAGAATATAGTGTCCCATACCACCATAATCTGCTCACGAGTCTAGGTGCTCATTGGTCACTACGGGGAGGTTTGTGGCCCCAGCGTAGGCCGACAGCTCGACCACGGTGTCCCATACCACCATGCCCGGCTCATGAGTCTTTATGGATCAAGGTACCATGGTTAACAGGGTTTACAATGGTAAGTTCAGTATCCTAGGTTCAAGCAGTTATGACTCATGCAGGGTGAACATACAACGGCCAGTCGGGTTACTTGACGGGCTCGACTAGCGCGATCGCATCTCAAGTTGACGACATGAAGTGCGTAAAACACTTCGTGTGGCCTAACCACTGCCGTCAACTCCAGAACACGGCTCGCGTTCATCGACGCGTCGTTCGTGGCGAAGATAAACTAACCACGAATTCGCTCGGTTACCGACTGCCTGGACTAAGTATAGTCCCAAACAATCATGGAATCATGTCAGCATTCATGTAAGAGTAATGGAAATGAAATACAACCATGTGAGCATGTTAACACCTGTTATAACGTACAACTTAAGTAAATCATCCTACACATGTCTTTCACACATATAATGAAATTATGCATATCGCCAACATATAGGAAATCCTCTCCATTAGTCTATTAATTGAGAATTCAATCTCAACTAAACCATAATGAAATCATCAAGTACATGATATAGCATACCACTTAAGTGCAACATCAAACATATGCATTTCATACATATAATGAAATCGTACATACGGCTAACATGTAGGAAATTATTTACATCAACATATTAATTGAGAAATCAATCTCAAATTAATTCATAACACCATTTAATTCAATACATACTAATACAAGCATTTATACAAACACTTACACTACACACTTGAGTCTACATATAGTATGTCGACCCGAAATGCGCATTTAGGCGAATCTCTTCGCCAAACTAATTATGCACGCATTCCAAACATTCTAATGCGACAACAATTCATGTCAATCACATCAGCAAACTATGAATGAAAACGGTACTTCCTACAAATGACTAAAATGCCCTAAATCTCATATTCTTCGTTGATTTACGAAACAGGAAACGGATAGCATGTTGTACATGTCAAACGGCGTTGCCGTCGAGAATCTACTATTAAACGACATTGAAAGCTTTGGAAACAGTCAATCAAAGCGTCTAAAATCCGCACCTTGTCTCTTATGGATGTTGAAATTTGAACGGAGCGTATACGCTTCGTCTACAGCGATAAGAGAACCTGTTTTACGAGATTTACTAACTATCAAGCTATGGAACGGAAGAAACATCAAATCAGCAACTTTTTAGGATTTTTCTTACCTGAAAACGCGGAGGAATCGCCGAAAAAGTGATCGGAGTGCGTTGCCTAAGCACGTACAGCAGCAGCAACAGGTGGCAGGAAGATCTCTCCCACCTTCTCTCATAAACTCTCACCTTTTCTCTCTCCCAATCTAGGGTTTTTGTAAATTCGGATGGGAGAGAGGAGTGAGGGTTTCAAGCCCTTTTATAAGCCCAAACTTGCCCGAAATAGGCTCGGGAACAAGTTTCACTTGAGGGGTAACCAAATCGGGACTGTTTCGGTCCAAAAGATGCTTTCTTATGGTCCCCTGGTCGAATGCGATCGGACTTAAGCTCATGCGTACCAGATATAGCACGTATTAAGTTTTTAGTCTGGCAGGGTTCGCAGATCGCACGTGGCGGACCAGTTTCAGTTCAGCGGTCACCGCACGTAGATCAGGGCTGGAAGACTCATAATAATAAATAGAAATTTTTCCTGATCCGAGGGTGTAATCTGGATGAATTCTGACGGTCAGAAAGCTTAATTCTAACGTGTCAAGTCGTGTGCCAGATTTGAATTTGAAATTCCAATTCTGTCCCTATTCGCGGTCTCTTCAGTCCGGGCTCAATGAAATAGTCTGTGATTATCGGTTTGACTTGATTTTCGAAATGATTTTCAAGTCCAGCTGGGCGGTTTTAACGGCCTAAGATAGGAAGTAACGGACTTTCGACGCGCGGTCTAAATCCAATACAAGAATTCAAAGTGGTCCAGAGAACAAACCCGCTTAGAGTTTGATCCGAGGTTATAGAGTATTATGGAGTCATACGTTCTACTCGATTTGGGTCTTGTAGAACGTATTTAAAGTGATCAGGGACTGTTTCCCAGCTACTCCAGCGTTGCGCTAGCTAACTTACGCTAAATTTCTATAGGAATTAATCCTAAGTGGTTTCTTTGGCTATGAAATTGGGTTCTGAGCAATTTTTCAGGTGTTTTAGTTGACCCATTTCCTAAGGACGTCAAATCCCAGATTGGCCAAAATCCGGGGAGTTACACTCCTTCTGTCAAAAGCCTGGATATTTATCATCATCATACGAGGATTTTTCTCCTGATTTTTCAGAGATTTACTCCTCTTCGCTGATTACTCTCGATCCCGAGGATCTCGGGATCGGATACCCGTATTCCTTGATTTTCGGAGCAGTATTTGCATTCATTCCGCCTTCTCTTGTCTCGGTTCGGTCGTTGCCGACCCTAGGAGAGTCTCGGCCGACTCAGGAGGATAAGTTCTCTGCCTTTCCGTAACGGAATGGTTTCGGTGTTTGACCGTCATCCTTCCTTACTCCGTGATCGACAGAACCAACTAGTTAAGTCGGTTTTATTCTATCAGTTGGGTGGCTTAGAACACGCTCAGCCTCCAATAGGCTTACGCAGACGAGATTATCACTCTGACCGAGTAACTTTACTCGTCTTTTGCTTATACCCCTTGGCCTATCCTTTATTCTATCGGCTCTGACCGTTGTCTCGGACTCTTAGGGTAGTGTCAGCAGAGCCGACCTACTTAGAATCTGAGTCTCCAGACTCAACATATTTTTCCCCAACAGTAAGCCCCCCTTACTCCTTGTGTCGTCCACGACATCAAGAGATAATGAGTTTTCAGGTCGGTTCATATTAGAGTCCGAGGTTATGATGAGGCGTTTAATGCTCTTTGAGTCGTCTTTGGCGTACGACGTTGCGTCTTCCGAGGCCGCACGTGTGGCCAGCAGTCAAGTCGTTTCGTCCACTTATGAGATTTGGACGCGTGGCGACGATGTTACCGCTGTCAGTCAGCGTGCACCACGTGTCGAGCGGGGGAGTCGAGACGAACGACGATTCCCTTTTGCAATGAATATCCTGCCACGTGGCACGACTATAAAAGGGCCGGGCGGGAGGACTGTGCGAATTTTATTTTCGCTTTCCTTCCTCCCGCTCGTATTTTCTTCCGAGTTTTCCTTCCTCTTCTTCTTCTTCCTTCCGCTGTTGTTTTCTCCTCCGTCAACTTCCTTTGCATCCGGTGTAATTTTTCTCGGTGAGTCCTCTCTTCCCATTTGTATAAGCTTTAATGGCTGCGCGTGGCTCTCAGAGTCCCCAGGAGGGAATGTCCGGAGATGAGAGTGTGTCCCAACATCTCTAGGACGTTGCAGAACTACCCTCCCTATTGACGGAGTTTGCCGTCGGCGCTGATGCCGCATTCCCGCTTGTAAGGGAGGCCGGCGACTCATCGGCTGAGCGCCCCGCTCAGGCCGGTCCGTCCAGTGGTGGAGTGTCTCTGGTGACCCGTCCAGGGAGACCCAACCTCGGGATGGACCAGCTGGAGGAGGAAGAATGAGAGGATGAAATAGTTATAGGCGAAGGGGCGGTTGTTCCAGACCCCGTGAACCAAACTATGGAAGCTTCCGATACTTCTTCGAAGGGGGAAGAAGACGAGCCTAGTGGTCTCGTCGCCTCCATTTTAACTGAATCCGACTTAAACCGGATCAGGGCTGGATATCATGTCCCTGACTCGGTCGTCCTCCATCTCCCTCGTTTGGGTGATTTGCCCGACCATCCCCCTGCAGGGATGGTCGTAATTTTTCAAGTCGCGATGCAGTGTGGCTTACGCTTGCCACTACAGCCCATTGCTCGTGATTTCCTGTCCCGAGTCAAAATAGCTCCCGGTCAAATTGTTCCAAACGCGTGGAGGAATTTGTTTGGGTGTGTCATGCTGTGGGCCGAGTTAGAACAGCCTCCGCTTACAGTCAATGAGTTCCTCTACCTCTACCAAGTCAGACCAAATCCGAACTTTTCTGGCCTCTACTTTCTGAGTGCGTGGAGAAGCAAAGAGGGGTCATTGATAACCGACCCACCCACTTCTAACAATTACTGGAAGGAGATGCGGTTCTGAGCTTGCGGTCAATGGGAGTCGACCAATATGTGGTCGTACGAGCCTCAAGTCTCTCGCACGTTCTGGAGAGCAAGTGACTCGGTGACTCGGCCCACTAATCCCTCTTTCTTCTTCTTTTTATTTTTTACACTGTTTCATGCTGAACTGACCTCATAATGCCTTGCAGATATCTTGAAGAAGAGGGAGAAACTCGAATCCGGAGCCCTAACCCGGATAAGAGAGCTGAGGAAACTGAACGCTGAGGACAAGTCTTGGAAGTTACTGTTGCAACCCGACCACGTCCATCTCGCGGGTCTAGACTCGTTCGTCTCGGGTAACTCGTCCCGCTTTGCTTCATTCTTTCCGTTTCTTGTCTAACTCGTCTTCGTACTCTTTTCAGACCTTCCCGAAGCTCGCCCCTTTCTCAGGTCTGTGCCTGACAGCATGGCCAAGTCTCGCACCACCTTGAAGCCGATTTCCAAAGTGAAGGCCCCCCCGAGATAGGATCTTTTATTCGGGTCTCGGCCTTCAAAGCAGCAGAAGACCGCTGCCAAGGCTAAGGAGACGGCTGCTCCGCCTGCTCCTGTCCCTACTACCCCTCAAGTGGTCTTACTCTCCGACCCTAATGAGAGGGTGGACGAAGCGAAGCCGAGTTTCCCGATGACTCAGTCGGCTCCCGAGCCGGGACCTGTTGCAGAAGAGGTTCCGAGGCCGAGAGAGATCTCAAGCGGGGAACCCTCCAGAGGGGAGATGACTTAACAGGAGTCTCCCTTCGCCAAGGTCATCACAGGGATGATCCCTTGGGCCCTCGCTCACGGGGGCGAGAAGGACTTCACCAGTTATTATAACGCCCCGATTGTGCAGACTCTCGGGCATACGGGAGGTTGCTTTTTGAGGTAAACTCCTCTCTACTTTTTCGTTGTTTTCGATTAAGTCTTTGTGCATAGCTTACTGTCTCCTGTTTGCAGCTGGCACCTTGCCTCGTCAAAGCGTGCTCGGAGCTGACTACTGCCCAGAAACTCACGTCCGAGACAGAGACTGTGAGGAGGATTGCTGCCGAGGCGGAGGGTCGCAGGGAGATCTCCGAGAGTCGGATCGGCATCATGACTGGCGATCTGTCAATCGCTCGGAAGGCGGCCGAGGATGCCCGTGCGGTTCTTGAGAGAGTTAAGGCTGATAATGCTCATCTGGCTTCACTCCTAAAGGAGGCTAAGGAGAGGTAGCAACACCTTCTTCAAGTTCACGGCGGGTGCGAGAGTACTCTCGCTCGTATGAGGGCCGAGGCTGCGGCCCTTATCCAGGAAGCCCAAGAGGAGGCGCGCCGAGCCAAAGAAGAATTAGAATGAGTCGTAGATGCCTTCCTCGAATCTTTCAAGTTTGAAGAGGAGGGGGACCGCCTTTATCAAGGTGGTTACAAGGCCTGCATCTTGGAGATGAGGGTGGCCTTCCCGATCTCGACCTCTCCGCCTTTGAAGTCGACAGTCCTGTTGCCGAGGCTACTGTCGGTGAAGCTGCTGACGGAGAGGCCCCTGCCCCGAATGCCACAACTGGCGAAGCCAGTCCTTCGAGCATTGCATAAGGGATAGGTCCCGACTGAGTGGGGCATTTGCTCTGTCGGAGATTGTATTATTGCTCTTTTATTTTTATTTTTTGTAACCCGACATTGAGCACTTGGACAAAATAAAACTTTTTCATTGAGTCGACTTCAATTACATTTCTCTTCTATTGTTCTTCAGTACTTTCTATTCTGTCTTATGGGTAATAGATCTTGAGATGCTCGGCATTCAAAGGATGAGGCAACAGTTGTCCATTTAGGTCTTCCAGCCGATAGGTTCCTGGGCGGATGGTGCTCGAGACGACGTAGGGACCTTCCCAATTGGGTCCCAGTGTGCCCGACCCAACTTCCTTAGTATTTGGGAACGTCTTTCGAAGGACCATATCCCCGGCTCGGAATCATCTGACTTTGACTCAGCGATTGTAAAATTGAGACACCTGTCTTTGTCGAGCCATCATCCTCAATCGAGCCCTTTCTCTTTTCTCTTCCAGCAAATCGAGCTCGAGTGAAAGGAGTTCGCTATTCTCTTGTTCACTGAACGTATTAACTCGGGCCGAGCCAATACTGATCTCAACTAGTGCAACCGCTTTCGTGCCGTAACAAAGGGAGAAGGGAGTTTCTCCCGTGGCAGTCCGTGCTGTAGTTCGATAGGCCCACAATATACTTAGAAGTTCCTCGGCCCATGCTCCCTTTGCATCATCGAGCTTCGTCCGGAGATACTGCTTTATAATTTTGTTAACAGTCTCGATCTGTCCATTAGTCTGAGGATGATGAGGCGAGGCGTACATGTTTCGGATCCCGATATTGCTGCACATCTCCCGGAATTGTTTGTTATCGAACTGTCTTCCATTGTCGGTAATAATAGTCCGAGGTACCCCGAACCGACAGACGATATTCTTCCAAACAAAGCCTATGATCCTTTACTCGGTAATTTTCGCCAATGGCTCTGCTTCAGTCCACTTCGTGAAGTAGTCCACTGCAACCACAACGAATTTAGTATGACCCTTCCGCAAAGGAAAGGGCCTGATGATGTCAATCCCCCACTGTGCAAAGGACCATGGTCCCGACATCGGAGTCAGTTCCTCGGGGGGTTGTCTCGGGATAACCGCAAACCATTGACACTTATCGCACCTTTGAACGAATCGCTTAGAATCATGCTGTATATTCGGCCAGTAGTACCCTTACCATAAGACTTTATTGGCAAGCGAACGTTCCCCTGAGTGGTTCCCACATATTCCTTCATGTATCTCCCGTAAGACATAGTCGGCTTCATGGGAGTCGACGCATCTTAATAAGGGAGCATAAAACCCTTTTTTATATAGTACCCCATTCAAGATGGTGTAGCGCGAGGTTGGAACCTTTAACCGCCGTGCCTCGGTGTGGTCTTCCGGCAGTTCTCCATCGTTGAGATAATGGACAATTGGGTCGAACCAAGTAGTTTCTGAGTCGATAGGAAGTAGAGCCGAGCCTATCGGCTCATTTATACTCAGTTCAGCTACATATTCGATCGGGATCGACCGAGGTATGTTGTCTTCGTCGGCTGAGGCGAGCTTTACTAACAAGTTAGCTTTGGCATTGTCCATTCTGGGTATCCGAATTACTTCACATTTCTGGAATCCGTCGATTAATTCTTTGGCTTTTTCCATATATGTCTTCAGTTGCTCTTTTCGAGTTTGATAAACATCGAAAATTTAGTTAACGACCAACTGCGAGTCACTGAAAATGTTCAGATGAGTCGCACCTAAACTCGCGGAGAGTCTAAGGCCGAGTAATAAGGCCTCATACTCTGTTGTATTGTTGGACGCTTGAAATCCAAGTCGCAAGGCATACTGCATACAAGTTTGATTGCGAGTTTCTAATACCACCCCGGCCCCGCTTGCCTTGGAGTTGGATGAACCGTCTACGAATAGCTTCCAGGGAGCCGGGTCGGGCAACGGACCGAGAGAGGAAGAAGCCCCGAGTTTAGTGACCTACTCAGAAGAAGGTATCGTGTTATGATTGGGGGCCACTTCAACAAGAAAATCGACGACAGCTTGCCCTTTTATGGCTATCCTCGGCCTGTACTGTATGTCAAATTCACTCAACTCGACTGCTCACTTCGTAAGTCGGCCGGAAGCTTCTGGCTTCTGAAGAATTTAGCGTAATGGTAAGTCGGTCATAACGATGATGGTATGAGCCTGAAAGTATGGTCAGAGTCGCCGCGAGGATACTACCAGAGTTAAAGCAACTTTCTCGAGCTGAGGATACCTCGTCTCAGCTGGTAATAAGGCTTTGCTAACATAGTATACTGGTAGTTGCCTCCCTTCGTTCACTCGTATTAAGGCCAAGCTGACTGCTGCTTCGGATACAGCCAGATATAGTAATAACGCTTCTCCTTGCTTGAGCTTAGACAGCAGTGGTGGTGACCCGAGGTAAGTCTTCAGTTCTTGAAATGCTTTCTCACATTCTTCCGTCCACTCCATAGTCTGTCGTCCCTTCAATTGCTTAAAGAACGGGAGACATTTGTCTGTGGCTCGGGACAGGAAGCGGTTGACCGCGACTACTCTCCCTGTCAACCTTTGAATGTCTTTGATTGTTTTTGGAGACTCCATATCAAGTAAAGCTTTGATTTTCTCGGGATTCGCTTCGATTCCTCGCTGGCTAAAGAGGAAACCGAGAAATTTTCTCAAGCTTACCCCAAAAGCACACTTGCTAGGATTCAACTTCATTTTATACTTACATAAAGTCAGGAACATTTCTTTCAGGTCCGACACATGGTCGGCTACTTGTACACTTTTGACGAGCATATCATCGATATAGACTTCCATCGTTCGGCCGATCTGTCGAGCGAATATTTTGTTTGCTAACCTTTGATACGTTGCTCCGGCGTTCTTCAAACCAAATGATATCACTCAATAACAGTAAAGGCCTTTGTCAGTGATAAAGGTGGTTTTTGATTTATCATTTTCATGCATTACAATTTGATTGTAACTTGAATAAGCAACCATAAAACTAAGCAATTCATGACCTGCAGTACTGTCTACCAGCTGATCAATGCGAGGAAGAGGGAAGCTGTCCTTGGGGCAGGCTTTGTTCAAATCTGTATAATCTATATAGACTCGCCACTTCCCATTGGCTTTTTTCACAAGTACAACATTGGCTATCTACTCTAGATAGTATATCTCCTCGACGAATTTAGCTTTAGGGAGCTTGCCGACTTCCTCTTCAATGACAGCATACCTTTCCGGGCTGAGAGGGCGACGCTTCTGTCGGATGGGCCTGTAAGTCGGGTCGATGTTGAGTCGATGTGTTATGACCGAGGGATCGATCCCGGGCATGTCTTCGTGGCTCCAAGCAAATATATTGTCATACCGCCGAAGCAAGGCGATCATTTGTTCCCTAAGAGGTGGACTCAGGGACGAGCCGATTTGCACTACTTTCGATGCGTCTGTCTCGGTTAACGGCTCCGAGATGAGGTTTTCCATCGGCTGCCCCCGTTCATGAGATCCGATTCGAGGGTCCAGCGATTCGATCATCGACACTTCTGTCGGCGCCTTGACTGCGGTGGCATAGCATTTTTGGAAATCTTGTTGATCTCCTTTCACACTTCCTACTCCCGACTCAGTTGAAAATTTCATGGAAAGGTGGTAAGTGGATACCACGGCTTGAAGGAAGCTTAGGGATGGTCGGCCGAGTACACCAACGGTTGGTCCACAACTAGGAAGCCGACCATCATAGTCGTTTGGTGAGGCGCGGTTCCAGCAGTGAGTGGTAGTGAAACGACTCCCTCGGAAAGCCCTATGCTCATCTTGTCGAACACTTGGGTGAATAGCACATCCGTTGATGATCCTGTGTCCACTAGTATCTGGAACACTTTTCTATTGGCGATGGTGAGGGCGACCACAAGCGCATCATCATGAGGATGATGAATGCCTCAAGCATCTTCCTCAGTGAACGAGATACAATATTTTTCTCTTCTCTTTTCTTTAGAAGGCCGAGACAATAGAAGAATCTCGGACTCCAGACGATTGATGCTTCTGGCGTGATTCTTTCGTGCATTGTTGGAATCCCCACCGCCTTAATGCCCTCCGATAATCGTCCGGATCTCTTCTGTGGGCCGATCCTCACTCGGTCCCGCTGGAGCATTGGAAACTTCTGTATGTTCTCTAAGTCGGCCTTCTTTAATTAGCCGCTCAATCTCGTCTTTTAAGTGATAACAATCACTCATATTGTGACCATGGTCACAATGATAGTGGTAATACTTGTTCTTATTCCGACGGTTCGAATTTTCTCGAAGTTTTCCGGGCCAGTTGATGAAACCTTCATTCTTGATTTCCATTAACACTTGTTCCTGAGATTTTTTCAGAGGAGTGTATGTGAAAAATCTCCTGCCGGGTCTCTTTCCCGACCTACTGTCGTCTCGTGCCCGGTCGTCTTTTCACTTCTTCCCTCCGGCTGAGTCGGTCTCTTTCTTGGCCGACTCTTTAGCCGATGGTTTTGCGTTCTAGACCTTCTCCCGTAAGAGTCGGGTCTCTTCAGCGTCAGCGTATTTGTCCGACCGAACCATAAATTCGTCCAGAGTCTCGAGCGGATTCTTGTCCAGTGATGCCAAAAAGGGTTTATCTCTCACCCCTTGCGTGAGAGCGTTAAGAGCAGTCTCCTCAAAATGCTTTCGAACCTGCAGAGATTCGAAGTTGAAGCGCTTGATATAGTCTTTCAATAACTCTCCTTCCTTCTAAACTATGTTGTTCAATGTGTGGGCGGCTTTAACTTCTTCTTTCCGCCTATAAAATTATTGAGGAAGGCGTCACTGAGTTCGGCGAACGAGTTAATTGACTTCGGTTTTAATTGCTTAAACCAAAGTCGGGCCACGTCAGTCAGGGTAAGAGAGAAGGCTCGACACATAATAGCATCCGAGGCATCGTGCAACTTCATATAGGTTCTGAAGCATTCAAGATGCTCTGTCGGGTCAATTTTTCCGGAGAATGGAGTTATCTGAGGTAAGCGGAATCTCTCCGGTAATGATACCTACATTACTTCTTCCACAAATGGAGAAGCTTTTTCCTCGGATTTAATCGGGTTCGAGTTCCGACGGTTTTTCATGTCTGCCATCTCTCGTTCCATCTTTTCTCGAACCTCATTTTTGAAGTCTTGCATGTCGGCTTTCTAGGGTTCCACGCTCTCCGTCGTTTCTTCTACAGGGAGCCGACTCCGCCTCCTCTGATCTATTCTATGTCGCAGATCAGAGGGAGGCAAAACGGTCGTTGCAGAGCGAGCCGGGGCTGGCTGGGTCGGTCCTTGATGCTGACTCGGTCCCTGAGGTTGACTCGGCTGTTGAAGCGACTGTGGCACAGTAGGTTGTGCTACAGATGCTGACGGGAGAACCTGCGCCGACTCCTGACGCTGTTGCATCTACTGATTACACAGTTGTTCCAGCATGTGTTTCATAACAGCCATCTCAGAACGCATCTCTTGGACCTCTCGATCCAAGTGCGCGTTCCCTTGGTTAGGCTGGCTGGTAGTCACAGGCGGTGCTGTTGGGGGAGCTCCCTGAGCTGTGCTAGCAGCGGCCTCCCCCGCTTCATCTGGATCCGTCCTCCTAGTTCTTGTCATTCGATGAATCGTAGAAAACGGCTTTTTATCTGGTTCCCACAGACGGCGCCAAACTGTTAGTGTATTTTTATAGGACAGCTTCTCTAAGACGGACCTTCCTCCACCTGCATAATCAACAATGTCAAGGTGACCCTGGCTAGAGCCGGGGAGCCTCCGATGCTTATGTCAGTCGTCTGATCAATGGCAAAGGGTTTCTTGAGTTCAGTATTGCGTACCTCCTTCTGTCAAAAGCCTGGATATTTATCCTCATCATACGAGGATTCTTCTACTGATTTTTCAGAGATTTACTCCTCTTCGCTGATTACTCTCGATTTCGAGGATCTCGGGATCGGATACCCGTATTCCTGGATTTTCGGAGTAGTATTTGCATTCATTCCGCCTTCTCTTGTCTCGGCTCGGTCGTTGCCGACTCTAGGAAAGTCTCGGCCGACTCAAGAGGATAAGTTCTCTACCTTCCCGTAACGGAATAGTTTCGGTGTTTGACCGTCATCCTTCCTTACTCCGTGATCGACAGAACCAACTAGTTAAGTCAGTTTTATTCTATCGGTTGGGTGGCTTAGAACACGCTCGACCTCCAATAGGCTTACGCAGACGAGATTATCACTCTGACCGAGCAACTTTACTCGTCTTTTGCTTATGCCCCTTGGCCTATCCTTTATTCTCTCGGCTCTGACCGTTGTCTCGGACTCTTAGGGTAGCGTCAGCAGAGCCGACCTACTTAGAATCCGAGTCTCCAGACTCAACATATTTTTCCCCAACACCTACCATCCAATATTTTATTATTATTATTATTATTATTAAATATCATTGACGAGCCCAACTAGCCCCATTGGAAATTGCAATATCATAGCTCCCGTAAACAAACATTGGACCTCTAACAGCAATGAGAACAAGATGTCTGAAAGATAAGTCCAGCCGTCTATCAGGGCTTCCGGACTCGCAGGTGGGCTTTGTGGGCCTCTGCTCCGAATATCTAACAGTTCATATCCAAATCAAGTTAAGAATGGTGATCGCCATTGGTCCTTCTAGCTGCGTACGGGCTAATCGTGATAACAATCATGCATGAAATTTGTACGGTTTCCAATGGGCCTGGCTAGGATTGGCCCAGCCCTAGACCGACCCTGGCCCTCCTTAGGCTGAAAGTGCCCTGGCCTTTGCCGTGGCCCTGTGAGGCAACAGAAAAAAGAATTAAATGATCAAAAGTATAGACATTATCCAATCTGAAGGTTGTTTCTGTTTTCTCTCTTTTGAGTATCGTCTATTTAAGATGGATCCCATTGTATAAGTGGTAGAGTCATTAAAGCATGACTCAAATCCAACTACTATCTTTAAACTGCCCATGTCCTTTCAACACTAGCAAGTAGCTTTAAACCATCCATTCTTTCTGGATAATTGTAGCTTACTTATTGATTTGACTGGGCCATTCATCATTGGCCTCGCCCCAGCCTAGGAAATCACTAGCAAGTATCTTTAAACACACGATTCTTTCTAGATAGAAGTTATTCATTCGATGGTTGGACCAGGCCAGTGCGCCAAGCTAGGCCATCATCACTGGCCTGGACCCAGCCTGGCCTAAACACTGCTCCTAGATTTCAGGCCCACACCCAGTTCTTAAGGGAAGTTTATGGACTAGTGATGTAGAGTGGGTCGCGGACACTTTCATGATCAAGATGGACTGGAGATTGCCCGATTGGAGGCAGAAGTCATCAAGACCATCATAACCTTAAAACATGCATATCTCGCCCACGATGAATTTGCGAGATTCCATCAGATCAACGGTCGAAATCAATTTTATTTTCGTTTTTACTATTTATGATAAGTTTTAGTTTGATTATAACTCTTTATCCTTTGAGCTTTAAGAGTTGTGTCTAACATAAAAAAATGTTTAGAAAAATTAGGAGAATAATGTGGTTAAGCCACTGGGATACTTACTATAAATAGTATAGTAAGTTAAGAATTTTAGGGAGCTTTAGTTGTAGTTTAATTCCAAAACTTCTTTTAAGGCTTGGTATCCCTATTTAAAGAGTTGTAAACTTGTTTATTTCATCAAACAATCAAATTACAAATTTTTAAAATTTTATTTTCTATTTTTTTACCTTTTTTCTCGTGAATTCGCGGAGTCTTTATGAGGAGGCTAGAGAAGTCTGTGAATCTGAAGTGGTTTTCCTTAAGGAAGACGGTGATCAACCTCATCACATTCATCCTTAAGTTAGCTATGGCATGGCCCAACAGGATCGGGCCACCCAACCCATAGCCACTCAGTTCTTTAAACACACATGGCATGTTAATAAGATGAAGGTGCATTACACCTAGGGGTGTACATCGAGTCAAGCTAGCCTCAGCTCGGCCACTAGCTGACCCCAACTCAAACTCGGCTCAACTCGGTCCTCGAGCCTGACTGGCCAACTCGGTCCTGTCCGGTCAGCAGCTTATGCCAATTCAAGCCGAGTTCGAGCCAAGTTCAAGTCAAGTTCACCTCTGTAGCATTTTCACAAACACATGGACTGTACCTTCAAAATCTTAGTGTACGTAAAACAATAACAATGGTTTTACAAGTATTTTATCAAATACCTTCTAAGCAACATAAAATTTAAGGAAAAAAATTATATATTTGTTTCATATACATACCTTCTTTGCCACCAGCTACACTTTATTCAGTCGTTTCATCAAACACTTAGCTCGAACTCAGCTTCGAACCGAATCAAGCTTTTCTGAGTGTAAGTCCAATGAGCTAACCGAGCTAGCTCAGTTCGCATACACCCCTACTTTAAACTGCTATCTGCTTGGGCTTGGCTATTAGCTTGGGCTTCCAGCTATGGCGTTAGGGTCGGTTTGACACCTTGCCCAGGTCATGATCACCTTGCCAGTAAAACTTTCATACTCTGGCAGTGTAATGGATTAAACGCTCCGTACTTGCACACGATTACACGTGTGATAGTTTATAGAAAGCAATTATACAGAAGTGATATCTAATGGACCGTGAACATTCAAAACAAATCGATTTTCATAGGGATTACAACTATTCAATTGGTCTTATTTCAGGCTATGATTTGGACAGTTTAATTTGAGTTGCCTGTCTCCACAAGTATAAATGTAAATGCCTGTGGATCATCCATTTATAGTCTGTCATAGTATCAAATAACTCTTAATTGGGCGTGTTTGAACCCAGATTAATTACGTGGCCCATCCAAGGTAGGGCCTATTGATGATCGGACACTCGTCACGTGTAGATTAATCAAAACCATCTTTTGGGTCGGGGCCAGCATGAATGGTGGTCTAAAAATCACTCAGTTGGATGATCTTGACTATCTTAGAAATGGACAGTCCTTTCTGTTGAGTGTGGACCATTGGAAGTTTGTTTAGAAGTAGATTTTCAATGCCGTTGCTCCTAACTATGATGTAACTTCTGTTTTTTTCTTCTTTCATTTATTTATTCAGTAACTTTTTTATTATTTGAGATTAAGTAATGTCTATCGTTACTTGCGTAATAAAAGGTGTTTGGTGCATGTCATAGCATTGTGATTTGACATTGCAGTTGCTTTGATATCCAGTCACCATAAACCTACATAATTTTCGAAAAAAAAAAGAAGAAGAAGAAGAAGCATAGCCAGCCATATGAGTGAGCCGGACTGCCTGACCATCTGGTCTAATTTTCTAGAAAGTGCCCAAAAGCACTGATGATCCCTAATGACTTGTTTGGATACCATGAATAAGTTACTTTTTAACCTAAGTCATTAAGTTACATTTTTTACTTAATTAAGGTAATAAACATGATTATAAAAGTAATTTACATTTTTAAAGCTATTGATTTTCATAGGTGTTTTTTTACGATTTTTTAACTTTTTCACTTTCTTATTTATCTCTCTTCCCCACTCTCACAGCCCATATCAAAGGAGGGCCACAAGTTGTACTGTCCACATGAAGGTGGGTCCATATGATGGACGGTCTACATCAAAAGTGAACACAATAGATGAATCACCCATATTACTGTGGGCTCACATAATGGATGGCCCACATCAAAGGTTGGCCCCTAATGATAAATGGCCCACCTTAAAAATGGGCAAGTATGATGGATGACCCACTTTAAAAGTAGGACCAACACGATGGACACGGTCCACATCAAAGTTGAGCTCCACGTGATAGAGCATGTACATTGAAGCTTGGCCCCACATAATAGATGGCACACATCGAGGTGCCATGATGGACGTTCCACATCAAAGGTGAGCCCCGCATTATGGGCAACCCACGTTGAAGGTGGGGCCCACATGATGGATAATCCACATCAAAGGTGGCTTCACATGATGGCCAATTAAGTCCACATGATGGACGATCCACATCAAGGTGGTTTCCACATGACAGACAGTCCACATCAAAGGTTGGCCTTAATGATAAGCAACCCATATCCAAGGTGAGCCCCGAATGATGGATAACCCACATTGAAGGTGGGTCCCATATAATATACAGCCACATCAAATGTAGGCTCCACATGATAGGCAATGGATATTGAAGGTGGGCCTCACATTATGGATAATAAAATTGATGGTGGGCCCCACATGATGGATGACCAACATCAAATATGGACCCTACATAATGGACAATGCATATTAAAGGTCAGACCCTAATGATGAATGGTTCACATCCAAGGTGGGCCCCACGTGATGGACAACCCAAATCAAGGATGAGCATCAAAGGTTGGCTTCACATGGTAGATGATGTATCTGAGGGGAGTCAAACAACTGGATGGATAAATACTCATAAACCAAACGTATATTTACTTTACATGCTTGTTAAATCACTAGAAGCCAAGATAAGCTACTTGTAGCATAAGTAACTTATCTAAAAGAACTTAAGATCTAAGCACTCCCTTAAAATCTCTTACTGAAGTGGTTCAAAATCTATTCAATGTCCAGATCCCCAAAGGACCCGATTTGATTTTAAACAAGTCGAGGTCCAATTTTCAGGCTAAGTAATGTCTAATTCAGTCCAGGTTTACCATAAAATATCATTTTTAAAGATCAGGTCGGATTAAGTCTGGGTATCTAAACAGCTCAGACCCAGGGCCACACCAGTCTAAGCAAGTATGCTACACCCATTGACACCCCTGCAAATGAAAAGAAATTGAGACACCAGAAAAATGTCGGTATTCAGCTATCTTTGGCTGTTGGGGTGAACTCTTTTGTTCGTTCCTGTATATTTGAGTACAAATACAGCATGCCAGCTAATCATCCTATGTCTTGTGGCATCTTAAAAAGCACTTTTAGAAAAATTAAAAATTTACATTGTACCCGCTTGCACCCCTGTCGTTGATTGAATACATAGATTATTACGATAGAGCATGGTGTATTGTATATTTGTATCATTTCTCAAGGAAATGTAGATCCACCCAACTGTACTTATCATTGCTCACATGGTGCACATTTATTTGCCATGGTTATATATACCTTTCACCTACCTAAGCTCGTGAAAATGATGATTTGATGGAGCTGCCAGGATGTATATATACAAAGCCATCTGCCTAGAGTACACGTGGCAGTTTGACTAGTCATTCAACCCCTCCATTTAGGGATGAGGATTGCGTGGACACGAGACTCTGTGGGGCCACCATTATGTATGTGTTTTATCCACACTGTTCATCCCTTTTGTCAGCTCATTTTGAGATGGGAAATATGTCCGAAGCTTAAGTGGACTACATCACAGAAAATTATAGGATAGTGGTGTTTATTTATCATCCAATCCATTTGTCAGGTTGCATGGAGCTAGATAAAGAGGACAAATATAACTGGATCTAAAACTTTTGTAACCCCAACAACTTTTTCATAATCATTCAATCCCACTAATATCTTTGGCTGGGTCTTAGTTGAGCTTTGTATATGCTTCAATTTTGAACTCATGCCTTAAAATGAATTGGCAAAATGGCAAAGAGTATTGATAAAACACGCATCACGGTGGACTCCTGAAAGTCCTGCACGAATAGCTAGGTAGTGTCGGATCACCATGACAGTAGCATCCTCTATCATGTGTAAGCACATTGCCCACTGTGATTTATCTATTTTATATGCAGTTTGTCCATTTTGTCAGCCTAGTTTTGGATCAGTCCAAAAAATGAAGTAGATCAAAAGCTCAAGTGGACCACATCACATGGAATGGTGGTGATTGAACTCTTTTTATTTAAAACTTATTGGAGATAATAGTTTTCAATTAAGCTAATATTTGTATTTTCCTTTCATCCATGTCTCTGAAATGGCAAATAGTTGTCACTGTAAGCTACGTGCATCATTATCCTTATTATTTCCTTTATTGTGATTTACTTGAGCTTTCCCTTGCTTTGTTTTTGGGGCCATGCCCTTGAATGAACTGGCATAACATATGTGCAAACACATACACGACAATAGCTCCACAGCGCCTGCCACAATGGATATCCCTGGTGGCAGTGAGTGGAAAATACATATATATGAGATGATCCTCGACATGTATCAATGGCCTTTAGAACAGCGGTGGAAAACAAAAATGATAAATTGTCTGCATTTAGAGCCATGGAGGTAAGAAAAGTGAGGGATAGGAGTGTCTGATGGGTGAATTTTGAAACATGGCACATTCATAAGGATGGCTAATGTATGTTGTGTCCCAGATGATTCATCCCCCGCCATGCGTAATGTGGAGATCTAGCCATACCATGTTCTTCCCGTTCTGCTGCCTACCGTGAAGCAAAATTCTACATATTTTGGACCCGTTGTTAATCACCTAAAGAGAAATCCGTCAGTGCTTCTGGTTCCATTGGAGAATCCAATCTTGATTTAGACTGTAGGCTTGATCCAACATTGAATTTATGAGCAAAAATCACACTAATCTGACAATCCTAACTATTTAGTCATTACCCTTAAATTTGGACTGCTCAGAACATGGAAGTAGATTGTGTCCTGTCCTGCCCTGCCTGGAAGATAATCCATCCAGGCAGGGCTCTGTAGGGCCCATCATGACGTATGGGTTTTACCTACATCATCCATCCATTTTTTCATGTCATTTTAAAATGTAAACCCAAAAATAAGGCAAATTCAAATTTTAAGTGGACCACAGTGAGAATTGATTACCCCCATCAAAAGCTTATTGTGAGTGACAAAAGTTCTAGAACTGGATGGAAAATAAATATCATAATAGCCGTTAGAAAGGTCCCAAGGGTGAGTTTTATTATCACCATTGGTGCAGGTTCACTTGACTATTGTACCTGCCTAATTTTCAGACTCGTACCATAAGATTATCTGAAAAATGTATGGATGCTGTGGGTAACACTCACTCACAAAACCTCTGCCTGAATGCATTAAGCATTTAATTATTCATTAGAGCCCATCATAGTTTGCTTATGATTCGAAAGGATTGCTTTTGTTCAAAAATCCTAACCATTCCATCAATTGCTTGGAAAAAGGATGGCTGCAGAAGTAAGGACGTATCAGGGATAGAATCGATCACGCCACCATTATTATTTTTGCACAGTAGGCCATCAAATGTGTTCTGGACTTCATAGCAGTTCAGATCAATCTATTGCTAAATGACAAATGCAATTAGGAACACTATAACTTAAAACTGATATGGGTGCACTGGTGCATTTCTCTTGCCTAAAAATGAATGGCAAGAGAATCAGTGATGTGGTCCACATACAATGATGCCAATTGGACGGCTAGGATTATTTGATTTATTGAATTTCGTACAGTGTTCGTAAGCGTGCCGTAAGATTACCTTTCTCTTATATTGCAATTGCAGCGTGGGCAGTTTTCTGAAAAAAAAAAAAAGATTCGAACCATTTGAATTTCAAAATTGAATGTAAACCATTTACAATCTCTCATTCTGGGTGCTCGCGTATCAAATGGCAATGAATGTTCATAGCACCCCATACTTTCCCATGTTACGAGTTGTTGAACGGTTCCGATCACGTAATCATAGGGCCCGCCTGACAGACTATGAATTCACTTCCGTTTTCCGGGACCACTCGACCCGGCCCTTCAAATATGCCTTGATGGTGGCGCTAGTTCAACTGGGCCCTTTACACGTCCAGAAAATGGTCATTAAAGAAATGCTGGAGGATGGTTTCGTCACATTATTTTGAGGCAGTGACTCCGTACCTAGTTTTGCTTTGAGAAGAACTTAGATACTCTGGCAGAGTGTAATGGATGATAAGCAGGCACTAAGAAACTGCATACTCAGCATACAAGTGGGTTAAATTAAACCGATGAAATTATAGATAACAGTTTAGATTTTCCATCAACCAAATATCAAGCTTACTTGATTACTTGACTTATTGGATTGGTGGATTTTTATTAGACATTTGAAAATGAAAAATCTTCAACCGTCGTATCTTAACAAACAGTTACCGACAATCAAAGTTTATAATTGCACAATTAAATGAACATGTGACTGTGGCTTGGGGATAGTGGGTCCCATAACATAGTAGGCTTTAATTTGACCTACTTTACGACACGTTTTTAAAAAATGCCTACGCATCAAGCGCCATACACTGCCAGAGTATCGAATACCAACCCTTTTGTTTTGAGAAACTTAACACGGTGAACGCTATCTTTTATCCAGCGTTTTTTATGAATAGTCCAAAACTTATTTTTCCAAATTAGACTTTGTAAATGTGCGTACAGACAAGGGTATTTTCGTCCTCAAATGCTCTATCACTACACATAAGGTTTAAGTTGAAAAGAGAAGTTTAGTACTGTTCAAAAAAGACACCGGATAAAAGGTGACATGTACAGTGATAATTTTCTCTTCTGTTTTCAATGAACCAAAAATCAGGCTTACTTGATTACTTGACTTACTGGATTGGTGGATTTTTATTAGACATTTGAAAATGAAAAATCTCCAACCGTTGTATTTAACAAACAGTTGTCCACGGTCAAAGGTTATAATTGCACAATCAAATGAACATGTGACCGTAGTTTAGGGACAGTGGGTCCCACGATTTAGTGGGCTTTAATTTGAGCTAGTTGAAGACACGTTTTAAAAAATGCATGTGCATCAAGCACCATACATTACCAGAGTATCAAATAACAACGCTTTTCTTTTGCATCTACCACCTATCAGGCTTACTTTATTACTTGACTCATTAGATAGGTGGATTTTTATTAGACATTTGAAAATGAAAAATCTCGAACCGTATTTTACCAAACAGTTGTCCACAATCAAAGCTTA